>CACRXE010000001.1:5684873-6884873 GCA_902685375.1 Neostethus bicornis | reverse complement strand
GTCTGAATGAGTGGCTAATGTTGAATGGTAAATAAAATAAGTGTGTCTGTACATGTACAATCTGAGTGTGTTGCTTGTGACTCGCTATGTGTGCTGTTTTTATGTGTGTGTATGTGATATTGGATGTGACACTCAAACACACATTCACATTAATAGAAGCAATAATATAGAAGTATGGTTGGGTAATGTGGCAGCATAGGTGAGTGGGGGAAAGGAAAAGAGAAAGAGAGTGTGAAAAGGGGGGTTCAAGAGGGGTGCAGTGGGAGACATGATGGGGAAAAAAAGAAAAAGAAAATAGAACAAACCCATAAAGATTAGCCTGTTTCAAGGTGGCGAGAGACTGGTGGCGACTTTAACTATGGTGAGTAAACTGTGTGCTCAGTAAGTTATGCCCAGTGGATAAATTAATACAAAACATAGCTTATTAACAGTGCGAAGTGTGTGAGAGGTGTGGATACATATCTGCTTTAGTAGAGCCAGGGAGTGGTGTTTTGGTCACGGTGAAGTTGTCCATTTATAAATAGTTTGTCCACAGAGATGACAGCGCGGGCCCCTTCAGACAGAAATTTTCTTCTGATGGGGAATAAGATCTTTCTGCGCTCCAGGATTTCTTTGGGGAACTGATCATCCATTCTGAAGTTGGTCCCCCGGAGCTGATTCCCGCAATGCCGCACCTCTTCTTTTTCTTTGTGGAGCAAAAACTTCGCCACGATGGGTCTTGGTCTGCGGCTCCCTGGTCTTGCTGCTCCCATGCGATGCACTCTGTGAAAGTTAATCTCTTTAACTTTCTCTTCTGGGAGCTTCAGTTGGTTCTGGATGAAGTTTTTGATTTCTTCTTCTGTATTTCCGTATTGCTTTTCTTCTATTGCCATAAACACCAGGTTGTCTCTCATGGATCTTGACTGAAGATCCAGTAGGGACTCTTTGATCTTCTTGTTTTCATCTGACAACCTGTTCATTCCATCTGTTAGTGATTTAACCGACATCTTCAGGGTTTCGTTGTCTGTGGTCAGAGCTACGATCTGTTTCTGGCTGAAATCCAGGGAGACTCTGAGCTCTTGGAATTCTTTGTGTAAGACCTCCAACAGCGACAAACGACCATCCAAGCCAATTAGCTTAGCATCAATGCTATATAGCATGTCCCAAGCGGTGGAGTCAGGTTGGCTGGCGGAGAAGAGGCTCCGGACGATGTTTCCGGGCGGGACCTCTTGCTTGAAGAGGTTCCATTCGCGGAGTTGGTGGATTTCCCCATCACGATTCGGTCGAAGGCTTGGTCAATGTACCAGGAAAGGCTTTCCAAATCTTCCTCACTGCTATCCAGTTTTAGCCGGGTTGTAGCGCGGTGAAAAGGAACAGTAGCGCAACTTTTTGTTCCGCGTGGAGGAAAAAAGAACTGTCGCTAGGCTTTTTTCTTAGAATTTCAGCAGCACATCTAAATTTACAATTATTCGCCGGTGTTGTGATGGGAAGTGCACATGGAAGGAGGAGGACCCAAATGCAGGACTTAACAAGGTTTATTAAACCTGGAAACAGCAAAGCTGTAAACAACGGAGAGGGAACAAAAGGTTAACAAAAGTCAATATCAAGAAAGTCAGTTGGGTCGGGAGTCAGCCAGGACTGAGGTATGAAGACCCGACGAGGAATACTGGTGAGGCTGCCTTCAAGTAGGCAGCCGGGAGAGTAGGTGCAGGTGTTTTCAATCAGAGCAGGTGTACCAGTCAGCCAGAATTGGGGGAAAGGTGAGATGGTCCCTGGCTCCCTCCAGTGGTGGTGGAGGGAACCACAACAGCCGGGTCTCTACTTTTCTGACTCACAACATGTCTCTCGTAGGAGCTTCCGTGTCTGCGTCACTGAGTCACCTCGCGTGATGGTGGCAGTTGGAGGAAGGATATTTCTCATTTTCAGGTGCAGATTCTTTTAATATTTGTTATTATTGGAGCACAGTAGTGGCACGGTGGCACAGTGGGTAGCACAGTGGCTTCACAGCAAGAAGGTCGTGGGGTGTACCCTGCCCCTCACCTTGAATCAGCCAGGATGGGCTCCGGCACCCCCCTCAACCCTAAAAGGGATAGATCGATAAGAAGGTGACTGACTGACTGGGGCACAATACCTCATTAATATTGCTGCTTATTTTGCTTGTTGTGATTTATTTGTTGTTGCGGCCCGAAACCTCAGAATTGAATTATGCAGTTGAAATGTTGTTTTACATGTTATCACAGCGGGCAAAGTCAACTTCAATAAATTCTCTTTCTTTGTTCTTTTGTTTATGTTGTGAAACAGGCATGAACCTGTATAGTTTGGTTGAACTGTTATTGGATAAACGGGTTAACATTTTTCTGTAACTTTGCAGTTTTGTGGTTTAGAGATACTGTGTGTTACTGCAGGGCTCCTCGGAGGAGGGTCCCTGATAAAAATACTTCAGACTGTATCCTGGGGATGCCATTCCATGTATCTATGGCTTACCCAAAGTCCACAAACAGGATGTTACTCTTAGACCCATTGTGTGCAGCACCGACTCTATAACTTACAACGTAGCCAAATACCTGAAAACCATCTTGGCCCCCTTAGTGGGTAACACAGAACACCACGTGGAGAACACACAAGATTTTGTAGAGAAAGTGAAACATCTGCATATAGACAAAGATGACATCATTGTTTCTTATGACGTTGTATCACTTTTCACCTGCATCCCTACAAAAGAAGCTATAGCAGCAGTCAGACAAAGACTGTAGTCTTTGTCTGACTGGTGCAGAGGACACCACACTGCAAGAAGGGACCAAACTTACTCCGGAACACATCTGCAACCTGTTGGACATTTGTCTCAACTCCACATACTTTCAGTTTCGTGGTGGTTTCTACAGACAAATCCACGGCTGTGCGATGGGCTCTCCAGTGTCGCCTATAGTAGCTAATCTTTACATGGAGGAGGTTGAGAAGCAAGCCCTGAGCACATTCCCAGGAAATCCGCCCAGTCACTGGTTCCGCTATGTTGATGACACCTTTGTGAAGATCAACAAGCAAGATCTGGAAGCCTTCACTTCACACATCAACGTTGTGGATCCTAACATCAAGTTTACACGTGAAGACTCCAAGGACAACCGGTTGGCCTTTTTAGACTGCGCTGTGATCATAGGAGAGGACGGGAATTTGCAACTGGAAGTATACAGGAAACCCACTCACACAGACCAATACCTACAGTTTGACTCTAATCATCCATTGCAACACAAACTGGGCGTCATCAGAACTTTACAACACAGGGTTGAGGAGGTACCCACGAGCACAGAGGCTAAGGAGAAGGAGACACAGCATGTCCAAAAAGCCCTCTCGGTCTGTGGCTACCCTAAATGGGCCGTGAATAGGGTGAGAACGTCCAAGAAACGTGAGAAGAGGGAAACAGAAACTGAGAAGAGGAAAAATGAAGTCTCTATTCCCTACGTGTCAGGACTGTCCGAGAAGTTACAGAGAATCTTCAGACAACATGACATCCCGGTTTTCTTTAAACCGATCAACACATTACGGCAGAAACTAGTACATCCTAAAGACAAGATGCCTACAGAAAAACAGAGCAATGTAGTTTATTCGATCCGGTGCAGTGAAGGGAGCTGCAAAGAACACTACATTGGTGAAACGAAGCAACCACTCCACAAAAGACTTTACCAACACAGAAGAGAAGCCTCAAGTGGTCCACAGTCTGCTGTACATCTACATCTTAAATCCACCAAACACACTTTTGAGGACAGTGAGGTGAAGATTCTAAGTAGAGAGAAAGGATGGTTTGAAAGAGGGGTGAAGGAAGCCATCTTTGTGATGAAAGAGAATCCCTCACTGAATCGGAGTGGAGGCGTTAGATACATTCTGCCCGGTATTTACAGCAGCCTTTTGAAGCCATGGACTAAAGATGACACCTCGTGACCCAGTTTCACGCCTCTCGTTAGCAGGAGTTTCTATCACTGGGCTTTTAGCATTTTTATAATAGGGTCGTTTACTGGTCTGTGGCTACAATAGGAGCCATTCACGGCCATCTTAGGTAACACAGGCTCATTGGTCGAGCTCGTCCTTACTATTTTTTTACCTTTTACTCAGGTTAGTATAAATAGATCCAGTTTTCTGTCCATTTCATTCAGATTGAAAATGATTTCCGGATGGAAGTCGAAACGTCTCGTTCAAGAATTAAACTGTCCAGAAGACTTTTTTGAAACTTTTTCTACTATGGATCACTCCTGGATGAATGAGGAACTACACGGACTTAAAATATAAGAAGTAAAAAGAAAACATAAGGTTTTACAACAAATTATCATCAATAAAGATGAGGTAAGATCATCAAAATAGAGTCACATAAAGTTTCAAGAACACTGTCAGGAGAATAGTCTCTTCCCCCTCGGTGTCCTCTTTCGCCCCTTCCTCTTGTCTGTGTGTGTGCACTCGCCACTGTAATGTCTTGTGTTTTTGCACTTCCTGTTTTATTTTAAAAAAACAAACTTTCCTCTTGTTTCATGTTTGTTACTTCCTGCCCTAGTGTGTTTCCCACAGCTGTGCATGTTCAATTGTCCCTCATTGTTTCCACCTGAGTTCCCCTTCCTTTTGTGTTAAATAGTCCTTGTCTCCCCTTGTCCTGTGTCAGAGTGTTTTGGATTATGTTCATGATCGGCCTGTTGGATTAAACCTTTGTAAAGATCTCTGCATCTGAGTCCTACTTATTGTTGGTTCCTGACATTACACTCTGACCACCATGGACTCAGCAGAGAACAAGCAACTGGCTGCTGTTTTGCAAAACCTGGAAGCCCGCCTTGCGCAGCAGGAGGATTACCAGAAGAACCTGGCATCCCATATGGTCCAGATTTCCTCTCACATCCCGAATCTTCCTTCAGGTCAGCTATGGAATCCCATTCCACTGGGTCTCTCCTCAGCAGCACCAGCTCATCCTCTCACCATGTCTACCAGGAATGTTGAGGATAAGATCGCTCCTCCTGTGAGCTACTCTGGAGAGCCGGGATCTTGCCAGGAGTTCTTAACAGCTTGTTCAATACATTTTGAACACTCTCCTCATGGCCTGGGATCTGACAGAGCCAAGATTGCCTTCATGATCTCCTACCTATCAGGAAGAGCTCGTTCTTGGGCCATGACGGAGTGGGCTCGCGATTCTCCACTCTGCTCATCACTTGCTGCTTTCAAAACCGCCCTGCAGAACACCTTTGATCCGGTGTCCACCAGCCGGGAGAAGGGCCGAGAAATCACCGGGATAAGACAAGGCAAGGAAACGGTTTGTGATTACGCCATTCGTTTCCGCACGTTGGCGGCGGAGAGCGGGTGGGGTCCCACTGCCTTGTATGATACCTTCCTGAAGGGACTGGCTCGGCACATTCAGGAGCTGTTGGTGCCGCTGGATCTACCACCGGACCTGGATTCCCTCATCGCACTTGCGATACGTACAGATAACCGGGGACGCCAGCTGTCTCGCCAACAGCATTATAGATCTACTGGAGTGGGGTTGTCTCACACCTCAGCTGAACCAGGAGTCCACCATTCTCAAGTCAACCCACATCGCCGTTCACCCAGGGAGGGTGAAACTGAACCCATGCAGGTGGGTCGGGCACGACTGTCCACTGAGGAACGGAGATTGCGCCGGCGGGAAGGTCGGTGTTACTACTGTGGGGAGCAGAATCACCTTGTTTCCTCCTGTCCGATGAAGAAATCTACAACGGTGAGTCAGTTCTCCACTACTGCTCGTTCCACACGGAGCTTCACGTCTGTAGAGATAACTCACCACGACAACACCATAGAACTACCAGCACTCATAGATTCTGGCGCTGATGAGAGTTTGATGTCTTGGGAGTTAGCTAACAGTTTGGGACTGTGTACTAAACTGCTAAGAAAACCCATCCAGGCCAGAGCTCTCGATGGCAAAGGACTGTTTAACATAACTCACGTCTCTGAACCTCTTCTGGTTTCCATTGAGAAACACAAAGAATTGATGAACTTTTACTTGTTCAGATGTCCGTCTAAGACGCTGATTCTGGGATACCCGTGGTTGTGCAAGCATAATCCCCAGATAGACTGGAATACAGGAATGGTTTTGAGATGGGGGCCAGGTTGTGAGAAACGGCATAATTGCCTCACTAACCTGAAACAATGCATTACTGTTAGTAATCCAGTCTCTGCTCATCCCACTTCAGGTCCAAGAACTGCAGACCTGAGTACGGTGCCAGTCTGCTACCACCATCTGGGAGAAGTTTTTAGTAAGTCCAAAGCTCTAAGTCTTCCACCTCGTCGCCCATATGACTGTTCTATAGATCTGGTTCCAGGTTCCACCATTCCAAAGGGGCGTCTTTTCTCAATCTCCGCTCCTGAACGAGACGCACTGAACGAATACATCGACACATCTCTCGCAGCGGGTCTTATACGTCCGTCCTCCTCTGCAGCAGGAGCGGGATTTTTCTTCGTGGGGAAAAAGGATGGATCTCTCAGACCATGCGTTGATTACAGTGCTCTCAATAAAATTACAATAAAGAATCGATATCCCCTTCCTCTCATGTCATCTGTCTTTGACCAGCTCCAGCAGGCCAATGTGTTTACCAAGCTTGACCTACGCAATGCATACCACCTGGTCAGGATTAGGGAAGAGGATGAGTGGAAAACTGGATTTAATACCCCTAGGGGTCACTATGAATATCTGGTCATGCCTTTTGGCCTCACAAACGCTCCTGCAGTGTTTCAAGCGATGATCAATGATGTCCTAAGAGACTTCTTGGATCACTTTGTTTATGTTTACCTGGATGACATTCTCATTTATTCCCCTGACTTGGAGTCTCACAAAATCCATGTCACTAAGGTCCTTCAGCGTCTCTTGGAAAACGACCTCTACGTCAAGGCTGAGAAAAGCGAGTTTCATGCCTCGACAATCTCCTTCCTCGGCTTTATAGTGTCAGCCGGTAAGGTAGAGATGGATCCTGCCAAAGTGAGTGCTGTGATGGATTGGCCAACGCCTGTGAGCCGCAAGAAACTACAACAGTTTTTAGGCTTTGCTAACTTCTACAGACGGTTTATCAGAGGTTTCAGCACCGTGGCCGCTCCGCTCCATGCTCTCACGTCTCGTCAAGCGTTGTTCAGATGGACACCTGATGCTGAGACAGCATTTCAGACTCTTAAGCAATGCTTCTCTTCGGCTCCGGTGCTCACACTTCCAGATCCTCGCCGCCAATTTGTGGTTGAAGTGAATGCCTCTAACGAGGGGATTGGTGCGATCCTTTCCCAGCGTTCAGAAATCGACAGCAAAATCCACCCCTGTGCTTTCCTGTCTCGGCGACTGTCTAAGGCCGAACGTAACTATGACGTTGGCAACCGGGAGTTGCTGGCAGTTAAGGTGGCTCTGGAGGAGTGGCGGCATTGGCTGGAGGGAGCGGCCCATCCCTTCATTGTCTGGACGGACCATAAGAACCTTGAGTATATCCGCAATGCAAAGAGACTTAATTCTCGCCAGGCCAGGTGGATGTTATTTTTTAACCGCTTACAGGCCGGGGTCCAAGAACATCAAGCCTGATGCCCTGTCTCGTCTATACGACCCCGAGCCTGTTGCCAAAGAACCAGAGCCTATCCTTCCACAAACCTGTGTGGTTGGAGCGGTGACTTGGCAGATAGAGAATGAGGTCAAGCAGGCCAACAGTGGGACGCCTTTGCCTACTGGATGTCTGGACAATCGTCTATTTGTTCCTCCGGCGTTACGCTCAAGGGTGATTCATTGGGCCCACACCTTACTGCTTTCTTGTCATCCAGGCGTCCGGCGGACTATGTACAGCATCTCAAGGAGATTCTGGTGGCCGTGCATGGAGAAGGAGGTCCGGGAGTACGTGGCAGCATGTTCAGTCTGTGCCAGAAACAAAACCTCATCCAGGGCCCGCATGGGACTGCTTCAACCACTTCCCATTCCCTCTCGCCCATGGGCTGAGATATCCATGGACTTTGTCACAGGGCTTCCGGTTTCACAAGGTAACAACACTGTACTAACTGTTGTTGACAGGTTTTCAAAGATGGTCAGGTTTATTCCCCTGTCCAGACTGCCTTCGGCCAAAAAGACGGCTGAAATAATGATGAACCACGTCTTCCGATATCATGGTTTCCCTAAGGACATTGTTTCTGACCGGGGGCCTCAGTTTGTGTCCCGGTTCTGGAGGGAGTTTTGCCGACTCATCAACGCCAGGGTCAGCTTGACCTCTGGTTATCATCCGGAATCCAACGGCCAGACTGAACGCCTCAACCAACAGCTGGAAACTGGTCTCAGATGTTTGGTCTCCCAGAACCCCTCAACATGGAGCAAGAACCTGGTCTGGGTGGAGTATGCCCACAATTCCTTGATTACCAC
Source organism: Neostethus bicornis (assembly GCA_902685375.1). NCBI lineage: Eukaryota > Metazoa > Chordata > Actinopteri > Atheriniformes > Phallostethidae > Neostethus > Neostethus bicornis. The sequence continues at coordinate 6,876,517 of CACRXE010000001.1, read as the reverse complement.
AGCCACGGGTATGTCTCCATTCAAGTGTGTTTTTGGTTATGACCCTCCCCTTTTTGCAGACCTGGAGCCGGAGGTCTCTGTTCCATCGGCCCACGCCCTAGTTCGGTGCTGTCGCAGCATTTGGGCTGCCGCCCGCCAAGTTCTGCTCCGCCAACGGGATCGTGTTAAAAAGGCTGCCGATCGTAGGCGTTGTCCTGCCCCAATCTATCGACCCGGACAGCGGGTGTGGCTCTCCACCAAGGATCTCAACCTACAAGTGCCCTGTAGAAAGCTGGCTCCACGGTTTGTGGGTCCATTTCCCGTTACCAAGGTTGTTGGTCCGGCCGCTGTTCGCCTTCGTCTGCCTCGGTCCATTCGTGTTCATCCTACCTTCCACGTTAGCAAGGTGAAGCCAGTGGTGAATAGTCCACTTGTTCCTCCAACTGTGCCCCCACCGCCGCCCAGAATGATCGGGGGTGGCCCAGTGTACACTGTAAGGGAGATTTTGGATGTCCGACGCAGGGGTCGGGGGTGTCAGTTTCTGGTGGACTGGGAGGGGTATGGTCCTGAGGAGCGGGAGTGGATTCCGGAGCAATTCATCTTGGACAAATTTCTCCTAAAGGACTTCTACAAGTCTCGTGGTCCTGGACCGTCCAGTGCCGGTCTTTGAGGGGGGGGTACTGTAATGTCTTGTGTTTTTGCACTTCCTGTTTTATTTTGAAAACAAACTTTCCTCTTGTTTCATGTTTGTTACTTCCTGCCCTAGTGTTTTTCCCACAGCTGTGCATGTTCCTTTGTCCCTCATTGTTTCCACCTGAGTTCCCCTTCCTTTTGTGTTAAATAGTCCTTGTCTCCCCTTGTCCTTTGTCAGAGTGTTTTGGATTATGTTCATGATCTTCCTGTTGGATTAAACCTTTGTAAAGAACTCTGCATCTGAGTCCTACTTATTGTTGGTTCCTGACAGCCACACCTGCAACTAATCTACTCATCTTCTTCTTCTTCTTCTTCTCCTTTCGGCATTTCCCTTCAGGGGTCGCCACAGCAAGTAAGTTTCTTCCATCTAACCCTATCTGCTGTATCCTCTTCGGTCACGCCAACTATCTTCATGTCTTCCTTCACTGTATCCAAGAACCTCCTCTTTGGTCTTCCTCTAGTCCTCTTTCCTGGTGGTTCCAAATCCAGCATCCTTCTGCCAATGTACTCAGTCTCTCTTCTCTGTACATGTCCAAACCATCTCAGCCTGGCCTCTCGGACTTTATCTCCAAAACCTCTAACATGTGCTGTTCCTCTGATATACTCATTTCTGATCCTGTCCATCCTGGTCACTCCCAGAGAGATCCTCAGCATCTTCATCTCTGCTACCTCCATCTCTGCTTCCTGTATTTTCCTCAGTGGCACTGTCTCTAGACCAAACAGCATGGCGGGTCTCACCACGGTTTTGTACACTTTTCCTTTCATTTTAGCTGAAACTCTTCTGTCACACATCACACCTGATACTTTACTCCACCCGTTCAAGCCTGCTTGAACACGCTTCTTCACCTCTTTTCCACACTCTCCATTGCTCTGGACTGTTGATCCCAAGTACTTAAAATCTTCCACCTTGTTTATCTCTTCTCCCTGTAACCTCACTTTTCCATTTGGATCTCTCTCATTCACACACATGTACTCTGTCTTACTCTGACTAATCTTCATTCCTCTTCTTTCTAGTGCAAACCTCCACCTCTCCAGCTTTTCCTCCACCTCTTCCCTCCTCTCACTACAGATCACAATGTCATCTGCAAACATCATTGTCCATGGGGATTCCTGTCTAACCTCGTCTGTCAGCCTGTCCATCACCACAGCAAACAGCAAAGGACTCAGAGCAGATCCTTGGTGCAGTCCCACCCCCACACTGAACTCCTCTGTCTCACCTACAGCACACCTCACCACTGTCTTACAGCCCTCATACATGTCCTGCACTGCTCTAACATACTTCTTTGTCACACCAGACTTCCTCATACAATACCATCGTTCTTCTCTAGGTACCCTGTCATACGCTTTCTCTAGATCTACAAAGACACAGTGCAGCTCCCTCTGGCCTTCTCTGTACTTCTCTATCAGCATCCTCAAGGCAAATGCTGCATCTGTAGTGCTCTTTTTAGGCATAAAACCATACTGCTGCTCACAAATTCGTACTTCAGACCTTAGCCTACCTTTGACAACTTGTTCCCATAATTTCATCGTATGACTGATCAGTTTAATTCCTCTGTAGTTACCACAACTCTGCACATCTCCCTTGTTCTTAAAAACAGGAACTAGCACACTTCTTCTCCATTCATCAGGCATCTTCTCACTTTCTAATATCCTGTTAAACAGCACAGTCAGAATCTCTACTGCCACCTCACCGAAACACTTCCATACTTCTATAGGGATATCGTCAGAGCCGAGAGCCTTTCCACTCTTCATCCTCTTCAGTGCCCTCTTTATTTCTACCTTACTAATCCTAGCCACTTTCCACTCCACTATGGTAACGTCTTCTACTCTTTGTTCTCTTTCATTTTCTTCATTCATCAACTCTTCAAAGTACTCTTTCCATCTTCCCATCACATTACTGGCATCTGTCAAGAGACATCCATTGCGGTCTTTAATCACCCTAACTTGCTGCACATCCTTCCCATCTTTGTCTCTCTGTCTTGCCAACCTGTATAGGTCCATCTCTCCCTCCTTGCTGTTCAGCTTAGCATACAAGTCGTTGAAGGCTGCTTGTTTTGCCTTTGCCACCTCTATTTTAACCTTACGCTGTATCTCCCTGTACACTTGCCTACTCTCCTCAGTCCTCTCAGTGTCCCACTTCTTCTTAGCCAGCCTCTTTCTTTTGATACAATCCTGCACCTCTTCATTCCACCACCAAGTCTCTTTATCTATCTTCCTTCCAGATGACACACCAAGTACTCTCTTGCCTGTCTCTCGGATCACATTAGCTGTAGTTGTCCAGTCATCTGGAAGTCTCTCCTGCCCACCAAGAGCCTGTCTCAACTCCTTTATAAAGTTCAAGCAGCAGTCTTCCTTTTTCAGCTTACACCATTTAGTCTTCTGCACTCCCTTCGTCTTCTTAAACTTCCTCACTGCTATGGTCATCTTACACACCACCATCTTATGCTGTTTGGCTACACTGTCTCCTGCTACAACTTTGCAGTCACTGATCTCTTTCAGATTACACCGCCTAAACAAAATGTAATCTACCTGTGTACTCCTTCCTCCACTCTTATAAGTCACCCTATGTTCCAGCCTTTTCTTGAAGAAAGTATTCACTACAGCCAATCCCATTCTTTTCGCAAAGTCGATCACCATCTGTTCTTCTGCATTCCTGTTCTGGATACCAAACCTGCCCATCACCTCCTCATCATCTCTGTTTCCTGCACCAACGTGGCCATTCAAGTCTGCTCCAATAACAACTCTCTCACTTCTAGGGATGCTCTGGATTGCCTCATCAAGGTCTGACCAAAATTTCTCTTTTTCCTCGACCTCACATCCTACCTGTGGCGCATACCCACAAACAACGTTGAACATAACCCCTTCAATTTCTAGCTTTAAGCTCATCACCCTGTCTGATCTTCTTTTTACCTCCAGAACATTCCCAACTAACTCTTCCTTCACTATAACTCCTACACCATTCCTCTTCCTATCTACACCATGATAGAACAACTTGAACCCCGCTCCTAGACTTCTAGCCTTGCTGCCTTTCCATCTAGTCTCCTGGACACACAGGATATCTACTTTTCTTCTCTCCATCATGTCATCTAACTCTCTACCTTTACCCGTCATAGTCCCAACATTCAAAGTTCCTACCCTGAGTCTTAGACTCTTGAGGTTTCTCTTCTCTCTCTGCCGATGTACGCGTCCTCCGCCTCTTCTTCTTTGACCTCTTCTTCTTTGACCACCTGTAGTCCAATTTCCACCGGCACCCTGCTGGTCAACAGCACCGATGGCGGTCGTTGTTAACCCGGGCCACGACCGATCTGGTATGGTATTTCTTGAACTGAGTTGCATATTTTAATTTGGCATAGTTTTACGTCGGATGCCCTTCCTGACACAACCTCTGTGATTTTCTGGGCCTTTCTGCCCATTGCACAATCATTTGGATGGTTAGCGTTTAGATGTTTCACTGAGGAGTACAACATCTAAATATGCAATGAAAATAAATACATAATAATAATACACGTCTGGTTAAGCAAAACAACCATACAGTAGCTATTGCAAAAATACTACTAAAAAAGTAAAAACGATGGCAAAACGGATAACGAATTTATATACAGTAACTCTTCTAAGTTTTAAAGAATAATAAAAAAAAATAACTAGAGTTTCAGACGCTGATTGCCTGATTAACCAAATTCATAACCTTAGCCAATAAAACGAAAAACAAAACAATAAAATACTTCACAAAACTATACATAGCGATTAAAAAAACTCTTCAATTGTACAGAAGATGTTCTGAACAGTTAAAACTGGTAAATAACAGCTAAATTTGGATTGCGAAAGAGGAGCTCCAGAAAGTGCTACCTGTTCTGCTGCTGCATTTTTTGAAAAAAAAAAAAATAATAATAATAATCTACTCATCTGCTGGAGTATAAATGGAACAGTTGTTTATCATGCTTGACTTGTGATCCAGTTTTTGGCTCCAGCTCCTACATCAGGACCTGCCTAGTTTATCTGTTTTGTCCTCTTTATTTGGACTTTTTATCAATCTAATAAATCTGCTTTGTGATTTTTTCATCTGAGCCTGTCTGTTGTGTCAATGGTATATCTTTGGCCTCAGCTCCACATCATGACAGAACACACAATGATTCAAATATAAATGGTTAAAAAAAAAATGAAGTAAAAAATTCAAGTAAAATTTCTCACAAATCATCATCATAAAAAATGAGACGAAGCTTAAAATTCTGTCAAAATAAACCCCTCTTCATCCAAACATAGAGGAGAGGAAAAAAGGTTGCAACACATTGGGACACCATCCTGCCCCAAGAGGAGGAGGAAAGTATCTCTAGGTCTTGTCCACGAGTGGGGGAAGGATGGCGTGGGAGATTGACAGACGGATCGACGCGGCATCGGTCCGTCGTGGTAAAGAGAGAGCTGAGCTGAAAAGCAAAGCTCTCAATTTACAAGTCGATCTATGTTCCTACCCTCACCATGGTAACCAGGATCTACGTTCCTACCCTCACCATGGTAACCAGGATCTACGTTCCTACCCTCACCATGGTAACCAGGATCTACATTCCTACCCTCACCATGGTAACCAGGATCTACGTTCCTACCCTCACCATGGTAACCAGGATCTACGTTCCTACCCACACCATGGTAACCAGGTTCTACGTTCCTAATCTCACCATGGTAACCAGGATCTACGTTCCCACTGAAGGAAGGGAACGTAGATCCCTTCCTTCACTAGGAAGGAAAGGATCTACGTTCCCTTCCTTCCAAGTTAAACATGTTTAGCAAGTTTAACTTGTTTAAACATGTTAAACTTGTTTAACTTGTTTAACATGTTTAACAAGTTTTACATTTAAACTTCTTAAATTTTAAGAAGTTTAACATGTAACTTTTTATTCAATAGAGACATGTTTTGGAATGTCTGTTTCACTTTTTCATTGTTTTTGAGTGTTTATTTTGCTAATGCAGTGATTTGAATGAATGCCTCCTGTTGTGTTCTAGGAGATTGTTTGAATGGAAACCGGTCAGAGCATTGTATAGAACACCGGAAAAGCCAGTGTGAACCAGAGGGTGGTACATCCTGCGGGTGATGTATGGGGAGCATGTGGGTGTGGAACTGTCTTTGTTTCGGATGATAAGGAGAAACCTCTATGCAAGACAAGAAGATGGGAGGAGAAGAACGAAGAGCCAATGACAAGACAGAAATAAGTCTTGAAGACATTTGTATTATTATTATTATTTCTAAAGGCTTTTCAGCAAAGTTTTTAGTGTTGTTTTTTGTGTTGTGGTTTTATTTAATTTTGCTGTTTGTTGTTCCTTTTGGTCAATGTAGCACTTTGAGATCTCCACTGGAGATATAAAGTGCGTTACAAATACAATTTTTATTATTATTATTATTAATAAATATTCACGAATTGTATTTCTTGGTATAAAAATCTGGCAATCCCAGATTTCATTGTGTTTGTTGTAACCTCACAGAGAGACATAGGTGTGCTCTGTGAGGACAATAAAACCCAGATGTCTCTGTTTTAGATTTTCTGTTGAGGAATAAATATTGAAAATTGGGAAACTTGTTGAATCCTGGTAGTATTTGAAATGCTTAGTATGTTTTAATATTTAGTTATTTTGCAGTTTGATCACCAGCCTTCTCTCTTCAGTCTGCACACGCAAGAAAGACCGGGTGGTGAGATTATTAATGAATGAATGATAGTTCAAGTGAATATTGGATTTAATCAAAAACTAGGAAGAAAACACTCCGGATTCTTTCACCACCCTCACCATGGTAACCAGGATCTATGTTCCTACCCTCACCATGGTAACCAGTATCTACGTTCCCACCCTCACCATGGTAACCAGGATCTACTTTCCTAATCTCACCATGGTAACCAGGATCTATGTTCCTACCCTCACCATAGTAACCAGGATCTACGTTCCTACCCTCACCATGGTAACAAGGATCTACGTTCCTACCCTCACCATGGTAACCAGGATCTCCGTTCCTACCCTCACCATGGTAACCATGATCTACGTTCCTACCCTCACCATGGTAACCAGGATGTACGTTCCTACCCTCACCATGGTAACCAGGATCTACGTTCCTACCCTCACCATGGTAACCAGGATCTACGTTCCTACCCTCACCATGGTAACCAGGATGTACGTTCCTACCCTCACCATGGTAACCAGGTTCTACATTCCTACCTTCACCTATGGTCACCAGCTGTGGGTCGTGACTGAAAGAACGAGATCTCAGATACAAGCAGCCGAAATGAGCTTCCTCCACAGGGTGGCTGGGGTCTCACTCAGAGATTGAGGCAAGGCAAGGCACGTTTATTTGTAGCACAATTCATACAAAATGTAACTCAAAGTGCTTCAACAAGAAAGAAAAGAAAAAGAATGCATTAAAATCACAAAACATAGAATCAAAAAGTTTAAAAATTAAATAAATAGAATCATTAAAACAGATTTTAAAAAGAGCAATTAATCAAAAGCACAGTTAAACAGAAGTGTTTTCAGCCTAGATTTAAACATTGTCACAGTAGAGGCCTGTCTCACGGCCTCAGGAAGTTTATTCCAGACTTTTGCAGCATAAAATTGAAATGCAGCTTCTCCATGTTTAGTCCTGACTCTAGGCTCCAACAGGAGGCCGGTCCTCAGAGTTCTAGATGGTTCATAAGGTACTAACATATCACAGATGTTCTTTGGTGCTAGACAATGGAGAGGCTTAAACACAATCAGAGCAGTTTTAAAGTCTATTGTCTGAGCCACAGGAAGCCAGTGCAGAGACTTTAGCACAGGACTAATATGATCGTATTTTCTAGTTCTTGTTAGGACTCGAGCAGCAGCATTTTGAATAAACTGCAGCTGTTTTAAACCCTTTTTGTTCAGACCAGTGAGTAGACCGTTGCAATAATCTAACCTACTGGAGACAAATGCATGGATAAGAACATCTAAATCTGGTTTAGAAACCAAACCTCTGATTTTGGCAATGTTTTTCAGGTGGTAAAAGGCTGCTGATGTAATTGATTTGATGTGACTGTTGAAGTTAAAGTCTGAGTCCATTATTACTCCCAGATTTCTAACTTGATTTGTCGGTTCTAGAGAGAGAGATTGAAGGTAATTGATGACACTTTCTCTTTGTTTCTGTGGGCCAAAGACGATGATTTCAGTTTTGTCTGAGTTTAGCTGGAGAAAGATGTTTTGCATCCAGACTCTGATTTGTTGAATACAGTGACAGAGTGAATCCACAGGTCCAAGTTCACTTGCTGTCAGTGACATATAGATCTGAGTATCATCTGCGTAATTGTGATAGGACACGTTATTACTGGCTATCAATTGCCCTAACGGCAGCATGTAGAGGTTAAACAGCAGGGGTCCAAGAATTGACCCCTGGGTAACCCCACAGGTCAAAGGCATGTGATCTGACACACAATTTCCGATTTCTACAAAATACTTGCGTTCTTCTAAATCAGATCAGGCGAGGAGTTCTGCCATCTGGCAGGAGCTCAGTGTTGAGCCGCTCCTCCTCCAGGTCGATAGAAGCCAGATGGGGTGGTTCCATTATTTTGTCAGGATGCCTCTCGAGCACCTCGCTGGGGAGGTGTTTCGGGTAAGTCCCACCAGAAGGAGACCAAGAGGCAGACCCCGGACTCGCTGAAGAGACTATGTCTCACAGTTGGCTAGGGAACGCCTCAGGATCCTCCTGGGTGAGATGGAAGATGCAGCCGGTGAGAGAGAAGCCTGGGCTTCCTGTCTGAGGCTGTGCCCCCGTGACCCGGCTCCAGATTAGTGGAAGACAATGGAACAGAATTCTGTGAATGATGCTTTTTTTCTGGATAGGTGTCCTGATTTATTTTAATATTATTATTTTTTGATTGGTCATGTTTTATTTTTGCAACTAAAAGTTGTTCACCTTTTAAGTTATTTTTAAATAATCTGGAAAAGTTATTTTTGTTTTATATTTTACTCAAAACATTTTGCAGTTAATGAATATGCAGATTTTGCCATGTTTTGGCATCCAACAATGGTGAAACCAAATCTGAGACCAACACATGACTTGAGTAAATAATTTTAATGAAAAAATATTAAAAAAAAAAAACAAAAAAAAGAAGTAAAAATTTTAACAAAATGATCTGGCACAGAACAGAGACCATACACATACAGACTGTGACACATTTATTAAAAAAGCAAACTTTGGTGGCTTTTATTAGATCTTTTTCAAAATAGATAAAGATATGTTGTATTTAAAAATACAATAAAATAAGACAAATCTGTTACAGAATAAACTCTTAAAATAGTGTTTGGTTTTTATTTTTAGTACAAAATAATTTGCTTTAGTTACCAAAAATACTTCTTAAAAATGTACAAAATCCTGCAAGAAATATCAAGTAATGTGGAAAAAAAAACAGTTAAAAAAGTTCTGCAGATTCCATGAAGCATTTCAAAAACAGAAGAACAGTTCAACAGTACAAGTCGGAGGTTTGTTCAAGAAAAATGAAGAATGTGCACACTGGATTGCTTACAGCAGAGTAGAGTTTTTGCAAGGCTGGTACAGCAAACTTTTTAAGACCATACAGTATGTGTTACTGTCTGTAGTAATACTTGGTATCAGTATGAAGATGTAAGGATCTCTCTGGGAGTGACCAGGATGGACAGGATCAAAGGAAAAGCACATGTTAGAGGTTTCGGAGATAAAGTCAGAGAGGCCAGACTGAGATGGTTTGGACATGTGCAGAAGAGAGAGAGAGAGAGTACATCAGAAGAAGTAAGCTGGGTTTGGAACCACCAGGAAAGAGGACTAGAGGAAGACCAAAGAGGAGGTTCATGGATACAGTGAAGGAAGACAGGAAGATAGTTGGTGTGACCAAAGAAGATGCAGCAGATAGCGTTAGTTGGAAGAAACTGACTTGCTGTGGCGCCCCCTGAAGGGGAATGATGGAAGAAGAAGAAGTAGTGTGTTTTGTTGCTTCAGTGGTATTGACTACACAGTCCTTCATCATCAGTAAACTTTAATGCGAATTTCTCATAAAAAGCAAATACTGAATAATGATATGCTGCAATGTTTCTTCTTTTATTCTATTATATTATATATTACACAGTATATATGTATATACATGTAATTCTAATATGTTTATGTCAATCTTTGTATTATTGTTAATATATTGTGTAATAAATAAATAATATAATTCTTTTTTCCTCTTTTTTTTTTGTTTTTTTCTAGCGTAGTACAACTCTCGTTACAGTAGACCGTCTAATCTCCTTTAGGAACTTGAGAACCTCGTAGTGCAGTGTGGTCTCTTGGGGTACCAGAGGTGGCCGTGGATGGTGAGAGCGTCTATCTTGATAGAGACGCTCCTAGTGGGCACAACGGTGAACTCTCTTCGCTCAGTATTATATTTGTAAAACTTTTCAATCATTTCGTGTGTGATGACGGTCGGCCCATTGCCGATGAACTTGACTATTTCCTCGGTGCACGGTGTGCATGTGTATAAGGCACGGTACTGACATCTGCTATCCCGGAAAAGGATAATTAGGTGGTCATATTTACATTTTTTTATTTCCTAAAAAGAAGAAATAAACACGTGTCTCATGAGAACAAGTAAAAACAAATAAACAGAATGTAATTCAGCATAACTTACCGTTATTATGGAATACTTTTGAACCTCATTTAATTTTCCAGCGAGGCAGCAATCAGAGATCGCGTTGATAATAACCTGTTTGTTCGATCTGGAAATCGATTGCCTCGGTCCTTTTTTGACCAAAAAAAAAGATACATATCACTATTTATTCATTCATCTTCTGAACTGCTTATCCCTGACAGGGTCGCGTGGAGGGCTGGAGCCTGTCCTGGCTAACTCAAGGTGATAGGCAGTGTACACCTTGAACAGGTCGCCAGTGGATTCCGTGGTCATAACTGATTCCTAAATTACCTAAATTTTCCTGATTACTAAATTTAGTAGTGGCCAATCAACCTAGCATGCATGTTTTTGGAGGGGGAAGGAAACTGTAGTACCTGGGGGAAACCCACGCATAAATTGAGAGAACATGCAAACTCCACACAGAAAGATAAGTCTTGTCTCCAACCAGGATTCAAACCCCAACCTTCACGCTGTGAGGCCACTGCGCTACACACCGCGCCACCGTGAGGTTCAAATACTGTGTGTTTAAAAATAATCATACTGGTCTAAATTTTACCCGTGATTAGAGGCAGAGATTCATAATTATTCTTACCTATTACAATTTTTAGCTTGAAATAACTTTTAATCAAATAGTTTTGATATAAATATTAACTAAGACCATTTTAGAGGTGTTATTGTGGGGGTGGGAAACAATCTAAACGTTATTTATATTTGAATTGAATTTTAATTCCCACATCAAAACCATTCCTAAGGCGTTTATAAATTTTCATTTCTGCATGTTTGAATTATTTGCGAGCTCTCCTGTATTTGGATTCTATTTGAAAGCCAGTTTGTTCTTCCCCACACCTTTTATTTTAGCAACGCTTACATTCTAACATAAGCAGGAAGGGTCTTATTCCTCTGTAGTCACTATAGCTCTGCACATGTCCCTTTTTTGTAAAAAAAAAATAAACACCAGCTCACTTCTACTCCATTCATCAGGCATCTTCTCACTATGTCATTTTCTGTCAAACATCTTTAATCTCTCTAACTTGCTCCACGTTCCCATTTCTCTTCCCATCTCGGTCCCAACTCCCCTCTATCTTGCCAACCTATACAGATTGATCTCTTCCACCTTGCTATCCAACAAACATACAAGTCATTGTAGGCCACTTGTTGAACCTTTGCCACCTTTACTTTCACTTTACGAGGCATAGCTTAGCGGAGGGTGGGGCATAGCTCAGTGGAAGAAGAGGTGCTATTCAGAACAGTAATTTTCCCACGAGGGATTAAAAAAGTATGATTAATATTATCTTGCAGTACACTTGTCTACTCTTCTCGGTCCTATCAGCGTCCCACTTGTTCTTAGCTAAACACTACTGCATCTCTTTGTTCCACCTTCAAGTGTCTTTAATGAACTAGTGGAAGAAACAAATGCCTCTGATAGTTGCTGACAAGCTTGTTTCATGACCTGCAGGTATTTTTTCTGCTAAGCAATGAGATCCAGCTCTTCAAGTATAGGTCACATTGGTTCAAATATGAATAAAAGTTGAGAATTTTTAAACAACAGAATCTCTTCCAATTGTGTGTTTATCTTTACTTTCTGCTTACCATTATATCCTTTTGCAAAGAAGCAAGACGCCCAGGAGCTGTGTCCAAATTCTTGTGGTGAAACCTTGTTGGTTAACTGGTAGTACAGTGAAGCCCCTGTACTGCACATAGATCCGACCCTGTGGAAAACATCAATACAGCCAACCTGGAGCTACATGCACACTAAAGGCCTTTTGGTAACTATCTATTAATCAAAGAAAATTCTTACCTGCTTTGCATTCTAGGGGCGACGCTTTTCATGTCACTCCGCAAAGAGAAGGGTGTTCCTTGAAGAGTGAATCTGTAATCACCTGAAAACAAATACATAAGTTAGTAGTACGTTTGTCATTAGTAAGTGGGTGATCTACTGTAAAACCATTTCAGAGATTTGGACAGGCATAACCTCCCCTTTCTACCTCTTCAATGTGTGCTAAACATATGGCCTACCCCTATGTGTTGTTTTGTTTTTTTCACTTGTTCCCTTTTACCACCCTCTGGTGGTGAGATGCATGACTTCTTTTTTTCAAACCATGTCAACCTCCCACTCCTGCTGTGTACTAATCTATCTCTATGACAAGGAGGCACCTGTACACGGCTGCATGTCCTCAGTCCGTCGGCTCTGATACTTGTGTTTTTTATTGTTTGTGTGTCTTCATCAGGAGTCGGATGGACTGGAACTTTAATTTCATTGTTCCCTTGTGGTCCAATGACAATAAAGTCATCTGTACCTGTCAACTATTCTCCTCACTAATGGATGCTTATTTCGATTGTTTACTGAACCGGTGATAAAGTTCACCTTCCCTGCAGCCTTTAGTTAACACGGACATTTTCAGAGTTACCTGCACAACACATGTGCACAAAACAAGTACACAAGTCAGTGAACATACACCAAACAAACAGACATGATAGAATAAGAAAAATTGTTTTACGTTTGGGGGGTCCTCTTAAACGGCTATTAAATTTGAGATTTTTCCTGGTCTTTTTGTGTTTTGCGCCAGGCATGGTGAGGCGCTGCTTCTGCAGTGAGGCTTGATATTTTCTCAAAACACTTTCTCGTTTAATAATCTTTTGACATCTCTTCTTTTTCTGGCCATGAAAGTGATCCTTTGTAATCCTAAAAGGGTGAGAAAAACTCACAGTTGTTTTGTCCATCATGTGCAAATAGCAGTAGAAATCTTTATTTAAATAGCACTTTTAGACCATAGTAGAAAAAGTTTCAAAAAAGTCTTCTGGACAGTTTAATTCTTCAACGAGACGTTTCGACTTCCATCCGGAAATCATTTTCAATCTGAATGAAATGGACTGGAACCTGGATCCATTTATACTAACCTGAGTAACAGGTAAAAAAAGTGTAAGAAGGGCTCGACCAATGAGAATGTTCCTTAAGATGGCCGTGAATGGCTCCTATTGTAGCCACAGACCAGTAAACAAACCTATTATAAAATGCTAAAAGCCTAGTGAATAGAGAAACCTGCTAACGAGAGGCGTGAAACTGAGTCACGAGGTGTCATCTTTCGTCCATGGCTTCAAGAGGCTGCTATAGATACCGGGCAAAACGTATCTAACGCCTCCATTCCGATTCAGTGAGGGATTCTCTTTCATCACAAAAATGGCTTCTTTCACCCCTCTTTCAAACCAACCTTTCTCTCTACTTAGAATCTTCACCTCACTGTCCTCAAAAGTGTGTTTGGTGGATTTAAGATGCAGATGTACGGCAGACTGTGGACCACTAGAGGCTTCTCTTCTGTGTTGGTAAAGTCTTTTGTGGAGTGGTTGCTTTGTTTCCCCAATGTAGTGTTCTTTGCAGCTCCCTTCACTGCACCGGATCGAATAAACTACATTGCTCTGTTTTTCCGTAGGCATCTTGTCTTTAGGATGTACTAGTTTTTGACGTAATGTGTTGACCGGTTTAAAGAAAACCGGGATGTCATGTTGTCTGAAGATTCTCTGTAACTTCTCGGACAGTCCTGACACGTAGGGAATAGAGACTCCATTTTTCCTCTTCTCAGTTTCTGTTTCCCTCTTCTCATGTTTCTTGGACGCTCTCACCCTATTCAGGGCCCATTTGGGGTAGCCACAGACCGAGAGGGCTTTTCGGACATGCTGTGTCTCCTTCTCCTTAGCCTCTGTGCTCGTGGGTACCTCCTCCGCCCTGTGTTGTAAAGTTCTGATGACACCCAGTTTGTGTTGCAAAGGATGATTAGAGTCAAACTGTAGGTACTGGTCTGTGTGCGTGGGTTTCCTGTATACCTCCAGTTGCAAATTCCCGTCCTCCCCTATGATCACAGCGCAGTCTAAAAAGGCCAACCGGTTGTCCTTGGAGTCTTCACGTGTAAACTTGATGTTCGGATCCACAATGTTGATGTGTGAAGTGAAGGCTTCCAGATCTTGCTTGTTGATCTTCACAAAAGTGTCATCAACATAGCGGAACCAGTGACTGGGTGGATTTCCTGGGAATGTGCTCAGGGCTTGCTTCTCAACCTCCTCCATGTAAAGATTAGCTACTATGGGGGACACTGGAGAGCCCATCGCACAGCCGTGGATTTGTCTGTAGAAACCACCACGAAACTGAAAGTAAGTGGAGTTGAGACAAATGTCCAACAGGTTGCAGATGTGTTCCGGAGTCAGTTTGGTCCTTTCTTGCAGTGTGGTGTCCCCTTGTAGTCTTTGTCTGACTGCTGTTACAGCTTCTTTTGTAGGGATGCAGGTGAAGAGTGATACAACGTCATAAGAAACAATGATGTCATCTTTGTCTATATGTACATGTTTCACTTTCTCTACAAAATCTTGTGTGTTCTCCACGTGGTGTTCTGTGTTACCCACTAAGGGGGCCAAGATGGTTTTCTTTAAACCGGTCAACACATTACGTCAAAAACTAGTACATCCTAAAGACAAGATGCCTACGGAAAAACAGAGCAATGTAGTTTATTCGATCCGGTGCAGTGAAGGGAGCTGCAAAGAAAACTACATTGGGGAAACAAAGCAACCACTCCACAAAAGACTTTACCAACACAGAAGAGAAGCCTCTAGTGGTCCACAGTCTGCCGTACATCTGCATCTTAAATCCACCAAACACACTTTTGAGGACAGTGAGGTGAAGATTCTAAGTAGAGAGAAAGGTTGGTTTGAAAGAGGGGTGAAAGAAGCCATTTTTGTGATGAAAGAGAATCCCTCACTGAATCGGAATGGAGGCGTTAGATACGTTTTGCCCGGTATCTATAGCAGCCTTTTGAAGCCATGGACTAAAGATGACACCTCGTGACCCAGTTTCACGCCTCTCGTTAGCAGGTTTCTCTTTTCACTAGGCTTTTAGCATTTTTATAATAGGTTTGTTTACTGGTCTGTGGCTACAATAGGAGCCATTCACGGCCATCTTAAGGAACATTCTCATTGGTCGAGCCCTTCTTACACTTTTTTTACCTGTTACTCAGGTTAGTATAAATGGATCCAGGTTCCAGTCCATTTCATTCAGATTGAAAATGATTTCCGGATGGAAGTCGAAACGTCTCGTTGAAGAATTAAACTGTCCAGAAGACTTTTTTTCAACTTTTTCTACTATGGATCACTCCTGGATGAATGAGGGACTACACGGACTTTTAGACCATGTTTACAAAATTCTGCAGACAATATAGCAATTTTAAATACAACAAGAACTTTGAAACAATCAAAGTAGATAGAAAGTGAGCTTTGAAAACAGATTTTAAAGATGGTAAGGCTGGTGCAAGTCTAATCTCCCCAGGTAGGTTGTTCCGAAGCCGAGTAGCCCAGACTGTACATGCTTAGTCATCTTTAGTCCAGAGCCTCAACCTCAAAACAGCCAACAGGGACCTGGCTTAGGAACTGAGACTGTGGGCGGCTCATAATGAAACCTCATTTGTCTTTAAACATAAATATCTGTAACAAAACTAGGTGTAAGATTGAAACAAGATTTTAAAATAATGAGCAAAAAATCTTTAAATCAATTCTAAAACTCAGACCGAGCCAGAGGAGGGAGGCTAAAATAGGGGTGATATGTACAGTATATCACCCCTATTTTATCCCCCTTTCTGTTAAATAATCCTCCTATGTTATTTGTGTGTAAGTTTGTATGATAGTGTACCGAGTCTCGTCAAATTTAAGTTTTATTTCCTCTTCTGTCAGTTGTTCTGCTTTTTCAGCTTGGCGCTTCTGGTGAAACAAGAATCTGGTGGTTAGTCATTTATAATTCACAGTGACATTATAAGAAAGGAGAATGCACTCATTCTACCTTGAAGGAACACAAAACCTTCTTCTGATTGCCTTCGGCTTTGGAGTCTGAAGGATCGCCGCTGTCATCTTTAACCTGATTGCTAATACTTAAGGTGTTGATGTCAATAGGAGGACTGTCCTTCTCCTTTAATCCTCCCTCATGTAATGAAGGTCCTGATGCATCGCCAATAATTGCTTGTGCCTCTGGGTTGTCCCCACCAAGTTCTCCAGCACTTTCTTGGGTTTTGAACATAATATCCCTTTTCTTCAAGACACCTACTCTGTCTTGTTCTGCAGATGTAGAGTCTCCCATCTCTTGCTTGCTTTTTACTTTATTTTGAATTTGCCTGTGTGGTATAGTGGCCTGAATAGAGTAGTCCACAAAGTGAACTGCTTGGGGAACTGGGGAAGGAGGGGGTGGTGGTGGTGGGCTTGGATGACAGTTAGGTTCTGTTTTGGGTGGTTTGGGGTTAATTTTTTTAGGCTCTTCAGGTGAGATCCCATCCTCCATTAGCCAGCCTTGCTGCGTGGATATCTTCGTCTCATGCGGAATGGAATTATTTGATTTGTTTAAACCATCAAAAGAGTAGGAATCTTCATTATGATTAGATTCAATGGTATTCTCCTGCAAGCAGGATTTAACTTCACAGGAAGGCATTTTTAGTTCATTAGAATGGTCCACAAAGCAAACTGCTTTGGGAACTGGGTAAGGAGTGGGGGCTCGTAGTGTTTTGGGTTTTTGTGGAACTCGTCGCTCTGGTGGTCTAGCAGGACATGATACACCTAGATTGGGTGACTCAGCGGATTTCCCGGCTGAAGCATCTCTCTTAGGGCTGCTTGAGACTCTGGAATCTGGCTTCTTAATTCTTTGCCGACGATACCCACAATTTTCCTGCTGTTTGTTATTATTGATTCTTTTCTCCTTTGGTGTTTTAGGAGGAGTGGGAACCAAAGGTTCCGGATTGGAGTTTACCTGATTTAAATTGGTGTCATTTTGGGAGCTAGATGGCGTTTTCTGGACTTCCTTCTCACCCTTCTCTGTGTCTATTCTTGGCTGACATTGGTTTGACTCCGAAGGATGAAGTGCACAACTAAATTGTGCTGCATTTTCTAAATATACCAGATTAATCAAATATTCGTCATCAAGTCTGTGCTCAGGATTACATGAATTAGTCATTGTCCGCGGGTCAAAGCTTATAGCTGGGTCGTCTGTTCCAAAATTGAGCATGAAACTAGAGGGCTCGTTATAAGTCCTACATGGAATGATTAAAAAAAAAGTGAGTTACAAGAGCACCTTATGATGTAATTATAGATCTATGACATGGAAAAAATAAAGTTTAGCAATTGCTTTACCTCGGAGGTCGATTTGCCCATGCCTCATGGAAGCTCTGATACGGAGTGTGGGTCTCCATGAGCTCTCTTGCTCTCATCCTATTCTCTGTGAAAAGAAAATATTAAATATGTTTTGTAGTTATGCAAAAAAACACAATAACAAAAAGGTGTTTTTAAGATAGGATTTTACTGGATGGAGAATTCAGCCACGTTTGGAGAATACACTCCATGTAGTTTTTAAGTAGAGCATTTAGTAAATATCCAGAAAAGATCCTAATGTTCCCCCACATGACAAATTTCCCTTTAATGTTTCACGAGACGTGAAAAAGAGCAGCAATAAAAGTGGTGGACTTGTGGTAATTAAGAACAATAAATGTTGCTGTTCCAACCACAATGAAGGATGTGAGTTGCTGTCAAGAAGTGGAGCTTTTAGTGGCAGTTAAGGTCTTATTAGGATTCACTGGAGCTTTCAAACATTGTTGCCATAATAACCCACATTCCGCCCAGCGCAGACCCACTGTCATGTGTTTTTTTGACAACTGTCGCAGCTCTAAACCACCAACCAGCTGTTCCACTGATGTTCGACTAAGCTGCTGTTCCACCAAGTGACTGTTCCAGCTCTACCCCACTCAACTCGGCACCACCTAGTAGCTGTTCTGAAGCTATTTTGGAGCTCCCTCTTGGACTCCAGAGCACTACCACACTCACAGATTTTCCCACAGAGGATTAATAAAGTATCTGTATGCTTTATAGTTAGTTTTCTTTCTTCTCAAACAGTTGGACTTTATTTTAACACTGGTAGTTCAAACAGAGTTGTTTTCTTATTACATAAATATTCAGCAAAACATCTGAGTAGTAAGCCAATTCATCCTGAGGTCCAACAGAAATTGTTGTGTTTTTTCCGATATTTTTTCTAGCAAATTTGACACTTAGATGCTAACGGCAGTACGTAACACTATGCCAAATACATATATGCAAGTCAGTTTACAAAATACCATACCGGATATCAGTAATGTGATGGGCAGATGAAAAAGAGAACTTCGAAGAGTTAATGAATGAAGAAAATGAAAGAGAACAAAGAGTAGAAGATGTTACCATAGTGGAGCAGAAAGTGGCTAGGATTAGTAAGATAGAAACAAAGAGGGCACTGAAGAGGACAAAGGCTCTGGGTCCTGATGATATCCCTGTAGAAGTATGGAAGTGTTTAGGTGAGGTGGCAGTAGAGTTTCTGACTGGGCTGTTTAACAGGTTATTAGAAAGTGAAAAGATGCATGATGAATGGAGGAGAAGTGTGCTAGTTCCTATTTTTAAGAACAAGGGAGATGTGCAGAGTTGTGGTAACTACAGAGGAATTAAACTGATCAGTCATACGATGAAGTTATGGGAAAAAGTTGTCAAAGCTAGGCTAAGGTCTGAAGCAAGAATTTGTGAGCAGCAGTATGGTTTTATGCCTAAAAAGAGCACTACAGATGCAGTATTTGCCTTGAGGATGCTGATAGAGAAGTACAGGGAAGATCAGAGGGAGCTGCACTGTGTCTTTGTAGATCTAGAGAAAGCGTATGACAGGGTACCTAGAGAAGAACTATGGTATTGTATGAGGAAGTCTGGTGTGACAGAGAAGTATGTTAGAGTGGTCCAGGACATGTATGAGGGCTGTAAGACAGTGGTGAGGTGTGCTGTAGGTGAGACAGAGGAGTTCAGTATGGGGGTGGGACTGCACCAAGGATCTGCTCTGAGTCCTTTGCTGTTTGCTGTGGTGATGGACAGGCTGACAGACGAGGTCAGACAGGAATCCCCATGGACAATGATGTTTGCAGATGACATTGTGATCTGTAGTGAGAGGAGGGAAGAGGTGGAGGAAAAGCTGGACAGGTGGAGATTTGCACTAGAAAGAAGAGGAATGAAGATTAGTCAGAGTAAAACAGAGTACATGTGTGTGAATGAGAGGGATCCAAATGGAAAAGTGAGGTTACAGGGAGAAGAGATAAAGAAGGTGGAAGATTTTAAGTACTTAGGATCAACAGTCCAGAGCAATGGAGAGTGTGGAAAAGAGGTGAAGAAGCGTGTTCAAGCAGGCTGGAACGGGTGGAGAAAAGTATCAGGTGTGACGTGTGACAGAAGAGTTTTAGATAAAATGAAAGGAAAAGTGTACAAAACCGTGGTGAGACCCGCCATGCTGTCTGGTCTAGAGACAGTGCCACTGAGGAAAAGACAGGAAGCAGAGATGTTTGTAGCAGAGATGAAGATGCTGAGGATCTCTTTGGGAGTGACCAGGATGGACAGGATCAGAGGAACAGCACATGTTAGAGGTTTTTGAGATAAAGTCAGAGAGGTCAGACTGAGATGGTTTGGACATGTGCAGAGGAAAGAGAGAGTACATAGGAGAGTACATAGGATGCTGGGTTTGGAACCACCAGGAAAGAGGACCAGAGGAAGGCCAAAGAGGAGGTTCATGGATACAGTGAAGGAAGACATGAAGATAGTTGGTGTGACCAAAAAGGATGCAGCAGATAGGGTTAGATGGAAGAAACCGACTTGCTGTGGCGACCCCTGAAGAGAAATGCCGAAAGAAGAAGGAAGATCTTCCAGTATTTACTGCCCAGAAAGGTTCTTTTGTTTAATGGCCAAACATTAGCATCTGCCTTGGTCTTTTCCAGCTTCATCCAGGTTTTTATTTTCAACAAATTAAAATACTTACTTGCAACTGAAACCAGAAAGTTGTAAGGATTGGCAGGCTGTGGGCCATTTGTTTTTGTTCACCACACAGAAATGTTTGGCTATGGTTTTTAGTGCCTTATAAAATCCATAGTTCAATATTGTATATATTCTTTTTATTCTCAATGTATATATATATATATATATATACAGTATATATATATATATATATATATATATATATATAAGCTCAAGTCCAACTAGTGTAGGCAGACTTAAGTTATATTACAAAAAGTTAATTTGTAATTGTAATTAATTATGGTTAATATATTACCTGCAATATATTTCTGAAAGATTTCTTGCTCCTCCTGTCTCTGAAATAGCAAAGAGTACACTGACCTGTATGGTTTAGAGCTGCAAGAGGAAGGCAGAATATGGTTTTACAAGTCAAACATGATGTAAATAGTTTGATTGGAAACATCCAATAAACAAGTTATTATTATTTAACCTCACGCTACACACAAGAAAACACTGATTTATTTTTCAGTATTAAATCTGTAGAAAAACCTGGAATCCAGAATCCTTTAAAAATAAAATTCCACTTTGCACCTGCTTTTTGGATGTTTTGGTGTGGTCGAGGTGCCTGCTAGGTTTGGCAATGGCTGGGCCTTTTGTAATATGACATCGGAGGTTGGTATATAGCGCCGGGAAGGTCTCGGCTGGAACAGGAGTTTCACTATAAAGACAGCAGAGGAACAAAGGAAGCAAACAAACTGTCATGTTACCATTGTCATTTGTAATCTGTGCTTTACTAATTGAAATAATTTTAGCAAAGTTCCATGGAACTGAAGGGTTTTACATACGGTCGTCGAAATCGTGACGCTCTCTCGGACACACAAAGTGTGGCTTCACAACCTCAAACCACCAAAAAAGTTCAGCAATGAAGACCATCATATTTGTCTTCAAGACGTAGTTTGCACGGTCAGTGTGGAAAGAAAGACATGAAAATGAGACAAAGAATCTGTTTCTTTCAGTTAGACAGGTAAAGAGTGTCATTACTATTTACTCAATTTCAGAATACTTTTTTGACAGTACATTTAATTGTTTTTTCAACATGACCATTAGCAGAGCATTACTTTTACAAAGTGAGTTATTATCTACAGTCCATCATTAAAACTTGGTTCCAAAGGTTGTAAATATGAAGTGTTTGGACATTCACCTTAAATTGGGGTATTGGATGAAGCAGATCCATAGGCTTCAGGTAAAAGCATTTGTCCAGGTAGAGATTGGCAAACTCGGCTAGGAGCTGCATGTTGTATAGTTGATTTGGAATGGTCGGATTTTGATTCAGGCAGATATCTACACACAACATTACAGCACTGTTAATAAAATGACTGTCGAAAGCTGACTCGTTTCAAGTTTCTTATTAATGTTTTTTCCAGCATTTTTTTTAAAACTTGTTGATGTTAGTAAATTAATTTTAAGTCCCAGATTGTAGAAAAACAGCTAGCGCTGTCCTTTCTTCGTGTCCAGGAGAGAATCTAAAGCCAAAGACAAGTAGACTCTAAATTGTACGTGTTCTTTGTTGTTGTACCTTCAAGTTTGATTGTTTTTGGGCAGTAGAAGTGGATCACAGTGAGAAGGGGAGTACAATCAAATACATCCCCTAATATGTCGATCACCACTGGGAAGTGTGGAGGAGACAGGATATTTCTGCTGCAGCGCACCTTAATGTCAAAAGAAAGTCCAAGTTACACAATAAAACCAAATATCATGAATCACTATCTCTCACTTCCTACAATCACATTTTTCTGGTGGGTTCATTTGGTTGGTAAATGGACTCTACGTATATAAAGCTTTTCGGCCTGTGTTGGTACTCACAGCACTTTTCATTGTAGCTCACATTTACCCATTCACACACACATTCATACCTGATGGTGGAAGCTGCCATGCATGGTGCAAACCACCACCAGGAACAATTGAGAGCTCAGAATTTTGCTCAGGAACATCTCAGCATGAACTGCGGGCAGGGGATCAAACCAGTTACAGGATGGTCTCCCCTTCCACTGAGCCATTCATCGTTGGTGGTGCCTGGTTTTTGTGTTTGGAATAATGAGTTGATTGCCACATGAGAGCGGTCTGGAGAAGGAGCGACTGTACTCCGTGCTTCTCCTAGATGACAGAGCTTCTCACTCTATCTTTGAGTGAGAGCCCAACCACCCTGAGGAGGAAGCTCATTTCGTCCGCTTGCAAACCTTTTAAACCCTATTGAATAGGGTTTAAAAATAAGTGAAGGTGATTTATATCGAATTGTGTTTTATTATTTGAAGGAATAAAACCCACATCCCTTTACATATGTCTCTGTGCCAACATAATTTCAGTGGAAACTGATGACTTTTATTGTAATTCAGTTACAAGTAATTTTTAGCCTTAAAAGTTTGCTGGCTAACAGGAGGCAAACTTTTAAAAAACACATATGCGCATGCACTTACACAAGAGTTCATAAGCATTTGCACTCAGAGGTCCAGGTTCGCAATACCATTTAGATGGAGAATAGAGTTCAAGAGGCATAGAGGGTAGGCATATGGGATGGAAAGGATGGTAGAGAAGAAAGAGCAGGAGAATATAGTAACATAGTAATGTTACTATATTTGGACCTTGACGCCTATATTTCGAGTCAAGGTCCAAATATAGGACCTGCCCCAAGTGGAGGAGTTTAAGTATCTCGGGGTCTTGTTCACCAGTGGGGGAAGGATGGAGCGGGAGATCGACAGGCGGATCGGTGCGGCATCAGCAATAACTAGGACGCTGCATCGGTCCGTCGTGGTAAAGAGAGAGCTGAGCCGAAAAGCAAAGGTCTCGATTTACAAGTCGATCTACGTTCCCACCCTCACCCATGGTCACCAGCTGTGGGTGGTGACCGAAAGAACGAGATTGCGGGTAAAAGCGGCCGAAATGAGCTTCCTCCGCAGGGTGGCTGGGCTCTCACTCAGAGATCGGGTGAGGAGTTCTGCTATCCGGCAGGAGCTCGGTGTCGAGCCGCTCCTCCTCCAGGTCGAGAGGAGCCAGATGGGGTGGTTCGGGCATCTGGCCAGGATGCCCCCAGAGCGCCTCGCAGGCGAGGTGTTTCGGGCACGTCCCACCGAGAGGAGACCAAGGGGCAGACCCCGGACCCGCTGGAGAGACTATGTCTCACAGCTGGCCGGGGAATGACTTGGGATCCTTCCAGGTGAGCTGGAGGATGCAGCCGGGGAGAGAAGGGTGTTGGCTGCCCGTTTGAGGCTGTTGCCCCCGCGACCCGACCACAGAACAAGCGGAAGATGACGGAACAGAACGGTCCAAATATAGTAACAAGTAACTTGATTATTTTCATGCAGAATAAAAGAGAGATTTGATCTGTACTTTTTCTCTTCAGAATCAGAATATACTCTAATGATCCCACACATGGGAAATTTGTGTGTCACAGCAACAACTTCCTATCTGCTAAGTGTGTCATTGTAGAGCCCGATCACGTACGGAAAGAAAGACCTCAGGTAACGAGATGTTCTCGAGCGGAGCTGTCTGAGCCTCTTGCAGGTTGAACCAAAGATGTCTTCATATTACAATGAAAGATGAGAAAGAAGATACCCTCACAAGACCCTTGTCAATAGCCAAACTTAGTATATGTAATATAATCTAAATATACACATCACTGCTTCTGACGTCACAAGAGAGTTAAAGTATTTGCTCCGCCCCCTTCTGCTCAGGAAGCATAAACTCTGCCTGCAGAATCTCAAGCTGGTATTTCCTTTCATTTATGTTGAAAAACTGAGACAAAATACCTTTTGAGTTTAAAGGCTTTTAATTTGAGCCAAAAGGCAAAGCCAGGAATTCCTTATTTGTTCCAACACCAATCACACTTGTTACTTGTCTTAATTTTTTTAAAATGTATAGTAAAATAAATGATAATTAATTAAAATTAATTGATTAAGATTAATTTAATGTATGATTATTAGTAATGCTATCAAGCACGTCTTATGAACATTAACTGCCATCATAGGGTGATAACACAATCCCAATACGCACCGGAATCATACAGTATACAACTGCATTAATAAGGATCTGTTTCCTGTTCTGCAAATTTGTAGCATGGCAACCAAAGATAAAGGTATGGAACAAATACAACAACCTTGCTGGAGAAAGAAACTATACTTCTAAACAGGATAACGGCTAAAACACAATCAAGTAAAAGACAAACAGCACAAGAAAGTAAAAAGATATTTTACCCCGCGCCAAAAACTTGCATTGTGTACAGAGGGAAATCTTGGGAGGCACGGGGCTCTTGGACAATGCGGATGTGGTGGGCGACTGGGTGGTTGTGGGCGACGTGGTGGGTCAAGCGTTGTTTTACACTCCTGCACGGCCTCTCTCATTCTTGTGTTCACCTAAAAGAGAAAAACATGCACACCAAAAAAGCTTGAAAACAGCCCAAACAATGCAACAATGAATAGTAACGTCTGAGGATTTACCTTACTGATCCAGACAACCATTGCCTGTTCTAGATCAACTGGAATGTCCGTCGAGGCATTGAATTTGGTCAAGCTCTTGATAGTAGACACAACTCTTTCAATGCTCATCATTTCTGGTATGAAGGCCATCATTAGTGCATTGATAAGCCCCATGTGTGCGTCCTGGGAGAAAAAAAAAAACTTACACTCAAATGATGTAAAAAGACACGCTTTTCTGGATTTTCTAAAGCAATTTAATGATCGAACTATGTTTTAAATTTATGTCTCATTAAAATTTTAAACCCCCCATGTGAAAATATTTGTAGGTAACGATTTACAAACAAGGGACGGCACGGTCAAGACCCCTCTACAACTGGAGGACGACATGTGAGTCATCTGCTCATGTTGGCCCATGCTGTCTTTTCTATGAGGATAACATTTTTTAAAATACCCTGTTTGAACAAATCATGAAGAAAAGTATTGAACAGTGTCCACAAACCCACTTGGTTGTGTGGATACATTTTCTGTCTCAATCTTCTCTGCAACAGGAGTCCCAAATTTCCTTTGCAGAGAAGCTTCTTTCCAGATGGCATGCTGCTTTCTGGAAGGAAGTAAAGTCACTATTATTCATTGGCAGCAGAGCCGTTCCAAGATTAGAAGTAGAAGTTTTTTTATCGTCGCACCAAAAAGGAAGAAAATTTGTTTTATAGCAGCATCAGATAAAACAACTACAATAAAAAAGAATATTTTAAACCAATGATATTTTTAATGATGAGATTAATGTAAAATATTACTTTAAAAAAATGTTGCAAACAACATTTATGCATCGCTATTTTGAAGACTGTTTGAATAAATGTTGACAAATTAAAAATTAAAAAACTTTATCAGGTTAAGATAAATAAAGAAGGAAAAAATATGACTAAATTACACCAAAAAATGTGTAAATTTAAATCCCACTCCAAATCTCCCATGTCTAAAGACTTTCCAACATTTTGTTCAATTGC
Source organism: Neostethus bicornis (assembly GCA_902685375.1). NCBI lineage: Eukaryota > Metazoa > Chordata > Actinopteri > Atheriniformes > Phallostethidae > Neostethus > Neostethus bicornis. The sequence goes on along the minus strand of CACRXE010000001.1, from coordinate 6,850,939 downwards.
AATCAATGCCACTTAGGGATGGTTATCGATACAATCTTATTGATTTGGTATCTTATCGACACTCTTATCGGTACTTTTCAGTGTAAAAACAAGTAGAGGAAGACAAACTATGTGGATGCAACCAAACCTTTTATTTTGAAATCTAACTTAGAAATAAAACATTTAAACAAAACATTATGTTCAAGTTTATAAAAGATACCAAAAAAAATATATATATAGAATTTTTGTACAGGCTGGTGTTTTATATTGTCTTGCATTGTATGTCGGTAATTTATAAAAAAAAAAAAATAATGACAATGCCTTCAGAAAGTATTCACAGTGACTCATTTTGACCACATTTTTATTTTACAGCCTTATTTTAAAATGAGTAAAATTATTTCCTCAATATTTTACCTAAACTTCCCAAAAATGACAATGAGAGAAAATTCTTTTGAGGTTGTGGCAAATTTATTAAAATAACTAAAAAAAAAATCCCATGTACATGAGTCTTCACAGCGTTTACCGTAAAGTTCTAAATTGAGGTGAGGTACATTCTGTTTCCTCTGATCATTCTTGAGATGGTTCAGCTGCTTAATTGGAATTTATCTGTGGTAAATTCAGTTTGGTTTGAAATACCACACAGCTGTCTACATATTAGGTTCAAATCTTCACAGTACATGTCAGAGGTCGACCTCCGTGACAGGATAGTTTCGAGGCACAAGGCTTAAGGATACAGAAATATTTCTGCTGCCCTGAAAATTTCAACAAGCAAAGTGCCCTCCATCATCTGTAGTGGAAGAAGTTTGGCTCCACCAGCACTCTTCCTTAAGCTGGCCACCCTTCTAAATTGAGTGATTGTGGGAGAAGGCCCTGCGTCAGACCAATAACCTGAAGGTCACTCTTTCTAAGCTTCAGGGTTCTTCTGTGGAGAGAGGAGAACCCTCCAGAAGGACAACCATCTCTGTAGCAATCCACCACTCAGGTCTGTATGGTGGAGTGGTCCAATAGAAGCTATTCCTCAGTAACGGGCACGAGGCAAACCACCTGGAATTTACTGAGACACTCGAAGGACTCTCAGACCACAAGAAACAAAGTTCTTTGGATAGAGATGAATATGTAGTTGGTATTTATAAAGATTTGAAGAGAGCATTTGATACCATTGATCAAAAACAATTACTGATAAAATTAGAAAACTGTGGTACTAGAAGAACTGTGCGTTCCTGGAAAAAAAAGTTACCTAGAAAATAAAAACAGTGTGTTACAGTAAACAAAGATCAGATTTTAGATCTGTAACTTGTGGAACACCACAAGGTTCTGTGAATGGTCGACAACTCTTTAATATATTCATTAATGATTTATGTAATTGTTCAAGTTTGTTTAAATTATTATGTTTGCAGACGACACAAAAAAAACTCCACGAACTAGTTTGCAGCGTTGAAAGTGAATTACAAGAGCTTAAAGTTCGGTTTGAATGAAATAATTTATCACTTAATATAACAAAAACAAAATACATGGTTTTTGGAAATTAAAAAGATGCTGACAGTCACATAAAACTTAAAATAGGTGATGTTGAAATTAAAAGAGTATATGAAACAAAATTGTATCAGGAATTAACATATAATATAAAGTAATATATAATAAAATATATACAAAATATATAAAGACAAAAATGTCAAAAACTCCAGGAATAAAATATAAAACTAAGGATTTTATCTGTTATTTACTTCCTTACATGACGTATTGTGTTGAACTGTGGGATGGAACATATAAAACTTCAACTAATGAGATTTTTTATAGCAGAAACGTACAACAGATTAATAAACAAAGTTGGATATTTTGAACACACACATCTTTATTTATTGAATCAAGATTGATAAAATTCAAAGATTTACATCATTTTAAAGTACTTAAAAATGTTTAAAGCTAAGTTCATTCTTTTACCAGCAAATATACAAAAATATTTTAAACTTCAACAAACAATCTATCATTTTATTGATGACTGTAAATTTATTTTACCCAAAGCCAGAGAAGGGTTCAGACAAAAGTGTCTGTCTTATGTTGGACCTCATTTATGGAATATTATTGTAGATAAAGAGAAAAAGAATGTGTTTCTTTTCAAAGATTTAAAACGAAAGTGTCACAATTTCTTTTTGATAATTATTAAATTTTGTGTTTTGTGATTGTTTTTTTCTTAAATTTATTTCAAGGTAAACTGTGTTGTAAAAGTTCAATTTTATTGGGAACACAAGCATATTTTGCTTCAGCCTGATTTTGGTCACCGGTACTATCTGGGTGTGGTTTGTTGATGTATATAGTGATGTAACAGGAGACTGATTATGAAATATATTCTATTCATGTGTAGTTAGTTATATTTTGACACAACAGACATTAGTTTACAGCCACACTTTTCCTACTCCCAAATCCTGTGCAAATTCATATGCACAGGAAGCATCTCAGAAGTGTTTATTTACGCACAGTCTTGATGGAGAACACTGGGAGTAATTTCTTAGCTTGTGATGCTTGAGGGCAGTTGATAGAAAAGTGTAATAGAATCTTTAGTAGCTAAATGCTTCAATGAACTTGCAAGACCAATAGATTCCAAGGAACCATTCGAACAGCCAAAGACATACAAACAATGTTATGTACAGTATAAGAGAAAAAAATCAGACTGTGCAAGGAAACAAAACTCGTTTCACCTGCAACTTAAGACTGTTTAAATAATGTCAGGTGTAACATCTAGTAGAGACTTGAAACGGAATATCTGAAATCTGGATTTAACAAACTTCCGGCATAGAACACTCTAGTTGAAACGTTCTAGTAAAAATACTTTCCATGTTCAGTAGTAGAACTATGAATAAAAGAATTACTCACCATTTTTATTGGCATGGTGCAAAGATCCACATCGGATATGGGTTGAAAGTTTCTCCCCATTACAAATATATCTCTTCTGGACAAGGCTTCCAGGATACTTTGATGGCTTTTAAGTGCCATAATCTGATCTACTGGAAGGATGAGTTCCAATACACGGCAGTAAAGCTCTCCAGAACACAACATCTGGATGATGAGAGGCTTTACTTGATATTTACATTCATGATCTGTATAGAATATCTCTTTTATTTGGATAGGGACACAGTCTGAAAAAAAGAAGATAAGCATGACTGTTAAGAATTGTATAAACTCTAGAATAAAAGATGAAGCTTTTGCAAGTGAGTGTTTTGTATTAGTTAACAAAGAATGCAAAGCTAGCCTTGCTAGTTTTTTAATCACATAGCCACCGATGTCTCGTGTTACATAACGGAGAAAGTCTATCAAGCTATTTGACAGTCTTAAAACACCCAACTTGAACAGCATAACAGTGAGAAGACATGTCAGGAAGCTATCCTAAGACACAGAGGCTTTGATTCAGGGGCTAACAAGACTTGCTGTTTGACTTAAGCTTAGGAGATAGCTGATTCAGATTCCTGATGGATCCTCTGCGTTCCTGTTCTGGGCGTGGCTAGATGAAGGAGGTCACCGGGCTTCATGTACCGTATCTTCTCCATCAAGATTAGCCCATCTACTCATCTCCATCCTGAGCGTCACCAGGCTGAGGAGGCCTCTGTGTTTGATCTACCATCGTGTTTCCATCAGGATGAAGAACATCTACTGACTTCTTCAGATATCAAACTGTAGAGTAGAATAAGCTACTATTTTAAACAATAGTCTTAGACATATTGGATGCTGCCCCACAATGGACTGGCGACCTTTTCCGGGTGTACCCGGCCCCTCGCCTCAAATCATCCAGGATGGGATCTGCCACACCCCCGCAATCCTAAAACGGAAAGACGGATGAGAAGGTGACTGATTGCCTGACATTGAATGCTTGTCCCGGTGGAGGGATCTCTCTTTCGTTTGGATTCCCATGAGGTTTCTTATTTTTTTCCACACTGATGTGTTTTTAGGAGTTTTTCCCCACCGTGAAGAAGAGTCTAAGGGCAGGAATCTGCCAACATTGTTTAGCTAGCATTTGGTAGTTAGCCTATCAAATTTCTTTCCTTTTTTGCATTCTTTTTAACTAGTCGGGATTAAAACACAAACATAAAATTATGTGTAATGTTCTTTTAATCTATTGCTCAGCAGAAAGTTGCTTCTTTCTTTTTCTCTGAGTGAGAGCCCAGCCACTCTGTAGAGGAAGCTCATTTTGGCTGCTTGTATCCGCAACCTCGTTCTTTTGGTCACCACCTACAGCTGGTGACCATAGGTGACCATACCCGTGGTCAGCTGACGCCCATCTCTTCGTGCACCCGACCCCTACGGCTCTTCCTGAAGGTGGTTAGCCCACTGGAGGACTGGTTCGTGTCCCCTGTTCGGGCTGAGCCTGGCCAAGCCCGATGGATAAAAGCCCGGCCACCAGGCGCTCCCTTACATGCCCCAGCCTTGAGCCTGCACCTCTTCATTCCACCACCAAGTCTCCTTATCTATCTTCCTTCCAGATGGAATGATATGGACAGTCATGGTGACACTATACTATTGTCTGACCACTATCTATTTTACCAGATGCTGCATTTTAATGGTTACTTGTTCGAGGATAAAAGTTTCTGGCAACATGGAGAAAATGCAACGACTTGCTATCATACGTATAACCTGTTTCACACGGTAAGACTTGCACAGATTAAACAAAGCATGCTCAATACAAAATAATATTTTACGGTTAGGTTATCTTCTGCTTTATGCAAAATCGAGTCATGAGGGCAAGAGCCTGTTTCCATCCGTTAAAACAGATTAAAAATGCATACTGCATTATTCAGTATGCACTTTCTACTGAAAAAAAAGAAAAAAACCTGGATATTTTACATGAAATATTAATTTTAGAACATTTGACCATTTTTTCCACTAAATTTTGTTTTTCTGACCAAACAACATATTTTTTTAGCACATGTACAAAATTATCTAAATAAACACATTAACACAAATTAAATTATTTCCATCAATTATCATTGATTTTTTTTTTCTGCTATACTTTTTTTTACTTACCTTGATGAGAACATTTATGTCACACATATAGAACAAATAAAATCAAATATCAATGACAGAAAAGATCAGATTCACAATGCTGACAAACCGACAAATAGAATATTAAACATCACACATTAAAAAAAGAGAAAATCTTACTTGGACCAAAGCATTTATCAAACAACCAGCGGAGACTGGCCTCCACTTTAGGTCTTGAGTAGTCTAGATATCTTCGAGGTAAAATCGTAGTTGTCAAACTGGTTCGTGTTGCTCTGCCAGCCCTATGTATTTTCTTCACAGTTGAGTTGTTCTGTAGAAAGGACGCCATCCTGCACACAGACACACAAACATATTCCCTGTCCAGCTGTGACAAATAGTGCTTGAGGGTCTCCTCCCAATGAGATGGGCCTATAACACCTAACCAGCAAATCACTTGGGAGGCATCCTAACCAGATGCCTGAACCATCTCATTTGGCTGCTCTCAACCCAGAGGAGAAAGGCCTCAACTCTGAGATCCCTCTATCTCTGAGTGAGAGCACAGCCACCCTGTGGAGGAAGCTCATTTCGACCGCTTGTATCTGTGAACTCGTTCTTTCAGTCACCACCCACAGCTGGTGACCATGGTGAGGGTAAGAACGTAGATCGACTTGTAAATCGAGAGCTTTCCTTTTCGGCTCAGCTCTTTCTTTACCACGACGGACCGATGCAGCATCTCAATTATTGTGGATGCCACACCGATCCATCTGTCAGTCTCCCACTCCAGCCTTCCCCCACTCATGAACAAAAGATACTTAAACTCCTGCGCGTGGGCAGGACCCCGTCCCTAACCTGCAGCTTAAAATAATACATTTAACATCCTTGACAGCTTAGATATTTGACCCTTTTATCATTTTCCCAGCTAGTGTAAGTGACAGTAATGGTCAGAAAATGACGGACTGGTAACCTAGCAATGCTTACCTCACTTCGCCGCGGCAGATTTAAGAAAGTTTAAACTTAATAATCACATATTTTAAAAGCAAATAATGTTTCAAAATGAATCAAAGCTCACATTAAAGAAGACCCTTTGATCCTTGGTAGCTTTACAGGTGAAAGTTAGTTGTTATCGTACCGGTGTACGGGTTTGATTCTGCGCTGTTCAGAAACACTAATTGTTGTTTAGAACGAATGAAACACTGACACTGGTTAGTTAAATAACAACCAACTTAACTGGTGTTACTCGGAATATTAGATTTTGTGGTAAATCGTCCTAAGTTCTTCTGGGCTCTAAGAAGAGTTGCGTTCGTTCCGGAGAAAAGCTGCGGTCTGATTTAAAAAATGAGGTTTCCATGGAGACGGCGTTCCGCTGCAGTACGTCAGCACGTCACCAGGAAGCGCTGCTGACTTAATTTAGAATCATTCACAGCAGAACAAAGACTATAATTATTTAGACTTATGTAATATTCTTATTTTAGACGTCTTTCTCACTGTTAGTCAGTAAAAACTAGCTGATGAAGAAAAAAAAAACATGGTGAATTTTTAACACCTTCATTTTTGCAGGAAAATGAAGCCCAAAATAGAAGACGTCTGAATCAGATTGTTAGAGACGAGATTTTTTGTATTCTTAGGTTTGTGATAAATACTGTATAAGAGAGGTTTTTTATTTTGTTGTTTTAATTGTTTGTTTTGTATTGTTGTGTTTTTTTGTTCTTTGTTTTTTGGTGTTTGTTTGTTTTTGTATGTTTTTAAGGTTTACATTACTTTGAGAATTTTTTTTAACAATCTTTTACTTTGAGAATTTTTTTTATTTATTTTATTTTAAGGATTTGAAATCAACCTGTATTTAAAATAAAACATCCACAAGAGGGCAAACTTTTCCAAACCATTTCACTCAGACGCTAAAACATTGTCTAGTTTTTACTGAAAGTCACTGCTTTGAATTCCATTGTCTCTTCAGAAAATACTTCCAGGTGGTGGTGTTTTGTTTTGTGGGGTATTATTATTATTTATTTTTTGGGGGGAAAAAAGTCCACTGAATGTTTGGTGATGTTCATAAGACATTTCTTTTCTGAATGGACATCCCAGAAAACCAAACACACCTTTTGCTTTTTCATTTTTTGCACTATTACATATTCATAGGGCGGCATGGTGGCCTCACAGCAAGAAGGTGGTGGGTTTGAGGCCCGGGTGGGGACGAGACTTAGAACACATGCCTTTCTTTGTGAAGTTTGCATCTTCTCCCCATGTCTGCATGAGTTTCCTCCGGGTAGTCCAGTTTCCTCCCACGGTGGAGGATTTTAAGTACTTTGGATCAACAGTCCAGAGCAATGGAGAGTGTGGAAAAGAGGTGAAGAAGCATGTGCAGGCAAGTTGGAATGGGTGGAGGAAAGTATCAGGTGTGATGTGCAAAAGAAGAGTTTCAGCTAGAATGAAAGGGAAAGTGTACAAAACCGTGGTGAGACCTGCCATGCTGTTTGGTCTAGAAACAGTAGCACTGAAGAAAAGTCAGGAAGCAGAGATGGAGGTAGCAGAGATGAAGATGCTGAGGATCTCTCTGGGAGTGAGCAGGATGGACAGGATCAGAGGAACAGCACATGTTAGAGGTTTTGGAGATAAAGCTCGAGTAGCCAGACTGAGATGGTTTGGACATGTGCAGTGGAGAGAGAGAGTACATCGTAAGAAGGATGCTGGGTTTGGAACCACCACGAAAGAGGACTAGAGGAAGACCAAAGAGGAGGTTCATAGATACAGTGAAGGAAGACATGAAGATAGTTGGTGTGACCAAAGAGCATACAGCAGATAGGGTTAGATGGAAGAAACTGACTTGCTGAGGCGACCCCTGAAGGGAAATGCCGAAAGAAGAAGAAGAAGAAGAAGTCCAGTTTCCTCCCACCCTCCAAAAACATGCATGTTAGGTTGATTGGCTGGCGCCAAAATTACCCCTAGGAATGAATGTGTGAGTGTATGGTTGTGTATGTGGCTGCACCCTACCCCTTGCCTTGACTCAGCCAGGATGGGCTCCGGCAACACCCGCAACCCCGTAAGGTATAGACGGTGAAGTAGATGACTGACTATTATATATTCAAAACCAAATCTAATTGAAAATCTTGACTTGTCTGTAGATCCAAGTGTACTGTACGTCTCACCTCGACAGAAATCCAAATTGCTTGATTTATTTTAGGTGATGTATCTGGTGATGTTTCACAATTCTTTCAAACAGAAGGTGAGTCAGCGTTTGAAAGAGATTTCTCGTGCTGTCATGTTGAGGTTTGAAAATGTGTGATGCCCATTTGTAAACTCATTCCTAAAACTGGATGGTAAATGGACTTATATGGCGCTTTTCCACCTGTGTCGGCACTCGAAGCGCTTTACAGTGTAGCTCACATTCACCCAGTCATACCTGATGGGGATGCTGCCATGCAAGGTGCAAACCACCATCAGGAGACATTGGAGGTTCGGTGTCTTGCTCAAGGACACCTTTCAATAAAATTTAAGGAATGTTCTGAGTTTGTCTAAATAGTTTTTGAAGTAGGGTTTGTTTATCTTTAAACTGATTTTTCTATCATTTTTTTTCTGTAAAATCTTTTTTTTTGTATTTGTGTTCAATAAACTACGTCAAGCCGACTGAGAGAAATTGTGTTGCACTATTCAGCTAAACATAATAGAACTGAAGAAAAGCGAGTTCAAAGCTTAACAGCATCTTTTTATTCAATCAATGACAACTTTACAAAACATTTTAATCAAGAAAAAAAATTCTTTGCAAACTACAACTGTGCATCAAAACTCAAATCCTTTTTGTTCAACATTTGAAAAACTTCTTTTTACTTCTGGATTAGTTTATAAAACATGACATTTTGACACCTTTTAAACCCACACTCTGACGGAGCGCGGGGGATGTCTTTAAAAACACGAAGGTCCCAATCACTTTATACGAACAACGTTCTCCTCTTTGAAGACTTAATACAAAAATCTCAAACAAGCATTGCTTTAATGTAACATTTCATCATTTTACAAACAAGTCTGCGATTTAACACTTTACCAGTTAAACACGGTAACCAGAATTAATGATTCGCAAGGAAATATGAAACGAGACATTGGCATAGTGGTAGCATTACCGTCTTTCGACCAGGAAAATTGGGTTTGAATACCACTGAGCCAAAGCTCTCCGTGGGACTATGGGGCTAAAAACTGAAAGGACAAACTATATAAAAAAAAAAAAATAAAAAAAAACTTAGCACCAGTTCCAATCACAATCCAACGGTTAGAAACACGTTTAAAGAGACGGAATATTTGTTTTAAACTAAAAAGGTCCAAAATTTCCAGTCGGAGCTCTTTTCAGGGACTGGCTTTATCGATAAGGCAGTGTAACAAGTGGCATTTGATAAGGTGACACTTCAAATAAATATATTAAATCAATGTGTAACGGATTCAGTGATAAGACTTAGTAGTTCAGTAACAAAGAAAGAGGCTTGTATATAATGATTTATTTAATACTGAACATTTTATTTGTTTCCTATAAAAGTTACCAAATAAAATCTGTACAAACAAAAAAAACAACTTAGAACATCAGAAGAAAATTCTGTGAAAACTGAAAACAAAAGATCAAAAGAAAATCCAGTGTTGACGCTCAACACGAAACAAATAAATAACCAGTGTACACGACGAGGAGACCTTCTTCTTGATCCGCACTCCTTCACAACAGTTTCTAATGCTCGCATACACAAAAAAAACAAAACATAAATATAAAATTATCTTTATCTCTTAGGTAAAAAAGGGGTATAAATAAATACAAAATAACTAAAACTGCTCATATTAGTATAAAAACTGATAGAAAAAAAAAAATCTTCTGTCTTGGGTGAACTTTTCACCATCTTTCTGTTTGTGTTTCACTGTTAAGAATCAGTTCATTCCGAAGGTGCGGCCCCGTCTTAACAAGTCTTTATTTAAACTGGTCTGGGATCAGATTCATCTGGGAGTGGATATTTGTAGCAGGGCTGGAGATGCCCTCTGACCAATCAGACAAGTTGGAATGTGGGGAGGAACTGGACCACTGGTCAGGGGAACCAGGAGACGGGGTCAGGAACGGATGGTCAGGCACCTGTAGCTGGTGGTTGGGTGTGTTGTCCACAGGGCCTGAGTAGCTATGCTGGGATGGCGGGGTCAGAAACTGAGTGCCGAGCATCTGTGTTTCCTGTGGCATCACCGTGTGGATTGCTACTGAGCGACCCGAGCCGTTGGTTTGCTGCATGTCGGAGCCATTCAGCTCAACATTTGGGAAACTCTGGTTGAGGGTCTGACTGGCTGTAGTGGAGGTCTGGTGCTGGAGCTGTCGTGAATGAGCCTGTTGCATCATGTGTGCCGATGAGCCCAGGTGGCTGGTCTGCAGATTCTGATAGCCCATGATCTGAGACAAAGTGGCAGTACTGACGCTGTGCAACGGACCCATCATGTTATGTGTCATGGGTGGACCTTGAGTAAAGCTTCCTTGCTGGCCTACATTAGGATGGATCCTGGAGACCCAGTCGCACTGTCCTCCCCTGCTGCCACCAATGGATGTAGTGCCTTGATTGCTTGGACTGGACACGGGCAGATGAGAAAGACGAGGTGGGTGAGGATCAAAAGCCATGCAGCTCATTTCCTTACCCATGTTCATCTGACTTGCATGGGTGTCTCCGGCGCCTTGTAGATGATTTAGAGACATGGGTGACTGCTGGAAGGTCGGCACTGGAGGAGAGGCCACGTCAGAAAGATATCCATGGGGTGACTCGAGAGAATCAACTGGGGAGAGGACACCTGACGTGTCCAACAAGTTATTCTTGCCATCGAGAGACTTTTTCTTCTTCATTCTGTTGTCTTTGCCATTGTCCTTGCTCCCTTTGCCACCTGAGCTGAGCTTGCGAACTTTCTTGACCGAGTGGCTGGGCTTGAGATTGCTGAGATAGTCGTTGGGAGAGCAGAGAGGTGGGGAGAGCGTAGAGGTCCTGAGCGGGGTGCTGTGGAGCCCTGGACTTCTGACCACATTGTACTCATCGAGGAGACGGACAATGTCGTGGTGCATCCGTTCCTGGGCGATATCCCTGGGCAGTTGATCTAGATGATCTGTTATTTCGCGATTTGCGAAATGTTCTAACAGAACTTTGGCCGTCTCGAAACTGCCTTCACGGGCTGCGAGGAAGAGTGGCGTCTCCTCCTGAAACACACAAACAAACTCAGTCAAATCTACAGTCCCATTCTGACCAAGCTTCAGCACTGGTATCCCTTTACATACTTTGTTATCCTGCATGTCTTTGTTGGCGCCGCTTTTCAGCAGCACGACAGCAGCCTCCACGTTGTTCACTGCCGCAGCCCAGTGAAGAGCAGATTTACCTGCAGAGATTTCATGTTTAAAAAAAAAAGTGACCATCACAACTTCCATCACGGTGACGTGTTAAGAATATGTTAACTACCAGAGTCGTCGGTGGCGTTAGCATCCGCATGACAGTTGATGAGTTCTTCAACCATGCCTTCAACTGCCAATCGGGCAGCCAGGATCAATGGCGTTGTTCCATCATGCATCCGAGCATCGAGATCAGTGGCACGGTTTCGGATTAAAATCTACAAGGTGACAAAGTTTGTGAGTCAAATTATCCCAAGATGCACGGCGAAGGAGATGTGAGACCCCAGAAGAACAAAAGGGTACCTGAAAGACTCCCTGTGCGTCTGCAGCGACGGCAGCATGAAGCGGCGTACGGCCCATGTTGTCCTGAACGTTGGCGTCGGCGCTCGATTCCAAGAGACGTTTGGCAGCATCGGAGCGGGCGTAGCGGGCGGCGAGGTGGAGGGCGGTCTCTCCTGTGCGATCCGTCTGGTTATGGAGGTTGGCGCCTTGGTAAATGAAGTCGGAAATGATTTCTGCCGATGGATCCTCTTCTTCTTCACTGTTCCCAGTCTCCAGCCCTCCCCCGCTGCAGGAGGCGATCATCAGGGGGGTGAAACCATCTGGAAAGAAAACACCAAATTAGAACGTACGTTATTAAAGCAGGGAAAGAACCCTGGATGGATCTGGTTGCGTTCAGCAGGTCCTATGAAAAGTGAAACCCTATGTGAGTGCACATTTAAAGCTCTTCAATAAAAGCTTTAATAAAACCACATGGTTTTCGTACGGACCTGGTCCTCTAACGTTGACGTCCATGCAGTCATTCTCTATCTCTCCCTGAGGAGGTGTCGGTGCGATGCACGGTATCCTCAGGTCAGCTGCGTCAAGGTGTTGCTGTGTCCATTTCCTCTGGTCAGTGTGGTCGCTCAGATCCAGCATGGACTGTTCCTCGAGCTGACGGACACAAAATGAGTCAAAGTCAGCACCTGAGATTTAATTCTCTACAACTGTAAGAGCGAATGGTTCTTCTTACCCTGAAGCGGCGACATTCCGCGTCATCGTCCGCCCATTCGTTCTGATTGTCATCCATGAGGTTGATATCAGAAATTTTCATCGGCCTGTTTGAATAGAAGAGGAAGCTCATTGGATCAACTTTCAAAACAAGTAACCAAAATAATGCATGATTGAAAGTTGGCTCACTTCAAGCCCACAGAATCTTCACCCAGTGGTTCTCTGCGTTTCTTTTTACTGGGCTCCGATACTTTGAATCCTTCGGGAAACCAAAGTTGGCCGTGTTCCCGTCGCCGCTTACGTGACACCAAAACACCCAGGCAGACAAATCCCAAGGCAGCCAACCCAAGGAAGACCACATACAAGGGGTAAAGTCCCGGACCGGGAGGAGATGGGTTCACACCTGGAAAAAAACAACAGTGAAAGTGTCATATAAACATTTGAGTTAAAAAAAAAAGCATTAGTATTTTCTGACTTACTAGTAACGGCTTCAATGTAGGGGACATTGAGGTTCCCACTACTGGCCAGGGCGCCAAGAAACGCAGCAACATCTGTAGCACTCTGGAAGCATTCAGACGACTGCTGGTAGCATTGACGGTTGTCGATCTCCAAGTACACGATGGACCTAACGAGTAGAAGAAGATTATCAGAGTCCTTTTCTTCGATGAAAACATTCACGCTTTCGTTCTTCCTACCCTTTCACTTGAACGGGCTCCAGCTCTCTGCGTTTTCGTGAGATGACCATGAAGGACACGCTATCCTTCACCTGGTCCAAAACATTAGCTGGCATCAAAGCCCACTCGGGCCAACCGTCTGTGGAGCGTTTCAGCATTCTGTGTTTCACCAAATTTTGTTCGTTGCCGTAATAAGGAAGAATCATGGGCTCTCCTTTCGCGTCCCGACGGAACACTACGTTGGTGTGGAGAACGCTGCTGAGCTCTCTGAGGAAGGCTGAGGAATTGTTTCGAAGCTGCTCTGGGGAAATGAGGACCACCAGCACGAGATGTCCATCCGCGAGCTTCTCGGGCATGTTGTTTGCACAATCCAGACCGTCCCATTCACATTCCGCATTGTTGCAGCCTTGGTCGCAATGTCCGTCAGCGTAATGGTCTTTACAATATTGATCATACAGAGGGCTGAAAAAAAAAAATCAAGACCAATGTTATTGTCGCGCAGAAGAGCGAATGGATAAAAATATTTTCCTGACTTACTTGCACTGTCCTTCCTGTCCTTGGCAGTCAAAGCCATCATAGAGACACCCCGGGCTGTTACACTGGCTGTCACATTTCCCATCGTTGAAGTAGCGCCAGCACTGCAGAGCGGCCGAGCAGTTTTGCCAAGGATCATCAAAGTTAAGAGAGCAGTCTCCTCCGTCCCAGCCGCAAGCGTGGTTGTTGCACAACGAGTCACAGATGTGGTTCCCCGCCCACTCGTCACACTGGGGAAGCTCGCAGCTGACCTCCACTTCTGGGGGGGGTGTGATGTCTCGGCCAAACCCGCCGACAAAGGAGTAGTCCAGTATGTGGCAAAGCAGGCCGTTAAAGTTGCTCGGGCAGCTGCACTGGAAGAATGGAGCATCGGAAGTGATGTGACAAGTCCCGCCGTTGTAACAGGGGTTGGATACGCAGAGGTTGTCGGTGGGCGTTTGACACTCTGGTCCAGAGAAGGCTGAAGGACACAGACAGCGAGGAGCGAGATGCCCTGACACACATGTACCACCGTTCCTACAATTCAGACTTCCACAGGAATGAGAGTCGTACTCGCAGGAAGCGCCGGTGAAGCCCTGGAAGCAAACAGATATGTTTATACATTTTGGTGTTTATGAAAAATAAATGAAAATAAAAAAAGTGGACTTTGTGGTCATATGCTATTCCACTACTAGGTGTCACTAGTTGAATATAGGTAGATAGAAGAAGAAAAACTTCCAGGAAAACAAAGAAGACACTGGAAGAAGTTTATCCATAAAAGTTTTTAAGTGTTCATAAAACGCAGTCTCATTGTTCAAATGAACACAGACCTTTCAAAATGACAGAAACGTCCCGGGTACACTTACAGGTGGGCATTTACAGATGTAGCCGTGGGGCGTGTTGCTGGCGACAGCACAAGTTCCTCCGTTTCTGCACGGTCTTCCTTTGCAGCCATCAAACACCTTGTCACACCGCTGACCTGCAGAGCACAAGCGTTCAGTACACACGCGTTCCACATTTCGATCGGCGTCATCTGCAGGTCGATGAACTTCAGTACCTGTATAGCCGGTACGGCATTCACACCGGTAACTGTTTGTGAGCTGGATGCAGTTGTAGGACCCTCTGGGGTCACATGGGTCTGACAAACATTCGTTCACATCGCCTTCGCAGCGTTCGCCCACATAACCCGGCGGGCACACGCACTGGTAGCCTCCAATGCGATCCACACACTTGCCGTTGTTGAAGCACTTGGGCTCATTGGTTACCGGGTCGCTGAAGGGTTTGCAGTCGTCCAAATTGATCTCACAGTGGACACCTGCGGGAGCCAGGAACCATCATCTTAGACAACAATAAGCTTTATAGATACTTCCTTCCAAAGATGTTCGTTTTCGTCATACCCTGCGTTCCTCTGGGACAGGAACATTTGTAGGTGTTGATGAGATCGATGCAGGTGCCTCCGTTCTGGCACGGCTGAGACTGACACTCATTGATTTCTTTCGAGCAGTTCACGCCATAATAACCAGGGACACACTGATTAACGAAAAAAAAAATGTTTCAATCAGATTCAATTCTGTTTCATGGACGAAAAGATTCCGAATAAATCCGTCTTACCTCACAACTATAACCCCCCAGATAATCAGTACAAGTCGCCCCATTCTGGCAAGGATTGGGCGAGCATTCGTCCACCTGCTCCTGGCAATAACTTCCGGTGTACCCCGCTTGGCAGCGACAGTAATGTGTGTTCCCAGCATCGAGACACTGGCCCGAATTTCTACACAACTGAGCGATTTCAACGCCTACGAACGGAGATGAAAAAAAACACACACGATGAGACCGTCTGAAAAGATACGCGATCCATCGAATGTCTTGACGCGTCATACCTTGCTGTTTGGCTGCGACCTCACAGGACACGCTTGGTATGTCGCAGTACAAACCAGTCCACCCAGTCTGACACTGGCAGGTGTACGAGGCTCCCTGCTGCCAGCAAGACCCTCCGTTTTTACAGGGCGAAGAGTCACACCAACGTACAAGATTCTTCAACAGACAAAGACAGAGATTGTAAAGGAGAGCCGTTCGTAGCGTGGCCGATGAGGCACGACATTCCGCCGGACCTACCTGACAATTAACTCCAGTGTAGCCGTGAGGACAGGTGCACTTGTACGTCCCGTAACCATCCAGGCAAGTGCCTCCATTCAGGCACGGCTTGGAGTCACATTCGTTGATATCATACTGGCAGTAACTACCAGTGAATCCAGTTAAACACAAGCACGTGAAGGCGTTGATTCCATCAACACACGTACCGCCGTTGAAACAAGAGCTGTGAAAATACAACAAATGGAGTTAGACGCTCACCGCCGTCACTCTCTGCTCGATTGATGAGCAGTGAATTTTTAAAAAATCAAATAGAGAAGCCAGTTTATGGAGCCGAGGATCTGAGCGAGTCCGAATCAGAGAGCATGGTCCTCACCCGGAGCAGGGTGGAATGCCTCCTGCAGGTCAGGGACAGGGTTCGGCCCCACGTGGAAGAGTTTAAGTATCTCAGGGTCTTGTTCACGAGTGGGGGAAGGATGGAGCGGGAGATCAACAGACGGATCGGTGCGGCGTCAGTAATAACTAGGACGCTGCATCGATCCGTCATGATGAAGAAAGAGCTGAGACGAAAAGCAAAGCTCTCGATTTACAAGTCGATCTATGGTCCTACCATCACCATGGTAACCAGGATCTACGTTCCTCCCCTCACCATGGTAACCAGGATCTACGTTCCCACCCTCACCATGGTAACCAGGATGTACGTTCCTCCTCTCACCATGGTAACCAGGATCTACGTTCCTACCCTCACCATGGTAACCAGGATATATGTTCCTACCCTCACCATGGTAACCAGGATCTACGTTCCTACCCTCACCATGGTAACCAGGATGTACGTTCCTCCCCTCACCATGGTAACCAGGATCTACGTTCCTACCCTCACCATGGTAACCAGGATCTACGTTCCTACCCTCACCATGGTAACCAGCTGTGGGTGGTGACTGAAAGAATGAGATCGTGGATACAAACAGCCAAAATGAGCTTCCTCCGCAGGGTGGCTGGACTCTCACTCAGAAATCAGGTGAGGAGCTCTGCTATCCGGGAGGAGCTCGGTGTCGAGCCGTTCCTCCTCCAGGTCGAGAGAAGCCAGATGGGGTAGTTTGGGCATCTGGTCAGGATGCCCCCCGAGCGCGTCGCTGGTGAGGTGTTTCGGGCACGTCCCACCAGGAGGAGACCAAGAAGCAGACACGGGACCCGCTGGATAGACTATGTCTCACAGCTGGCTGGGGATTGACTTGGGATCCTTCTGGGTGAGCTGGAGGATGTAGCTGGGGTGAGAGAAACCTGGGCTTCCTGTCTGAGGCTGTTGCCCCCGTGACCCGGCCCTGGATGAGCAGAAGACCAACGGAAAGGAAAAAGAGACGCACCTGTCGGAGCAGTCGTTGGTGTTGATCTCACAGTTGATACCGCTGAAACCTGGCGCGCAGGTGCAGGTGTAGCTGTTGACGCAGTCGGTGCAGTTGGCTCCGTTCTTACAGGGGTTGCTCTCACACTCATTGATGTCCTGCTCACACCTGCGGCCACTGAACCCGGGCAGACAGGTACACGTGAAACCGTTGATGCTGTCGTGGCACAGCCCTCCGTTACTGCATGGGTCTGAGGCGCAAACAAGAGGAACATACGGTTAAGACTTAAACGGAGGCGGGTTTAAATGAGAATAGATCTTAGCTTACTTGGTTTGCAGTCGTCGATATCGATCTCACACTTCTGACTGGTGTAACCCGGTAAACACTTGCACTGGTAACTGCCCAACATGTTGATACAGAGGGCGCCGTTGCGGCATGGGTTTTTCACGCATTCGTTGATATCAATCTCGCACGTTTGGCCTTTTTATTTAAGAAAGAAAACCAGAAAAATAGTGTTTTAGAAAGATGAAAAAAAATGAGCAGGTAAACGTGTCTTGAAAGCATGGACGTGTGCCCACCTTGCCAACCTTTAGGACAGATACAGGAGAAGCTTTGATAGTCATCAGCCTCCTGACAGATCCCACCGTTTTTACAGGGTCGCGGGCTGCAGGGCGCCAGAAGAGTCTCACAGTTTTCCCCTTTTAAAACAAAAACATCAGAATGTTGATCGACAGCTGCTTTAACCTTAAAATCTATTTCAAACACATTCATAGAAACAGTTTAGTTAAAAAAAAAAATCATCTTCTACAAAAAATCTCAGTTTTCCACTTCCTTAACCAAACAGGAAAGGCCTTCCAGTTTCCTGCTATTGTTCAATCACTGAAAGGAAACAGGACATAGCGATGGAGGGAATAGGGGCTTGGAATAGCGTTCACCTCTAACGCCGCTGTGGGATGTTATTCCAAAACACACACAGAGAATGTTATCCTTACAAAACACGGTAACGCCAAAAACCAGGCAACCCTGTTAGTAGCCGCTGGATAATGTTTTCTTAAACAACACGATCATCGTTTCATGTGAACTGAATCTGCACGCTAAACGGAGCGGAGGGTTCGATTCTCTCGTGTCCTACCGGTGTAAGGCAGCAAGCAGTTGCACTTGTATCCCGCAACATCGTCAATACACGTGCCCTGGTTGAGGCAGGGGTTGGAGGCACACTCATTGATGTTAGTTTGGCAGTTAGGTCCTACAGCCAGAAGATTAGAAAACACACTCGGATGAGCTTAAAAAAGGCCAAATGAAATGTAACAAACAGGAAAAGAAGAAAGGGCTGGAACTGACCCGTGAAGCCCACTCTGCATGTGCAGTGGTATCCACTCGTCATGTCCTTACAGGTTCCCCCGTTCATGCACGGGTTGGACTCACACTCGTTGTTGTTGATGTCACAGTTTTGTCCGCTCCAGCCGGAGTCACAGGTACATTTGTAGCTTTGGAAGGAAAAGAACAGACTTTAGGGGAGTTTTTCTGAAGCGCTGGGAAAAAAAATTATCTATTTTTTCCACTATTTTTGAACATTATTCTCACACGATCGAGTCATTCGTGCATGTTTTGAGTTATTTACAAGCTTCTCCCGTCCGATATTCCCTAAACTATTCAAATACCGTTTTTTTTCTTGGCCATGGATTTTGTTCTTCACCACACCCATGTTTTCTAATGTAAGCAGGAAGGTGTTTTGCAGCCCTGCTCGCGCACGGTTCCAACGAAAAGTGACATTTTTTTATGTAGGGCTGAAATAATTCCTAAACTAAATCAATTAAAAATATCCCTCACTTTTTTTTTAGTGTGCGTCTGTATAGATGATTCACTTTAACTGGATCCCACACAATCCGGTTAAAGTGGAGTGGAAGTAGGTTCCTGCACTGAGATTCAATCCTAAAACTCATGTCAGGATGAAAACCTGCTGTTTCTTTTCTTTTTTTATAGAAGTCTTCTGTTCGATGTCTTATACATGGTTTTGGAAGTTCATTACTCAATAGATGGAACTACAAGGAACCACAAGGGACAAACAAGGGACCGCGAGAGACTACAACGAACTGCAACAGACTACAAGGAACCACAAGGAACTACAAGGAGCAACATGGGACTACAAGGAACTATAAGGGACCACAAGGTTTTTTGTTGTTTTTTTTCTGGTTGCATTTCTTAGCAAACCAAAAGTCGTACGTTTATCATGAGCTATGAGATAAGAACGTTCACCCCCAGAAAAGCACAACAACCCCCTCTTTAAAGCAAGTCTGATGCGCACCCATTAATCAGGTCCTGACACCGGCCGTGAATACAGGGGTTGCTCCCACACTCGTCCACTTGTGACAAACAGGTTGCGTCGTTGTAGCCTTCTGGGCAGAGACACGTGAAGCTGTTGATTCCATCGATACACGTTCCTCCGTTATGGCACGGATTGATGGCACAGTCGTCGATGTTAATGTTACACATTGTGCCTGCAGGAGGAAGAAAAAAAAAAGTGAACAAAAGTAAAAGAATCTCAACTTCAGGCCAGATTCGCTGCTCCGTGGTTTTGTTTTGTTAAAGCCTTTTTTTAATTGGCTGCCTGATTTGTTCAGATTTAATGTGTAACTTATCCTTTGAGGGGCTCACTTCCTCCGTTTTAGATCTGAGAAAACAAGGTGCTGCCAGGAGAGGTGAAAAGAGGGCTGTAGCAACCCTGCCCCATCCCCCCCCCACTACCATCCTCTTACAGAGAGCCTCCCAAGACTGTTTACAGGGACAGAAGGCCAGACCCATTTCACACACGGCCGAGTAACAATTCAAACCCCCTTCTTGATGTCCCACCCTCCTCCCTCCTTCTACGCTCCTCATCAATCAGGAGGGGAGGGTCCAACTGCCTGAGTTGCAGTCACAATGCTCCTCTGTCCCCCTGTGTCTCAGTCCTGCTGTTCCCTCCACTAACCCCATGGGTACAAAAAGATGGCGAAAGGGGGGTGGGTTAGAGGTGGGTGGATGAACAGCAGCATGCACACACAACTTGGAAGATAATCCCACTTTATCTACCAGTCAGAACCGGTTCTTTTCGACCCTGTCAGTAAACGAGCGCTATGCGTTTCAATCTGGACGATCAGGTGGGACCAATAAACATCTGATATGTGATTAAAGTCTTCTTTTCTTTTACGGATCAGCTTTCAGATTCTTTCCAGGTTCAAACGTCACAGTCTTTTTAGTTTGTGAGATACGTGGATCAGGTTTGGGGAGCTGTGTTCACCTTTCTCTCTGCCTCCCTGTCCCACACACGCAACACGACACCATTGTTCCACAGAAGCGGACCCGCCGGCCACCTGTCCTTCCTGCCCCTCCCAAAGCTCAGGAGACACATCCTCTTGTACCTGTAAACTCCTCCCCACTGCTCACCTGTGTAACCGGGCTCGCATGCACACTCGTAGCCATTGATTTTGTCGATGCACCTCCCGTAGTCACACGGCTTGCTCTTACAGTCGTCCAGGTTGATCTCACAGTTGAAGCCTGTGAAAAAAAAGATTGATTATCCTCCGACGAACATTTCGATAAGTTGGGACTTTGTTCAATTAAAAGTTTCTGTCTCACCGGCAGTGCCCGCCGGGCAGGAGCAAATGTACGAGTTCTCCCTGTCCTGGCAAGTGCCGCCGTTCTTACAAGGCTGGCTCAGGCATTCGTTGATGTTGGTTTCACACAGTCGACCGGTGTAACCAGGGCGACAGTAGCAGGAGAACGATGCCAGGCCGTCTTTGCAGGTGCCATAGTGGCAGGGGTCAGAGTAGCACTCGTTAATATCCGTCTCACAGTGCTGCCCGGTGTAACCTGGAGGGTCAACAAAAAAAATGGATATTATAAACACAAATAATAAAATCCAAACATCTGGAAATTGAAAGATTCCGTACCTTCGGCGCATTCACAGGTGTACTTGTTGGGTCCGTCGGTACATTTCGCTCCGTTCTTGCAGGGCGTGCTGGCGCACTCGTCAATGTCAACCTGACACAAGCTTCCTGAAAACCCTGTGGATTCATTCAGTAAAACAAAAAAATATATATGACCATGTCTTCCAAGTCTAGATCAAATCAGTGTTTTCGTCCCCCACAACGCTGCACGCGCACACCGTCTGCACTATGGAAAGCCATCCGGGTCACTATGCATACGTAATCTAGCGCGCTAAATGATAAAACTAACACGCTAGATTTTGACTCTTGCGCAACACACCTGCGGCCAGGAGAAAATCACACACCATGGCGGCAACAGCAACAAAGGGGCCTGGTGGTCGGAAACGACACGATGGTCTACGGGGATACTTTATATAAAACCAATCAGAGAATAAAACGGAATATATTGTTGTGGGTGACGAACCTAAATGTGGACACAAAATAGGTGGAAAGAATACCTCTAATCTCAATGCTCAACACCCTGATATTCATGCCAACGTAAGTCATAGATAGGACTTTTAGGGTTGGGACTAACTCGAACTACTGTTTTAAACAAGTTAAAGCTCGGCAGGGTTGTTTTTTGTTTGTTTTGTTTAACAAATAACCTGCACCATTTTCAATAATAAAGCCACGATTGTTAAAATAAGAATATTTGTTCTTTGCTTTTTTAACAACAAAACTAGATTAAAAACATCTTTTCTGACTAAAACTAGACTAAAATCAGAATCAGAATATACTTTAATGATCCCACACATGGGAAATTTGTGAAATAAAAAATATAATGTGCAAAATATAAAGAGAAGACTAAAATGAGACTAAAACTTAAATTGATTTTCGTTCCAAAGACTAAAACTAAAACTCAGACGACCAAAAACAACATTGGATCAAATATTATTTTAAAAAGTCTTAAACGACCGGAGCTTCAAATAATCTGAAAATCATATCAACAAACGTGAAACTAGAGAACAGAGCGAGTCATTTACATTTCAGTGAGTCCACAGGACGCTGAGAGTCCTTACAAAACCATTCCACTACACTACCTCCCCCCGCACCCCTTCTCAGCTTTTACTGTTCACTCAAATCTTCCTTTCAAATCACAACACAATGGCCTCCAGCTTACCGGCTATAAACCAATCCCTGCCCCCGATTCTGGAGCTAAGCTCCAACACAAACTTTCAATGCCCGCCAAAAATGCTAATGATTCCGCCGTTAGCTGCTCACCCACAGAGACATGGAGGTAAATCATTAGCAGTCCGTGTGTGATGGACATTAAGAGGTGGGTTAATCATCTCCTCTTTTTTCTAATTCAATGAACAAGATCAAATTATTCTCATAGTAGTTGTTTTTTTTTTAACTTTCTCATTTGAGATGTTTCCTCACCTTTGGGGCAGTCGCAGTGGAAAGAGTTGATCTTGTCGATGCATCTGCCGTTATTGAGACAGGGCTGACTGGCGCACTCGTCCGTGTTGATGTGGCAGAACACGCCCTCGTATCCTGCGACCAAACGAGAAAGCAATCAAGTTAGTCACCTGACATACTCTTCAGCAAGAAGGTTGTGGGTTCGAGTCCCAGGTCTGTGTGTGGGTGTGACAGAAAGGACTTGGAACACTGTCCTTTCTGTGTGGAGTTTGCATGTTCTCCCCGTGTATGCGTGAGTTTTCTCTGGTTCCCTCCCACCCTCCAAAAACATACATGCTAGGTTGATTGGCCACGACATGATTGCCCCTAGGAATGAGAGTGTGTGTGTGGCCCCGCAACAGACTGGCAACCTGTTCAGGGTGTGCCCTGCCCCTAGGCTCAAATCAGCTGGGATGAGCACTGAAATGCCCATCCCAAAATAAAGGTTATATTTCAACTTTTCAGTTTCAATTGCGTTTTTGACTCAGAATTTTCCCCCATCTCGCTTCTTGCTTAGGCCCACCGTTCCGGAGCGTGCACGACACAGCGTAAATCTTATTTGAGTTCACAAACACAGTGTTAAAGTGCATCAAGTTAGCAAAGCTCATATTTTTTATATTCTTCTTTTGATGCATTTAAGTAAAAACGGCACGACTTGTTGAGGGGAGGGACTGAGCGTGAGCAGAGCAAAGCAACATTTCCTGCTCATGTTAGAATATGAGTGCGGCCAAGAACAAAATGGTATCCCAAGACGGGAAGCGAGAGCTCTCAAATGATTCAAACATGCATGAAGTAAATAGAAATGCACGTGTTTTATTCTGTGGGAGTGGTCACATGATGGAAACATCTCAACCAATAAGAAGTTGATTTTACATAAAATGCCCTTAATTATGGTTTTAATTAGGCTGATGTCATGGCTCCTCCCTTGCCTGACAGGGGGAGCCTCCTGCAGGCAGGGGCCTGTTTGGTGTTTGTGGCTCGTCTCACCTGGCATACAGATACAGTGGAAGCCTCCGATCTGGTCCAGGCAGGTAGCTTCGTTATGGCAGGGATTAGACATGCATTCGTTAACGTCCATCTCACACCGTGGTCCTTCGTATCCTTGAAGGCACTTGCACTGGAAGGAGCCCTTTGTGTTCAGACAGCGACCACCGTGCTCACAAGGGTTGGCACCTAAACAAAGCAAGGGTACAAGTTGTCATTTGGAATCTGACTACTTCGTAATCTGGGGGAAAAAAACTGAGTGCGTCATTTACCGAGAGAGCACTCATCGATATCCAAGTTGCAGGCCGACCCGGCGTAACCTGGCGGACAGGTGCAGATTGCTTTTCCATTGACTGGGTTGGTGTCACAGTTGGATCCTTTCTGACACGGGTTACTGATGCAGGCATCATCGAGGTGACAAAGCAAACCTATTGGACGACATACACCGGGTTGGATTCATACCGTAATGATTTTATCATCTAATGTGTCGCTGTCAATTTCAAACCTGTGCGTCCGTGTGGGCATTCACAAAAGAACGAGGCCACACGATCATGGCAGGTGGCCCCGTGATAGCAAGCCGCGCTGGCACAGTCGTCAATGTTCTCGCTGCAGTCGTCTCCCGTCCATCCATTGACGCACACGCAGTGGTAGCTGCCGTGTGTGTCGTGGCACGTTCCACCATTCTGGCATGCATTGGGCATCAGTTCACACTCGTCTACATTTTCAGTGCAGTATTGACCTGGAAAATATGTGAAGAAGGAGTGGCACTTTAGCTCATCGTTACCTCGAGTACTTTAAGAGATAAATCTCTAAATTTTACCTGTGTAATGAGGTGGGCACTGACAGTTGTAGGTGTTGACCCCGTCCACGCACACGCCACCGTTCTGGCAGTTGTGATTTGGACAATCATCAATGTTGTGCTCACAATAATGACCTGTGAACCCTGGTGAAAAGACAAAGAAGGATTTGAAGATTAAGGTAAGACCGAAAGAAAAATTTGGCAACACTTTGATTCTGTCTGTTAATAATCAGACACTTCCTTCCTTTTTGTTATCACCGTGCACGTGAAGAGATAACGTGCTTCTATTATCTCGTTCAATTTATTGAATACTTGTCGATGGCAGCAGAGCCCGCCTCCTCCGCCAAACATCAAAGGCTTCACTGTGTATTCTACCGATACGATAGACTGATTAACTATCAACCCGGTCTCTGCAGGTGCTCGTGCAGCTCCGCTGTCTAAACGCATTCCACAGCAGACACCCACGGGAGACACACAGCATGGATTAAACTTTAACACACAGCTTCTCGAAGCCGCTTGCCCGACGAGATTCCAAGAACATGCAAAAACTCTAAAGAAATACAGCAAAGATTTTTCGAAGTTTGAGAAGGATAAGTAGGCTCTAACTGCAGTACTGCGGCATCGGCTTGACGCGCCACAACAAAGCCAGTCAACAGACCGGCTATTATTCAGCTGAAAACAAGATTTTTCGTCAGCTGACGAATGGGGTGTGCACATCTATACATCTATGTTTACATGGGTATCTCTGCCCCTTTGTGGGCTCACTGGTGATTATCAGGAGGAAACGTCTGCATCCTGCCAGTAAAGGCTGGCAGAAAGAAGGAAGTGGGGTAACCAGAGAATATCCCCTCCTGCCAAGATGATTTAACAACACACTGTTTGGGTCGATCAATCGAACAGAGCTTGTGTTTTGTTGTACAACAAAACGAAAGCAAACTTAAAAGAAACTGATTTAGACGCTTTCTAGTATTTGGTACGATGACATGAAGAGAATCAAACACCAGCAGCACACTCCTCAGTTTAAAAAAAAAAAAGTGATTTCATGCCGCAAAGCATTGATTATCAATAACTAGGCGGGTCGCTTACCAACAAAATGCTCTTCAGTCCAAACAAACGACTAATGCCCGTTTTAAGGAGCGTTCAGAATGACATTTTATGTCTTTTAATTAAAAGCTTTCCAGTTTTTTTTAACAGTCACATGGAAAGCAGAGTATTCGGCTTAAACCTTTTGACTTTAAATCTATCGGCAAAACCAAAACATGTACAGATCCATGTTTTGGTTTCCATGTAATAATCCACAGGTTTTAGCTGCCAGAATGTCGCACACTTAAAAATGTCATCATATAGAAGATTTTTTTTTTTTTATAGTTTTTTTTATAGTTTTTTTTTTTAACAAAATCTTACTGACAAAAATGTCTTTGATTATATACTGTAAATAATCTCTCCATTGTTCTCTGAAGGCTCAGAAAACTCTCACTTTGGTCATTTAATTGATATACATTGATAATTCTTTATTACCTGGAAGGCAGCTGCAATCGTAGGTGGTGTCTCCCTTCTGGACGCAAGTACCCCCGTTTTGACATGGTGAGGGGCTGCATGGTGTGTACATGGTCTCGCAGTGATTGCCAGTAAACTCTTGAGGACAGCGGCAATGATACGAGCCAACCTCGTTCACACATATGCCACCGTTAAAACAAGGAGCCGGAGTCTGGGCGCACTCGTTTACATCTTGCTTGCATGTTTGACCGTGGAAGTTGGGCGGGCACGTGCATACATAGATGGAATCTATGGCGGAGCATTGCCCGCCATTTGCACATGGGTTTGAAGCACATGGGTTTGGTATCTGGCAGGTTTTACCTGCAATATAAGCACAAAAAAAAAAAGAGTTATTCAAATAGTTCATGTTCGAACAGAAGATTAAAAAAAAGTAAACCGAATATCAAATGGTCTCAAGGTGTGAAAAGTACGTACCGGACCATCCTGGTGGGCAAAGGCAGCGAAAGATAGTGAGACTAATGAGATCACACGTTCCTCCATTGCGACAAGGGGAACTCATGCAGGCATGGTTGTTCGGGGTCAGGCATAGTCTGTCAGTGAAACCCAGCCGGCACTCACAGTGGAACTCAAATGTGTTGCCATGAGATATGGCACGGCATTCGCCACCGTTGCGGCAGGGTGATGGACTACATGGGCTGGGATATTGGCACCGATTGCCTACGTAATCATTAGGACACCTGGGAAAAGAGAACGAGGACACAGATAAGAGGCTATTAGAAAGCAAATAATACAATTAGAGAGACAGAGAGGAATGATATGGGAGGAGGGGACTGCCAAGTGGAAGGGGACTAAAAAAGTTTTCCGCTTATTGCAGGGACAGCCTGTTGATCTAGTATGTCTGTCTGGATTAGATTCTCTCAGAACCTTGAAAACACATTCTGCTGGAACAACAAAAACCAAAACCAGTCTAGCTGCAACAGCCTGTTCCCATCTACCTTTGCCCCGTGCTGTCCACATTCATCCTGAATGATTATGGAGATCAAGGGCCCTGTACCGCCAACGGATGCCCCATCTGAAGCACTGCATTGAGGCCTAAAGATCTCTAAAGTGTCCCCCCACCCAGACAACTAGAGTTACCCTCACATTGATCCAACAACCCGATTGGTAGGACCTGAAATTAAAATGTCATATGTTTGTATTATAATCTTACCGATTCAAAAATGTTGCCGACCTGCAGCGCTTTAAGTTACTTTTATGTTAAAATACTGACGGGATCATTTCTATTGCGATCAAACTCAGTCACAGGTTTATTATGTGTATTTTTATCACAGACTAGATCTTTTTCGTAATATTTTGTTATTTTTTTACTCGAGTAAAAGTTTCAAACCTACTTCAAAACGTTTGCAACAGTTCCGAAATAATCAAACTTTCAGTGAAATTAAGTAACGAGAAATGTACAACGTATATATTTTGAATTCTTAAAATGCCACATCTCAAATGACGACTCGTAAACTAAAGTCACAACGTACAAATAAACAGTGCTACCATTTAAATAAATAAATATATACTTTATTCATCCTCACCAGGGAAATTTATGTGCTGCCACGATGGCGCTAATGGTGGGAGAAACAGGGGGTTAGGTGTCTTCCCCAACGACACCTAGACATGAGCTCAGTAGGATTAGATTCCCCAAACTTCCAGAGAACTTCCAATCCAAGGGCAAACGTTCTACCACTGAGCCACTGCCTCCCACAAATCAAACTAACTTTCAGAGGATTTGAATAAAGAAGGCTTGAGAATCTCAACATGAATTTATATAAAACAATAACAAAACAAACGAGTCCACACGTGTTAACGTTCTCAACGACTGCTAAACACGAAAGAAGATGGCAGCGGAATTTTTTTTTCCACACCGCATTTTCGCGTTAAACTTTGAGCTTTGGTTTTTGTTGGGGTTTCACCAAATAAAATCACTTGAACATGCGTATATTTCGCTTTAATGGGATTGCGTCCATATTGTCAGTAATTTGTTATATCCCACCATTACGTTACTCCCAACACCAAGTGGGAAAAGGATGCTTGAAAAAAATCAAAATTGGCAAGGCAACTTTTTGTCTTGCCTTTTCTTTTTTTTTTTGGATCATACAAATAAGAACGAGAGGTTGGGGGTTTGATTTTTGAAGTTTGAAAAGATGCAGACCTTATTTGACATGCAGCCCACACTTAACAGTGAGGTTCCATCTGTCATGTAAAGGCGCATTTAAAAGTCAGCAAAAAAAGTGTTTATGTTTGAATTGGGGCTTGTGTGACAGTGTGCAGTTGTGCACATGAGCCGATGAGTGTTTATGTGCAGTAAAAGGGCATCTGTTGGCCTCAGAGTATCTCTACAGGGAGCAGGTGCGCATGTTAATGAAGGCAGCTGTTAGACAGAGTTCCTCCTCCCCCATCCTCAATTCTCCTCCGCCCCTTTCTTCCCCTTCTCACCCTCCCCTCTGTCCCCTTCTCAGATGGGGGTGCTGAAAAGCCAACCTCTTCTCCAGGGACATAAAGAACCCATGTGAAGTCAGCTGTTGCAACTTCTGTCTCCTAAAAATCCTCATACCGGACCATCCTTTCTTAATTCCTGATTTCTATACCTGTTCCTTTTTTTTCTCCCTCTTTTTGCCCGCAACCCTCCTCCAATTCTGGTGCACTTTACAGCACTCCTATTATGTCACACAGGACTGCTGAAAACGGACTTGTTGACTTAGTTAGGGGAGGTTAACAGTAGCGTGTGCCCTCGTAGGGAGACTAAGACAGTCACAATCGGCAGATTGTAAAGCCATTTCAAACCAAAAAAGGGATGTGTATAAGTTTGCTCCTTCCTTTTTCTCATTTTCGTCATTCAAAAATATATAAATAACGCCAATATCTTAAAAAAACTTGAATTTAGTGGAACGAAAACAAATTTCTTTTACACCGAGTATCCCCAAACACACAAATTGGTTTTTGTTTAAAACTCGGTCAGCGTTTCAGATAAAGATCTACCAACACAAAAGACCGGCAACACACACCACGGCAACAGGTCTCTCTCAGCGATGCAATGTCCCCTCAGGCCGGAGCAGATGCTTCCCTGACCTCTGACCGTAAACACTTTTGTGACTGTGGGACGGCCTCTTCGCCTTCTCTCCAATGTCTCTCTCTACTGGGCCTGCTCTACCATCTGTCATTCTGGAGGCGACTTTAACCTCCAACACAAAACCAACTCGACTGTGTGCTGGAAATGCCAATGCTGTGAAAAGTTCAGTGAAAAGACATCGGGGTGAAATACTGTACCCAGACATCCGTGTCCTGCATTCTACTTTACAAACTAAAGATTATTTCATTAATCAATTCATCTATTGATTATTTTGTTCAAGTAATCGAGTAATCGGAAAGGCATGAAACTGATTGAACAATAAAAAAGGTTTTGTTTACGTCAAAAGAGAGTAAAATTACAACCTTAAATGTTACTTATCCTAGAACTAAACTGTAAATATGGATGGAAACGTCTGCGTTGGGATTTATTTGACCAAAATGTAAACTTTACAGCATGCTAAAAAAAAAAATCAAACTGGAATCAAACCGACACACAAAGCAGAATCCACAATAAGTCAAACTTATTGAAGTTAAACATGTCAAGTTAAGCAAATTTCTAAATAGAACTTTTAAGGCCTAAGAACACTTCATATTGCCATGGGGTTCGAGTCTCAGGTGGGGATGAGACTTGGAACACTGGCCTTTCTGTGTGGAGTTTGCATGTTCTTCGTTTGTGGAGTTTGCATGTTCTATGGATGTTTACCTCCCACCCTCCAAAAAGATGCATGTTAGGTCGATTGGCTGCGATGAAATTGTCCCTAAGAATGAGTGTGTGTGGCCCCACGACTGGAGACCTGATTGGGGTGTACCCAGCCGTTGGCCTTTTATTCAGCCTAGATAGGCTCCAGCATCCCCTAGCACCCCATTAGGTATGGAAGGCTCAGAAGATGAATGAATGAATGATTTGTCTCATGGATTCTCTGTGACTGTCTTTTCAAATGTGTTAGCATGCTATGCTACTGCACCACATTGTTTGCTTTTTTACTTCAAAATAGATACTTTAAAGTAGAAATAAACCTGATAAAAGTGTTTACCTTGTCTTCAGAATTCTTTTATCATGTTTTTTTTACTTTTAGTAATGTTTTTTTGTTGCTTGAACTGCTTTCCAACACTTAAGTCCCAACTTTTGCAGCTAATTTAGCTGCTAATGCTAAATACAGCAGTCTCTCATTTAAAATGGAAACGTGCTCTTAGCCCCAAAAGTTCTGCTCTGTCATCTCAAAGTGAATGTTGACTGAAACAAAAAATAAAGTTTTGAAGCACAAACAAAATTATCAAAGGACTTTTTTTTAAAATCAAACTACGTTTTCCCCTTCATGCTGCTTGTATGGCTCCCCATTCTTCCACCTCTAACTTTTATGCTCCTTTCTTCTGCCTTTTACATTTGTCTGTCCTTTTTATTCATTGTGTTGGCTTAGTTTCTGTTCCCCTGGATTTGTCTAATCATTAGCCAAGATCTGACCCCTGGGGGTCCACATCTGTTACTGTGACCAAGAACAGAACATTGCAGCAGGTCAGCAAAAAAAGCTAGAAATAAATCTGATCAGGAGGGCTTTTGGCTTATACTAACAATTACTTTACTGATAAAAATCAGAAATAATTCTCCTATTACCGTGACAAATTTCTTTAAACTAGGGTGGACCACACATACGCCTCTATAAAAAACTTAAAAAAAAACAGGAAATAAATTAGTCTGTAAGACCTCAGTTGTGACAGCAATCTACAACCTGACGTACATTAGTCATATTATTATCATTTCGTTCTTCTTCCCAGTCTTCCTTGTGTTGTTCAAAATGATTACCAAATTATGTGTTAACCTGAGCAACAATAAGGGGTACAAACATTCATTTCTTACATTAAATATAAGTGAAATCTAAATACTTTCAAAAATATTTCAAAGCAAGGACCAAATATGACAACTTCTACTGGTGAAAGTGAACTTTCATCACCTACTACAGCTAGATGGCCTCTTATCTCTTTGCTCTGACAGCACGGCTTTGATTGCTCCGCTCTGAGAATCTCCAGACGAGTCCACTCAGAGGCCACCTCGATCAAAAATGTGGGAAACATTCGACTGTGTTCACTGAGGGTGAACTCACACTAGGCCATTTAAAACCAAAGGTTTTTGACCGCCATAGAGCAGTTCATTTGACTAGCGAGCGCCTACGAGCGGCTTGTTTAGCTATCCCTGGTTCGCTTGGAAGAAATCTTCTTCATACGGCATTTCCCTTCAGGGGGCGCCACAGCATGTCAGTTTCTTCCATCTAACCCAATCTCCTGCATCTTCATCGGTCACACCAACTATCTTCATGTCTTCCTTCACTGTATCTATGAACCTCCTCTCTGATCTTCTTCTAGGCCAGGGGTGTCCAAAGCCAGTCCTCGAGGGCCGGTGTCCTGATGATTTTCCACACGTTCCTGGTTCAATTCAGCTGATGCACAAAAAGTGAAATCAACAGACAATAAAATTTGGCACATTGACTCAATAACCTGAAGATGCAAGGTGTGTAGATGCAAGAACACGTGGAAAAGCTTCAGGACACCGGCCCTTGAGGACCGGACTTAGACACCTCTGCTCTAGGCCGATGTACTCTCTCTCATTTGCACATGTCCAAATCATATTGTGCCGTGTTTTTATGTAGAGTGTGCGTAGTTTTAACACCAGGCTATGGAGCACCGCAGATCCAACAACTTCACATAACTACCCACAAAGAAACCAAAGCAATGGACTGTAATGTGTTCAGCGAAAACACCGCTCTTTTTGTTTATTCCAAACCTATTGCACCAAACTGACGTAAGCATACTACGACATGAATGGTGAAAGTGCAAGCTAGAGTGGGAAGGGAGGACAATCTTACTTGGCAGCCATGCCTAGTGTGAGCACACTCTTTACATCAGCTTAGCAACTCTTGTGTCATGTTGATTTACTTCCAAGTAGGGTAAAAAAGATTGGATATTTTATTAGTGTGCATCGAAAACCTCGTCTCAGGCTGGATGGGAGGGGCCCTGGCATCTGGAGAATGACTCCAACCAGGGGAGTGGCAGTCAACATCAGTAGGCACACTTAACCCTGTCATGCACTTGCATGTTCTTGATTCGCTTTAAAGAAACCAGCCTGGTAATCCTATAGGAGGACAAATGAAGAGCAGCATTCCAAGAGGGAGAGTGTCTCATCACTTTAGTGGTGCTGAAGTAGTCCTGGACGGTCTTTTAAAGTGAGACATTTCATCAAAAATATGCAACACCCGACAACTCCGTGTAAGGCCACAGAGGTCTCATCACACCAACCATCACAGCCAGTTCGGTCTTTCTTCTCAGTTTGTGTCGGATTTTTTGCTCTACATAACACATGTGGGGGTTAGATTTAACATGTCTTCTGAGACTATTATTAATGGTTAGCTCAGACCGAAACATTGAAGTAGCATCAGTAAGGTAAAGGCGTGTTTGAGGTCATTAACCTTTAAATCTTACGATGTATGCCCTCATTACTGTGCCACAAATGGAACTAAATTTGACTCACAACAATGTGCCCTTCCTTTCTCGCTTTCCAGCTGCCCACATAAGAAGACGGCAGCAGCTCCAAGGGAAACTAGGAGCCCCAGACCTTCGGGTAACCTCGAACTTCTCCAAGTCCTTTTCCAACTACTTCTCTGTTATAGATGCTTGTTGGTTTTGCACGTCAGATTTTCTACCACCAACTGCAAATATTGTCTTTTTTAAAATAAGTTGCAACTTATTTGTTTTTTAAAAAGAAAAAAAAAACATTTCAAATGAGCTGATCATAGTTTTTGGCTTTTTATGT
Organism: Neostethus bicornis; assembly: GCA_902685375.1. Taxonomy (NCBI): domain Eukaryota; kingdom Metazoa; phylum Chordata; class Actinopteri; order Atheriniformes; family Phallostethidae; genus Neostethus; species Neostethus bicornis. The sequence continues at coordinate 6,818,443 of CACRXE010000001.1, read as the reverse complement.
TTTATTTTCAACAGGGATTCTTAAGAATACTGAGGAAGAAGACAAAAAACAGAGAGTCTAACCCAACTAAACACAGATTAACCCATTGTGCAAATCGTGAGCGACTCATATCTGCCCATCGATACTCTTGGAAAAGCCAAGTTAATGCAGCCCAAACTTGCAATAAATCAGACATTCAATTTGTTTTCCTTCAGGCATAAATCAGTCAGCGCTGACACCCGACCAGAGAAACTAAACATGCAGCTGTCAGATCTATGTTCAGGGCTTGGAACTTCAAAGAATTTGGAATTTGTGGTTATGTCCAAACTTTTTAGCATCATGTTTAAATGAGATAGACAAAGAATTTTCTGTTTTTCTCACAAAGAGATAAGATAATGTCTGTATTTTTAATAACGTTGGCCATCACCACATAAGAGCAGCTGTGAAAAAAAGGGTTTTAACGGAAATCTAAAATATGAAGAAAAAGATAGAGGTCGAGACCTCAATAAAATCTTTTCTGAGAAGAACCGTTCTTGTCTCAGTGATATACAAGCAAAGCTCTGCATTTGATTATTGCAGTTTACTCAATCCTAATCTTATTTTCTATGCCAACATGTGATACACTCAGGCACCCGTGGGAACTGTGCAAGAGGAGCGTTTAAATCTGTCTTACCACTTAAATCTGTGTCACCGTATGCTGACAAACAGCAGCCTAGACGTAATGTACAGCACAAGTTGCGGCAAAGATCAAAAGTTTGGTGAGTGGGAGGTTTCAAGAGATTTTTTTAACTCATGACTTTCTTTACATTGTGAGAACAAAACTATACCTTTTTTAAACCACATCCCGCCAAAAATAATGCAGGCACAAAAATCACAAATTCTTAAAAATACCAAGACTGTTTGGACCGTTTTTGGAACGACTCGCTCCCTCCTTGCTGTAAATGCTGCACCCTGACCCCTGATTCCGATAGCCGCTTGGCTTGGGAAGGATGGATGATTAATGAGAGGAAAGCAAGAAGGAAGAGAAAGTGCGGGTGGGTGAAGTGATGCCCTCATCCTGTCTGTTTTTAATTGGACCGAGCAGAAACGGGGACCACAAAAAGAGCTTTGTGGGGATGGAGGGAGAGTACCAGTGCGTCCACACGTGCAGAGGTTTGTGTATACGTGTGTATGTGCGTGTCTTGAAAGTGTTTAGATGGGGAAATGGTGGCCCTGGGCTAGTAGTGCAAGGTCTTCAATAGCAACCCCTTGTCCCTGCAGACACGCGATGCGCCTGCCATGGCCACTTGCCCTCAGGGGAAACCAGGCCACCTCTGAGTTTCTTTATAGGCCGAGACAAAAAAAAAACGTTGCCACAACTGGAAGGCACAATCCAAATCTATCACTCAGAGTCCCTTGAGGCAAAAAAAAAAAATCCAATTTTATTTTCTTTTGTCATTTTGTTCAAGAACACTCGTGACTGAATCAAATCGCTCAAACACTCACGAGTCAACAACGTAACGATGGAACACCAATCCAAAATTCAGCCCGACTATAATCAGCTTCTATACGTTTCTTCCCACTTGTTTGCCCCCGAATTTCAGCACTTTATTCCAATTAATCTCACTATCGACATCCAATCCAATTACATTTCACAGCCATCTGGCTTTCAAATGGGGATCACAAACAGTGAGAAGGGGGCTAGGGAAGGGGCGGGGCGGGGGGAGAGGGACAAGTCTTTTTGGAGTAGGTTATGGCAGGGGTTTTGGTGTGTGTTGTGGTGGCAGTGGCATGATGGGAAGCCCCACTCAGATTAGTCACACAGCATTATTCTGACTGCTGGACAATAGGTGACGGGCGGCGGGCGAGCCCCAGCTGTCGTGCATGAAAGAGAAGAACAACAAGATTTAGGGCTGGACGCGTCCTCTCACTTAGCTGCGAGGGGGTCTTGCATTCATTAACGGGCTGCTGTTGGGAGGTGGGCTTTTGTCCAGCGGCTCTTCCATCACATCTCCAACATACTGGGTCAATACTTTTTTTTTTATTTCAGTACTTTTGAAAAGTTTTCTGGTTTGAGTGTAAGAGTAAAGTAATGTGGTTCCTGGAGGGAAACAGGACCACGACACCAGCCCAGGAGAAACTTGAGGGGCTACGGTTGCCGGGCACAAGCTCTGCTCAATGGTTGGAATGAAAAGGGCCCCTTTTCTTTACAACCAAAAAAAAAACTTTCAAGGACCAAAAAGTACCCAATCCAGAGACCAAACTACCGCATTACTAGCACAGCGGCTGGGTTAGACGTCCTTTGCTATCCAATGAAACATCTGCTGCATCACTTGTTGCTGGTTTTGGGGGTTTTTTAGTTGTTTTGGAGTTTTGTTTTTTTTTTTACTTACTTGCATTCTCCATTTCCATTTGAGGTGGCTTCACACCTTCCTCCATTTAGGCATGACTCAGTGGGCACGGAGCATTTCAAACCTGAAGAGAGCAGGAAGATGGATTTAAAGACACTGGGTGCAAACCAGTAAGGAACAACTACGTCCAAACTGGTAGTGAGACGTCAGAGCAGAAAATCTTTCATCCTCCACATTCTGATTTTTTAATTGATTTGTTCCACGTGTGTCCTCAGGGGGAAACTCATGTGGACATCAGTACGCGTGGCTTTGGGCTGCGCACACTTTTTTTTTTTTTTTTTGCGTGGGGACAGCGCAGCAGCTGCGGGGCTCAGATGCGGGAACAAAAGAAATCAGAGTCCAGCACGAGCCATATAACACTCTCCTCCGGCATTGTTTACCAGTAGCGCCCACCCTCATCCATACAACACTCTCCCACACTTACAGACAAAAGCTGCACCCCCCAGTCGCCCCGTACCCCTCTCCCGCATACCCCCCCCCCCGGGCCCCCTCTATGCGTTACACACGCACCAGATTTCCATTAGCTGATATTAAATCGCATTTTTTGAAATCCAAACATTTCATTTCATTTATTAATCATTTTTAAAATATTTTCACACTTATAAATGACTTTTCATCAAATTGTATTAACTTTTGAGGTGATTTTTTCATAAAAAAGAACAACTATTTCCAAACTTGATTTGCAGCCAAAAAAAACTCATAATAAATCAAATCTATTTATTTTAAATCTATAAAAACAGCTTTTTTATTCATTTTATTTCTTAAATTGGTTCATAAGCTGGTCTTACCTTGTGACAGGATGATGGCTGGAATGAGAAACGTTATTCTCACTAAGAAACGATGCATTCCTCCTCTTCAACTGAACCGTCTTGGACTCCCGCGTTGGGTTCGCATAGATCCGCAATTTGATCCTCCAGATGTTTAGCTTGAAAAAAAAATCGTATCCTTTTATTTTTTCTTGATGAAATGATGAGAAATCCAGCAGAAATGGAACCGAATGAAAGTCTTTAACGGGACTCTCAGATGGTAGATGTTCACCTGCTGCGTTCACCAATGAAATGAGATTCACTGGTAAAGTCTTCCAAGTTCCACCCACTGGAACTCTGTCTCCTCCTCCCGCTGCTCCCCCCGCTGCCCCTCATCTGGCCAAATCAGAACCTCCTCCTCGGTGTGCACTAGCACAGTGTTTTTAAACCTTATTCATGCCAAAGTACATTTTTCCATAAAAAAATTTTGAGTTAAACCATCAAAAATTGTTAAAAATATAATATCATATGTAACCACGTGACATACTGAGCGCTTTGTTTTTCTGTGCACTTTTAAAAGTTTTGCACCTTTTTTTATCCATACCATCATTTTTGGTTCCAGACAAGGAGCCTATCAGAAGATTTACCCAAAATGCAACAGAAACTTTTACCTCTTTCATGTTTTGCAGAAAATTTGAAATTTAAGTCGAATCCAAAATTTTTCTGCTTTAAAACGCGACCTAAATGTTCTTAAAATGTCTCAAAAACATGTAGAAAATACAATCCACTAGGTGGGGTAGTTTCAAGGAGAGATGGACTGCAGCTCAAAACAAAAAAGCAGAGAAGAAGAGTGGGTTGCTATGGTTACAGTAATTCAAGATTCTTTATTGTCACTGTTTTCACTGTGAAATTCAGACAGGATTCAGGATAAAAAATATTTATTTTTTTTTTATTTTATTCACTCTATTCATCCCTCACCGGGAAAATTTGACTGCTGCACTCCTACACCGCAGCAGGCTGCCACGACGGCGCCAATGGTTGTGAGAAACGGGGTTAACCCCAACCCACTAGTTGAAAAACACTGCTCTAGAAAACAATAATTTTTATTAAGAACAATTACAAAAAAAATGTTTTAAATTAATCCCAAATTCTACAAAATACAAATAAAGCTTACAGAAAATTATTTTTCATTTTTTTCCTCCTTGTGTTAAATTTCTTTTCTAACTTTTGACTGTATTTTGGGGTCTTGTTCATGACCTAGGGGGGAGGATGGAGCGGGAGATCGAAAGGCGGATCGGTGTGGCGTCAGCAATAACTAGGACACTGCATCGATCCGTCGTGGTAAAGAGAGAGCTGAGCCGAAAAGCAAAGCTCTAGATTTACAAGTTGATCTACGATCCTACCCTCACCATGGTAACCAGGATCTACGTTCCTACCCTCACCATGGTAACCAGGATCTACGTTCCTACCCTCACCATGGTAACCAGGATCTACGTTCCAACCCTCACCATGGTAACCAGGATCTACGTTCCCACCCTCACCATGGTAACCAGGATCTACGTTCCTACCCTCACCATGGTAACTAGGATCTACGTTCCTACCCTCACCATGGTAACCAGGATCTACGTTCCTACCCTCACCATGGTAACCAGCTGTGGGTGGTGACCGAAAGAATGAAATCGCGGATACAAGCGGCTGAAATGAGCTTCCTATGCAGGGTGGCTGGGCTCTCACTCAGAGATAAGGTGAGGAGCTCTGCCATCCGGGAGGAGCTCGATGTCGAGACACTCCTCCTCCAGGTCGAGAAAAGACAGATGGAGTGGTTCGGGCATCTGGTCAGGATGCCCCCCAAGCTCCTCGCTGGTGAGGTGTTTCCGGCACGTTCCACCAGGAGGAGACCAAGATGCAGACTCCAGACCCGCTGGAGAGACTATGTCTCCCCAGCTGGCCGGGGAACGACTCAGGATCCTTCCGGGTGAGCTGGAGGATGCAGCTGGGGTGAGAGAAGCCTGGGCTTCCTGTCTGAGGGTGTTGCCGCCGTGACCCGGCCCTGGATAAGCCGAAGACAACAGAATGGAACTTTTGACTGCTTTGGAAATAATTGGGCTTTACATGTTTACTGTTGGGGTTTTGGGTCCCCCCCCCATCCACCTGATCTCTATCAGCTTCTCTATCCGCCCCCCTCCCCCACTCCCTGTTTGTTGGTTGTTAATAAACCAGTTCAAATTTGCCTGAATCCATCTCTGCTTTGGGGTCTCTGGAATAATCAAGATTCTTTATTGTCACTATTTTCAGAGAAATTTAGACAAACTTCGGGCTAAAAACATATACCAGGGGCGGATCCAGGGTTTTCTAAAGGGGGGGGTGTAAAGGGGGTCCTTTAAGTTTTCTTTATTTTTCACAGTTTTAAATATTTCTGTATCTTGGATCAGACCTTTTTGGATGTTTAGACCTTTTTACCAGCCCGCTGTTTGTGAACGAACCCTCCCATAACACTCGAACCCTCACGAGGGGGTCAATTGACCACCACTACCTGAAAGCCCGTGGCGGTGTCTTGAGACACCAAATCTTTTGCTTGAGTTACTAAAACAAAACATTTAAGAGTCATTTGGAAGGCACTTAACACTCGCAGACTAGGACTAGGAGACTCTAATTGAATCGTAAAACGACTCTGCTCCTTAGTGTGTAGGTCAGGGAGAGGTGTCACATGACTCTTTCTAGGGTACACAGGAGGTTGAGAAAATCTTGGAGCTTCTAGGGATAAACACCAAAAAAAAAAAAAAATCATATACATAACGTTTAGTCTCGTGTTGGACATTATTTTTCATATGCGTGTTTTTCTTTCTGGGTTTTTCAGTCAGTACCAACTAGAGATGAACCAATTTGATTTTCAAGTTCATGGTTGTTCTTGGCCACGGATGGTGTTCTCTAATCAAGTTGTACTTGCCTATTAGTAAGAGGGCGCTGGGGCCATTCCCCTCAGAACATTTTAAAAAATAACAGTCATGTTCCTGCATTTCGGTGCCCATTCGCTGGCTCTGCAAGAGGGTGGCTTGACTAGTCCCCTTTTCTTTCTTCTTCTTCTTTTTTTTTTTTTTGTGTGGACCAAATGTCCACCCCTGTATAAATAGTATACAGGGGTTGTGGGTTCAAGTCCCAGGTGGGACGAGGCTTGGAACACTGTCCTTTCTGTGTGGAGTTTGCATGTTCTCCCCGTTTCGCGTGGGTTTTCTCCGGATACTTTGGTTTCCTCCCATCCTCCTGGTTGCGATGCTCAACAGCGTCCTTACAACAGATTAATGTCTGCCCATCGAAGCCTATCACTTTACTTTCCATTAGAACCCCTTTTTTTCACCATTATCCTTTACTCATCCCCCTCTGTCTTCAATGCCAGGTTTGGTAAATAAACCAAAACAAACATATTCAGTCAGTCACCTTCTTATCCGTCCATCCCTTACCGGGTTACGGGGATGCCGGAGCCCATCCCGGCTGATTTAAGGCAAAAGGCAGGATACACCACTGAACAGGCTATACCCCGACACGCCCCGTGTCGCCGGTCTGTCACGGGGCCAGACACATACAACCATTCACACCCGCACTCACTTCTAGGGGCGATTTAAGCACCGGCCAATCAACCTGACATGCACATTTTCCGGAGTACCCGGAAAAAACCCATGCAGACACGGGGAGAACATGCAAACTTCACACAGAAAGTCCAGTGCTCCAAGCCTCGTTCCTGCCAGGGACTCGAACCCACGACCTACAGATATTTAGGATTTAAAATAAAATGCAAAAGTCAATTTTAATAACTTTTATTTTTTGAAAGTTAAACAAAATCTCGGCTTAAATTAAAGTACAATCTTGACACATTTTAATGACCTCGGTACGATGCGCCAAAGTTGGTACGTAGTGTTGGCCTTGGGAGAGCAAATCTGTTTGGCAAAGCTAAACACAGAGATCATCATTCTGCTTGTCATAACACGAGACAAGACACGGTAAAGAAAAAAAAAAAAGCTGTAGTTTTAGCATATTTATTAGTAATCAACCAAAAACAAGAGACGAGATCCTTTCTTTGAAAGAATGCGAAAAAGCTTGCATCAGTCCGACGGTGAATTTTTCAGCTGTGTGTTTAAGATGTTTTAACCCGCAGCGCACAATGCACGCCTGTGTCACATTCTTATTATTCTTTTTTTTCTCCTCCTAAGGCAAGTGAAACTTTGAGGGAGGAACTGCAGAGTTTCAGCACCCCAGGGCAAAGATTATTTCATTATGAAGCCCACGCACATGCTGGTCCTTCTGTTGGTGTAACTGCCAAATGGAGCTGTGCCAAAAGGGGATAGCTCTCTGGAGGTGCATGAAGTGTGGGAAACACTGGAAGAGCTGAGAAAAGAAAGGGAGCGTGAGGAAATAGTTACAAACGCACACAAAAAAAAAGAGTAAACGTGTGGTGTTGAGGGAATCTGTCGGACATATAAAATACGGGAGATGTGCACAGGCACGCAGGAAAGCACCTGACCCACCGTGAGAAATGACAGATAGTTCAAGCACACGCTCAAATCCAGCCTTGGCACACTGTTAGCACTTGCCCCGAAGCATCCACGCTGCACATGGTAAGGTGTGGTTTGTGCTTTCAATCCAAAAGTGATGAGTTTTCAGAAACAGAATGTGTTTTGTCGTATCTGTTATTACACAAGTGTTGGAGTCCGGTCATCGAGGGCTGGTGTCCTCAAGGTCTTCCAGGTGCTCTTGTATTTATTCACCTGATCCAGGTTAGAAAATCACTGTGCCAAATTTGATTGGCTGTTGAGTTCACTTCATGTGCATCAGCAGTGTTGAACCAGGAACACAATGAAACCCTTCTAGACATCGGCCCCTGAGTACCGGACTTCGACACAACAAAAAAAAAAAAATCCAACCCGGCTCTGTTCGTGATGCTCTTCTTGCGTAGAGTTACTCCTTAAGACGGGAAAAATCTGAGACCACGAGAACATCTTTTCAAATTAATTCACAAGACTAGAAATGGAAGTTCAAAAGGTTTTTTTTGTTTGTTTGTTTTTGCAAATATAACTTTTACCAGGTTTTAACGTTCTTCCGATTTCAGAAACCTGCCTGAAGTAGTTTTATATTTTATTTATACTTGTGTGAGTAGTTTACAAGATTTCTTATCCAGTATTCAGATTCCATTCGAATAACCAGGTACTGTAGTTCTTGCCCACAGATTTTGTTCTCTGCCACGCCCACATTCTTAAGAAAGCAGGAAGTGTTACAGGGCACGTGGTCTGCTCACGCTGGCTCCCTCCTCTCAACAAGGAGTTCCATTTTTATGTAAATGCATGTAAAAGAAACTGCACTAGGTTCAATAAACTGGTGAACTTCCAGCCTCGAACAAGAACCAGGGAGCCGGGAGGAGGGAGCCGGGAGGAGGGAGCCGGGAGGAGGGAGCCGGGAGGAGGGAGCCGGGAGGATTTCACTGAGTCAGAAACAGAAGTGAAACTAGATCAATTTCTTTATAAGCTGTTTTTGGGCAAACATGCATTTCTGAGCCATATTAGCCACACGTTAGCCGAGCTGCTGCCTCTGTTTTAATATAATCTTACTCGCTATTGGTAAGAAATTTTTCTACTCATCTCAGAATTGAGAGCCCCTTGAAAATCAGCAAATAGAGAAGATGCTATGACACCAAAACCAAAAGCGTCTACCCGGGTCTGGTTTATAGCTCAGTAGCCAAACATGAAGATCAATCAAGGTTAGCAACTAAGCTAATGATTCCCAAGAATTTAAAAGCCGAACAAAGACAATGTTTGGAGAGTTTGATTCTTTGGAAGGACATTGTTGTACTATTGCTGACGCAAACTGGTTTCTTTTTGTAGCTAGCCCTGTTAGCGCGTTAATCACATTGAGTCCGGTTCCAACCAGAAAGCAGTGATTGGTTAAGGCAAGAAAGTACCTGCCCATCGTAGAGCAATCAAACCCCACAATGCGTGGTCGGTCTGTTTCTAAACAGTGAAGGAAACAGTTTGAGGTGTCAGGCTGTCTATATTTTCTATGAGATGAGAATTATTATCAATAAAAGACCCCTCATTTTTATAAAAGAAAGAAAACTAGACAAACAAAAAAAGCTACTGTATATCTTGTAGATTTCTTGTGAATGTGAACTCTTGCTGCTTAGAGTCACGTGTTTTGACTGACTGAACACTTTGTGGATTTCTTAACTCACAGTCCCTTCCTTCCTTCGGTGGGAGCTCCAGAAGACTGAGGTCAGAGGTTGTGATAAAAAGGTACCTCACTCAGTGAGAGAAGACATGATGTCATCCTGCTATCAGACCTCAAAGGCTAAACAGAGCAGACGATGGCGATGGTGGTTCACACCCAAGTACAAGAAAGTCTCCAAAAAAAACCATTGACATACGAATCCTGAGAAATAGAAAATTCCCACACATGCTGCCCCCCCCCCCCCACACACACACACAGACACACACACTTTTGGTCAACAAAAAAAAAAAAAAAGAAGGAAAAAGGAGAGGGGACTAGTCAGGCTATCCCCTTGCAGGGCCAGCGAATGGGCCACCAAAATGCAGGGCCACCAAAATCCTATTTTTCAAAATGTCCTGGGGGAGAGGTGCATGAGGGAATGCCACCAGCCCTCCATAGTGGCTTTGTCTATGACCTCACACTCCCTCTTTAGAAAATCCTGGATCCGCCCCTGCTAGCTGATGCTCTGCTGTCAATGTGTCTCTGATTTGGTAACATTCTATTTGGAATAAAAACAATGCAAATTACATCGCAAAAAACTTAGAAAAACTGTGAATTTAACGAAACGAGGATATTTCAGCCACGGACATTTGGGCCAAAAACTGCGACCTAGGATATTTGGGCCATGTGGGCCACTTGGGATGGACTTTTGGGCCACAAACCATTTTTTTTCTTTTTGCCCTGTTTAAATATATCAATAAATATTTAACAGAAATTTGTTATGTTTGAGGTCCAGGTTTGTTTCCGCTTCTACCACCTGAGTCAGTCTATCTGGAGGCAGATCCAGGGTCTAGGGCTGAAGAAACTGTATCAGTATTAGAATCAGAATCAGAATATACTTTATTGATCCCACACATGGGAAATTTGTGTGTCACAGCAACAACTTCCTATCTGCTAAGTGAGTCGTTGTAGAGCCCGATCACGTACGGAAAGAAAGACCTCCGGTAACGAGATGTTCTCGAGCGGAGCTGTCTGAGCCTCTTGGAGAAGGAGCTCCGTTGTTCGTCCAGGAGTGGGTAGAGAGGATGGTCATGATTTTCCATGATGGATAAAAGTTTGTTCAGTGACCTCCTCTCTACCACTGCCTCAAGTGAGTCCTGTTTGCAGCCAATGACAGAGCCAGCCAGTCTGATTAGTTTATTCAGTCTGTTGGCGTCACTGGCTGCGATGCTGCTCCCCCAGCAGATGACAGAGAAGAACAAGGAGCTGGCCACCACAGACTGATAGAAGGTCTCCAGGATCTTGCCGCACACATTGAAGGACCTCAGCTTCCTTAGAAAGTAAAGTCGGCTGCAAGTATGATTCAGATGATGAGTTCCGCCTGTTCTACGGGGTGAAATTGAATAAAACAGTTGCATTACTCAAAATAATTGCTTTCAGTCAGTTTTATCCCATGGCCCAAATATCCTAGTCGTGGCTCAAATAGCCTAGGTAGCAGTTTCTTGGCCCAAATGTCCGTGGAAAAAATGTCTGTGGCTGAAATGACCGTTCACCGAATTTACCGTAACAGTTTCATTAAAGAAGTCAGACTCATTAAAGAAGTGATTCTAAGCTGGGAGGTATCTTTAGTTCAGTTAAAGATGTCGTAAACTGGATGGAAACGTGTCCCAGTCACATAAACAGATCGTTCTGATCTGTCTGCTATTTACAAAAGTTCTCAAACTTTTGTTTGTTGGGAAAAAACTTTTTTTTGTTCAGGATTTGAAGGTAAACAACTGGAAAAGTGCATCACTGGTGAAACATCGTCCTTCCCACCCTCACCCCCCGGTCCCCTGAAGTGTGGTGCCTTCGTTTGTTTTTTTCCAACGACAGACAGACAACAGAGGTCCTCAGGTGTCGCAATTATCACCTTCTAACAGCCTTTGCATTTCGTAGTTAGTCGAGTCTTTCATATGTAAGTAAGGGATGGTAATGTCAAACATGCCCGGACGGTTTAACAATAAAAGGAGTGATATGAATCAGGCACATGGGCGTCATGTTTACCCAAGAGACAAGTCAGCGCCTTATGGGGGAGGAGAGGGGGGAGGTCAATCATCTATTTGACAGTATGACATACCATTTGGACCCAACTTAAAATGAAATGTGGGAAAAAGTCGCCGAAACAGCTGAAAATGCTCATTTGAGTCATTTGTTCCACTACATTTTGGAAACTTTGATAGATAAGAAAGACTGTTGTGTGACATGGAGGGTTCTAGGACATTTCAGCCACGGACATTTGGGCCAAAAACCTATTTTATGTAGAAAATTGTGATATTCTGATATTTTATTTTAAAATTTTATTGTAAATAAACAGTTGCACTACAGAAAACAATTGGTTTTAGTTATTTTTATCCCATGGCTCAAATAAAAAATTCTGATATTTTTAAAAAATTTTGATATTTTATGTAAAAATTCTGATATTTTAAGTAAAAATTTTATCGTAAATAAACAGTTGCACTACAGAAAAATTGCTTTTAGTCTTAAAAATTTTTATCGTGCAAAAATTTTATCGTGCTTTTAGTCATTTAAATTTTTTTTATTGTAAATAAACAGTTGCGCCCAGCAAAGTTGCGCCCAGGTTGCAGTTCTTCAAATGTCCAAATTTTTTATCGTAAATAAACAGTTGCGCCCAGGTTGCAGTTCTTCAAATGTCCGTGGCCGAAATGTCCGAGTCACCGTGGCTCAAATATCCTAGGTTGCAGTTTTTTGGCTCAAATGTTCGTGGCTGAAATGTCCGTGGCTGAAAAGACCGTTCACCGACATGGAGGTGAGGCTGTGCGAACATCCGAAGCAGGAAGGCATCAAGCCTCGTGCTGTCGGTGTGGAAGAGGCATGCTTTCCTAACACCTTTTTTTTTTCAGGGTTGTTACCTCTTTGAGACACCCCAAAGTGAAAACGACACAGAAAATGGGCTTCAATTCACAAATAAGTGACAAAAAAGCTCCATGGATTTAAATGGACCAACACACTGTTTATTTAATAGTTTGATATGAGTAAAGAACACTGGTATGGTATGATTCTGGGTTTGGAACCACCAGGAAAGAGGCCTAGAGGAAGACCAAAGAGGAGGTTCATGGATACAGTGAAGGAAGACATGAAGATAGTTGGTGTGACTGAAGAAGATGCAGCAGATAGGGTTAGATGGAAGGAACTGACTTGCTGTGGCGCCCCCTGAAGGGAATATACCGAAAGGAGAAGAAGAAGAGATGAGTGACGTACACACTGACAAACCCGACTCTAATCACCACATAAGCCTTGTTTGCTCTCATCAAACTCTGAGTTTTAAGGCTTAAAGAGGGGTGGGGTTGTGCTTTTGTTGGGTGATTCTCATCAAGGAGCTTGTACAGGCATGGGCAAACCACGGCCCGTGCGCCACATGCGGCCCTTTAAACGGTTTAAATGGCCCGCTGTACGGTTTAATCCGGCCCGCCGGGACGTGAAAAATTTAAATAAATAAACCTTGTTAATGTTTTATTTTTTCTGCAATTTTGACATTTCCCCACTAGGTGGCGCATTCTATATATATTGGCTTTGTTGAGAAAACGACAACACTGCTCCCAATAAAATGTGTGTGTCTTTGTTACATGCACGCTGTCAAAATAAACAGTGTGCACAGATATGGAAAGCCATCGAGGCCAATAGACACACGTAAAAACTGCTACATTTTAAACCTAGAGCTTTCAAATAAAACTGTTATTTATCTGATTTTTTGTGTTTAAAAGCTCATTTCAAAGAAAATGCTTTCTTTCATTTTCATTGGAAATTAAATCACATGTTTTCTCCACATCCCGAGATGTGTATTTTTCTCCAATGAGGTGAGGTTACCAAAGCATGCCATCCATCTGCCCCTCTTTCAGCCCCTTTGTCAAATGTTAGAGCTCAATGTGGTCCGTGAATCAAAAAGTTTGCCCACCCCTGAGTTAGTATGTGTATAAACATGGTTCCATTTTGGACATCTGCCAAAAAAGCTTATGGACACATTTATGACAGTTTAAATGTCATTTGAGGCCGGAAATACAGTGTATGGTGCATCAAGTTAACTGAGCTCCTGCAAAAACACTTCCTGCTTACTTTGTTATCAGAATGTTGGAGTGGCAGAGAACAAAATTCTTGGCCAAGAGAAGCCAGGCATTCAAAAAGTGGACAAAAACTGAACAGGAGAGTGGGTAAATTTCTCAAACATGAAGGAATGTAACAGAAAACCACTTCAGGTATGGTTTCAATGAGGGAATAACATTCAAACATGGTTGAAACCTCAAAAAAGTATCTTTTACCCTGTATCCCTCAAATGGTCTCATTTGTCCATTTGTGCTTCGACACTCAAATGGAGCTTTCACGAGCCCTCGAATCCACAACATCTTCACAGGGACGGAGGACACAGGCAAACCCTGCCAAATAAATCTATCACCTGTATCAGCAAATAACCAGAACTGATCACTAATGAGATTTGCTGCTCCACTAAGCAGACATTCATAGGCTCTAATGAGGAACATTGCCTTAGCTAAAGTTTGCCGTGGTGCAGCAGGCCAGGCAGTTGGTCTTTACAGGCCCACTGATCCAAACCTTAATAGATGCTCAAATAGACTAAGGTCGCACAGTTTGAATTTTTGATCTGTTCAGTGGCTCACAGACAAGGCAACACAGTCTTGTGTCTCCACACGGTCTTTGCTCCATTGTCCCTAACAAGCATGTCAGTGTATATCTACTGCTGGCCAAATGCTGCAGAACTGAACAAAGATACTTGTTATCCATGTAGCCTGTTCAACAACACATCGTGCTGACCTCAAACCCTGAGCTGACCCAGCAATTCCTGGTCTGACTTGCCTTTTGAGTTAAGAGAAGTTATGAGAGTCGGACAGCTGGACCAATGACATAGAAAGTGAGAATGTGACCTCTAAATGTATTTCCTGTTGACGTGCAGCCAAAGCAGAGAGTAAAAGTAAACCAGTGCCTGACTCTGTAATAAGGTTAAAAGCTAATTAAACTTACTGGAACTGAGTTTTGAAGTTGCGCGTCCTGTGTGTGTTTGTGTGGGAGGGAAATTTGAGATGGGGTGTTTGTTCAACCAAGAAATTTTTACAGATGAGATTAGATGCTGGAGCTGTGGTGAGGGGGCTTCACGGGTGTGGAATGTAAACAAGGTGCAAGCGAAGAAAAGAATATTGAAAATTTTCCCACAGGGATGATCATTCCCAGATCCGAACTTTTAAAACAAGAGCAGAGAATAATGAAAGAACCAATGAACAAAAATGGTTCAGTACCAGGAGCACATTGGACATCCAGAGGCCAAATCCGTACGCAGGCTTTCCATACGGGTTTTGCTGCAATCTAAAGCAAGCTAATGTGTGAGGTGTGCACGTGGAGGGATGTTGAAATCGTATCCATTCAAGGGTCTGACTGTCCAATTCAACAACTGACTGATCTAGAAATGTCGCTTCTGCTGTTGCTCGTCTTTACTTGAGGATCAATAGAGCCCGTCATTGTTTTGAATAGTCCACCAATTTTAATGCAACAGCAGGACAACCGTGTGTGTGAATGGCGAGGTATGCCGCTAGCTCTCTTGTGCAGAACTGTTGATTTGGCTCTGTGACTACTTCCTTTGCTCGTTCAGAGGTATGGTAACGTTGACCCCCATTCCTTGGAAACGTATGGAGAAGCGAAACAAAGACACAGCAATCGTGCAAAAGAAGTGGCGGTGCGATGGAAGTGACTAGGAGCCTTTTCACCTACAGCATCAATGTGGACCAGTTTTCTAAGCCTTTAAAAAATCTTTTTTTTCTGACCCTGTTTGTCAGTACTTTGATAAACAGAACGGTGGTCTGTGTGTCAGGTCTTACTGGACAGATTAACACAAATGGCACCAAGTGGAAGGCCACAGTGCGAGGCTACAGTAATCTATAGTTGGTACAATACTGAGAACTACAATATTAATGCTGCGTCATCTTGGAAAGAAAATATTTAAACCAGACAGAAAATGGAGACAAAGACAACCTGTTATACAGGAGACAATTTGATGACGGAACCGTACAGTAATGGACTCCTAAGATACTGTACGTACTTCCAGATGAGGTGGGGGATGTGGCCCCGCCTCATCTGGAGGTGGGGCCACGTGGCAGAGTCCTGGCCCCTCTGCCACCCTGGATGAGTGGAATATAAGGTACAATCTAATAATTCCATGTCAACATTGTGAATTGCCAAGAGGCCTGGTTCCAGAGCCCATGCCGTGCGTCGAGGCGAGTCCAACTGTATTTAACCAGAACCGCTCGACCTCGCACGCCAGCTCGGGCTCCTTCCCCGCCAGGGAAGTGACATTCCACGTCCCTAGAGCTAGCTTATGCAGCCGAAGATCTGACCGCCAGGGTCCCCGTGGATGGTCCCCTATGGCCCCTGCATTGATCCGTCGTGGTAAAGAAAGAGCTGAGCCGAAAAGCAAAGCTCTTGATTTACAAGTCGATCTACGTTCCTACCCTCACCATGGTAACCAGGATCTACGTTCTTACCCTCACCATGGTAACCAGGATCTACGTTCCCACCCTCACCGTGGTAACCAGGATCTACGTTCCTACCATCACCATGGTAACCAGGATCTACGTTCCTACCCTCACCATGGTAACCAGGATCTACGTTCCTACCCTCACCATGGTAACCAGGATCTACGTTCCCACCCTCACCGTGGTAACCAGGATCTACGTTCCTACCATCACCATGGTAACCAGGATCTACGTTCCTACCCTCACCATGGTAACCAGGATCTACGTTCCTACCCTCACCATGGTAACCAGGATCTAGGTTCCCACCCTCACCGTGGTAACCAGGATCTACGTTCCTACCCTCACCATGGTAACCAGGATCTACGTTCCTACCCTCACCATGGTAACCAGGATCTACGTTCCTACCCTCACCGTGGTAACCAGGATCTACGTTCCTACCCTCACCATGGTAACCAGGATCTACGTTCCTACCCTCACCATGGTAACCAGGATCTACGTTCCTACCCTCACCGTGGTAACCAGGATCTACGTTCCTACCCTCACCATGGTAACCAGGATCTACGTTCCTACCCTCACCATGGTAACCAGGATCTACGTTCCTACCCTCACCATGGTAACCAGGATCTACGTTTCTACCCTCACCATGGTAACCAGGATCTACTTTCCTACCCTCACCATGGTAACCAGGATCTACGTTTCTACCGTCACCATGGTAACAAGGATCTACGTTCCTACCGTCACCTATGGTCACCAGCTGTGGGTGGTAACCAAAAGAACAAGGTCACAGATACAAGCGGTTGAAATGAGCTTCCTCCACAGTGTGGCTGGGCTCTCACTCAGAGATCGGGGGAGGAGTGCTGCCATCCGGGAGGAGCTCAGTGTCGAGACGCTCCTCCTCCAGGTTGAGAGAAGCCAGATGGGGTGGTTCGGGCAACTGGTCAGGATGCCTCCAGAGTTCCTCGCTAGTGATGTGTTTCGGGCACGTCCCACCAGGAGGAGATCAAGAGGCAGACCCCGGACCTGCTGGAGAGACTATGTCTCACAGTTGGCCGGGAAACGACTTGTCTCATTTGAATCTTAACTGATTGGTCCTGATTTTTTCTGTTTGGTCTGTTTAAACTACATTCATAAAGAGGAGGGAAGGTTCATACATAGTCAACGTTTTGGTTGAATTGGTTTTTCATATTTGTTTTATTGGTTTTTGTTTTTCCGACATCAAAAACATGCCTGAAATGGTTTTCTTTTTTACCAATACACACAAACGTTTGAGCAATGTGCAGGTTCTCCTACGCTGTGCCTGAAAACTATTCAAACGCCAACTTGTTCTTGGACACGGATTTTGTTCTCCGTCACACCCACATTTTAACGTGAGCAGGATGTATTTCAGCGTTCATAATGAATATAAATAAACACGCCAGATTAAGGAGTTTTACGCTATATTTACCACCTCAAACTAGATTTATGCTCGTGCATAAATTCATGCAGGTTTTAAGCTGGGTTGTTTCTCAATTGCTCACGGTACCTCGCCGTATTCGGACTTGCTAATTGGACAGTCACAGAGGATAGCAGCTAAGCTGGAGGGCACGGCATTAGTGTGTTTACAGCTATGTGAATCAAAATACTGTCTTTTTGTTTGTTTGTTTTTAATCAACACACAACTGGAGAATAAGAACAAATAGTTTTAGTGGCTGATTTACTTTTAAACAATGTTCCCTCTAATTTTTTATGTGTCAGAGCAAACACACAAGCTTCCTGAGCAGAAGGGGGCGGGGCAAAAACTTTGATTATTTTGTGACGTCACCAGTGGTGACGCGCCAAATTCCGAAGCGGTGGTTTGAAGCAATTTGTTTCAGAAAGAAAGAAGAAAGAGACATGTTTCTGAGTTCTGTCTCATTTTACCATCTTTAGTTTAAACTGAGTTTCTTTTTGTGCGCTGCAGAGGTTTTCTTGTGCGCTATTAATCTGCGAGCAGTGCGCTATTGCTCAGGCACGTAGCTTAGAGGGAACACTACTTTTAAGGTCATTTTTAAGACACTCTTCTGAGCCGATTATCCTTGTCGGGTTTGCAGGATTTTCAAGACAGACTTTTCGAAAGAAGTTGAACGAAGTAAAGAAATCCGAGCAGCATGGGGTAGGTGTCCATATTCTTAAATATAACAGAACATTTAGCGTCGATGAGGAGAAAGAAAGATGGATTTTATTTACAAATAACTTTAGCTAAGTCAATGTTGTATTGTTATAAGTTTATGAGGTCATTATGGATCATTTTTCATGTTGTGGCTGTTTGTCCAATTGAACCATATTGGGGGCATTTATAGTTTTTCATCTGTGATGTTCGTGTTTTTTGTTTCCTGTATTAATTCGCTATTGAAGAATTGTCTTATACATGAAATAGCTATTGAAGTTTTTGATGCAGACGAGGAACTGAAGGTACTGAAGGTCCCGGTCTAAAATGCACTGCCCGTTGCTGATATTTTGACAAGGTAATGCTTCCTCTTCTTTCGGCATTTCCCTTCAGGGGGCGCCACAGCAAGTCAGTTTCCTCCATCTAACCCTATCTGCTGCATCCTCTTTGGTCACACCAACTATCTTCATGTCTTCCTTCACTGTATCCATGAACCTCCTCTTTGGTCTTCCTCTAGTCCTCTTTCCTGGTGGTTCCAAACCCATCATCCTTCTTCTGATGTACTCTCTCTCCTCTGTACATGTCCAAATGTAATATTTCAGAAAGGAAAACCTGTTTCCCCCCTCATCCCACTCTTAATGTAAGCTGTAACTATGCAGCCTATAACCGTCACTACTAACTATATCCAGAGTACTTCGGGGTATCTGCATGCTAGCATTGATCGCTTGTGGAAAACCATTTGAACATAGTTAACGGTGAGCCTCATTCCAGTTCTCCTCTTTTTTTTTAGGGCACACCTGATACGCAGCCTGACTGGGAAACAAGAAAACAGTCACTGAGGGGTTCTGCTCATGATCCAGGTCATAGGGGTGAATGGGTGGGGTGGGATGCATGCAGGAGAGTGGCAGGCCACATCTCAGTGATTATGATTGAAAGAGTTATGGGGTCTGCATGACTCTGTGGTTATGAGACAACCTCAGGAATTTGTTCTGTGGCCTTGAGTTCATTACTAGCATGTGTGTGCGTGTGTGTCAGCAAGACAGTGGAGAGGACAGTGGACGCAGATGCTGAGATTTCCACTTAGCCCCCCGTTCCACGTTCATTACAAATCTGTCTGAGTAAAGTGAATGTTAAGACGCTCCAAATTAACCCTGAGAGTTCCAGAAGCAGCCTCAGCTGTCCGTGGTATCACTTTCCATCCAAATGGTATGGACGGGGCCTGACAACTGTCACCCTGACCTTGCTCCTCTACACTACTCTCGCAGAGCGCCTAGACTCTTAGACAGGGTGGGACGAGATTACCAACATTCACTATCTCCCCCTGCCTCTCTAAAAACACAGCCATCTGCCAGCCGTGTATACATAGTCCCAACGATAAGGCCGAGAGCCTGACTTCTCTATCGTGTTTAAATCTCAGCATCTGACCTCAAACAGCCCGACATGTTAGTGGACTGCTTACATGTGTTCGCTCCTCACCTTGAATTATAGCAGAAAGGGGACGAGATCCAACCGTTTAAAAACCGCTGATCACTTAAGCTGCTGATTTAAATCAGTCTAAATGTCAGAGATGCATGCCCTCTGATTTTCACTAGACAGTGAATATTAATGTTCTACTCTTCACTAATCGACCCTGTAACTTCATTTTCGTCTTATCATCTGACCACAGCTTGGACTGACCGCTCCACAGAGTAAAGGTCTGTATTCACTTCTTACGTCGGCCGCCATTTTTTTCGTTTTGTTTAGCTGTTAACATGTTTATGTTCAATTTAAAGACTTTAAACATGAGAAATAAAACCTACAAATAGAGTCAAGGCCAGGGCTTATACCAGCCCTGCAAGAGACTGGTGACCTGTCTAGGGTGTACCCTGCCTCTCACTTGATATTAACAAAGATCGACCTCAATGTTCTTGCAGCTCAAAGTCCGTTCAGAAGATCAATGTTTACGCCACCACAAGATAGAAATGTATTTGGTTCATTTGTTGGTGTTTTTAACACTAGGACCGCCGCGTTCTAAATCTACCTGCAAGCGCCATGACCGTCAATGTGACGCTTATGTTTATTCATGTTTTGCGCTGCTTTATTTTATAAATAAACTTTTAAACCACTCAATTTTTAAAGTAACAATAAAATGTTAAATATTTTTAAAACCTAGAATAAAAAAACAAACACCAAAATAAAAAATGATCTCATTCATCAATAGCCCACTTTTTTCCCACATTTTGCGCTGCTGCTTCAAAAACGTCCTCGTTATAAATTGGGAGCAATTTGTTAACCTGAACTTTCAAGACTTACTCTATCTAGAAAACATGGCAGACTTTATTCAGACTCTTTTCATGGTGTCTCTTCAATATTATCTCACTCATCCTTTTTAAAATGTTTCTGTAATGGTGTCAGAGTCCTCCTTGTCTCTCTCCACAAATATAAACACACACACTTATGTGTGTCAATGTGTCAAGAAACACTTTGCCCTAGCAATGTTTGCGGCAATGAGTGCTTCCTCTCAGCTGCTGTGGGGTGCAGCAGGTTAGAGGAAATAAAATGCTTATACATTTTGAAATGTTCATTTTTAGAACAAACTTTTTGTACAAAATTACCAGTTGGGTTCATTAAAAGTATCCGTTTTACAAACATTTAATCTAAGCTGAATAAATAAATGTCTTGATCTTTTTTTTTGGTCACTTTCTTTTTTGTTGATTGTTCTGCCTGTTGCTTTAATTCCTCACACAAGGTTCCAGTTAAACCTGGTCTCCATGATCTCTCCATCTCCTCTTTACCTCTATATAAGCCCTGGTGTCTTTGACTCTTGTGTCAGGTCGTCTGTTCTAATGGGGTCTTGTCCCAGTCTTTTTCCCCCCATGTCTGCCAACATCGCTAAGTCTGGCCCCACCATGCCTGCCCAGGATACAAGCCTGCCCTAGTTGGCTACCAAGCTGGACCTTTCGATCCCTCTTCGTTCCCTCTTTCTGTCCTTAATAAACAGGTTAAAGTTGTCTGTTCATCTCGGTCCTACATCTCCAACACATGACAATAAAAGGAATTTTCCACAAAGAAATGAAGAAGCACTAGAAAATAGTTTTGTAGTTAAATGTTTTTTTTTTACTTGGAAAAATCCCAAAGAGTACAGTTTTTCACTGCAAATAGAGTTATTCTGTAGAAACAAACCAGTTGTAAATCATGGCCAATCAGAACTCCAAAAACTAGAACTGGAAAAAAAACGCACAGGTAACGTGTTGGTGTTTGAATCGTTCTTTGTTCCGTTTCATCGTCTTCTGCTTATCCAGGGTCGTGGGGGCAACAGCCTCGGACAGGAAGCCCAGGCCTCTCTCTCCCCGGCTGCATCCTCTAGCTCACCTAGAAGGATTCCGAGTCGTTCCCCGGCCAGCTGTGAGACATAGTCTGTCCAGCGGGTCCGAGGTCTGCCTTTTGGTCTCCTCCCGGTGGGACGAGCCTGAAACACCTCACCAGCAGGGCGCTCGGGGCGCATCCTGACCAGATACCCGAACCACCCCATCTAGCTTCTCTCGACCTGGAGGAGGAGCGGCTCACCACCGAGCTCCTCCCAGATGGCAGAGATCCTCACCCAATCTCTGAGTGAGAGACCCAGCCACCCATTGGAGGAAGCTCATTTCGGCTCCTCTTTGAGCCGCCACCTTATCGTGGTGGAGGGGTTTGCGTCCCCCAGTGATCCTAGGAGCTATGTTGTCTGGGGCCTAAATCCCCTGGTAGAGTCACCCAAAGCAAACAGGTCCTAGGTGAGGGGCCAGACAAAGCGCAATTTGAACACTCCTATGAAGATATCAAGCATGGCCGAGTTGTTCCTTCCCAGACATGGGTCAACAGGGCCCTCTCTTGAAACCAGGCACGAGGGTGGGGCACGAGAGTGAGCGCCTGTTGACCGGGCTTTTACCCATGGTGCCCGGTAGGGCTCAGCTCAAACAGGGGACATGGGCCACCCTTCCAGTGGACTCACCACCTACAGGAGGGGGCGTGGGGGTCGGGTGAAGGAGGAGATGGGTGGCAGCCAACAACGGGGACCCTGACGGTCAGATCCTCGGCTTCATAAGCTAGCTCTTTCTTTTTAAAGGTCATAAAACATTTTTATAGATCAGTTTTTTTAATTATTTAAATTGTCAGAAAAAAAATGGTCAAAGTGTTTTTCTTGTTTTAAAAATAATCACAAACAAATAACTAAAAAACAAGCATTTTTTACTAAAATATAAACCATGTTTTTTTTTATTTTTCTCAGGTTTGGTTTAATTAATTGACTAAAATCTTTGTATAAAACGTTGGGTTAGCACCAAACTTAATCTTGTTCAAATCGTTAGTGAGAAAAGTCGGTGATGTCCATCGAAGTACGCCGAGTCAGGCGCGAACAAACCCGAAAAATTAAACTGAAGAGCAAAAAATGTAAATCTACTGGAACTAAAAGGTAAACACTGAGATCACAGAATCTGCAGGACTTGTTTTAGAAATCTGAAAGGCCGCGAGGCATGGTAAGAAGCAGAAACTGATCCTTCCAGTCTTTCAGTGAAACTCGTCATTGAATTTTTGTGGTTACAGTTGTCTATCAATGAGAGGTGGCATGGAAAATGCAGTGCCAGGGGCACCTAATCCCTCCAATGATAGACATGACATTAGCCATTCCACCAGAGTGACTACGGTCTGTGCCGAAGTCAATTCAACAACTTGAATGCTATTTATTGGCTGTGATTTTTGTTCTATTCTGAGCTCAGACTGATTTATCTCAAACCGTCCATTCAAACCATCAATTAAAGCCAAAACCGTCCTCCCATTAAACTGGTATCTGATATCCGATCAAGGCTACTGTTTTCAACCAAGGCCAGGCTGCGAGGAGAGGAGGTAGGGCAACGTCCTCTGGGGGGATGCTGGAGGGTCTGTGAAGCGGTGGCTTGCGTGCCGTCGGCCAGCCGCCCGAGGGGGAGGCACATGGTGCCAACAGCTGCCATGGTGAAACGCTAACCCTGCTAAATGCTCCGTCCAGTAAACAACGCTGGGCTGAACACATGCCAAAGGGGGAGCCTGGGTGAGGAAGGGGAGTAGAGAGGTGAATGGGGCGACCCAGCTGACGCCGTGGAGAAAGGAGATTTGACCCCTGTGATATGGATTATTAAAGTGTGGTGGTCACCATTCTGGGGGGCCAACACAGGATATAACAGTAGAGGAAATTCAAAACCGTCTTTGGCACACTGAGCACCATGCAGGCCACAAGCCGCAGACAGGAAGCCCCAGATTCAGGAGTTATTTATATTGGACGTATTAACACAGATAGAGCACATCACATGCATGAAATACTGATGACAGATGTTTTTATTTTTTCACCGTAGTCTAAGTGCGGTGGGTAAATCTCCACCCACTCCAGGACGGACAGTGATAGAGGGTCTTTAACGTTCACTTTTAGATCTAACTTGTTGTTTTGTCGGGTACTTTATCGGCTTCATTTAGCCTTTAAATTGATAAATGAAAGACATTTTGCAAAGCCATTGGAGATGGTGCAGGTTCCCATGCTCCTGAGCCCCCTGGGGATTGGCAGGAGCAGATGTGACGTCTACACTCCCCCCCCACCCTCACTTTGTCCCACCCTCGGTCTTTCCCTCTGCTGCTTGTAAAATAATCTACCTTCCACTTGTAAAAACATTGCTCTCCACTTCAATTATCTTGTCCCATAACTCTCACTGTAATCAGTCCAGAAACAGAATTATCCCTCATTTGTGATGCAATAATTACAATCATCAGTAACCGATGGTTGGATTTGATGCGGGGTCGTTAGAGTGATCTAATAAACGCCCGACAAGCTGTCATTTCATGTTTGTACCAGCTCATTTGAAGAAATCCCTGCAGGCTCAAACTTCTTTATCTCTCAAATCTCCCGATAGATCCAAAGTATCTAATAAAATGTTTAGCTGCTGAAATCTTTCCATTTGTTTGTCAACCAAATCTCATCCCAGTGTCACCATCTGGTGGCTTTTTTCAGGGCAAGATGGTGGACTTGGAGTTAGATGGAGACATCTGTTGAGAAAATGGAAAAAAAATCTCTGTATTTATTTATATATAGATCATATAAAATGTAAACGTGTATCAAATCGTTATTTTGTCAAATCAGTTTAGTTTTATTCTGTAATCAGCGTCCATTCATTTTAAATCGACAGCTGAAATTTAAAAAAGTACCACTTCATTAATATCGAAGCCAAATAATACATAGTAAATATTTTGTTCCACTTTTTTTTTTAACCCTGCAGGTTTATTTTGATGTTCTCGTTTCTACATTAGGGTAACACTGGGAGGTGCCATTCTGCCATGGGATGTTTGTCTTGCCGCTTGCGTTTTGGGTTTTGTTTTGTTTTTTTCAGAAGACTGATCAAAGTGTTTGTAATTAGTCTGTCATTTTTTATGTATTTGTAATTTCTCTGAATACATAAACTCCAAATGAGGATATTGCACTTTTGTGAATTCTTATCTCATTCCAAATGTCAAGACGCGAGGTACGTTTGTTAGCTTAGAAAAGAGAAATTCACACCTCCAAAAAAAGCTTACGTTTTGCCGTCTCCCATTCCGGTCTTTTGGGGCTGGAAAAGATCTGTTACCCCTAAAAAGCACATGATTCACAACAACAGCATCCATGTTCTCTCACTCACACTTGCACACTGTGTCACACTGTTTACTGTCCGCTATGTTCCTTCCTCCATTTCAACCACTATTATCATAGATTCAGTAACATCGGTCTGTGTTCTACGTTTGTTAATTTGTTATAGGAGGTTGTTTTTGTGGGGTTTATTTTATTATCAACATGTCAGGATGGCCGAGCGGTCTAAGGTGCTGCGTTCAGGTTGCAGTCTCCCCTGGAGGCGTGGGTTCAAATCCCACTTCTGACAACTGCTTTTTTTTTTTTTTTAAGGGAGGCGTACGTAGCTCAGTGGCTCATGCCTTAGTGTCAGACACCCAACCCGCAGTTGTTCCCCCCATTGGCGCCGTCAACAGCTCCAGGTGTGTTTTTAATGTAGGAATAATATTTGAACATTTTAGAAATCTCCAAAACATTGATCTTATACTCCTTCTTCAATTCAAAACAATATGCTCATATTTTTATTTAGAGTAGAAGACGTTACCATAGTGGAACGGAAAGTGGCTAGGATCAGTAAGGTAGAAATAAAGAGGGCACTGAAGAAGATGAAGAGTGTAAAGGCTCTCGGCCCTGACGATATCCCTATAGAAGTATGGAAGTGTTTAGGTGAGGTGGCAGTAGAGTTTCTGACTGGGCTGTTTAACAGGATATTAGAAAGTGAGAAGATGCCTGATGAATGGAGGAGAAGTGTGCTGGTTCCTATTTTTAAGAACAAGGGAGATGTGCAGAGTTGTGGTAACTATAGAGGAATAAAACTGATCAGTCAAACGATGAAGTTATGAGAAAAAGTTGTTGAAGCTAGGCTAAGGTCTGAAGTACGAATTTGTGAGCAGCAGTATGGTTTTATGCCTAAAAAGAGCACTACAGATGCAGTATTTGCCTTGAGGATGCTGATAGAGAAGTACAGGGAAGGTCAGAGGGAGCTGCACTGTGTCTTTGTAGATCTAGAGAAAGCGTATAACAGGGTACCTAGAGAAGAACTATGGTATTGTATGAGGAAGTCTGGTGTGACAGAGAAGTATGTTAGAGCGGTCCAGGACATGTATGAGGGCTGTAAGACAGTGGTGAGGTGTGCTGTAGGTGAGACAGAGGAGTTCAGTGTGGGGGTGGGACTGCACCAGGGATCTGCTCTGAGCCCTTTGCTGTTTGCTGTGGTGATGGACAGGCTAACAGATGAGGTCAGACAGGAATCTCCATGGACAATGATGTTTGCAGATGACATTGTGATCTGCAGTGAGAGGAGGTAAGAGGTGGAGGAAAAGCTGGAGAGGTGGAGGTTTGCACTAGAAAGAAGAGGAATGAAGATTAGTCAGAGTAAGACAGAGTACATGTGTGTGAATGAGAGGGATCCAAATGGAAAAGTGAGGTTACAGGGAGAAGAGATAAAGAAGGTGGAAGATTTTAAGTATCTAGGATCAACAGTCCAGAGCAATGGAGAGTGTGGAAAAGAAGTGAAGAAGCGTGTTCAAGCAGGCTGGAACGGGTGGAGGAAAGTATCAGCTGTGATGTGTGACAGAAGAGTTTCAGCTAAAATGAAAGGAAAAGTGTACAAAACCGTAGTGAGACCCGCCATGCTGTTTGGTCTAGAGACAGTGCCACTGAGAAAAAGACAGGAAGCAGAGATGGAGATAGCAGAGATGAAGATGCTGAGGATCTCTCTGGGAGTGACCAGGATGGACAGGATCAGAGGAACAGCACATGTTAGAGGTTTTAAAGTCAGAGAGACCAGGCTCTGATGGTTTGGACATGTGCAGAGGTGAGAGAGAGAGTACATCAGAAGAAGGATGCTGGGTTTGGAACCACCAGGAAAGAGGGCTAGAGGAAGACCAAAGAGGAGGTTCATGGATACAGTGAAGGAAGACATGAAGATAGTTGGTGTGACCGAAGAGGATGCAGCAGATAGGGTTAGATGGAAGAAACTGACTTGCTGTGGCGACCCCTGAAGGGAAATGCCGAAAGGAGAAGAAGAAGAAGATGCTCATATTTTTATTTCTCTTGAAAGAGAGGGATCGCTATAACGTCACCTTATTGTCGTCTTCCACGTCTTCTGGGACCTTGTTGCCCGAGGCAATGCTTTAGGCGGGAAGTTCAAGGTTCCCTCGCCCTGCCCGCATCCTCTGAATCACCAGGAAGTGTTCCCTGGCAAACTGCAAGACATAATCTTTCGAGCAGATCTTGGGTCGCCTCTGGGGCTCCTTTCATTGGGACGTTCCTGGAACACCTCGGCAGTGGGGCATCCTAACCAGATGCCCAAACCATCCTTGTGTATAAATTTTATACACATAATATTTTTATAGCCTAACTTCACGCTGTATTTTTTATTTATTATGAAAGGAAGTGAAAGATTGTACGACAGGATACTTTAAGATTTTTTTAGAATACTTCATTGACCCCGCGGGGAAAACGTTCCACATCATGCAAATCTTTGCATTCTTGATCGTGACGCCAGGTCCACACCTACTCATGCAATCTTTTTTATCACCACAGGTTCTTCTCTTCTTCTTCTTCTTTCATCATTGCCCTTCAGGGGGCGCCACATCAAGTCAGTTTCTTCCATCTAACCCTATCTGCTGTATGCTCTTTGGTCACACCAACTATCTTCATGTCTTCCTTCACTGTATCCATGAACCTCCTCTTTGGTCTTCCTCTAGTCCTCTTTCCTGGTGGTTCCAAACCCAGCATCCTTCTTCCGATGTACTCTCTCTCTCTCCTCTGCACATGTCCAAACCATCTCAGTCTGGCCTCTCTGACTTTATCTTAGTTATTAGTTGATTATTAATAATTAGTTATTAGTCCTTTTTTATTATTCTTTGTGGAAGGTGATCACCTTGAGTGCTCAAAAAGGTGTCTTAAAAATAAAAGGTATCAGTGTCATTCTTAATAGGCAGACTAATTGCAGAAAGATTTTAGAAGTGACTTTTCTCCTCTACTCTGAGGAAGTCTCGGTGCTTGATGCATCCACATCACCCTTGGCTTATTCCTGGCTCTCTCACCCCTGGTTACTCTCACCCGTGTCCTCAGCTACCATCCATTTCCATCAGAATGAAGACCGTCTGCTGAATGACTGTACAGTTAGATCAGCTCAGATTTAAATGACAGTATGCCTGGGGTGGAACCAGGTTTTATATAGATCTGGATCTCTATGAGGTTGCTTTTTTTTTTGGAGTTTTTCTGGACCAAGAAAGAGGCTTTAAGGGCAGTAATATTCTGAGTTTGTTCATGCAGTTCAAAACTGAGGTTACAAGGAGAAGAGATAAAAAAGGTGGAAGATTTTAAGTATCTAGGATCAACAGTCCAGAGCAATGGAGAGTGTGGAAAAGAGGTGAGGAAGCGTGTTCAGGCAGGCTGGAACGGGTGGAGGAAAGTATCAGGTGTGATGTGTGACAGAAGAGTTTCAGATAAAATGAAAGGAAAAGTGTACAAAAGCGTGGTGAGACCGGCCATGCTGTTTGGTCTAGAGACAGTAGCACTGAAGAAAAGACAGGAAACAGAGATGAAGATGCTGAGGATCTCTCTGGGAGTGACCAGGATGGACAGGATCAGAGGAACAGCACATGTTAGAGGTTTTAAAGTCAGAGAGGTCAGACTGAGATGGTTTGGACATGTGCAGAGGAGAGAGAGAGAGTACATCAGAAGAAGGATGCTGGGTTTGGAACCACCAGGAAAGAGGACTAGAGGAAGACCAAAGAGGAGGTTCATGGATACAGTGAAGGAAGACATGAAGATAGTTGGTGTGACCAAAGAGGATGCAGCAGATAGGGTTAGATGGAAGAAACTGACTTACTGTGGCAACCCCTAAAGGGAAAAGAAGAAAGAAGAAGAAGAGTTCATGCTGTTCAAGAATGAACTATTGTTCACAATTAGTGTCAGTATGGGGGGATGTGGAAGGAGGAGGACCCAAATGCAGGACAACAAAATATAATTTAATTAACCAAAAGTCCTTTGTCAACGGGCAGAGGGTAACTCAGGGTCAAAAGTCCAAATATTATAACAGTGTTCAAAGATTAAACTTATGGTCAGGCAGCCAGGAGGACCTGGCTGGAAGGGATGGTAGTGATGACCCAACAAAGACATCTGGAGTGATTGCATTTAAGTAGGCACCAGGATCCACAGGTGTGTGTCAGACTAATCACCCTCAGGTGTCCCTAATCAGGGTGATGAGGGAAGCTCCAGGGCTTCCTCTGGTGGCAGGGGTGGGGATCATGACAGTTAGCTATGTTTGTGTGTATTTTTGTGTTATTTTACTGTTTGTTATTTGTTCCTTTTACCAGCCCGTCGAGACCCAAAACCCATTATTGCGAAAATGGGTTTTACAAATAGAATTGACTTGATTTCAATTAAAAACAACAAAACAATACCCTTCTTTATAGAATCTTGTCTTCTCATTTCTTTTCTTTGTCCTAAGCTTCCTTCTAGTTGAAACATATGTGAACTTACTCTGATTCTAGAGACAGTGTCCTTTAAGCGAACCCCAGGGACTCGGTTTTGTCAGGAGTTTAAACAGTGTGGTTAACCAAAGATTAACGCCTCTCACTGGCTTTCCTGCAAACATGGTTTTTAATGACAGGATAAACAGAGTCTCTGAGGACCAATAGAAGCATAGTCACCATGACATCATACCCAAAGAAGTGACGACGACGGATCAAGATAATTGCCTAACTTTTTTAAAATATTCATTTCTCATCTAAATGTAAAAAATAATGAGAAAAAAATGTAAAAATGGGAATTAAGAAAATATATACATAATTTTTTCTCCAAATCAATTTTAAAGCAGCAGATTTAAAACAAAGACTTGACCTTTTATGTCTCCATCCAAAAATTCTTGTGAACGCGTTATCACCCAAACCATTGAAGGTATTTTACCCAAACTCCCCAGAGTTACTCAGTACAAACTACAGATGAATTGAGGAGGTTTTCAAGGTCATTTGACAAGTCACAAAGAACAAACTCCCAAACTGTTGTGAACATGATATCTGCCAAACCACTGAAAGGACTTGAATGTATCTGCCCACAGTACCATCTATAGATGAACTGAAGGGAACTAATTTTTTCTGGAAATTCATACAATAAGGTCACATGATAAATTTTGATAACATGACAGCAAAACATTTAAAACCTAAGACTTACGACTGTTTCAACCTTGTTGTGACATAGACCTCAACCGTTCCTCTTTAAGACGGTTCGTGATGTAACGTAAACTGCTCGACTCGTCGGTGTCGAGTTGTTCTTGTTACTGGTGTCATACAGAAACCAACTCAGATAGCTCTTTGAAATGGTTCTGTTTTCTTCTTCTGGTATTCTTTATGGTATCACAGCGAGGTTGAAAGAGTCAATGAGAATCGAGGCGTTTGTATTCGTCCACATGCCTGTAGAGTTGCACATGTTGTTTACCATGTGTGAGAAACATTGAGAACATTCCGTAATGCGAAACTTAGAGGGCAACTGAAGACCCTTCAAAACATCCGGAGTTATTTGGTTAAGACTTCTTTTTTTAGTGTGTAACAATTTCACAAAGGTTTGTTTGACTGTAAACGTAAACAAAAAAATAGTCTGTTTAAGCATTGTTTATATTAATCGCTGAGAAACACGACCAAGTGAGAAACACTGGACACGATTTAGAAGAATGTTGTGGAACGTTTGAAAAATGCAAGAACCAATAGTTGAAAAAAAGAAGAAAAGAAAAAAAAAAATTTTTTTTTTTTTTTTTTTATGATGATCTTCTGGTTGGTTAAATCCATGTTTATGGCTAATAAAATAAAAAATACTATGCACAAAATAATAAAAAAAATTCTATAACTGTTACAAAAAAATTTTCTGAGCAGTTAAAAAAGCTTAAATGCCAATTAAATTTGATTCTGAAAGAAGAGCTCCTGAAAGTTCTGCCTGTTGGTTTGGCGCATTTTTCACAAAATAAATAAATAAATAAACAAAACCCTCACATTTGCATCAAGTATAGTAGGAGCTGTAGCTCCTGCATTGGCTTATTTAGCCACCGCCTACATTGCACAAACAAATAAGTATCCAGGTGCGGAGTCCATTGTCTCTAGAGACAGAAGGATGCCAACAAATATGGGGGTACAGAAATAACAGTGGGTCTGTATTCACCAAAACTTGTTTTTTTTTCTCTTTTATTCCGTTTTTATTTTCATTCTTATTACCATTTGGGAGGGATGGCTCGGTGGGTAGGGTGGCGGTCCTATACCTGGAAGGTCGCTGGTTTGATCCCCCACTCAGTGTCCAGGCCAAGGTGTCCTTGAGCAAGACACCAAACCCTGAAATTGCTACTTATGATAGTGGTATGCGCCTTGCATGGTAGCTCCCATCATCAGGAGTGAACGTGTGTATCTGGTATGGAGGGAATGAACAATGCGTTGAACTTATATAACGCTTTTCTGGGTACTCAAAGACGCTTCACATGTGCATTAGTATTATTATTATTCTTGTATCAAAATATGGAAAAACAAATCACTTGACGGGTATGTGGTTTTGTTCTCCACCGCACTCACGTTCTAACACAAGCAGAAGTTCACATGTTCTCTGGAATGTCAATTTTCACACAAATGAACACAATTAACAATTTGTTCTTGGCCACGCCTTTTCTTCTCCGATATACTCACATTGAAACGTACGTCGTGTGCTCAAGCTCGGTCCCTCTCCTCAACAGGGAGTACTATGTTTTGTGGAAAAAAATTGTATTTTTTGCACTTTACATTGTATTTGCGGCCTCTAATAAGATTTACACTGTGTCGTAGCGTGGGGTGAGAGGAGCGGGGAATTCAAGGTGAACAAAAACAAAAGTAAACTGAATCAAGGTATCATTTTTTTGGCAAATATCACATTTCTGAGCGAACAAAGGATAGCATGTTCATCTAGACCAGGAAGATAAGACTTACTACCCCATGAAAGCACAACTCACCATCTTTAAGTAACACTTACAATTTCGCCATCACGTTCCCTGAGGCTGAGGAAATACGTTGTTGGTGTAAAAAATGGAGTAAAAAAGTACACAGACTCAGCCTGTCATGATGTGGGTAAAAATGTGTCATTAGCTGAGCTGACAGAAATACGGGCGGATGAGACTGGAAGCAGGATTCAGAGAGTGGTACGGGTTTGAAGTCTGTGTGAAAGGACTAAGGAGAAGAACGTAATGTAGATCTCCACCACTTATTTGGTGTAAACTTCATTTGTCGTCTTTACAATGTTTGAAATGCAAAATCTGTCACAATAAACCTGCTTATTGTAAATTTTTCAAAGCAATGTTTCATTTTGTCTAAATTGATGCCGGGTTAGCATAGCCGCGTTAGGCGATGGCATGACCCCCTCGCCTGCTGCCAGGAGCCCTGGACCTTCCTCCCTCTCCTGGATTCCAGCCTTATCCTGAACACCTGGGTGATTAGCCTGGTACCAATCAGCTGTGCATCGTCAGCCTGCTGCCAATCACCCCAGAGTTTCTTGAGGGGTCATTACCATCCCTTCCAGCCAGGTCTCCCTGGTTGCCTGACCATGATGATATTATGATTGAACTCTGTTATATATTTGAACTTTTGAATCCTGAGTTAATCCTGTGCCCTTTGCCTTACAGCCTACTGGACTTTTGTTTATAAACCCTGTTTTGATGTCCTGCAATTGGGTCCTCCTCCTTCCACGTCATAAACCCTGACAGGCGATAGCTCAGTGGTGGAGCGTTCGCCCTTGTACCGGAAGTTCTCCGAAAGTTCGCGGGATCGAATCCCACTGAGCTCCTGTCTAGGTGTCCTTGGGGAAGACACCTAACCCCTCGTTTCTCCCACCATTGGTGCCGTCATGGCAGCCTGCTGCTGTGTAATGCAGCACACAAATTTCCCTTTTGAGGGGTGAATAAAGTATACTTCTTCTCTTCTATTAGCACGTTTAGCTGTAGAGATGGATTTCAGAGTTTACAATACAAAATCCAGTTACACGAGGAGAACAAGGCGGCATTAGGAGTAAACATGCTGGTCTGTTCTAACCTGCCTTTGTGGCCTCTTCAGATGTAGTCTACGGGGAGGTGAGGTTTCGGTTGACAAGTCTGAGCGAAAGCAGGGAAAAAAAGTGTGTGAACAAGTTCCACTCGTACTCATGAGTGATTGAACTCTGTACTGAGTGCAGATGTTTTCTTCCATCCATCAAAGTTCATTAGTTTGGTTTTTCACGGGAAATTATGGACACTATGAAAAGATTGTTTGTAGGAGATGGTATTCCCTCACTTTTTATATAAACATTCATAAGTTTAATTAAAACAACAAAAATACAAACAACAACTAGTACTATTTTAACTTGATGTTGATCAAAATTTCAAATAATCCAGGTTGAATAAAACATTTTTTTCTTGAAATTTGAAGGTTAAAGAAATTTTCATTTTTCAAGAAAAAATTCTGACAGTATGAACAAATAACAATCATAATATTGAGACTGTTTTATGTTTCTCCAAATTGTCTTGATACTTGAAAAAAACTTTCCAACAATTAAGCTCAAAATCCCTCAGATGTTTACAATTTTAAAACCCTGACTTTTATTCATATTGTTTTTTAGGCGAGTAAGTCAGAACACAAACATGGTGAACAAACATCTTTTCTTCCGGCATGTTTGCTCACTTTTTGTTCAAGTCTTCTGATTCCCAGTTTCAGACTACATTTCCCAGAATTCCTCAGTTGTGATTGTGAACTCCACAGATACACCCGATGTACCGTTCACAGCACTGTTCCCTTGCTTGACCATGTCCTGAATAATCAAAAAAAAAAATCTTGTCACCAAAGGGCAAATTTCTATCTTCTGTCTGGGGTTGATGTTAGAGATCATGACCGAGCTAGCCTTTTGGAATGATTCCGTCTCCTTTGATGCCACTTACCTTATGCCTTGACGACCAATACCCTGGGAGACACAGTGTACCAGCCTGATGAGGAGCCCATGCAAGTAGAAATTGCACGGCCTTTTGTTGCACTTATCGGAAAGGGGTCTCCATGGCCGTGAGGGAGGACAACTTCTGCTGCCATGTTCCAATACCACGCAGGTGAAGGAGGGAATGAGTACGCTGTCCTGACAACAACCCTGTGAGTGCCACTCAACCTGTTTAACAGCAATTAGTTAATGACATAGTGAAGGTGGAGCCGGCAGGACAATTCAACTTTTGAGGACAATTCACCACATTGAGGTCCCAATACACTGAGATTCCATTCGAGGGTCAGCCCGTGTACAAGGAGCACAACGATCCAAACAAGCCTGAGGGGCAATGAGATCCAATCCAAACCAGGCAATGAGAATGACAAACACTTACGTCAGCTAAATGGTTGCTGATTTTGCAGACTGTATGTAATCCCTCTAGATGTGACAAAGGGTCGGCCGTTGTATTTCGGCTTCTGGCTTTGTGAAAGATGGTGAAATCCAACCAGAAGTGTTCCTTCACGCGCAGCATTGACATTCCAAGACAGAAAAGAAGTCTGCAATTGCTTGTTCCAGAGTCTCTTTGACATTAGTTTCACTAGCCTGACGTCCTGCCTCAGTGAGAGGACGAATGTAACTTCGAAGTGTTGAACCATCGGCTGCAGGGCGGCATGAGATGGTTATTCAGAGGTAAAACCCAAACGCACAAGCCAAGTTGAACCGGTTTATTGAGGGAAGGAAGAGTAAAGGTAAAGGGGCAGGTAAGCGTAGCCTGGTGGCCAACCTGGGCAAGCACAGAGTCCTGGGCAGGATACAGAAAACCTGACACTGGGAGAAGGGGTATCAAAGCCATAATACAGGAATGGAAGAGACACAGATGTGACACATACGGACGGGTAATTAGTAACAGGTATGAAACAAGGGAGAAGGAGGATCACGACATAAGGTTGACGACACGTTCCCAAGGACAATGATGTGGAACTGGTAGCTCCAACTGAAAGCACAAAGAACATGGACTAGTGGTGATCTCCAGTCACAAGGTCAATCAAGCTAATGAAGTGGATCATTGTCCCTTCACAGATGGGTTCACCACCAATGGTTTGGACTGCAAATGGACGTCTGGGACCACCAAAGCATAAAAACAAACTCGACCAGCAAACTTGGAGGCAGGAAACAATAAACAAATTCAAACGTTAATTGGTCAGGAACATTTGTTAGTGTCTTTTTCCATTCATTAAAAATAAGCACTAAAACAAGAAGATAAAATCATCGGTCTATTTAATGCTCCTCCCTTTCTACTCAAACACCCTTTTTTTCTGCAGTGTAAAGACTGTTTCTGATATTTTTTTAGCATTTTTCTGTCATGAGGTGAAAATGTAAGACCCAGACGCACAGCCAAATTTAATCAGTTTATTAAGAACAGAAAAAGTGAGGCAAGAGGATCGGGGAGATGCAACTGGTGGCAAACCTGGGTGGGATTGGGTCCTGGGCTGGCATGGCAGGACCAGAATTAGTCCGGGGGTACCAGACGAGGGGGAAACAGACAGAGATAAGAGACCAAAACAACAGATGACCTGACAAAGGTGTGACGGACACAAGGGCTTATATAAACAAAAGAAAGATGAGACACAGGTTCAACATGAGAGAGGTAACTGAGATCAAATACGAGGAATTAGAACAAAGGACAGGACAATGAGACGGAAAAAGAGCCGGAAGGACAACAACTGTATAAAACATGGACATAGTGTATACAACAACAATTACTAAAAATGTAATAAAAAAAACACATAACCGATTAAAAAATGGATAAATAATTGAAGTGAAGAAGCCCAAACACCAACTCAGATAAAATTTAAAGAAGAATTCCAATGGCCTCCTCATTTTATGTGCGTAGTGACTTAAAGTTGGTCTCCATTGGTTTAGATCACCGCACATCCAACCTGGTTCCTGATGTTACCCTCATATCGGGGACCAGTTAGTCAAGGTAACAAAAAATCCCCAGGCATATTTTTAATGTGTTAATTATGCCATATACTAAAGGAACAAAAGCAGGTCAAGTGAGAAGCTAGACGGATAGCTCCATGATCTCCGTTGCTAGGCATGGACCTGAAAGGACAGAAAACAGATCAAAAGTTGCCCAGTGCGTTTTTTTTTTTGTTTTTTTTTTTTTAAATGACAATTTGACATACCTTCAGCCTATTCAAACTTGTACTTGTTGGCTCCATTAGTTGGAATGCTGGAGATGATCATCGATATTAAACTGACACAGTTTTCCAAAAAATCCTGCAAATGCATTTATATTGATAACACAATCAAAACTCTTCAAGAACATCGAAGGAACAACATCAGAAAATATCAAAAATATCAAAATGTACTCAAATGCAGGTTTTCAGGGAGCTATTAGTGGAACGACTCGTGATTGGGTGAACTGGAGGATGCAGCTAGGGTGAGAGAAGCCTGGGCTTCCCATCTGAGGCTGTTGCCCTCACGAGCCAGTCGCGGCCGTTCCGTCGTCACCAGTAAAAGATTCAGTAAGAGTCAAAAAATAACAGCACAACTTTGAAGTATTTTATTACATGGTTTTTATGTTTTATTTTGTTTGTTTTTAATGTCCTGTGTTTTAAGCATGTTTTAATTATTGTATTCACTTCACCTGCAACTAAGAAGTGGTGCAGTCCCTGACTGCATTATAAGAGGCAGGTGGGGGCAGAAGAGAGAGGAGAGCCAGAAGGAGAGCCGAGACACACACTGGTGAGCCCTCCTTCTGAACTATGGGCTGGTGTTGTGAGGGCTCCCCCTGCAAGGAGACACAAGGTGTCCGTCATGGATCCCCATTGGCGGAGATGGCTCCGTCAGAGGTTGGACCCAGTCCGAAGAATGGCCCTGTCAGGGAGTGGACTAGGTCCGAGCAATGGCCCCGTCAAGATGCGGACCTGGGACGAGGAGGTGCCGGTGGGCTAAACCCAACAAACCGTTTTAAGGACTGCCTTTTTAGTATATTTGATAGTTTTTAAATAAATATTAAAACTGGTTTTCATGGTCTGTGCCTCTGCTTCTCTGACGCTGCCCACCCGGTCCAGAACTGGTGGTCCGGTCACAAAAAGAAATAGCAAAAGTTCCTAATGACAAGTAGTATCAGATTACTTGGAAGTTGGCATGTTATTGGTCTTTGGCCACACCTTTTATTCTTTGCCCCGCCCTCATTGGTATTGTTTTTTGTTGGATTAAAATCAAATTAAACCGGTTTATTTGCTCACCTTCTGGACACTTACAGTAGAAAGAGTTGATTTTGTCGATGCACTTGCCGTTATTAAGACATTGCTGACTCGCACACTCGTCTTTGTCAATGTGGCATAACACACCTTCATATCCTGAAATCACAGAGAAAAACATCAAATGACACATCCTGCTCTCTGACAGCCTTAGAAGAGAAAAAACATGTTCGGTCAGTTTTTATTCACAGCAAAAAGCCAGAAAAATCTTAAAAAATCTTGTTTACCACAAGGACTTATTTTCTTGTGTAAAACACCTTGATGGAGAATTCATTTTTAGTCTAAGCTGTCTGGTTTTTTTTGTTTGTTTTTTTTTTTTATCATTTTATTGTGTTTTGAAAGTCTGCTGAATTTCAAGCAAGTGAAAAAAAAGAATGTGCAGCGATACGCATGACATCAGGACGCACAACTATTCAAACACTAGGTTGGTATTCACCCTCCGCAGGGTGGCTGGGCTCTCACTCCGAGAGCTCTGTCATCCGGGAGGGGCTCGGTGTCAAGTCGCTCCTCCTCCAGATCGAGAGAAGCCAGAAGGGGTGGTTCAGGCTGGTTGGGATGTTTCATAAGCGCCTCGCTGGCGAGGTGTCCCACCGGGTGGAGACCAAGAGTCAGACCCCAGGCCCGCTGGAGAGACTATGTCTCACAGCTGGCCATGGTACGACTCGGGATCCCTCCAGTTGAGCTGGAGGATGCAGCCGGGGTGAGAGAAGCCTGGACCTCACGTCTGGGGCTGTTGCTCCCGCGACCTGGCCCGGTGAAGAGGCAGAACGGAAAAGGGTTGTTTTCCGTTCCCTTGTTTTTGATTACGGATTTTGTTCTTCGCTATGCCCACATTCCAATGTCTGCAGGAAGTGCTGCTTCGGCTTTTTGTATTGTAAACAAATCATCTTTACTCATTTTGCAAAACTCAATTTGGTAAAAATGACTGTACTTCCCGTTCTAGATTATGGAGATATCATCCACAGATCAGTCTCTAAAACTCTCCATCACAAACTGGACATTCTTTATCACAGTTATATCTGCTTTGTCACTGCTGCTTCATTTACACTTATCACTGCCGTTCATATTCCCTCATCAAATGGCCGTCGCTTCATTCTCACAGGGTGTCGCATTGGTATAGTTTCATTTATAAGACTCTCATTGGTAAAACTCCGGATTACATCCTCTCTCTTATTAACACCTCAACCAGTGTTTGCAGTTTGCGCACTAGTGACTTCATCACCTTGGTTGTTGCCAGAGTCCGTACCTCTCTGGGTCGCTCCTTATTCTCTTTTTATGCTCCAATGACTGGAATGATCTACAAAAAGCACGGACACTCCGCACGATGGTTTCCTCAGCCGCCTTTAAGTCGTCCATAACACATTTAATTTGTGATGAATGTAGGTTTTTTAAGTGTATTTTAAGTGTATTGCATACCTTTTTTGTAAAAGTCATTGTTTGTTTCTTAAACAATTCCCACAACTCCGGATGCAGACGACGCGCCGCTTTCTCTTCTACGTTGCTTACGCCAAACTAACTCTAAACTTTCTTTCTGCCGCTCGATTACCGTTTACAGCTGCCCTCTTGCGGTTTGGTGTCAAAATAATATGTGAAATGATTGTAACAATGTGTCGCTAATTTCATACACAAGTCAATCCAGAGTATAAGCCACACCCCTGACCAAACAATAAAAAAACTATGACTTATATTCCGAAAAATATGGTAACTTATTACCAAGCAACATTTCATACTTGTTTTGTTTTTATGATTGTATGATGTTCAAAACAATAGTTGGTTCAAAAAGCATGCAAATAAACAACAGACAAATGGTTTCGCATTTTGTTCCAACACTATACGAAAAATTAAGCTAACTGTGACTTCAAAACCGAGTAATGTAGTGAACCATAATTTTTGTGTTGTTACACCCCATTACTTAGTATGCACAAAAAGATGCTAGGCTGTTAGAGCTAGGATAGGGTTTTCCAACCAGTGTTCCGCTGCACACTAGTGTACCGTGAGAGATCATCAGGTGTGCCGTGATATGATGATCATGATCTACCGGTAGCTCGAAATGATTATTTTGGTTGATCACATGTTGTTTGTGTAAAAAATGGATAAAAGCGTGTTTATTTATGTTTATTTTTATGACATCTTGTCTTTTATTCAGAGACAGGCAGGGATGGTTTGTTTACTGTAACCATAGCAACCCACTCTTCTTTTCTGCTTTTTTGTTGTGAGCTGCTGTCCATCTCTCCTTAAAACTACCCCACCTAGTGGTTCGTATTTTCTACATGTTTTTGAGACATTGTAAGAATATTTAGGTTGCGTTTTAAAGCAGAAAATTTTGGGATTCTACTTAAATCTCACATTTTCTGCAAGACATGAAAGAGGAAAAAGTTTCTGTTGCATTCTGGGTAAATCTTCTGATAGGCTCCTTGTCTGGAACCAAACACGATGATATGGAAATTAAAGGTGCAAAACTTTCGAAAGTGCACAGAATGACGAAGCGCTCATTATGTCACATGGTCACATATGATATTACTTTGTACATTTGATTAAATAATTTAAATTTGAAAAAAAAAAATGTTTTTAACAATTTTTGGTGACGAGCCTCAAGATTTTTTTGATGGAAAAACATACCTTGGCATGAAAAAGGTTGAAAAACACTGTGCTAGGAGCTATCCCGTGTCGCCTTTAAAATTTCAATGCCAGCTAAAATGTAAAAGGTTGTTTGATGTCTGTTTTTTTTGTGTCTGTGGCTCGTCTCACCTGGCATACAGATACAGTGGAAGCCTCCGATCTGGTCCAGGCAGGTAGCTTCGTTAAGGCAGGGATTAGACATGCATTCATTAACGTCCATCTCACAACGTGGTCCTTCGTATCCTTGAAGGCATTCACAGTGGAAGGAGCCTCTTGTGTTGACACAGCGACCACCGTGATCACAAGGGTTGGCACCTACAAAAATTAAAGGTTGTCATTTTTCTGAGTAGTGAAATCTGTTTCACAATCTGGGAAGCCGGGAAAAAGGCCGAGTGCATCATTTACCGAGAGAGCACTCATCAATGTCCAAGTTGCAGGCCAATCCGACGTAACCTGGTGGACAGGTGCAGATTGCTTTTCCATTGACTGGGTTGGTGTCACAGTTGGATCCTTTCTGACACGGGTTACTGATGCAGGCATCATCGAGGTGACAAAGCAAACCTATTGGACGACATTTACCGGGTTGGATTCATACCGTAAAGATCTTCTCATCCCATCCTAGTCTAGCTTACTTCTTACCCCTAAAATAAAACACACACATAATTCCTTTGAAAGTATCATACTATCTATTGACCAGCAAAACTGGAAAAAACCAAAAGCTATTTTATTCATAATTATCTACCGTCCGCCAGGGCCTTATTCAGAATTTTTAACTGAGTTCTCTGATTTTCTGTCCATTATAGTTTTAGATTCGTGAGATTTTAATATTCATGTTGATGACTCTTAATCAGGGTTGGGCAAACTTCTTGATTCGCGGGCCACATTGGGTTCTAACATTTGATCAAGGGGCCGGAACAGGAGCAGATGGATGGCATACTTTAGTAAACAAGCGCGCTAGATATGGAAAGCCATTGGGGCCGCTACACGGACATAATCTAGCGCACTAATGTCCTAGCGCTTAAAAACCATGCATCTAGCGCACTAGGTTTAAAATGTGGGTTTGAAAACTCCTGACAATCTGTTTTGACAAAGTGGGCATCACGAAAACACACACATTTTAATGGGAGCAATGTTGTTGTTTTTGCAACAAAACCAATATATCTAGAGTGTGCCATCTAGTGAGGAAACATCAAAATTGCAGGGGAAATAAAACATTAACATAGTTTATTTATTTAGTTTTTCGGGCCGTTTAACGGGCCACATGCTGCCTGAAGACCGTAATTTGCCCATGCCTGATCTAGTGACTGTTTAGGAAATGCTTTCACTGCTTTACTAGATCATGTTGGTTTCACACAAAATGTAACTGAACCGACTCACTGTCACAAACACAACTTGGACCTAGTTTTAACCTAATTCTATCTACTATTCTCTGCCAGACTGCCTTGGCCGCTTGATGTATTCACATCGCCCTTGGCAGACACCTGGCTTTCAATCTCATTCATTGTTCTCTAATGTCTTTTATTTTAGTTTTAGGCTCTGTATCCCTTCCTCTCTTCCCTCTATCTTAACCAGGGTCTGTATCCCACTCCACCCTCCTACCCGAACCAGGGTCTGTATCCCCTCTCCTGGCTTTCCATCTCATTCATTGTTCTCTATTGTCTGTTCTATTAGTTTTTACACCACTAGTTGGTACAGTACAATTCACATGCTGTCCACCTCTCTCTCCCTCTTCTCTGAGAGAAGCTCTGTTTCAAATTCCTGATGGATACTCTGCATTCCTGTCCCTGGCATGGCCAGACCGAGGAGGCGTCCGCGCTTCATCTATCATCCCCGCTCCATCAGGATTATACCACCTATGCATCTCTGTCTAGAGCGTCACCGGGCTGAGGAGTCCCCCGTGTTTCCATCAGGATGAAGAACATCTATTGACTTCTTTAGATATTTAGCTGTAGTTTAGAATAAGCTAATATTTAAACAATAATCTTTGACACATTGGATGCTCGTCCCAAGGGAAGGATTCGTCTTTCGTGTGGATCCCGATGAGGTCTCTTATTTTTTCCCCACTGATGGGTTTTTAGGAGTTTTTCCTCACCATGAAGGAGAATCTAAGGGCAGGAATGTGTTACACTTGTTTAGTTAGAATTTGTTAGTTAGCTTTCAGCTGTGTATTTGTGTTTATACATTCCTATTTTTTTTTTCTTGTTTTTGTTTTTTTTAAATCTGCAATGTGACGCCCGTTGAGACAAAAAAAAGTGATTTTTGGCTGTACAAATAAAATTGAATTGAATTAATGTGTCAACGTCAATTTCAAACCTGTGCGTCCGTGCGGGCATAAACAAAAGAATGAGGCCACACGATCATGGCAGGTAGCCCCGTGATAGCAAGCTGCGTTGGCACAGTCATCAATGTTCTCGCTGCAGTCGTCTCCCGTCCATCCATCGGCACACACACAGTGGTAGCTCCCGTGTGTGTCGTGGCACGTTCCACCATTCTGGCATGCATTGGGCATCAGTTCACACTCGTTTACATTTTCAGTGCAGTATTGACCTGAAAAATAATGTTTTTTTTAAATATTATGAACCTGTTTTAAGAGGAGTATTGTGCTTTAATGAGTTAATAATTCTGATTCATGTGGAAGAACTTGGCGCCTTTTGTTAGCTAGGAAAGCAATTACCGCCAAAAAAAAAAAAAAAACATATGAATGTTTTCTTCCTTTTTTCTTTTCAATTTGTTTTGCTTGTATTTTTTTACACTGTGGATCCCCGCCTCCTCTTGCCCCCCGCTTAGCTCCACCCACAAAGAGCATACTTGACACAGTGTAAATCTCTGCTAACACAGAGTAAAACGCGTGAATCTTGCAAAAGTGGCTCATTTTTGTTTCTATTCCTATTTTGGAGTGACATAAAAAGGGCACTTCCTGTTTGGACTGAAACACTTTCTGCTTAAGTTAAAATGTGGGCGTGGTGAAGAACAAAATCCGTGGCCATAAGCAACCAAGAGTTTGAATGGTTATTAAATACGGCGTGGGTGAACTTGAAAATGACTGAAACACGCAGGAATGAAATAGAAAACCAATTCAGGTGTGTTTTTAAGTGGTAACAGGAAGGCTCCAAAACCTTCCAAATTTGATTTGGCATGTGAAGTTTTTCTTGCCTGTGTTTATTTTCGTCATGGCAAATATTTTAACTGTTAAATTATTTTAAATGTCAGTCACTTTCCTAACCATTTATCCCTTACGGGGTTGCAGGAGCCAATCCCGGCTGATTTGAGGCAAAGATCAGGGCACACCCCAAACAGGTCGCCAGTCTGTCACAGAGCCACACACACATTCATTCCTAGGGGCAATCACGTAGCGGCCAATCAACCACACATACATGTATTTGGAGGGTTGGAGGAAACCCACGCAAGCACAAGGACAACATGTAAACCACACACAGAAAGCCCGGCGTTTCAAGCCTCGTCCCCATTCAGAACTTGAACCCATATCCTTCTTGCTGTGAGGCCACTGTGCCACCCACTGCGCCACCGTGCCACAGTGTTCGTATAAAACTCACCTTTGTATTGAGACAGGCACTGACAGGTGTAGGTGTCGTCTCCATCCACACACACACCACCGTTCTGACACTTGTGACCTAGACAGTTGTCGAGGTTATCCTCAAGATGTCCTGAAAAAACAGAAAATCAGAGAGCGGGGTCAAACATTAGTTTTATGTTAGCAAATGAACCCAAGAAAAATCATTCATGGAGCGTCCATTTTTTGGATGCCACTTTTTTTGTAGCTCAAGCACCAAATATTTTGACTCAAGGGCTTTTAAATCTAAAAATAAAACAACTTGTTCCAACAACTTCCTGCCAGCAAAACATCAGAAAGAAAAAAACAAATGCTCTTCAAGAAGTTGTTGTTTGAAACAACAGGACGAGTAAACAAAGAAATATTTTTCAGGCAAATAGGAAGTTAATTATTTTTAAGATCTAACCAAATATTAGTGAAACTCGTTATTTTTTTTATGACAGAAACCTCTCTTTAATAAGATTTACAAAAAACGTTTCTTCTTAAAATCTAAATCCATCGTTTTTGTTTTTTTTATCATTTTATCATAACAAACAATTTAATCATTTTAATAATTATTTTACGAGTTCTAAACATTTGTCAAGGCGATGTTTCATAAACTCAGCCTTTTTGTCTCGTTTATTTGCATAAAAGTTGTTAATAAGTTATTTAATCATTCAAAAAGTTTTACCTTGTGATTGGACAATTCCTGAAATCAAAAATGTTATTTTCACCAAAAGACAAAACATTTTTCCGCTCTGATCTCACAAATTTAGTTTAATCCTGTCTTGGATTTACAAAAATTGGCAGTTTGATCCTTCGGCTTGAAAAAGAAAAGTCTGGTCCTCTTACAAAAAAAAGGTCCAGGAGAACCGAGAGAAAATCTTCACCAGAGCTCTCTGGGTTTTTTATGTTAGCTTGTTTCTTTCTTATTTAAACCTACAGGCAGTTCTCGAGGTTCGTCCCGCTCCTCCCCTTTTCCCACAAGGCCTTTTCAGGGCAAACTTTCAAGAGGAAACTTTCCCCAAGTTTGATTTGATCATTTCTCCGTTTGTTATGTGACAACAAATAGTCCAAATATGATACAACGTGTGATTAGAAGTCGAACCATGTGGACCAAATCTGTACATTCATAGAGGGTTAGAGTAGTGCTTCTTATACATGTGCACTACACGGCGTAAATAAAACTTGAGGTCGCAAATACAGTGTAATCTCATTGAGCTTGCAATGCTAGCGCACAATAGTGGCCGAAATTAGCTTCCTCCGCAGGGTGGCTGGGCTCTCACTCAGACATCGGGTGAGGAGTTTTGCCGTCCGGGAGGAGATCGGTGTCAAGTCGGGCATCTGGTGAGGA
This sequence comes from Neostethus bicornis, assembly GCA_902685375.1. Taxonomy (NCBI): domain Eukaryota; kingdom Metazoa; phylum Chordata; class Actinopteri; order Atheriniformes; family Phallostethidae; genus Neostethus; species Neostethus bicornis. The sequence continues at coordinate 6,774,148 of CACRXE010000001.1, read as the reverse complement.
TGCTCCCCGAGCACCTTGCTGGTGAGGTGTTTCAGGCACGTCCCACCGGGAGGAGACCAAGAGGCAGACCCCATACGCACTGGAGAGACTATGTCTCACAGCTGACTGGAGAACGACTCGGGATCCTTCCGGATGATCTGGAGGATGCAGCCGGGGTGAGAGAAGCTTGGGCTTCCCGTCTGAGGCGGTTGTCCCCGCGACCTGGCCCCGAATAAGCGGAAGACAACGGAACAGAACGCTGCTTTGGAGTTAGTCTCGTCACTGCTGCTGATGTCACAAAAGAGTAAAAGTCTTTGCTCCGCCCCCTTCTTCACAGGAAGGTTGTCTGTTTGCACCCAAAAAATTAGAAGGAACATTGGTCACAGCTGGCTGGGGAACGACTCGGAATCCCTCCGGTTGAGCTTGAGGATGCAGCCAGGGAGAGAGAAGCCTGGGCGCCCCGCCTGAGGCTGTTGCCCCCGCGACCCGGCGATGATAAGCGGAAGACGATGAAACGGAACACAACGATAGTGGGTTTTTTTAGAACAAATGTGTGTTCTGAAAAAAACACTGGAGCAGTAATGCAGACTCTGCATTACTGCTCCATCCTTCTCAGCTTAGATTGTGTGTGTGACAAAGAACAAAATCCATGGCCGAGAACAAGCTGATGTTAAAATAATAACACTTGAAAGTTTGCAAATTTCTCCAACAGGTTTGAATAAAAAAGGAAACCATATGTATGTTTTTTATGTGTACATGATATGTAGGCAACCGAATTTTTTGGGAATTCCGCGGCCATCATTTTACTTGGATCGTTAAACTCTAGTTTAGCACTTCGCTGACACTGCCCCCTAACTCGCGAAGGGGCGGTGTGCACGTGCGCTGCTGCCGCTACACACACTAAGGTCCATTTTGAAGCCGAGGGAGGTGTGATTGCAGAATGTGCAAAGCGATCTCGAGTTTGGCTTCATTTTACCAAACTTGATGTCGACAACGCACATTGTCCAAAGCAGCATTTTCCAACCAGTGTTCCGCAGCACACGAGTGCACTGTGAGAGATCGTCAGGTGTGCCGTGGGAAATGATCCTATTTCACCTCATGTGGTTGATCGAAAAAATTATTTTGGTTGATCACATGATGTTTGTGTAAAAAATGGATTAAAGCGTATTTATTTATGTTCATTATTATAAAATCTTGTCTTTTATGTTTACTGTAACCATAGTAACCCACTCTTCTTTGCTGCTTTTTTGTTGTGAGCTGCTGTCCATCTCTCCTCAAAACTACCCCACCTAGTGGATGGTATTTTCTTCTCGTTTTTGAGACTTTTTAAGAACATTTAGGTTGCGTTTTAAAGCAGAAAAATTTTGGATTCTACTTAAATGTCACATTTTCTGCAAGACATGAAAGAGAGACTCGTTAAAGACCCAGATTGTTAAGCAATATCGATAAGAGGACTAGTATCAATAAATCCTTATCAAATATTTTTACACAAATATTTGTGTAAAAATCCCTAATGAGAAGTCATATTGTTTCTAGTTTATTTTATCAAACATTCCAACATTTTTTAGTTAAAGTTGTAACAACTTAGAAACTTTTTTTTTAATTACTTAAAGAAAAGAAATCAAATAAATGAATGAGGACAAAATACTAGTATGCTTTCCACTTTAAAACAATTGCACAATGCTGAGGACCTGCAACAGACTGGCAACCTGTTCAGGGCATACCCTACCTCTCACCTGTCAGGCTGGCATAGGCTCTGATTTGCCCTGTGACTCCAACTGGAATAAGTGTTTCAGAAGATGAATAAATGAATGAATGAGTGTTATACTGAGAAAGTTTTACACTAGTATTAGTATTAATATTGTGACTGGGTGCTGTGGGCATGCCCATCCATCTGCAGGTAAGTCTTCCACATAGTCCTGAACCGGAAGTGGCTGCCCCCATCCCAATATTAACATGTGTTATTCATACACTAAGCTCTAGTCGTTTATGAGCTTTTGGTTTGTTCATTTATTTTCAAATGAATTTAAAATGTATATATTTCACATGTCAGGTTACTGGTTAAACCTAAGTTTAGTGATATGGGCGTCCCACAGGGCTATGTGCTTGGGTCTTTGCTTTTTACACTACACACACAAGTATGCATGTACGGTATATCTATATCTTCTAGCAATATGCAATATTGTGGATAAACGGAAATGTATTGTTCTTTATGTGATGAAGTACAGAAGTACTTAGAGAAGTACAGAGGAGAGAGAGTGCATCGGAAGAAGGATGCTGGATTTGGAACCACCAGGAAAGAGGCCTAGAGGAAGACCAAAGAGGAGGTTCATGGATACAGTGAAGGAAGACATGAAGATAGTTGGTGTGACTGAAGAGGATGCAGGAGATAGGGTTAGATGGAAGAAACTGACTTGATGTGGCGACCGCTGAAGGGAGATGACGGAAGGAGAAGAAGAAGAGGTACATGGAAGTGATGCAATTACTGTGAAGGGGGGAGGAGCGTGTGGGGGCGGAATGAACAACTCTTGTGGAAAACACCAAGAACTGACCCCAATCTGCTTCCCTCACTCTGAACATTTCCAACATGGCAGCAGTGTATTGAACTTTAAATATCTGGTTGAGTCGAGTCGTTCTAGATCCAACTTTTAAAAAACATTTGAAAAAAGTTTTTTGATATTTTAAAAAATAGTCTGTCTGTTTTTAAATACTTTAGAAACAAATAGACCGGTGACGCTGCAAGAGTGGATCTGGAAGCAAAGACTGTTTCTCAAATCACTTATTTTTTGTTTTTTATGTTGGTCTCAAGCATGCAAAACAACGCCAAAACCATGAAATCCTTATGTAGCCGAGCGGTGAAAGAGTCACTGAGACATCGTGATTGCCTGACATAGGGTTTTAGGCCCTGTCCACACGAAGCCAAGTATTTTTTAAAAACACATATATTTTTATCCGTTTTGTCGTCCACATGAAAACTGTGAGTTTTTTTCACTCAAAACCAGCGTTTTTGAAAACTCCGGCCAAAGTGGAGATTTTGGAAAACTCCGTTTTTGCATCTGCGTGTGGATGTGTGAAAACGGAGATTTGCGTTTTTATGCATCACCACCTGTGACAAGTAATGCACATACGTCATTCGTGTGCGTCCTTGTTTACAAAATCAGACAGTGGGCAGCATGGATCCACGGACCCTGTTGCAGACCCTCTTTTCTTGCCTTTTTTGTCCACTCTCAACTGCTCTTGCTTCTTGTTGTTTACATCAATACTGCCCACTACTGGTCTGGCATGCTCAGAATCGCACTCAGAAGCGTATTTATACGGCTTCGTGTGGACGCGGACATTTTGAAAACGCGAGCGTTTTCCCAAAATGGACGACAGCAGATATGTGTTTTCAAAGATACCCGGCTACTTGTGGACGGGGTGTCCGCACAAAAATTTAATTACTTATCCCAATTTGCGATTTCATTTATAAATCACCTCCTCCACTTAAATCATTTGTCCGTCTAGCTCGTAGCAGACGGTCAGGACTTCTAAGTCCACGATTACAAAAGCCTGAAGATTGAGAGAACATAGAAGTTCTTCAGACTTCACTCAAACGTTGATCAAATATCATCCCCACTTATTATTTCCTCGCAGCAGCATCAAGGCCGGATGCTTATTTTGATTTCAGTTAAAGAGTTTTTTTTTTGTTTAAGCTTTTATTTATTCTGTTCAGCACTTTGTGGAACTTTAAGTTGGAAAAGTGCTTTATAAATAAAATTTGATTTGATGAGAAAAATATGAAACTTTGGAGGGGAAATTTGTGAAAAATAATTTCCCCCAATTCCATTTCCACCTTCTTAACCGTCTATACCTTACGGGTTTGCTGGGGTTGCCAAAGCCCATCCTGGCTGATTCAAGGCGAGGGGCAGGGTACACCCCGAACAAGTCGCTAATCTGTCGCGGGGCCACACCCATACACACACACTCATTCCTGAGGGTAATTTGGCACCGGCCAATCAACCTAACATGCATGTTTTTGAAGGGTGGGAGGAAACCGAGGTGTCTGGAGGAAACCCTTGCATACACAGGGAGAACATGCAAACTCCACACAGAAAGGACAGTGTTCCAAGCCTCATCCTGGACTTGAACCCAAGACCTTTTTGCTGTGAGGCTAACCACTGCGGCGCCGTGCCGCCCTTGTCATGAAGTCTAAATGTAAATAAGATTATAATAGTACAAAATCTTCACGTGTTTGATTTGCTAAAAGTAACTAAAAGTAGTGTAACTTAGTTACATTTTCAGAGCACTGGTTTTTTAATACGGATGTGTTACATTTTGTTTCTATGACTGGTATATGATTTATTACAGATTTAGAGGAACTTGCCCAACACTGCTTTTCAGCAACATAAAAAAGGAGGGTGCATGTACGGTTTTGTTCCGACTCGCCCACTGCTTCAGGTCTTCTGGCACAGTTTGTTTGGAGGTGAAGTTTCGGTTGACGAGTCTGAGCAAATGGGAATGAAAAAAAAAGCGTGGGAAGAAAACGTGTTCCAATAATCCTCAATGAAAGATCCTTTTTTTTTTCTTAAACTGTCTTAGAAACTTTTTTTCAACATATTTAAAAGAAATTTATGTGTTTTCTGTTTGTATTTTTCAACCGTAATTAATTTAGTCACGATTGAATTTTTGTTACAAAATAAACTCGACAAGTCATTAAAAGTTAGAAATAAATGTTTAATTTTTTTGTTTTGTCTTCAGTTCAATTCCATTCAGTTTTATTTGTAGAGCCAAATATTATAAAAAATAATCGTCTCAACGAGCCTCTTATTGTTGATTGAAAAAAGGAAAAAATAAAAGAAATATTAATATAAAAACACAGAGACACAAAAACGTGATCATTTCTGCACCTTTGTATTTTTAGACCCTCCTTCTCGATGAGGAAAAACTCAAAATTTGGGTCAAATTTAGGTTTATTTTCTAATTTGCATTTCTGCTGCTTGAAGGGGGCGAGGCTTGAAACCCTAGCCTTTCTGTGTTGAGTTTGCATGTTCTCCCCCTGTATGTGTGGGTTTCCTCCCACCCTCCAAAAACACGCATGTTAGGTTGACTGGCTGCGACAAAATTGACTCTCAGAACGAATGTGTGTATGGCCCCACAACAGACTTGCAACCTGTTCCAGGTGTACCCTGCCTCGCCTCTGTAATCAGCCAGGATAGGCTCCAGCATTCACTGTAACCCCATCATGGATCAGCAGTTCGGAAAAAGAAACAAAACACAAAAACAAACTAAAAACTTTGAGCACATGTCTGCCTTCATACGCTCCTTCAGGAGGAAGCCAGAACCCAGCTGATTCGAAGCAAGGGGCGGGGTACACCCCAAAAAGGTCACCAGTCTGTCACGGGGTCACACACATACAGTACATACACACTCATTCCTAGGGGCAATCATGTAGTGACCAATCAACCTAACATGCATGTTTTTGGAGGGTGAGAGGAAACCGGAGTACCCGGAGGAAACCCACAGGTAGAACATGCAAACTCCACACAGAAAGGACAGTGTTCCAAACCCCGTCCCCACAAACATCTTGCTGTGAGGTCACTGTGCTACCCACTGCGCCACCGTGCCGCCCAAATTTAGATCTGTTTTCTAAATTGCGTTTCCGCTGGTTGAATGGGTGTCTTTCAGAATTGAAACAACTTTTTGGGGACTACCTTCTGAATAAACTCGTTTAAAGGTTTGTGTGTATTTTCTGTGTTGACGCCCACTTTTTTAATTTGATTGATTTGATTGGCTATTGAGGCGGCACGGTGGCACAATGGTTAGTTAGCACAGCGGCATACCAGTAAGAAAGTCGAGGGTTTGAGTCCCAGAGTGATGGATGGCTTGAAACACTCACCTTTCTGTGTGGAGTTTGCATGTTCTACCTATGTATGCATGGACTGTCAGGGTTATGGGATGTAGAAGGAGGAGGCGGGGATTGCAGAACATCAAAACAAGGTTTATTAATAACTCGGGTTTCAAAAGTTCAAATAATAACAGAATTCAAACACGATCAGGAAACCAGGGAGACCTGACTGGAAGGGATGGTAAAACCCGACAAGAAGATCTGGGGGTATTGTCTCCACATAGGCAGCAGGCTGACTACGCTAATATCAGGCTAATCACCCAGGTGTTCAGGATATGGTTGGAATCCAGGTGAGGGAGGAAGGTCCAGGGCTCCCTCTGGTGGCAGGCAAGGGATCCTGACATGGACTTTCTCCGGGTAGTTCGGTTTCCTCTCACACTCCAAAAACGTTTTGGGTTAATTGGTCGCAACAATATTGCCTCAAATAATACGTGTGTGTGTGGCCCCCCACAACAGACTGGTGACCTGATCGGGGTGTACCCTAACTCTCGCTTGAAATCAGCCAGGATGAGCTCCGGAACACCCTGTGTTTGGGCCGAATGTGAAGCGGCCGGGATGGGAATTAGCACCTCCAAATCCAAGACCATGGTCCTTGCCCAGAAAAGGGTGGAATGCCCCCTGCGGGTCAGGGACAGGGTCCTGCCCCAAGTGGAGGAGTTTAAGTATCTCTGGGTCAAGTATCACGAGTGGGGGAAGGATGGAGCGGGAGATCGACAGGTGGATCGGTGCGGCATCAGCAATAACTAGGACTCTGCATCGGTCCGTCGTGGTAAAGAGAGAGCAGAGCTCTGGATTTACAAGGTTGAGAGAAGCCTGGGCATCCTGTTTGAGGCTGTTGCCCCCCCGACCCGACCCCGGAACAAGCGGAAGATGACGGAACGGCTCAGAATGAGTTATTTGAATGTCCGTGACATTTGGAGCTGTCCAAATCTTTGGTGCACCGTGGGACGTTTTATTGGAATTTAAATCTTCACTTAAATCGTCCGACTTTCACGAATATGGCGACTTACGCCTGACGTACAGAGCTATGCTGGATCTGGTTCCTGCTCCACTGGCAGGTTCCATCTGAGTGACCCCTCTCAGGAAGAGAGGAGCACCCGTAGTCAGACGGCCTGGTCTGTGGGAGGAGCCAATGAGTTAAGCGCTTCACCTGAAAAGGTTCAACAACAGGAAGGCCTTCACTTTACATCTCAGAGAGTTAAAAAAACAGCGCCACCTGGAGTTTATTATGTTTTAAATAGTTGTAAACAACATTATTGTTTATTCTTAACATTGTTTTATCTGTTGTTTTTATTTGTCTTTTTTTTTTACACCTTGGCCACTAGGGGAGCAGAGATGAAAAGTAGAAATCTTCTTAACCGTCTGTCCCTTACGGGCTTGCGGGGAGGGGGCTGGAGCTCATCCTGGGTGATTCGAAGCGAGGGGCAGGGTACACCCCGAACAGGTCGCCAGTCTGACGCAGGGCCACACACATACAACCAAACACACACACTCATTCCAAGGGTCAATCATGTAGTGGCCAATAAACCTAGCATGCATGTTTTTGGAGGGTGGGAGGAAACAGGGGTCTCCGGAGAAACCCCACGCAGACACACGGAGAACATGCAAACTCCACACAGAAAGACCAGTGTTCCAAGCCTCGGACAGAGTCCCCACTCAGGACTCGAACCCACGACCTTATGAAAAGTAGCATTTTGGTTATTTCTGTCTTTCATCCGTATGTTTATTGTTTTGTATTTTTGTTTTTTTTATAAAATGACACTGTCTTTTTTTTTTTTTTTTAAATAATCTGGTCTTTAATTAAAATTTAAAGTTCTTACTTTAAAGAAAAACATTTTCATTTCATTTTGTTTCATTTTAAACTGTATTATATGATGTGTTTACAGATTGATTTTCACGGGAATATCTGTAATGTCATTAGCTGTACCACAGCGTCACCTTGTGGGAAAAATCTGCTTCACAGCTTCCACGTCAATATTTCAACGTATTTCCAGATATTTTTATCAGAAGAATGATTGCGTTTAAATCTACAATTTTAAGCACATTTTTACTAAACATGACAAACAAATGACGCAAACATCAACTTTTTTTTATTTGTTTACAAATATTGTGACTTTTTTTTTTTTTTATCTCTACTTTAGCGTGAATTAACAAAAATATAAACAGTCAGTCAGTCATCTTAACTGTCTATCACTTCTGGGGTTGCGGGGGGTGCTGGAGCCCATCCTGGGTGATTCAAGGTGAGGGGCAGGGTACACCCTGAACAGGTCGCTAGTCTGTCGTGGGGCCCCACACCACTCTCATTCTTAGGTGCAATTTGAACACCGGCCAATCAACCTAGCATGCATGTCTTTAGAGGGTGGGAGGAAACCCACGCAGACACGGGTAGAACATGCAAACTCCACACAGAAAGACCAGTGTTCCACCTCGAACCCATGACCTTTTTGCTGTGAGGTCGCCATGTTGCCCACCTCTGGATCAACACTTTAAAAAAATCATAAATGAATTTATTCTCCTTGTTTTTATGACGTAAGAGATAAAAAGGAGAACTTTGACAAACCACGCCCTCTTGCGACGCATGTGCAGTGACGCGGCATGTACACGTAGCCTCTAGTAGGATGTGTGTCCATTGAAGAGCGTCGGAGTGCAAGACGCACAGTCCTGCACGTTTCGAACAAAATACGCACTCCCATATCTCATAGATCGGGTAAGACTAGACGTCGAACTACTTCGATCCCGTCGATCTCTCTGTTTTTTAGGGTTTTTTTCTGATCATTAGCCGGCTACATAGTTAGCACAGGCTAGCTAGTTAGCATGCTAGCCTAATAAGCAATTGTTAAAAAGCCTTTATAAGTCGTAGTCGATCTGTGATCTGACTTATTTGTTCCGGTCAGAAGCTGCGATGAAAAACCCGACCGAGATCTTTGTTTGAATCAACTTCCACGAGTTTAGATGAAGTAGTTTTTCTAGGACACGTAAGGCTAGGATCCCGTTAGCTGTGAAATCAAATCACTCTAAAGTAGTTTAAAGTGTCACATCGAGCCAAACACAAGCCTGCTAGCCTTGCTTATATAACTTTACGATCGTCTCAACTAAATATTTGTAAACTTTTCCCATGTTTTTAAACTGTTCGCATTTGTTTGATAATAAACTCACCTGATTCATCAACACAATTCTTTAAAGATCGGAATTAATCACAACATTCAGACTGATTTAAAGTAAATAAAATAATTTAAAGGGACAGGATCATAATGTTATTAAAATCAGATCGATACATTGTTTATTATTATCTGTCACGAAGTGTTTATTATTGAAGTCAGGCCTGATTGGAAGCTACATACACAATCGTATTTGCAGATATTTTTACTGTAATGTTGTAAACATCGCGAAGAGCTTCTGAATGGAACTTATGCAACACCTTCCAAGTTAACGCGGTTTTAGATCTAGTTATCTTTTATCGTATTTGCTGAGTTGTTGGAATGGGCGGTCATTCAATGGTCCATGTCAAGAGGAGCAAGTTGAGGATGTTACTTATAATTATTTCTAAACATCTGGAATGATTTTAAAATGATTTTGTTTTGGTGGACAGCATGGGCGTCAAGATCCGGACCTGGAGGGTCGGTGTCCTCTTGGTTTTCCATGTGTTCCTGGTTTAATGGTGCTGGTCCATTTAAAGAAATCAACAGTCAATTAAATCTGGCAAGTGGGGGAAGGATGGAGCGGGAGATCGACAGGCGGATCGGTACGGCGTCAGCAATAACTAGGATGCTGCATCGGTCCATCGTGGTAAAGAGAGAGCTAAGCCGAAAAGCAAAGCTCTCGATTTACAAGTTGATCTACGTTCCTACCCTCACCATGGTAACCAGGATCTACGTTCCTACCCTCACCATGGTAACCAGGATGTACGTTCCTACCCTCACCATGGTAACCAGGATCTACGTTCCTACCTTCACCATGGTAACCAGGATCTACTTGTCTACCCTCACCATGGTAACCAGGATCTACGTGTCTACCCTCACCATGGTAACCAGGATCTACGTGTCTACCCTCACCATGGTAACCAGGATCTACGTTCCTACTCTCACCATGGTAACCAGGATCTACGTTCCTTCCCTCACCATGGTAACCAGGATCTACGTTCCTACCCTCACCATGGTAACCAGGATCTACGTTCCTACCCTCACCATGGTAACCAGGATCTACATTCCCACCTCACCATGGTAACCAGGATCTACGTTCCTACCCTCACCACGGTAACCAGCTGTGGGTGGCAATCAAAGAACAAGATCGCAGATACAAGCGGCCGAAATGAGCTTCCTCCGCAGGGTGGCTGGGCTCTCACTTAGAGATCGGGTGAGGAGTTCCGCCATCTGGGAGGAGCTCTAGTCAGGATATCCCGCGAGCGCCTCGCGGGCGAGGTGTTTTGGGCACGTCCCACTGGGAGGAGACCATGAGGCAGACCCTGGACCCGCTGGAGAGACTATGTCTCACAGCTGGCCGGGGAACGACTTGGGATCCTTCCGGGTGAGCTAGAGGATGCAGACAGGGTGAGAGAAGCCTGGGCTTCGCATCTGAGGCTGTTGCCCCTGCGACCCGACCCCGGAACAAGCGGAAGATGACGGAACATTGACTCAATAACCGTTATCAGGTGTTTAGATGCGGGATCACATGGAGCACCTTCAGGGCACGCCCTCCAGGACCGGAGTTTGACACCCTTGGTATAATTAGGCTGGTAGCTGTGCAGCATTTCGGTTTGTTTAACCTTTGACTATGTTAAACGTGCTAAAGCTGATGTAAAAGCTGCCACGCTGTACTGTTTACACAAATAAAGGTGTGGTAAAAAGAGACGTACTGCTTTTTTACACCACTCCTTTCTCTCTTAATGCAGACCTGATTTCTTCTGAGGTTTTGGTTAAAGTGAGCTGGTCCTAGGACCTGTCAGCTCTTCAGTCATGCAGCCTCCACCTCGGACTGAACTACCAGGGGCCTCCGGTCCTCCTCCTCCTTCGGGGCCCAATATGTTCCGCAGGACCAGGCCTCTAAAGCATGCTGCGGCACCAGCCACCACAATGCCTCCTGCTACTCAACCAATGACAGACCCTTTTGCATTTAGTAGAACCCCACCTCCTCCTGGAGGTGGTCCCCCAACAATACCCAACAGCAACTCTCTACAGTTTCAACCCCCACCTACCACGGTGTATTCCCATCCCGGCTCAGCGCCGCCTCCACAAGCACACACACTGGAAGATGCAACAGCTTTACAACCTGGTCCTCCACCACCGTCCCTTCCAGGGGTTACCCTGTTCAACCCCAGCTCGGTAGTAACTACCGCGGCTTTCCAAACACCAAGTTCCTCTGGATATGCATCCTCACACGGTGAACAGGGCTACTTTAATTCCAGAGAACAAGCTCCGCCCATGGCTGCAGAATTACCGCCTATGACAGTAGCTCAAACGCCAGGCCAGTCACCATTTCATGGACAACCTCTTCATCATCAAATCCCTTTTCAACCACTGCCCCCCACATCCTCATCTTCTCAGTGGGCTCCTGAGAATACTAGTCGCCCTCCATCGGTTCAGAATTATTTTCAGCCGACCAGTGACCCTCCACCAACGGCTCTGCACAGTCAAATGTATCCTTCCCACAACCAGTCATCCCATCATAATGTTCCAACTCAACCAGGATATCATACGATACCCCAGCAGCATAATTTACACGCCCAAACGCAGAGTTATTTCAGTCAAACTTCTACCCCGCACGACACGTGGTTTAACCTGCCTGGACACGACCCGGGCTATCACCAGATGGGAACAAGTCTCAGCCATTCTCAGCCCCCCTCGGATTCTTCTGGATCCCAACAGGCATCCAGTATAGGACCTGGACCTAGTCTTCCCTCTTCGTCAGACACCTCTCAGGAGAGTGGCACACTTTCAGCGCTTCACAACGACAACGATGTTGAAAACGAGGAGATGGTGGCAAATGAGAAGAAAAAAGCTGTGAATGGCATTCAGGGATCTTTCCAGTACCATGCTGGTCCGCAAGTTCAGGGTGGCCGTGCAGAAGTTTCATTGGATTACCAAGAAGCATCTCCTCAGGAAAATTCAAACGTACCGTACATGAATGAGGACACTCAGCTGTCACAAGCTGATGTCCAGAGGCGACCTGATGCCCAGTTTGATCATGTTGAAAATTTGGAGTGTGTCCCGAATCAGGAAGTCCTTCCCAGTGAGACCCACAGCAATCCCGCAAATTCAGCGCCTCATGGAGTAGACCAGTTTGAAACAGGGCCCAACTTGGAAACTCCAGATTCGATACCAAGACCGTTAAGGTCTGCCAGTGTGTCGTCAAACTACAGCAACATGAGCCACGGAAGTGGAACGGGTGCCCGTCGGCACCAGGGCGTTGTTGGCACCTTCATCCAGCAGGAAAGCCCACGTCTCCCTGACGATGCTAATCCGTCTGCTGCTGCTGCTGGTGGTTACTTTGAGCAGATCGATTCTTCTCCATCTGGAGAAGCAAGCATTCAACCAAACAAAACGGAGCAGATGTGGGCTCCTACGCCGAGTCCTCCGAAACCAACCGGGAATTTTCAAGCGAGTGCAAACAGCTCGTTTGAGCCGGTGCGTTTACACGGGGTCGGCGTGCGCCCTGCAGAGGTTGACAGGGCCAGAATGGTGGCAGAAGGGGGCACAGATTTCAGCTCTGGCAACCTAGAGCAACCACCAGATAACATGGAAAACATTTACTGCCCAGCACAACCTCAGACCACTAGTGCTGGAGGGGGAGTACCCCGTGTGACACACACCCCGGTCCATTCTCATTCCCGGCCTTCATCACGAGCTTACAGCGCCCTTCGACCGTGTGAAAGTCCCGCTACTACGTTATGGGCTCAGAATGATCCCACCAATTTGGGTACCAACATCTTGCTTGCCCCCCCAGCGTCTACAGTTTTAGCCCCTTTACGAGAGCCGAGTGTTGATATCATCCAGCCACCGGAGGATGGTCCGTTAGACTTGCAGCCTTCTAAGAGAACATCTTCTCAGCAACATTCAGAGAACCTAGAAAACCCACCAAAGGTGAGTGAAGCGGAGCCAGCTGACTCCCACAACAACCTGGGCTATGCATCTCTTCTTGTGTCTGATTCCCTCCATCAGCCTGTCTTAATTGCCCCGCCTGTTTCTAATTACACTATGATTTCTTCTGGTTTCAACGCTCAATCATCTGGTCAAAGTAATTTAAGGGAAACTTCCCCTCCTGAAAAATCAGCCGCACCGGGGCAGGTTGTTGGCACCTTCCAGCAACCCGTAGTCTCCTCCAATCAAAACACTGTTCTATCTTCTGGTGCCACGGCCTTCTCTTCTTCAGCTTCATATCAGGGTCCGCTCAATCTGACCAGAGAGAGCGTTCCGCCAGCGACGTTGGAGATTCCGCTGTCACCGCAGTCTTCATCTGTCCCGCCTTCTTTTACGAGGAGCCAATCAATGAGTACCGATGCTCCCTCTGTTATTTATTCTAATTCACAACCTTCTTCTGTCATGAGTGCTACAGTGACCAATCACAATCAGGCATCAAATTATGAACTGCTCGATTTTTCGATGCACCAATCACAAGTTTCCGGTCAGGCTTCGCACGAGTCCTTGCAGTCCAGCAACGGATTTTACCTGCAGGTTACCAAAGATTCTCAACAGGGGGCGAGAATGGAAGGGAATGCCTTTGGCCAACTTCCAGCTTCTTCATCTACCCCACAGGTACCACCAGCATCGTCCCAACCAGCTGCCGGCACCCAGCCTCCCCCAGTCAACTCCCCCAGGCAATCCGATTCTCAGTCTGCTCCACAGGAACAGAGAAATGCTCCCGTTGCTCCTGCAACTGGGGCACAACCCTCTTTCGGGCCATACACACCTCCAGGACAAGGGTCTGTTTCAGGAAGCACTCCTGCAGTTTACCCACCTGGACCACGAGGGCCGGTACCCCCGGCTGCTCCCCACTCCACTTCAGGAGAACCAGCTCGTCCACCATCTTCTGCAGGCAGCCATCAAGGCTACGGGCAGCAGTATGGTGGCTATTATGCTGGTTACCCAGAAGGTCCAGATAGTAGAGGTCCCTATCCTCCTCAGTACCCACCTGCTGATCCAAGAATGCAGGCGTATTTTCAGGTCAGTTTCAATTCCATTTTTTCATAAGACTTTAGAATCTCTAGGTCCTAAAAGGAGCAAAATATCACAGAAATGTCCTTTTTTTTCTGTATGCTTTCAGGATGGTACTTACCGAGGTAGAACGGATCCTTGGTACGGCAGGTACGAGGGGCAGGGTTATCGGGATCCAAATTACCAGAGCAGGGAACCACAACCAGAGCGACCCAGCTCCAGGACTAGTCAGTACTCCGATAGACCTTCATCAAGGCAAGTGGACTTTTTCTATTTGTTTATTTATTTGGCTGAAGTCATCAACTCATCGCCTTCAAGTCGCACCCAGGTCTCTGGACCAGCAAGTCCACGGTGTCCAAAATGTTGTTTTTTCTGTTACTTTAACATGTTAAATAAAAACGCTATCTGAAGCAGTTTACGGGCATGATCGTCATAAACAGCTAATGTTTGAGGTCAAAATAATTGTTTTGATGCTAGGAATTTTGGTTGCCATGGTGATGAGCTCAATGCCAGATTGAGTCATAAGTCGTGAAAAAATGTTGAAATCTACCTCAAAACAACTGCTGAGATTGAATAAAAGATCGGCTTCATTTAGATGTTTGGGAAAAAAAAACTGTGTTTATGTTTTCCTCAAAGGCAAGGTTATGATGACATCCACAGATCAAATCGAAATGCCTACAATGAGTACTACGGAGATTACCAGAAGGCCTATGATTACGGAGGTACGTCTGACCCGTACAAATTTACATTTAAACATTAATCAAAATGTTTTTTATTGATTAAAAACATCAACAAATCATCAACTTTTTTCTTGGAAAGGATACAACTATGGACAATACGACCCCAGATACCGGGGTTACTATGACCATTCCTATTGGCCGTATTTTGACGATGCGTACAAAAACTATAATCACTATAACCAACAAATATATCCCGCCAGGTATGTTTTCACATCTTTATTTGTTTCAAAATAAACTAAGAAATCAAAGCTATTGATAAAACATACGCTGTCATTATTTTAGTCCAACTATTTGTTTACGATGTCTGACAGGAAAGAGTCTTACGAAGACCAGTGGCGGTATTATCCTGGTTACGACAGCAGTTTTGACGACGAAAGGAGCCGCGGGAGAGATATGTACGTAGACGACTTTGACCGGCGCAGTGTGCACAGCGAGCAGTCGGCGCACAGCGTCCACCGTGCTAACAGCCAGCAGAGCCGACGGAGCAGCTTCAGCTCCCGATCTCAGCAGGTAAAACACCAACATTTGTTAGACGCTGTTTTATTTGTCGTTTGTGTTTTGTAATCCGACACGCCTTTGTTTCATTTTGATCTGCAGAGCCAGGTGTACCGGAGCCAGCCTGATTTGGTATCTGCAGTTTACGACACCACATCTTCCACTCTGGCCGCTGACTACTCCTACAGTCAATATCCTGTTCAGACTGACGCGTCTCAGAACTACAACCAGTATCACTATCCATCAGAGTACAACGCAGAGAGCAACTGGATCGCCACTGAACAGCGTAAATGTAAGATCAATGGTCTGTCTCTGAAAGCAGACACTCTCTTTAAAAGGTTTCAGTGGCGGTCTCATTAGGACGGGCGATATAGATCAAGAATCTTTTATCCTGATCATTTTTGGTATTAGTTTGATAATAAAATGAAAATGAATTCAGACCAAAAAAGCTTTGTCATTGATTGGAAACACAGACATTGAGGTTTTCTCAATTTGGAAAATAGATTACGACATTATGCTGCAAAGCATTATGGGTGCTCTGACGAGCGATAATTAACTGGGTGGCTAACTAGCAAAGCTCCCTGAATGTGCTCTTTGGTCAAAACAACCTCCTATTTTCAGTTTGAAGTAAAGTCATCGTTAACTTCATTCAGACTAATTCCAGCCTTGCAGAGTTTTTTAATTGTTTCAATTTGGTATCTTTAATCAAATGCTTTTCGGTTTGTGTGTTTTGCTCCCTGGAGCACCTCCGCGTTAGATTAGGGACCCCACTTGTAAAGCGAGCTCCGTTTCGTTGTCTTCCGCTCATCTGGGGTCGGGTCGCGGGGGCAACAGCCTCAGACAGGAAGCCCAGGCTTCTCTCACCCCGGCTGCATCCTCCAGCTCCCCCGGAAGGATCCTGAGTTGTTCCCCGGCCAGCTGTGAGACATAGTCTCTCCATCAGGTCTGGGGTCTGCCTCTTGGTCTCCTCCCGGTGGGACGTGCCAGCATTTCGGCTCAGCTCTCTTTACCACGACGGACCGATGCAGCGTCCTAGTTATTGCTGACGCCTCACCGATCCGCCTGTCGATCTCCCGCTCCATCCTTCCCCCACTTGTGAACAAGACCCCGAGATACTTAAACTCCTCCACTTGGAACAGGACCCTGTCCCTGTCCTGCAGGGGGCATTCCACCCTTTTCCGGGCGAGGACCATGGTCTCGGATTTGGAGGCGCTAATTCCCATCCCGGCCGCTTCACACTTGGCAGCAAATCGATCCAGTGAGAGCTGGAGATCACGGTCCGATGAAGCCAACAGAACCACATCATCCACAAAAAGCAGAGATCCGATCCTGAGGTCACCAAACTGGATCCCTCCAACACCTCGAGGCGGCTGCGCCTAGATATTCTGTCCATAAAGGTGATGAACAGAATCGGTGACAAAGGGCAGCCTTGGCGGAGTCCAACTCTCACTGGAAATGGAATCGACATGGTCAGGGACTCGGTCGAGCCCCTAGACCGTCAGACCGTTTTAAGCTAGTTAGCTTAAACTTTTTTACTGCGTGTTTTTCACCAAAACCAAAAAATTACCAGAACACAAAAATAAATCTGTTTCAGACTGAACTCTTGGCCTCATGGTGGACCGGCTCTACGGTTGTTGTCAGTATCCCACAGGTGTCGGGGTGCACTTAAAAATATCATCAAAGAGAATATTTGACTGTTTTTGTGAAATAACATGCTTTTGACAATAAATTAGAAACAATAACACGTCTCCTGCTCTAATGTTTTTGTTTTTCAGCTCCGCCTCGTCCTGCAACTCCAGAGAAGTTCACCATCCCCCACCGCTGTGCTCGCTTTGGACCAGGTGGACACCTGGTTCAAGTCCTGCCCAATCTTCCTTCAGCTGGCCAGCCAGCTCTTGTGGACATTCACAACATGGAGGTACGTTTTCACAGATAAACAGGGGTGCACATCAAACATGTCGAGCCAGAGGAACCAAAACCCAACCTTGAAGTGACACGTTGGCAGTGACTCGTTTCCATTTTTAACTGAACTCTTCTTGTTATTTTAAATTCAGAAGGCAGGAGGAGATGATGAACCAAAAAATCAAAAACCCTAATCTGCACCCCTCAATGTTAAATAAAAATGTTCCGTTTCTTTTCTCAGATCATGCTACAGGACACCTCGGATCAGGCCGAGCTGCGAGTGTTTCCTGGACCGCTTATCAGGTTTACTTGTTTTGATATTTTTAATCTGCCACAAAGTTTCTTCTTTTAAAACCTCTGACTGACAAACACAATTCAATGCTCGGTATTTCGCAAGTTACGAGAATTTCGTCCACAGTGTAAAACAATCTTACGTAGCGGATACTGACCCTGCAATCTAACGCTTTGTTCTGACCCATCAGAGAGGAGACTCATAAGGTGGACGTCATCAAGTTCTCCCAGAATAAATCCCTGGAGTGTTCTCGTGATAATAATTTGTTGGACAGAGAGTCGGCCTGCCTCCTCTGGCAATTTATCGTCCTGCTCTGCAGACAGAACGGCGTAAGTTTCTCTAAACGCAAACTTGGTTCAAAGTACAAGAAAATCATCCTATTTTTTTTTTTCTCAGACCGTCGTCGGCACAGACATCGCAGACCTGTTGCTGAAGGAGCACCGCTCCGTGTGGCTGCCGGGTAAAAGTCCAAACGAAGCAAATTTAATCGACTTCAACAACGAACCGCTGTCGCGAGCCGAGGAGGAACCCGGAGCCGGACCGCTTTCGCTTCTGTCCGACACATTTATGATTGTACCAGAAAACCTCTGTAAGGAGACGGAACGCTTCAGGGAACTGCTTCTGTTTGGACGCAAAAAAGTAAAGCGCACGCGTGTTTTCTAAATCTCTGATTTGATGAGAAGGAATTTAATATTTCTTTGTCTTGGGATTAGGATGCACTGGAAGCAGCTATGAAAGGAGGTCTGTGGGGCCACGCCCTTCTGTTGGCCAGTAAGATGGACAACCGGACGCATGCCCGGGTCATGACGAGGTGAATCTCACTACCGTACGATAACCTGACTTTAAATCATTTGATTGGTTTTAGAAATGTCTCGTATGAAAGTTAAAACCCTCCCAAGTTACCGTATTTCTACGACCATAAGGCGCATATAAAAGTCGTAGATTTTCTTCAAAGTGAATGCCGCCCCTTATCGTGCAGTGCCACCCTATGTGTGTTATGAAAAAACAAGTGAAGCAGATGAACGCTACGCTTGCTGTGATTCCGGGAGGTCTGAGAAAGGAACTCCAACCGCTGGACATCAGTGCGAACCGCCCGTTTAATAAATCGCAAGTGCCGGGCGAGTTATGCCACAGTTTGCCAGTGGATTGTAGATGCTTGGGCTAACGTGTCTGCTCTGGCTCTGTTGTCCAAGCTTTCGTAAAAGCCGGCATCATTTCCGAGGATCTGCACGGTACAGGAAGTGACTCTGACAGCGAGGAAAGTGAACCTGCGAGGTTGGATTTAGAGCAGCTGTTAGATTCAGAAACAGAGGATGAGGACTTGGATGGATTTGGTAAATGACTTTATGACGACTGTAAATAATATTTAAATAAAACCAACCAAACTCCCGATCTATTTTTAAATACACACACTTGTCTGCTTGTGTGTGTGTTGTTGTAAAGCGGACGTACGTAGTAGAGGATATGGATATAAAACCCGCACCCTATCATCAGGTGCGCCTTATGTGTGTGTTAAATACAGCGAACACGAAACTGAGACTGCGCCTTTAAGTACGGTGCGCCTTTTGGTCGTGAAAATACGGCATGCTCAAGATACTAAATAAATTTTCTTCACTGAGGAAAATAAAATATTACCTTTTTTTTTTTTTGTTTAGGTTTGCAAACAGTTTGCCCATGAACGATCCTCTGCAGACAATCTACCAGCTGATGTCTGGAAGGATGCCAGCTTCAGCTACTGTAAGTGCAAACATGACGCTGCAAATTTTTTTTGTCTCACTCGTTGGATTCAAAGACATGAATGAAACAAATCAAAAGAATACAACTCAAAGCGTTATCGATCTTAATCTATTTACATAATAAAGACAAACCGAAAAAATGCACAGCAACACTTCCCATTTCCAAAATCACCATTAACACGCCAAAGCTGAACAAAACCACTGGTTGTATACTGGTCACTTATTTGACAACTGTTTTCAAAGGTCTTTACCGTGAAGGAAGTTTTAAATTCATAATTAAAGTTTTTGAAGTTGTATTTTATGCGAATTCAACATTTTGTAAGTTTTATTTCATTTGAATATTTTTCCCACATCAAAATACTAATCAAACGACAGGTTGTTCTTGGCCATGGATTTTCTTTTCCGTCAACACCAACATTCCACTGCAAGCAGGAAGTAGTTTTTTTGTTAGTCCTGACGTAATGTCGTTCAATTTAGTAAATAGTAAATCAAATTTTCTTTGATCATGTTTGATCAAACGCAGCAATCAGTCGCTGCATCGGTCCGTCGTGGTAAAGAGAGAGCTGAGCCGAAAAACAAAGCTCTCGATTTACAAGTCGATCTACGTTCCTACCCTCACCATGGTAACCAGGATCTACGTTCCTCCCCTCACCATGGTAACCAGGATCTACGTTCCTACCCTCACCATGGTAACCCGGATCTACGTTCCAACCCTCACCATGGTAACCAGGATCTACGTTCCTACCCTCACCATGGTAACCAGGATCTACGTTCCAACCCTCACCATGGTAACCAGCTGTGGGTGGTGACCGAAAGAATGAGATCACGGATACAAGCGGCCGAAATGAGCTTCCTCTGCTGGACGGCTGAGGAAGGAACCAAAACCCAACCTTGAAGTGACACGTTGGCAGTGACCCGTTTCCAGTTTTAACTGAACTCTTCTTGTTATTTTAAATTCAGAAGGCAGGAGGAGATGTTGAACCAAAAAATAAAAACCCCTAATCTGCATCCACACCCGATCTCCACACTCAGAGATCGGGTGTGGAGTTCTGCCATCCAGGAGGAGCTCGGTGTTGAGCCGCTCCTCCTCCAGGTCGAGAGGAGCCAGATGGGGTGGTTCGGACATCTGGTCAGGATGCTCCCCGAGCGCCTCGCGGGCGAGGTGTTTTGGGCACATCCCACCAGGAGGAGACCAAGGGGCAGACCCCGGACCTGCTGGAGAGACTATGTCTTACAGCTGGCCGGGGAACAACTCGGGATCCTTCCAGGTGAGCTGGAGAATGCAGCTGGGGTGAGAGAAGCCTGGGCTTCCTGTTTGAGGCTGTTGCCCCTGCGACCCAGTCCCAGATAAGCGGGAGACGACGCAACGGAATGTTTGATTTTATTTCAGTTTTTTGAAAGTTTGTTTTCCGGAGGTTTTTTTTTTACTGTGTTAAACGTATTGTGCAGATGATCTCCTGAGCAATACAGGAGAGTGTCATCAGCAAACAAAATCATCTCAATCACAGAATCTAAAATAGTTTGGGTATCAGAGGGAGCTGCTTCGTCTAAAATACTACCTCTTTACGTGCAGTGCTGCGGAGAGGAGAAGTGGGGAGACTGGCGCCCTCATCTGGCCATGGTACTGTCAAATCTCTCACACAATTTGGACCTCGATACCCGCACAATCACCACCATGGGAGACACACTCGGTAGGTTTTATTTTGTTCTTTTTAAGCACAATTTATTAGTAAACAACGTAAAACGCTGATTGCTTCAATGTTTTCTTTTCACAGCTTCTAAAGGTTTAACCGACGCCGCACATTTCTGCTATCTAATGGCTCAGGTTGGTCTGGGGGTCTTCACAAAGAAGAGCACCAAGATGGTTTTGATCGGCTCCAACCACAGGTTAGTAATATATGAGCACAGCTTTGCTGAGACGTGGGATTAGCGACTAGTTTGTTTAAAAAGGGGGATATTTTGTCAAATTTGACTTTTTGGAGGTTTCTCGCGTTGGAAAAGAGGTGAAGAAGTGTGTGCAGGCAGACTGGAATGGGTGGAGGAAAGTATCAGGTGTGATGTGCGACAGAAGAGTTTCAGTTAAAATGAAAGGGAAAGTGTACAAAACCGTGGTGAGAGCGGCCATGCTGATTGGTCTAGAGACAGTGTGGTGAGAGCGGCCATGCTGATTGGTCTAGAGACAGTGTGGTGAGAACGGCCATGCTGATTGGTCTAGAGACAGTGTGGTGAGAGCGGCCATGCTGATTGGTCTAGAGACAGTGTGGTGAGAGCGGCCATGCTGATTGGTCTAGAGACAGTGTGGTGAGAGCGGCCATGCTGATTGGTCTAGAGACAGTGTGGTGAGAGCGGCCATGCTGATTGATCTAGAGACAGTGTGGTGAGAGCGGCCATGCTGATTGGTCTAGAGACAGTGTGGTGAGAGCGGCCATGCTGATTGGTCTAGAGACAGTGTCACTGATTCAAAGACAGGAAACAGAGATGTTTGTAGCAGAGATGAAGATGCTGAGGATCTCTCTGGGAGTGACCAGGATGGACAGGATCAGAGGAACAGCACATGTTAGAGGTTTTAAAGTCAGAGAGGTCAGACTGAGATGGTTTGGACATGTGCAGAGGAGAGAGAGAGAGAGAGTACATCAGAAGAAGGATGCTGGATTTGGAACCACCAGGAAAAAGGACTAGAGGAAGACCAAAGAGGAGGTTCATGGATACAGTGAAGCAAGACATGAAGATAGTTGGTGTGACCGAAGAGGATACAGGAGATAGGGTTAGATGGAAGAAAATGACTTGATGTGGCGACCCCAGAAGAGAAATCCCAAAAGGAGAAGAAGGAGGTTTCTAGCGTTATTTCTACATTATTTTCATACCTGACGTAGTATTTTACGACTTCTCCCATCCAGTATTCAGATGTAATTTGAATGCCAGGTTGTTCTTGGCCCCATATTTTGTTCTCTGCTGAGCCTTCTTTCTAACGTTTGCAGGAACTGTTTGCGAGCATGCGCTCTGCTCATGCTCAGTCCCTCTCTTCAGCTGGTTATGTCATTATATATCAATATTTCATAATAAGAATATACGCTAACTTTGCTAAGTTGACATGCTTAAACGCTGCATTTTCAAATAAATTTAGGCTGTGTTGGCCTTGTGTCGGGGGACCACAGGGGAGGGGTGGGAGTGTTCTATGATCACAGTAGTTTTCTTACACAATCTGAATGTTAGGATTAGGTTTGGATTTAATCCAAAAGGAGCGAAGTGGTCAATGTGAGTTACTAACACTAACTATCTGAAAAAAAATGGTAAAACAAAGTATTCTGTGAATTTTATTTTGACCATCAAATGAATAATAATCTAAACATTTTGAATTATTCTTTAACATTAAACAAAATTTATACAAAAAAAGTTGATAAATAAAAAATTAGCTTTTCTTTGATGCTTAAAAGATAAAAAAAAACCTTAACCTCTCTGGGTTTAGTATTTACACACGTTTCGTTCCGTTCCGTCGTCTTCCGCACATTCGGGACCGGGTCGCAGGGGCAACAGCCTCAAACGGGAAGCCCAGGCTTCTCTCACCCCAGCTGCTTCCTCCAGCTCACCCGGAAGGAACCCAAGTCGTTCCCCAGCCAGCTGTGAGACATAGTCTCTCCACTGGGCCCGGGGTCTGTCTCTTGGTTTCCTCCTGGTGGGACGTGCCCGAAACACCTTGGGGGCATCATGACCAGATGCTCGAACCACCCCATCTGGCTCCTCTCAACCTTGAGGAGGAGTGGCTAGACACCGAGCTCCTCCCAGATGGCAGAGCTCCTCACCGATCGCTGAGTGAGAGCCCACCCACCCTGCGGAGGAAGCTCATTTCGTCTGCTTGTATCTGTGATCTCATTCTTTTGATCACCACCCACAGCTGGTTACCATGGTGAGGGGGGGAACGTAGATCCTGGTTACCATGGTGAGAGTAGGAACGTAGATCCTGGTTACCGTGGTGAGGGTAGGAACGTAGATCGACTTGTAAATCTTTACCACGACGGACCGATGCAGCGTCCTAGTTATTGCTGACACTGCACTAATCCATCTATCGATCTCCCGCTCCATCTTTCCCCCACTCGTGAACAAGACCCCGAGATACTTAAACCCCTCCACTTGGGGCAGGGTACAAAGTTTATTTACAAATGAGATCAAAGCCTCTCTTTAAATAAACCCCACCACTGTTTGTTTGTTTATTTGTTTGTTTTTCTTTAGTAAACCCTTTTATAAATTCGCCACCAACGAAGCGATCCAGAGGACGGAGGCCTACGAGTACGCTCTGTCGCTAGGCGCTAAGCCGTGTTCGTTCCCAAACTTCCAGGTACTTGTAAAACTCCACATGTCTGTGTTCCTTTCAGACCCGGTAACAACAAAACTCTCCTAAACAACATATTTTTGTTTTTTATTATCAGGTGTTTAAGTTGATCTATGCATGCCGCCTGGCAGAAGCTGGCCTCTGTGCCCAGGCCTTCCACTACTGTGAAGTCATCTCTAAAACCATCCTCACGCAGCCCTCGTTCTACGCACCGGTGTTCATCAGTCAGATAATCCAGGTCCTCTTTCACTCACTTCTTAAACGTCCCACGCTGGTTTCCGTCTTAAAGCTTTTCTCTGTTTGTCGACAGATGTCAGAAAAGCTGCGCTTTTTTGATCCACAACTAAAAGAGAGGCCTGAGCAGGAACTCTTTGTTGAACCAAACTGGCTGTACGACCTCAGACAGCTGGACGGCCAGATAAAGGTGAGGAGTGGAGTTTATTTTAAACATAAACACACAACATTTACAACTAATAATCGGGGTGTACAGAACTGGTGTGCATGCGTCGTCAAAATGAATGCAGAAGCGCTCTCGTGCACCACCACAAGGAGCTAAATACTGTATTTTCCGCCCTAAAAGGCGCACTGCATTATAAGGCGCACCTTCAATAAATGACTATTTTTAAAACTTTTTCCATATATAAGGCGCACCGCATTATAAGGCGCTACAGTAAAGGCTGTTCAACTTTATCATCTTACTGTGGCCATCTCGCTTTGTTCCCACAGAAACTCTGTTTAGTCTTGTTTACTTGGCGCATCCTCTTGCTTCCTCCACTTCCTCATCATTGATTCATTGATGTTAAACTCTCTCGCTGCGGCTCTATTCCCGTGTTCTACTGCGTGACCTATCGCCTTGAGTTTAAACTCTGTGGTGTAACAGTGTCTCTTGGTAGGAGCCATTTCCGGGTCTTTACACAAACACACAAATGGAAAAGAGACGCCCTTTCATATATCCCAGCATGCACCGTGCACTACTTCTTCTACTGGGGAAATGGAGTCAGCGGCTGCTTACCGCAGTTGCAACACCTGTTGTAGCTCAATATTAATCCATATATAAGGCGCTCCGTGGACTTTAGAGAAAATTTAAGGTTTTTTAGGTGCGCCTTATAGTGCGGAAAATACGGTAGGTCTTGTTTTTTTTTTTTGTTTTTGTTTTTTTTTTTACTAAAAACATGGCGTTCAAAAGACGCGCGAAAAAACTAGCATTCATCAGATCTGCATCAGCACACACACCAGACTAACTTGATCGACTGAAATATTTACATTTAAAGGCCCATCTCATGCAAAATATCTCTTTTCACATTGTATCCTCTGCACATACACACGTTTACAACATGCATCACACCATAGTTATGAAAATATATTGATTTGGTGGAGCGCAGTCACAGACCCGGAACTATGAAAGGCCTGGTATCGCTCATCCCCCCGCCCGTCCTGAGAAAGTACAAGCTCCGCCCTCTGCTCTCACTGAGCCGCTATTCCTCCGCCCATCTCTGAGCGGGTGGGGGAAGGCAGGCGTAAACCCGTGCGTAGCGGTTTGGTAGCGTCTGTAATAAGATTTTATCATGTCGATTCATCAAAAAAGCAAGAAAATAAAAAAGACGCAGAGCAGCGAACCAGCCTGTATATCGGACGTTGAAAGAGAGTTTGTGAGGGCGTAAGGCCGGAGTGGAGGCGGGTGAGGAGGGAGGGGGGGGCGTGTGCGAAGTCCGTCCTGGCTACGTCAAATGCGTCATACTTTAGACATCTGCTCATTGGTTGTTTTGTCTGAGCGTGCCAGAAATCCACAGAAAAACGGGCTAAATCAATCTAGAAAGCCCTTTAGTGACATATACAAGGACCGGACATCACACACACACACACACACACACACACATATACAAGGCCCAGACATCAACAAGGTAGAAAACTCTGGAAAGTCACTTTTACATGAGATGGGCCCTTTAATCAAGAAAAAAAGCCCCCATGCTAATGGTTTTCATTTCTTGTGTCCTTCTTTTTTCGTACCAGACTGGCGTGATCACCTGCAACGCGGGCAGAACCACACCCGCACAGTTCGACTGCAGCAGTGAATGTTCTGATTTAGACCAACAGACTTCTCCAGAACCTTACAGTATGTCACTGGGAGGAGACAGTCAATCTCCAGTCAACCCACTGATGAGCTCATTGTTGCCCAGACCTTCACCTCAAGGAGTCCAGCTGATGCCTCCAGGTGTGTGTGATCATTGACCACCATAGCGTTCGGCTCCAAAATAACAAAACCAATTCAGTCGCCAATTTCTGCCACCGTGTTGAAACTTGGCCTAAGTTTGCGTTCGGAATGGTAACTACCTTGCCAACCAGGAGTGAGCTTTTTGAAAGTACAAGGCCCTTCCACAGGAGACACTAACTCCACCCAATCAGTCTGACTCACATCATGGCTTTCTGTTCTCATTGGCTAAGAAAAACTCACTCAAAATCGTCAAACGACCTCCACGTCCTTGTTGATACAAACAACACCAAAAATCAGGACTACGGAGAAAGCATTATAACTAACGTAACAGAAACGAATGGTTGTGATAACAACAGTGACTGAGTAATGGCCGCTAATATTTCAGTAGAAAGTGAGAGTTTTTGGAGCCAGCAGGTACTTCCTATTTGGCGTGCAGGGTAGCTTGTTCGACGTGTCGAGTCTTTATACATAGTTATTGAGGGGAAATTAAAAACCAAGAAAAAAATGTGATGATTCTAATTTCGATCGAATATAGCTTACATTTACGTCATACATTTACCAACAGATAGTCGAGGTATCGACTATCTGTTGGTAAGGCCTGAATTTTTATGACTCCGCCCACAGAATGTGCTGGCAGCGTTAAGCACACGGGCTGTCGGTGCATTCATACTTCCATAACACTTTTGTAAATGCTACATCTTCCAAACCACTGAAGGAATTTAAATGAAATTGTCCACAGTTACTCAGTACCAACTATAGGTGAACTGATCCCATTTTCAAGGTTGAGTTCTTAACATTTTAAAACTTGACTCGTACGGCTGCTTCAACTTTGTTCCCATTGGTTGGATTCAACAAGTTAAAAATGTTTGTCCTCATTTCCTCTTTGTTGTTGTTTGTTTTGTTTTTTTAGCTCCTAGTTCTATTCTCCAAGATGGGATGGCCCACCCTCCGGTTTTACCCTCTAAAGAAGTACACCAGTTCTATCCGGTACCTCCCAGTGATCCACCTGGGCAGGTATCGGTGTCTGGTTTTCAAGCTCAGGATTCCGGCTTTGCTCCTCCGTCCTTCCAGCCTCAGCCCGATCAGTCAGAGATGTATCCAGGAGGCCGTCAGCAACCCTACGCTCCTTCACAGTACGCCCAGACGCAGGCTCACATGGTCCATCCGCAGATGCCACATTCACCTGTTCAGACCAACCTCCCACAACACCAGTTGCCACCTTCTCCTAGCCACATCCTACCCATTGATCCCCCGCTTTACCCTGAAAGTCACCCCGCTCAACCAATGTCGACGTCTCCGCCCAAGGGCACGTTTTTCCCGCAGGGGGATCTGTACGACCAAATGGCTAATATGGTCAGTATCCTAACATTCTAAACATCTGCACACAGGTGGATGTTTTTAAGACTGGTCAGTTTTGTCCTGGTGACGTGTTGGTACGATAGCTCACAGTGTTTGTGCCCTCACAGGGTTCGGGCAGAACGCGAACGACGTCACAGTCTTCACTGCATATGGTGAGTTTGATCAAATATTCTCTTCAACTGGTTACTTTGATGTTTTGTAATCAGCAATAAACGTGTTGATTGGCGCCGATGCCCACACACCAAACAGTCTGATTTACGGGTTCCTTAAACACACCATGTGACATCACGTAAATTATTGACTGCCTCGAGGGAGGCAAAGACATGGGTGTGGAAGGGGTTCCATAGCACTGGCAGATCGAGAGGATTCCACATAGAAAGGAAAGGGAGTTATATGGTTTTCAGAGGACGGTCGAAGAGGGCATGGTGCCAGTTGGTGCGGGGCGGAGAGATCAGGTGGTGTTGAGTAGGTTGAGGAATTGGGGACACGTGTTTAGACCACACTCTGGCTCCTGAGTAGAGGTGGAAGGGGTTGGACATGTTTTGTATTGTCACAGTGAGGTCATGTCGGGTGTTGTTGGCATGGGGGAGGTTTGTTTGGGGCATATGTTATTGTTTGGGCATTAGGGGGAGGGGCTCTGCTCCAGTTTCCTGGAGATCGGGGTTAATGTCTCATATTTTAGTGGCTGAGATCGGTAGGAGGTGGTATTCCAATAGCTCGAATGCAACTACCGTTAAAACCTGAAGAAGTAGTAAATTATTGACCCCTCCCCAACACGGAGGAAGAAACTGGAAACAGAGCTTTTTTTTGTATTGTTTAAATTTTCTTAGCTTTTTCTTTAGTTCATATTTTTTTTCTTCTACAGATAAAACAAAATATTCAAACTTGTGTCTGAAACATCAGATCACGTGTAAGAAAAAAAAAGCATAGCCAACTTCCCCAGGTTTCAGGACGACGAGACCGCAACGTTTCAAAACACTACCATTTAACGTTTCAGATTTCCTAACCTTAAGAAACTAATTTGTTTGTTTGAAGCCGTCGTTTTATGTCTGTTAATTTGTATGTTTTTGTTTTCCAGCCGTCAGGACGGACCTCTCGTAGAGCCTCCGAGTCATCCACTCACTCTGGCGGTAGAGAGCGGAGCAACTCTGCAGTGAAACAGTCCTCCCCACCTCCCCCGTCCATCCCTGAACAACCTCAAAGAGAAGAGGCCAAAAAAGTCATAAAAGACTCTCCCAAAAATGTTTGTTTTTTCTTTGTTTTTTAAAATTTTTCTATTTGTTACTGTTTACTGATTTTTCTTTCTGGCCCGAGCAGAGCCGCGGCTGGCGCTACTGGATCTTCGGGAAGGGAAAGAACGAGGCTCACCTGCCAGACGACAAAAACCCATCTGTACATTTTTTTTTCTCTTGTTTTGTTTTTGTTTTTACTTCGGCTCATCACCGTGTTTCTTCATAAATTTTTTTTTTTTTTTGTCAGATTGTTTGGGATGAAAAGAAACAGCGATGGGTGGACCTAAACGAGCCGGAAGAAGAGGTCAGTAATTCATTTGTTTTAAAAGTTTAAACAATGCAAAAGCTTCACACATTATTTCATTTTTCACCATCTCACCTCCAGAGAAAACCCCTGGCTCCTCCTCCGTCTGGGTTCCCAAAGATCCCCCAGATGCCACCCGGCCCTCCAAGTAGCGGACCTCCTGTCAACATGTTCTCCAGGAAAGCTGGTGAGATCTACCTTTCTAGCTGGTTACGCATGGGAAAGGGTTTACTATTTTAAGGTTCCAGGTCAGATCTGGGGCACTTTTTATTTTAAAGCATGTTTTACCCCAAAATCTGTGTGTACCCCAACCTCTATACAAATTGAGCGATCTACAAAGATTGCAAAATGGAGTGACTTTTGTGTAACTCTAAGCAAAGTCAGGAGCTGTCATACACAAATCATGTATCAAGACTTGGGGGAAAGACTTGTGAAGAAAACCTGAAGTACATCAAGGGCAGTGAAATGAAGCTCTTGAAGCAGCGAGCATGTAAAAGTCATAAGGCTCCTCCTGAAGCAACCACCTTAACGTGATGGAGGGGTTTGTGTTCCCCAATGATCCTACGAGCTATGTTGTCTGGGCCTTAATGCCCCTGGTAGGGTCTACCAAGGCAAACAGGTCCCAGGTGAGGGGCCAGAAAAAGGAGGGAGGGAGGATGAGCCCGAGCTGGAAAGTTCAAAGCCCAACAACAACAATAAGATAACACAATATTTACCACTTGAACTTGAAAGAAAGTTTTTTTTTTGTTTTGGGGTGCGGTGTTGATCTTATGATCAAAGGTTTTTTTGTGAACAAACAGAAAGTTACATCAACATAATTCTAAGACTGGTTGCGCTTCACCTACTCTGAGAGAAACCCAGTCTTAGATTTAGAGGGGCGGAGCTGTCTAAATCTTTGAAAAAATATGTATATTTTTTTGTCTTGGGAGGCACCAAGAACAGATATGTGGATGTTCTGAACCCGAGTCGATCAGCCATACCAACTGGAAGGCCTCCGGCTCCACCAGAGATGTTCGCTCCCTTGGCACCGATTACCATGTCCACTAACCTGTTTGTGCCTACCGAAGGTGTGTACGGAGTGTTAAATGTAACCCGATTCATTTAACCTTTTGCTAAGCCTCAGAAGTTGAGTGAAAGGTCAAACTTAGAAAACAAGTCGACATGCTTGCTAAATTTTTAATTTCTCCTTTAGCCTCTTGTGTCGTTGGCAGGCGTGCCGGTGGTTTTGTTTTTTTAACTAAAGTACTTTCTATCTTTTTGGAAATGTGATTAAATATACATTTTTTTTGGTGAAGCTACTGGTGATCAACATCCTCTGGAGGGAAGTGAGAACACAAGCCAAGAGCAGAATTCCCCAACAGCCAGCGTGACGCCACAGGTTTTCAACGACATCTTTTACTATTAGTTTTTTTAGGAATGCAGTCGTCCCTCGTTTATTTGCGAGTGTCTCGTTATAAAATAATCCACAAAATCCCAAGTAATTAACGTTAGTTTATTTTTTTCATTCAGTTTTTTACAGATGGTTTACCTTCACTACACACCGTTCCGTCGTCTTCCACTTATCCAGGCATGGTCGCGGGGGCAACAGCCTCAAGCGGGCAGCCCAGGCCTTTCTCACTCCAGCTGCATCCTCCAGCTCACCTGGAAGGATTCTGAGTTGTTCCCCGGCCAGCTGTGAGACATAGTCTCTCCAGCGGGTTCGAGGTCTGGCTCTTGGTCTCCTTCCGGTGGGACGTACCCGAAACACGTTGCCTGCGAGGCGCTCGGGAGCCACCCCATCTGGCTCCTCTCGACCTGGAGGAGGAGCGGCTCGACACCGAGCTCCTCCCGGATGGCAGAGCTCCTTACCCGATCTCTGAGTGAGAGTTCAGCCACCCTGCGGAGGAAGCTCATTTTGGCCGCTTGTACCCGCGATCTCATTCTTTTGGTCACCACCCACAGCTGGTTACCATGGTGAGGTTAGGAACGTAGATCGACTTGTAAATCGAGAGCTTTACTTCTCGGCTCAGGTCTTTCTTTACCACGATGAATTGATGCAGCGTCCTAGTTATTGCTGACGCCACATCAATCCGTCCGTCGATCTCCCGCTCCATTCTTCCCCCACTCGTGAACAAGACCCCGAGATACTTAAACTCCTCCACTTGGGGTCCCTGTCCTTGACCTGCTGGGGGCATTCCACCCTTTTCCGGGCGAGGACCATGGTCTCGGATTTGGAGGCGCTAATTCCCATCCCGGCCGCTTCACACTTCACGTAAATCGGTCCGATGAAGCCAACAGGACCACATCATTCGTAAAAAGCTGATAACTTTCACTACGCATTTGATACGATTTTTCGCAGATTGGCGCTAAAATTTTCACTCCTTTTTTTCTTAGTTAAACACTCAAAAATCGAAGCTTTGCGGAAAAATACGTTAAACTCCCCCACCCCCTCACCCCAAAAAAAAAAAAAAAACACCTTTCAGCCTCAAATATTTAATTATTTGAGAATTGAAAGCGTAAACATTTCCTGCAAATGGAGACATAGCTTTTTTATAGTTTTCTCCGATTTGACAAATAACCGAACAGCCAATCGGGGCTCAAAAAATGCGCGATAGAAATTAAATCTGAAAAGAAGGTAACTGGACTCGCAGCGAGGGACCACTGCACTGTTAGTTTAGCACAATTTCTCAGTTCGTTTCACACTTTAAACGAAAAGATTCACAGATTTCTGACACGCTTGTGTTTTAATCTCCTTTAGATGTTCAATCCACCCGTTATAGGTCCGAGTGGAGATGGACCCGTCCCCGAAGGCTTTCAGTCTGGCGAGGTTAGAGCTGCCGGTGTTATGATAAAACCAGTTAACACATTTTATTTTTCACATGGGACAAAACCAAACTGGAGTGCATGTTACTTTGATCATCCTCATGCTAAACGCCTGGTTGATTCTAATTGTGCTTCATATGCCGCCGGTCTAATTCTACTCATATCTGCTGCTCCAGCAAGCACTTTTTTTCTCACACTGATTCATTTTCATTCTGATTTGTTGATTCAGATTTGATTGTTGGTGCATGAAAAGATTTTAACGGGTTTTTTTTTTGTCCTCTCTACTGTTTATTTCTCTCCTGCTTTTGTTTGGAAGCTCTCACGTTCTAGCTCAATGAGTTCTTTATCACGAGAAGTGAGTCAGCATTTAAACCAGGTACAGAAGTCTGGTCTTTTGAAAAACGCTCTGTCAGTTTTCCTCCACTTCACCATCATCATTCCCAGCACATGTTCACAACCACGATGCTGCTCACCGTCTCCAGCATCAGTATCTATGTGGAAAAAATCAATCATCAGGGCTGCACGGCATGCTGATATCATATTTAAATTACAATTTGTAGTTTGGGACGTGCCCAAAACACCTCACCAGTGAGGCGCTGGAGGGGGCATCCTGATGAGATGCCCAAACCACCCCATCTAGCTTCACTCAACCTGGAAGAGGAGCGGCTCGACACAGAGCTCCTCCTGGATGGCAGAGCTCCTCACCCGATCTCTGAGTGAGAGCCCAGCCACCCTGCAGAGGAAGCTCATTTTGGCCGCTTGTATCCATGATCTCATTTTTTTGGGAACCACCACAGCTGGTGACCATAGGTGAGGTTTGGAACATTGATCAACTTTAAATCAAGAGCTTTGCTTTTCAGCTAAGCTCTCTCTTTAACCCGGACAGATCAATGCAGCATCCTAGTTATTGCTGACGCTGCACCGATCCGCCTGTCATCTCCCGCTCCATCCTTGCTCCGCTCGTGAACAAGACCCTGAGATACTTAAACTCTTTCAATTTGTAATTTCCTTTTTACAAACTGAAAATATCAGTCCCATATCATGTTATCATATTATCACTGAAGCTACTTGTTGTTTGTGTTTTTAATACCTATAAAGTTAAAAAAAGAAAAAAACCTACAGAATATTGGTTCTGCATGATGAGGAAAAGATTTTAGGGCCTAAAGAAAGTGAAAAAACTCAATATTATTGAGCTATTTTGGTTAAAAGGGGAAAAGACTATGTTAAATAGAGCAACACGTAGCGGATATTTCAGCCACGGACATTTGAGCCAAAAAACTGCAACCTAGGATATTTGAGCCACGGTGACTCGGATATTTAAGCCACGGACATTTGAAGAACTGCAACCTGGGCGCAAGTGTTTATTTACGATAAAAAAAATTTAAATGACTAAAAGCACGATAAAAATTTTTGCACGATAAAAATTTTTAAGACTAAAAGCAATTATTTTCTGTAGTGCAACTGTTTATTTACGATAAAAATTTTAGTGTTTATTTACGATAAAAATTTTTACGTAAAATATCAAATTTTTACATAAAATATCAAAATTTTTTAAAAATATCAGAATTTTTTATTTGAGCCATGGGATAAAAATGACTAAAAGCAATTTTTTTCTGTAGTGCAACTGTTTATTTACGATAAAATTTTTACATAAAATATCACAATTTTCTACATAAAATAGGTTTTTGGCCCAAATGTCCGTGGCTGAAATGTCCTAGAACCCATTAGCTTAGCATTAGCTTAGCATTAGCTTAGCATTAGCTTAGCATTAGCTTAGCATTAGCTTAGCCTCTGTTTATAAGAAACTTTTTTATTCTACTTTAAAACACTCAGAGGTACTAACAACAAGATTAATATAACATTATTTAAAACTAATTAAAAGATAAAATGTTCCATTTATGGGGTTTTTTTTAGTGTTTATTTGTAGCTATGTTCAATGTTATTTTATTTTAACTTTAATAGAAATTTTAGTTTTTAATCCTAAAAATTTCTTCCTCTTTAATTTCATCTTAAATTTAATCTTAATTTCATCATTTCAAAAGACGACTTTAATTAAACCCCAAAACATATTTTAAATATCAAAATAATCACCTTCAACTATCATTAATTAAGCTTAGTTTTCAATTTTGCCAAATCATAAAAATTAGAGGACAGATTATTATTTTTGATTTAGTTTCGTTTTTTAGAACCACTTTATCCTTAATGGGGTCGCCGGGATGTTGGAGCCTATTCAGGCTGATTTCAGCCGAGAGGCGGGGTACACCCTGTACAGTCGTTTATTTTTTTATTGGAAAATATTTGACAGTAATTGCAATTTTAAACAAACAAAAAAATCGCTACAAGCTTTGCACATTAAATATTGATACTATGATGTCGGTATATCGCGGTACATAAGTATGTTGATATGTAAATCTGGATGTTAAATTTGTTAAGATCGTGCAGCCCTATCACGTAACACACACAGATCCTGTGTTTCAATGTGAGATAGAAATGATACATTATAAGCTGTTCTAAAAGCAGTTTAAAGATGCTGGAGACGGTAGCTGAGGTGTGACTGACTGGGCACGGCTTGCATGGCTACTAAAATAATCGTAACAGTGGTTTGTAACTCTGCCTCACCGTGGATCCATCCCACCCCAGGTTTTTTTTTTTTATAGTTCCATCCACTTGTCTCTTATCTGGATCTCTATTGGTTTACGTAATCATTGTTTTTTTCGACAGACTCACCCCCCTCAAGGAAGTACTCCTCCTATTGGCATAACATTTTATAACCCTGCACAGTTTGCACAGGTTTGTATTTCCATTACTTTAAAAAAAAAAAAAAACTTTCTCTGTTTCAGTTTGTGATTTGTTTTGTCTGTTGGTCTTTCTAGACCGGTCTACCATCTGGAGGTGGACCACGCGGGCGCTTAGGTGGTCCACGTCAGTACCCAACGCTGAAATGAACCGGATGTTTTTCTCTGCAGATTTCAGACAAAAGAGGTGTTTTGTTTTTTCTTCAAAAGAAACCGAAGCACATGAACATCCTACAATCCTTCCACAAGAACTTTTTTTTTTTTTTTTTTTTGATCAATCATAGAAAAACAGCAGAGATGTGACACATTAATCCACCAGTGAAACCAGTCAGGTTTTGTTTTTAAATTATTTTTTTTTGAGTCCGGTAGTATTTTTGACACTGGGTTTTTTTTTTTTCTTGAAGGGCTTTTTTTCCTGATTTCAAACAGGAAACGATTCATTTTTAACATCGATGCACACTTAATCATAACAAACTTCTGGCATCATTTAGCACGTAATAACAAACACGACGCAGCGCCAAGTAGCTCAACTTTTTATCGAAAAATAACATCGAGTGGGTCGTCTTCGTTTTTTTTTTGTAAGCCCTGTTTTTTTTTTTTTTTTGAATGTGTGAAGATTTGAAAGAATCTTTTTATTTTGGCAGAGAAGGACTATTTTTTTTTGTTTGTATTATTGATCTAATAAGCATTCGTCTTGCTTTTTGCTTTTTTTAATCAATCAAATTATGTAAAAATGAAACAAAACCAATTGAACGTAAGGAAAGAAATCTGCCACAAAAGCTCATTTCAGATATTTATTTAATTGTACGGCCCATGTATCCTCCACTTTAAAACCTGTTGGGGTCTGTCTCTGCGTGCGTACGCATGCGTGCGTATGCGTGTGTGTGTTTAGCTAGTATTCTCATTTCTGATCAAATGAAGGTGAAAAATCCAGCGAATTAAAATTAAGTGAATTTATCAAATTATTTGTATATCAGAGATCTTGTATTTATAACCTTTAGGGGGAGAGTGTGAACGTGTGTGTGGAGTGTTTACCCCGACTGGATATGTTTAGAAAAAATAATGCATTTACGATTGAAGAGATTCTAGAAACCATATTCTGATGATTTGTATCGATTATGTTTGCTTTCAAATAAAACCTCTATCAAAATTGTGAACTTTGAGTTGTAATTTGAAAATAAAACTGAAACCAGAAGTTTACACACACTACATGAAAACACACTCACTGTCAGACATGAAATAAAAATAAACTTTTCCTGTTTTCGGTCAATTATAATTAACAAAATTATTTTTATTTGCGAAACGTCAGAATAATAAAACTTTGATTTTTTAGACAATTCTTTTATCAAAGTAAAAAATGGACATACTTTTCATTAGTAGTTGGTACTACTGCTTTTAAACTACAGTAATTCAATTTTATTTTTTAGCCCAAAATCACAGAATTTCCGTCTCAATGGGCTTCACAAGAAAAAGAGGAATGTATAAACACAAATACACAACAAGAAAAATAACTAACAAATGCTAACTAAACAAGACTAGCACATTAATGCACTTAGACTCTCCTTCACGGTGAGGAAAAACTCCTAAAAAACACATCAGTGGGGAAAAAATAAGAAACCTCATGGGGATCCACATGAAAGAGAGATCCCTCCCCCGGGACGAGCAAACAATGTGTCAAAGATTATTGTTTAAATATTAGCTTAATCTAATCTACAGCTAAATATCTAAAGAAGTCAATAAATGTTCTTCATCCTGATGGAAACACGGGAGTCAAACATCTCGGATATCCTTCCACAAGTGATGGGAGGAATTCTGTCCCATCCTCCAGACAGAACTGGTCTAAATGAGCCAAGTTTGAAGATCGCCTTGAATGTACACGCCGTCAATAGCACGTTCATTAGGATTTCGATCCAGGCTTTGTGATTGCCGCTCCAAAACATTGACTTTGTTATCGTTAAGCCACTTTGTAACCAGTTTGGCAGTATGCTTCGTTCGGGTCGTTGTCCATTTTTGGAGATCCATTTGCACCCAAGCTTCAGTGGTGGAACGTAACGAAGTAAATGTACTTCGTTACTGTACTTAAGTAAAAAAATTGTGTATCTGTACTTTACTTAAGTAAAATTTAAGACCGGTACTTTTACTTTTACTTCACTACATTTTTAGAGCAAATATCTGTACTTTTACTTCGCTACTTTTTAAAAGTGTGTTTTACATTTTTTGTTACATTTTTGTTCAGGAATTTGAAAAATACACAGGGTTTTTTTGCGCGTCTTGAAGCTGCATCGTCAAAACCAAAAGAGGCAGTTGATCGGGAGAAGAAGTCATGAATCGAGAAACATTTTCCGCATTCATTCAAAAACCTAACATCAAATATAGTACAAATTAAAAAGAGTCAGAAGATCGTTGTTTGTTGTGTTTACTTCTAAATAAAAAGTTGAGCCATCATTACACAGAGCAGGGGCGGATCTAGAATTTTCCAAAGGGGGGGGGGGCTTTGACAAAGCCAATACATAGTGACTGAGGGCCTCCCCCCCAAAACATTTAAAAAAAATAAGTGTCATTTTGATGCCCATTTTCTGGCCCTTCTAGGAGATAGCTTGACTTGTCCCCTTTTATTTTATTTATTTTTTTTTGTGGACCAAAAGAGGCGGGAGAGGGGGGGTCACACCCCTGCAGAGTATTTATCCTGGTTACCATGGTGACACCCTATAGCACAAAAAATAACATTTGAATTTTGATCGAATACTTTTACTTTTTACTTAAAAAGTACAATTTACACCAATTACTTTTGTACTTTTACTTATTAAGTAGATTTTTTTATTGATACTTTTACTTAAGTAAATTTTTTGCCTAATTATCTGTACTTTTACTTAAGTACAAAAAGTGAGTACTTCATCCACCACTGCCAAGCTTCAACTTTCTGTCTTCAGATGTTGCTTCAATATTTCCAAACACTGTTCTTTCCTCATGATACCATCTATTTTGTGAAGTGCACCAGTCCCGCCAGCAGCAAAACGACACCACAACATGATGCTACCACCCCCATGTTTTACAGTTGGGATGGTGTTCTGAGGCCTGCATACATAACGATGGTCTTCATTTTTTTGTGCATTCGTTAACTGTAATCTGGCTTTTCTACGTTTCTTTTGGAGTAATGGCTTCTTCTTAGCAGAGTAGCTTTTTAATTCTGCTTCAGAAACTTTGAAAACAGTTTTGATTTCACAATTTTTGGAACTTTGAAAGAAAATCTCAACATTTCAATCATTATATAAAAATTAGCTTTTTAAACATCAACATTTTTCTCATTTCTTTCTTTCTGTTTGAAGAATTTGCATCAAATTCTGGAAACATTTTCATTTCCGGACATTAAAAAATATTTTGTTTTAGGGTAACTTTTTATTTTTAGCACAGGTTTAAAATAAACTGATTAGATTGAAGCAAAAAAGCAAAAGTTTCCTGGAAGTTTTTTTTTCTGTGATTTTAGATAAAGAAGTTTTTATTAGTTTTAAAATCCAATCAAACTTTTAACAAAGTCAGAAAAAATAAAACAAAACGTTTAGTTTCAACTGAAAAAAGAATTGATTTTATCCTCTGAACAACTTATCCCTAATTGGGTCGCCGGAGCCTATCCCAGGCAAAAGGCAGGATACACCCCAAACAGGTCACCAGTCTGTCATGGGGCCACACACACACTCATTCCTAGGGACAATTTTGTAGTGGCCAATCAACCTAACATACGGGGTGAGAGGAAACCGACACATACACAGGGAGAACATGCAAACTCCACACACTAAGGCCAGTGTTTCAAGCCTCTTCTCCACCCTGGACTTGAACCCTGACCTTCTTGCTGTGAGGCCACTGCGCCACCCGATTTTAAAGAATTTCTTATGGCAATTTTCAATGAGACTGAAGATGTGATTTATTGTTTAAATTTAACGATACAACAGTTTATGCAAAATAAAAATGTTCTTTTCAGTAAAAAGTTTGATCAAATTTTAAAATGTACACAAATAAATATATTCTGTAAAAAACAATAGATTTTATTTTTTATCAAACTACTTATAAAAATTTGTCCAATGACCATAATTATGTGATTATTTTTATGTAAAATGTCATCTGAACACACGAGTGTGACCACTAATAAATACAGTTCTTCTCTTTTCGGCATTCCCCTCCAGGGGGCGCCACAGCAAGTCAGTTTCTTCCATCTAGACAGCATGGCCGCTCTCACCACGATTTTCTACACTTTCATTTTGTCTGAAACTCTTCTGTCACACATCACACCTGATACTTTCCTCCACCCATTCCAGCCTGCCTGCACACTCTTCTTCACCTCTTTTCCACACTCTCCATTGCTCTGGACTGTTGATCCTAAGTACTTAAAATCTTCCACCTTCTTTATCTCTTCTCCCTGTAACCTCTCAATGAGTGAGGCGATGGTGGGGGTGGGGGGGCGCCACAGCAAGTCGGTTTCTTCCATCTAGACAGCATGGCCGCTCTCACCAACCACGGTTTTCTACACTTTCATTTTAGCTGAAACTCTTCTATCACACATCACACCTGATACTTTCGTCCACCCGTTCCAGCCTGCCTGCACACTCTTCTTCACCTCTTTTCCACACTCTCCATTGCTCTGGACTGTTGATCCTAAGTACTTAAAATCTTCCATCTTCTTAATCTCTTCTCCCTGTAACCTCTCAATGAGTGAGGGGGGGGGGGGGTGAGGGGGGGTGTCAGCGAGGAAATGATGCAGATCCGTTTGGAGTGGCGCTTCGGGTAAAATGACGGCCGCGGAACCGGTTCCAGAGATGGCTGGTGACGTGTGGAGCCCTCCCCCCTTTACTTTAACAAAGTCATTTTTATTTTTTTTTCTACTTTTTATTTATTTCATTTACTTTTTCATACAATTATCTTTACTTTTACTTCGTTACTTTTATAAAAAGTAGTCTCTACTTTCGCCATTTTGTCACCGTTAAAAATAAAGAAAAAAGTCATTAAAAACCAATCTGGATCAATCACGCCATTTAATTTAAATGTGGTTGGATGAGGAGAGCCAAAGCAATCTCGATACGACTTCCTGTTGGCGAAAAGTCAACTCGTATAGAATGCATTGCGAGCTCTGCTTTCCTAAAAAACACGAGCTCATGGCGTTTAAGACTTCACCTTCAAATATGAGGAAACATGTCGAGGTAAGATGAAAACATTTTACTAAATAATAAATAACCAACCTAGTTAAATCGTAGTAGCGCATGCACGTTGTAACGAGGTTGCACGATTTCGCGTTGCATGCTCTAGCTAGCTGCATGCTAACACGTGTGCTAACTCTATTAACTTGGTTTGGTTCTCTGTTTTTTTTTATTGTAAGATGTTTGACTATATATTGTTGTTATGTTTAATATCGTCTGCTTTACAAACAGATAGAAATTCAATTCAATTTTATTTATTTAGCCCAAAATCACAGAATTTCCGTCTCAATGGGCTTCACAAGAAAAAGAGGAATGTATAAACACAAATACACAACAAGAAAAATAACTAACAAATGCTAACTAAACAAGACTAGCACATTAATGCACTTAGACTCTCCTTCACGGTGAGGAAAAACTTCTAAAAAACCCATCAGTGGGGAAAAAATAAGAAACCTCATGGGGATCCACGTGAAAGAGAGATCCCTCCCCCGGGACGAGCAAACAATGTGTCAAAGATTATTGTTTAAATATTAGCTTAATCTAATCTACAGCTAAATATCTTTAGAAGTCAATAAATGTTCTTCATCCTGATGGAAACACGGGGGACCCCTCCCCCAATGCACGCAACACTTCCACATTCTGCAACAACTGAGAGTAGGAACATTTTTATTTCGTCCTGTTGGATTCAAAGTCAGTCATCTTCTTATCCGTCTGTCCCTTCCGGGCTTGCGGGGGGTGCTGGAGACCATCCCAGCTAATTTAAGACGAAGGGCAGGGTACACCCCGAACAGGTCGCCAGTCTGTCGCGGGGACACACACATATACAACCATCCACACACACACACTCATTCCTTGGGGCAATTTGGCACCGGCCAATCAACCTAGCATGCATGTACTCTCCGGAGTACCCAGAGAAAACCCACGCAAACACGGGGAGAACATGCAAACTCCACACAGAAAAGGCAGAGTTCCAAGCCTCGTCCCCATCCAGGACTCGAACCTACGACCTTCTTGCTGTGAGGCCAATGTACTACTCACTGCGCCACCGTGCTGCCTCCTGTTAGACTTGTTTATTTATTTATTGTGTTGCCTTTTGGTCATTTTTTTTTTTACATTGAGTGTGTTTGTGTTTTTTTTTTTTTTTACATTGAGTGTGTTTGTGTGTTTTTTTTTTTTTTACATTGAGTGTGTTTGTGTGTGTGTTTTTTTTTTACATTGAGTGTGTTTGTGTGGTTTTGTTTTTTTTTACATTGAGTGTGTTTGTGTTTTTTTTTTTTTTTACATTGAGTGTGTTTGTGTGTTTGTTTGTTTTTTACATTGAGTGTGTTTGTGTGTGTGTGTTTTTTTACATTGAGTGTGTTTGTGTGGTTTTGTTTTTTTTTACATTGAGTGTGTTTGTGTGTTTTTGTTTTTTTTTACATTGAGTGTGTTTGTGTGTTTTTTTTTTTTTTTACATTGAGTGTGTTTGTGTGTTTTTTTTTTTTTTACATTGAGTGTGTTTGTGTGGTTTTGTTTTTTTTTACATTGAGTGTGTTTGTGTGTTTTTTTTTTTTTTACATTGAGTGTGTTTGTGGTTTTTTTTTTTTTTTTTACATTGAGTGTGTTTGTGTTTTTTTTTTTTTTTACATTGAGTGTGTTTGTGTGTTTTTTTTTTTACATTGAGTGTGTTTGTGTGTGTGTTTTTTTTTTTTACATTGAGTGTGTTTGTGTGGTTTTGTTTTTTTTTACATTGAGTGTGTTTGTGTGTTTTGTTTTTTTTTTTACATTGAGTGTGTTTGTGTTTTTTTTTTTTTTTTTTTACATTGAGTGTGTTTGTGGTTTTTTTTTTTTTTACATTGAGTGTGTTTGTGTGTTTTGTTTTTTTTTACATTGAGTGTGTTTGTGTGTGTGTTTTTTTTTTTACATTGAGTGTGTTTGTGGTTTTTTTTTTTTTACATTGAGTGTGTTTGTGTGGGTTTTTTTTTTTTACATTGAGTGTGTTTGTGTTTTTTTTTTTTTGTTTTTACATTGAGTGTGTTTGTGTGTTTTGTTTTGTTTTTACATTGAGTGTGTTTGTGTGTTTTGTTTTTTTTTTACATTGAGTGTGTTTGTGTGTGTGTGTTTTTTTTTACATTGAGTCTGTTTGTGTCTGCTGTTAAATTAGGTGATGCAGAGTGAAGCTTGGTAGCTGAAGGGACCTTACATAATGCCCTGCTTATGTTAATACGTTTGATTGTTTAGATATTTAGCTGTAGATTAGATTAAGCTAATATTTAAACAATAATCTTTGACACATTGTTTGCTCGTCCCGGGGGAGGGATCTCTCTGTCATGTGGATCCCCATGAGGTTTCTTATTTTTTCCCCACTGATGGGTTTTTTAGGAGTTTTTCCTCACCAAGAAGGAGAGTCTAAGTGCATTAATGTGCTAGTCTTGTTTAGTTAGCATTTGTTAGTTATTTTTCTTGTTGTGTATTTGTGTTTATACATTCCTCTTTTTCTTGTGAAGCCCATTGAGACGGACATTCTGTGATTTTGGGCAAAACAAATAAAATTGAATTGAATTGTGTTCATTAATCGATTTCCAATAAAGATTATTAAGAAATAATAATAATAATAAATAATATTTCTTTTTCTTAAAATTACTTTTACTTTTCTACTTTAAGTAGTTTTAAAATAGGTTACTTTTCACTTTTACTTGAGTAAAAACTTGAGTTGATACTTTTACTAAAGTAGTTTTTTAACTCTGTATTTATACTTCTACTTGAGTAGGAAATGTTGGTACTTTTGACACCTCTGCCCTCAGTTGACCTTCAAACGGCAGACGACCTGCCCATTATTTGCTGAATCCATCCGGGAGGAGCTCGGTGTCGAACCGCTCCTCCTCCAGGTCGAGAGGAGCCAGATGGGGTGGTCCCAAGCGCCTCGCAGCCGAGGTGTTTTGGGCACGTCCCACCGGGAGGAGACCAAGGGGCAGACCCCAAACCCGCTGGAGAGACTATGTCCTACAGCTGGCCGGGGAATGACTTGGGGTCCTTCCGGGTGAGCTAGAGGATGCAGCCGGGGTGAGAGAGGCCTGGGCTGCCCGTTTGAGGTTGTTGCCCCCGCGACCCGACCCCGGAACAAGGGGAAGATGACGGAATGGAACGGGAAAAAAATAATAGCAAATATTTGGGACTTTAATCAGAGGGTAATAAAAAATTTTCATAGCAGAAAGAAAGAAGGGCCGAATTTATATTCATGAACTGGCATGTGATATCTTTTATATAGAGGATATCTCAAAATATAGATGTATATATTTTTTTGTGTGTGTGTTTGAAAAATGTGCGCCCCCGCCGCCCTCCAGTTTTTTTTTAGCACCAGCCGCCACTGACCGGTTCCAAAAAAATCCGGTTCTCGATACCCATCCTTACTATTCAGTACCCTCTTTATTTCTACCGTACTGATCATTGCTGATATTATTCTAGTTAATATTTTCTGAAACAAAAAGTTGTTTTTTTTCCACTAGTTAAACTCAAAAACAGTACATTTAGTTGTAAACATAGATTTATTTGAACATCAGAAACATTTACACACAAAAATTAAAGCTGCGATCAAACTATTTTTATTTAAATTGCACTTTGACCAAAAAAACCAAATCACTGTAGAGATATTTTAAAGCGACACTGAAACCAGGATGAAGAGGAAAGAATAACCGTCGGATTGAATCATTTTAAGCACAATTTAAAAACAAGACTGAAGATAATTAAACGGCAACAATTAGGTTAAGACATAAAAAAAAAACTTTCAGA
This sequence comes from Neostethus bicornis, assembly GCA_902685375.1. Taxonomy (NCBI): domain Eukaryota; kingdom Metazoa; phylum Chordata; class Actinopteri; order Atheriniformes; family Phallostethidae; genus Neostethus; species Neostethus bicornis. The sequence goes on along the minus strand of CACRXE010000001.1, from coordinate 6,730,988 downwards.
TCAGATACATGATTAGTTCTGAAAAATTCAAAAATACTTAAAAATATCAATCTTGATTAATCGTTTATCCAATCAAACGTTTCGTGAAGCTTTTTTAAAACAAAGTTTAACAAACGACGTATCTTCAGCTCTACGTGTTCAGAGCTGCTTGTGCTTTCTGAACGGCGAGCGTCAGCATCGTGTGGTCACCGAGCAACTGGTGGAGGGTATCCGGGTTCATCTCCAGGAGCATACCTGTAAGGATAAACACGGCTCATCATCCTGGTGTAAAACCTCAGGGTGTGAGTGTGGCTCCTAAACACGGTGTTACCTGTGATATCGTTTGCATGATGTGGATCGATCTCTTCCACGAGGGACAAGAGCTTCTCTCCCAATCTGTCCATCTCATCGGCCTCCGATGAGTCGCTGACATCCCCCTCCCCCTGGTTCATCCTGGAAGAAAGACAATCGAGCGTTACAAATGGTGATGTGAGGATTTTGGTTGAAGCTGGATCGATGGAAGGCGTTCAAACAGTGAGCTACGTACTCTGTGAGTGTCTTCAAGGCCACGTTCACCTGCTTCTCCAGCAGTTTGGAATCTGAAAGAAGCCGTCGAACCACATCTTTGTGCTGCTCTAGAAGCATTCCTTTAGACAAAAAAAAAAATCTAATTTAGTCATCGATGAGCAGAATCAAAGAAAAAGAACAATTCTGGAGTTCATTTCTTCTCTGGAAGAGAACACACACTCTCAAACACGTTAGTCTATTCAGGTACCCGCACCGTGTAGGGAGAGCAGATGAGAGGACTGTGGGTGTCTCTCTACCAACCCTAAAGGACATCTTTATACCAGCCTCACCCGCAAAGCCCTCCGCGTCAAGCGTGATCCTGCCCACCCATCCAAATACCTCTACAGTCTGCTACCAGCAGGAAGCCAGCACCAGCAGACTGAAAGACGTTAAACCATCCCTCTTTGCTTCCATCTCGCTGATTTTAATTCCCATGTGTTCAACTTTGATTTTACTAATTACCGTATTTTCACGACCGTAGACAGAATACCTGTGTGTGAATGAGAGGGATCCAAATGGTAAAGTGAGGTTACAGAGAGAAGAGATAAAGAAGGTGGAAGATTTTAAGGATCTAGGATCAACAGTCCAGAGCAATGGAGAGTGTGGAAAAGAGGTGAAGAAGCATGTCCAGGCAGGCTGGAACGGGTGGAGAAAAGTATCAGGTGTGATGTGTGATGGAAGAGTTTCAGCTAGAATGAAAGGGAAAGTGTACAAAACCGTGGTGAGACCCGCCATGCTGATTGGTCTAGAGACAGTAGCACTGAAGAAAAGACGGGAAGCAGAGATGTTTGTAGCAAAGATGAAGATGCTGAGGATCTCTCTGGGAGTGACCAGGATGGACAGGATCAGAGGAACAGCACATGTTAGAGGTTTTAAAGTCAGAGAGGCCAGACTGAGATGGTTTGGACATGTGCAGAGGAGAGAGAGAGAGAGAGAGGACATCAGAAGAAGGATGCTGGGTTTGGAACCACCAGGAAAGAGGACTAGAGGAAGACCAAAGAGGAGGTTCATGGATACAGTGAAGGAAGACATGAAGATAGTTGGTGTGACTGAAGAAGATGCAGCAGATAGGGTTAGATGGAAGAAACTGTCTTGCTGTGGCGACCCCTGAAGGGAGATGCCGAAAGAAGAAGAAGACCCTATTTTCACGACCAAAAGTTGCATCGTATTAAAAGCCGCAGTCCCAGTTTGGTGTGCTCTGTATTTGACACACACATAAGGCGCACCTGATGACAGGGCGCAGGTTTTATTTACATATCCTCTACTACGTACGTCCGCCTTACAACAACACACCGCTCGCAGCCTTTCTTTGAACGGCCGGTTCACGTTGATGTCCAGCGGTTGGAGTTCTTTTGTCAGACCTCCTGGAATCACAGCAAGCATACCATTTATCTACGCCCGGCTAACCACACACACAGGGCGCACTGCAAGATGGGGGCGCCGCTCATTTGGAATAAACTAAGACTTTTATTTGCGCCTTATGGTCGTGAAAATACGGTAACTAAGTGAACATCTCACAGATGAAGGACTTTAAACAAGAAGCCGTTCTTCAGCCATGTTGTTTTACCTGTGATTTTATGGGAGTGACCAGTGTTGTAAACGTCAACAAGTTCAAACAGCTGCTCTCCCAGAGAGTCAGAAGATGTTGACGTATCCTCTTGATCCTCCTTGGATGTCACAGTACTACAAAAAACATAAAAGTTTATTAAACTCCACGCCCACGGTGACCCACATTTTAAACAGCGGATAGAACCGGGTTTCCAACTTTTAAACCTAAAGAGACGTTTAAAATAAATCTTAATGAAGTCAAACAGAAAGCAAACAAAAAAAAACCCCAAAACAATGAAGAATCACCTCACTTTTATTTTTCAACGTCTTAGAGAAAATATTTTACGAAAAACTAAAACATTTCATTATGTTACGTCCAAAATAGTTTTTTTACTGTAGGTTTCAGGCTGCGCACTATCTGGTAACCATACGTAGGCCCCGCCCACATGTAGCCGGGTAGTTTTGAAAACACATGTCTGCTGTCCTCTGTTTTAGGAAAACGCTTACGTCCACATGTAACCATTTTCAAAATATCCGCATCCACACGGGGCCATATAAATACACTTCTGAGTGCGATTATGAGCATGCCAGACCAGTAGTCGGCAGTACTGATGTAAACATAAGTTCTGAACTATCCAATCAGAGCACCTCTGTCGTCATTTCCGCAAAACCTGAAACATGGCAGAATTGTTTTTAAAAGTTGTCATCGACTATAAAGTTATTAAAACAAAGAAAAATATAAACGATCCAAACAAGGACGCACGCGAATGACGTATGGGCATTACTTGTCGCAGGTAGTGACGCAAAAAAACGAAAATCTCTGTTTTCGCATGTCCAAACGCAAACGCAAAAACTGAGTTTTTAAAAATCAAACCTAGCACTTGATGTAATATTTTGCTTGTTTTAACATCTAACACGCTTGTTTACGTGCGTGTATTTGGCCTGATGGCTTTCCATATAATACAGTGTGCCATCTAGTGAGGAAACATTAGAATTGCAGGGAAAATAAAACACTAACAAGGTCGTCTTCTGTCATCCGGGGCAGGTTGCCGGGGCAACAGTCTCAGACGGGAAGCCCAGGCTTCTCTCACCCCGGCTGCATCTTCCACCTCACCTGGAAGGATCCCGAGTCGTTCCCCGGCCAGCTGTGAGACATAGTCTCTCCAGCGGGTCTGGGGTCTCACTGTTGGTCTCTTCCCAGTGGGACGTGCCCAAAACACCTAACCAGGTCACTAACAAAGTTTAGTTATTTAATTTTTTCAAGTTTGGCGGGCCGGATTAAAACATTTAACAGGCCGCATGTGGCCCACGGACCGTAGTTTGCCCACACCTGATCTAGAATGATTAATCATAGATTTAACTGAAGATTAATCACTTTTTTTTTTATCTTTTCTCATTTTTATTCTATGTAATGTGATTTAAATCATTTTTTCTGTCTTAAACACTTTGAATTTCTTTGAGGATGAATTCTGCTCCAAAAAAACTTGCTTTGCCAAGAATTCAGTGGATTTCACTTGATTTTTTTTGACTGGGATGAAACTAAACTGGATTCATTTGGCTGTAGATTTTGAAGTCCTTACATGTCTTCATGGCTCCTGCCCTCCTGTGGGGTCCAGGTCCTGCCCTCCAGGGTCTCCTGTGCCAGGGCTCTGGAAGCCTTCTCCACAGCAGCAGTCAGCATGTTCTGGTCCTGTACCATCTGAACCAGTATAGGAACAGGTAGATCCAGTAACATACCTGAAAAACCAGAAGCACATTAAACACATACCAGACCCCTTCCATTAAAGGGGGGTTTGTTTTGATCTCACCAGTCAGTTTCCCAGCATCCTCTTTGTGTTTTGGATAAATAAGTGAATAAATTTCTTCACCAATCATTTCTTTTTCCATCGTTTAAACTTATTTTGATCATTTCAATAAAAACATTCGTTTTATATCAAACTTTAAATCTGCTTTAAGAAGAATTAACACTTTGAAATGTTTGGTTTTTTTAAGAATTTAACTGCTTTATTTTAAAGCAAATCTATAAACACGCGTCGCACTTTGATGACGTCATTTGTGCATATATATTTTTTTCTAAACAAACTCTCATTTTGTTGAAAATGGATAATTTTCACTAATATTAATAATAATTATTTACATTTTATTTCTAAACGTAATCTTGTAAAAAACGCGTCGGTACGGTAATGAACGTCCTTCCGGTGTTCGTGGTTTTTATTCCTCCGCATAAAGTAGTTCCACAAACAAATGACACTTTTAAATTCATTTTAAAAGTAGTCAGAATTCATATTAATTAAAAAAAAAAACGTAATAAATTTAATTAAATGATCAAGATGATAATAAGAGTAGAAACAGCGTTAATTTTATAGAAAAAAAATCGTGTTTACTTGGCGGAGGGATCTGGTAGGATTGATTATAGTCAAGCTTCGAACGATCCTCGGTCCTTTTCTTTCGTCGTTACAGGACGCGAACGTTTCACCCCAAATAGCGACGACCTCCAGGTCCGGGTTTTTATTTCTATTTTTAACTCCAACTAAACGCGTTTTTTTTATTTTTTCAATAAACACAGATTTGAATGTCGTATGAGTTTATTTTAGTGTTTTTTTTTAAACATAACCGTTTAACACACACACCGGGTTTAAGGCCTCAACGTGTTAGCCTGAGTAGCTTAAACTACAAGTTGAACTCTTTACGAGGATATTTATAAACATTCGAAGTGATTTATTAACTTTAATCAGTTTATTTAAATCCATCTCCGTCATTTCCGGTAGTTCTTTACGGTAAAATAAATGTTCGTGTTTTTTTTTTTTCGTGTCTCCAGGTGAACAATGTCTTCCCATTTACAGTGGATGGTGATTAGAAACTGTTCCAGTTTCCTCATCAAGAGGAACGGTCAGACGTACAGCACAGTGAGTACCGATCACTCCTTCCTCCCGCTCATCCGGGTCACGGAGCCTCAGACAGGAAGCCCGGGCTTCTCTCACCCAGCTGAGAGATCATGAGTCGTTCCCCATCCAGCTGTGAGAAATAGTCTCTCCAGCTGGTCTGGTCTGGTCTCTTGGTCTGCTCCTGGTGGGACATGCCGAAACATCTCACCAGTGAGGTGCTCAGGTGGCATCCTGACCAGATGCCCGAACCACCCCATCTGACTTTTCTCAACCTGGAGGAGGAGCGGCTCACCACCGAGCTCCTCACCTGATCTCCAAGTCTCATTTCAGCCGCTTGTATCCGTGATCTCATTCTTTTAAACCATATGGTTTGTTTACTTTGATTTGTTTGGAATATTTGAAAGAAAGTTGGTCAGGTTACGTTTAATGGTCTCACAGTCTCATGATTAGTCCTGATTCTAGACACCAGCAGGAGGCCGGTCCCAGAGGTCCTCTGAGTTCTAGATGGTCCATGTTTAGACTCTAGGCTCCAGCAGGAGGCCGGTCCCAGAGGTCCTCAGAGTTCTAGATGGTTCATGTTTAGTCCTGACTCTAGACACCAGCAGGAGGCCGGTCCCAGAGGTCCTCAGAGTTCTAGATGGTCCATGTTTAGTCCTGACTCTAGACACCAGCAGGAGGCCGGTCCCAGAGGTCCTCAGAGTTCTAGATGGTTCATGTTTAGTCCTGACTCTAGACACCAGCAGGAGGCCGGTCCCAGAGGTCCTCAGAGTTTTAGATGGTACATGTTTAGTCCTGACTCTAGACACCAGCAGGAGGCCGGTCCCAGAGGTCCTCAGAGTTCTAGATGGTTCATGTTTAGTCCTGACTCTAGACACCAGCAGGAGGCCGGTCCCAGAGGTCCTCAGAGTTCTAGATGGTCCATGTTTAGTCCTGACTCTAGGCACCAGCAGGAGGCCGGTCCCAGAGGTCCTCAGAGTTCTAGATGGTCCATGTTTAGTCCTGACTCTAGGCACCAGCAGGAGGCCGCTCCCAGAGGTCCTCAGAGTTCTAGATGGTCCATGTTTAGTCCTGACTCTAGACACCAGCAGGAGGCCGGTCCCAGAGGTCCTCAGAGTTCTAGATGGTCCATGTTTAGTCCTGACTCTAGACACCAGCAGGAGGCCGGTCCCAGAGGTCCTCAGAGTTCTAGATGGTCCATGTTTAGTCCTGACTCTAGACACCAGCAGGAGGCCGGTCCCAGAGGTCCTCAGAGTTTTAGATGGTACATGTTTAGTCCTGACTCTAGACACCAGCAGGAGGCCGGTCCAAGAGGTCCTCAGAGTTCTAGATGGTCCATGTTTAGTCCTGACTCTAGACACCAGCAGGAGGCCGGTCCCAGAGGTCCTCAGAGTTCTAGATGGTCCATGTTTAGTCCTGACTCTAGACACCAGCAGGAGGCCGGTCCCAGAGGTCCTCAGAGTTCTAGATGGTCCATGTTTAGTCCTGACTCTAGACACCAGCAGGAGGCCGGTCCCAGAGGTCCTCAGAGTTCTAGATGGTCCATGTTTAGTCCTGACTCTAGACACCAGCAGGAGGCCGGTCCAAGAGGTCCTCAATGATTAGGATGCTGCATTGGTTAGTCTTAGTGGGAAAAAAAGCTGAGCAGAAAAGCAAAGCCACCAGCTGTGGGTGGTGACCGAAAGAATTGGATCACAGATACAAGCGGCTGAAATGAGCTTCCTCTGCAGGGTGGCTGGGCTCTCACTCAGAGATGGAGTGAGGAGTAGAGCCATTGTTTCCCAGATTAATTAAAGGACATCTCAGAAAATTGTTTGAATGATTTTAAAAAGAAACATTTTAGATATTTCTACGATCACAGGCGGTGCTGAAGTCTATTCTAGCTATTTCAGGCAAGAGGCAGGGTACACCCCAAACAGGTCACCAGTCTGTTGCAGGGCCGCATACACACTCATTTCCGAGGAACAATTTCAAATTGGACGGTCAACCTAACATGCATTTTTTTTTTTTTTTTTTTTGGAGGATGAGAGGAAACTGGAGTGTCTGGAGTAAACCCCTGAAAACACAAGGAGAACATGCAAACTCCACATAGAAAGGTCAGAGATTAAATTCTCGCCCTACTCCGGTACTCAAACCCCCACCGTGCTGCTCTTATTCTGGATGTGTTTTTTATTTTATTCGTCCACGTTTGAGAAGCGTTGGCGAGCTCTCCCGTTCAATACTCCAACCCCATTTAAACGTAAGCAGGAAGTGTTTTACCGCACCCGCCTCGGCTCACGTTCCATCCAAACAAACAATGCTGTTTTTATGTAAACACACCAAATAAGAACGCGCGTTGACTTAAAAGCTTTGCTAGCTTGATGTTTTCCACTGGATTCGTGGCCTCGGATGAGATTTCTGTAGTTTTGCTCGTAAACATCTCCGAGGCTGGAAACGGTTTTCTCACTCTGAACTTTTCTGTGCAGGAGCCGAACAATCTGAAGTCAAAGAACTCCTTCCGCTTCAACGGCCTGGTACACAAAAAGACCGTGGGTGTGGTGCCCGCTGAGGATGGCAAAGGAATCATTGTGGTTCTAAAGAAGCGCACACGTAAGGACTTTTGAAAGATTTTCAGTCAGTCACCTTCTAATCCGTCTATCCCTTATGGGGCTCCAGGGGTGCCGGAACCCAACCTGGCTGATTGAAGGCGAGGGACAGGGTACACCCGAACAGGTCGCCAGTCTGTCGCGGGGTCACACACTTACAACCTCACACATTCATTCCTAGGAGGTAACTTGGCACCGGCCAATCAACCTAACGTGCATGTTTTTGGAGGGTGGGAGAAAACCCACGTAGACACGGGGTGAACATGCAAACTACACACAGAAAGGACAGCGTTCCAATCCTCATCCCCACCCGGGACTGGAACCCACGACCTTTGTTTGAGTTTTAATCAGTACTTAAATCTGCTTAATTATGACTTGAGGAAGAAGATGAAAGGGAGATTATTTTAGAACGAAATTCGCAGAAAATTTCAAGGTCCGATAAGTCAAAATAAATATTTGTTTTTTTTTGTCGCAGGTCAACGGAAACCGGACAGTTGTTATGAGGAGATCACCATCAACAAAAACTCTCGTACCACCCTGAACAGCCTCAGGCATATCATCCGGAAGAGCAAATACAGGAAGGACCTGCGCATGGTGAGCTCGGAAAATAATCTTCAGTTGATTTGTTAACGTTTTAATTTGAAAATCTCAATGTGTTTGTTTTTCTAAACAGGCTGCCCTCCGCCGTGCCAGTGCCATTCTGAAGAGCCAGAAGCCTGTGGCATTCAAGAAGAAGCGTGGCAGAGCTCCCAAGACTGCATAGATGGAACACATGAAAAAAACCAGTTGAAGTTTTACTTCTTTGAAAATAAAACTAAGTGGCTTGAAGTTACTCGTTTGTTTGTTTTCACAAAAATAAGCTTTAATTCTTCAACAATTTGAGTTTTTTTTTCTGAATATAAATAAAAACTTTCTGAAAGTCCCGCAGGAGAAATTCTGGTGTCCAGCAGAAACAGAAATCAAGTACAAAGAAAATAAATAAAAACATACTTACATATAAAATCAAATAAGACTCGGTTCCTTCCAGAAACATCTGCCTGAGGGCTGGAGGGAAGAAGACCTCCTAAAGCTCAGTGAGAGGAACCTGTTACTTCGGGTTGTCTTCTGGGTGGGATAGCATCATGTGGAGCAATGGTCCCCAACCACCGGTCCAGGGACCGGTACCAGGCTGCAAAAAATAAAGAAAAAACTTCCATTATTTCAATTAGTTTTTTTTATTTTAGCCTTTATTAGAAAGGTTTTCTTGAAAACTATGTTTTAATTTGAAAAGTGACCGGATACAGAGTTACGAAGCAGACTAGACTTTAGAAACACTCTTCAGGTCCAGATGGGACTGTCTGGTTCCAGCAAAACAAAGAACTCTGATTGATCTAGTCTTACTGTGAGGAGTCTGACTGATTTTTTAAATATTGTAAATTGCTCTCTTCAGACGGGTGTCTTTCCATCTGCTTGTAAAACGGCGGTGGTGAGGCCCCTTCTGAAGAAGAGCAATTTGGATCCTAAAACTCTTGATAATTATAGACCTGTATCCAACTTACCTTTTTTAAGCAAATTAGTTGAGAAAGTTGTGTTCAATCAAATACGAGTTTTTAAATAGACACAATATCTTAGAAAAATATCAATCTGGTTTTAGAACAAACCACAGTACAGAGACAGCCCTTTGAAAGATTGTTAATGATCTAAAATATAACATGGATGCACAGAAGCTTTCTGTGCTGGTGCTACTGGATCTCAGTAGATCACCAGATTTTATTTCACAGACTTAGGAGTCTGGTGGGCCTCTCTGGTACCGTTCTTAAATGGTTTTACTCCTATCTCATAGATAGACGGTTTTCTGTAAGTATGGATACGTGCTCCTCAAAAATTCATAAAATTGAATGTGAGGTTCCCCAAGGTTCAATACTTTTTAATCTGTACATGCTGCCACTTGGGGATGTCATCAGGAGACACGGTGTGTATTTTCACACATTTATGCTGATGATACACAGCTTTACATCGCCGTGTCTCCTGATGACCTGGAACCTGTTAATGTTCTTTTAAATTGTATTTTAGATATAAAGTCATGGATGGCAGAGAACTTCTTACAGCTCAACCCGGACAAAACTGAAGTTTTAATTGTTGGTCCTGAAGACAAGAGAGAGATGATTTTACCCAGATTGCACCCTTTTAAAACAACCCATTGTGTAAGAAATTTGAGCGTTCTTTTTGACTCTGAGTTGAATTTTATTCCACATATAAAAAACGTCACAAAGACGGGATTTTATCATCTTAAAATCATAGCCAGAGTTTGCCCATTTCTCTCTCTTGCCAGCACTGAGGTTCTGATGCATGCTTTTATTTCTAGTAGAATAGATTATTGTATTATTTAGACATTTTTTTTTCTACTTTTGATGTTGTTTACGTTTTTGTTTGTTCTGTTCAGCACTTTGTGTGACCTTATGTTGGAAAACTGCTCTATAAATAAAATTTGAATTGATTTAGTATTTTTTTTCACTTTCTTTTTGTCATTATTTTGAAGGTATGTTTACCGTTACCAAGGCAACCAGAGTGCATTCGAGCAGAGAGAATGTTTCCATGTTATAAAGATGCTGATCGGTGCAGCATCAGCAATAACTAGGACGCTGCATCGGTCCGTCATGGTAAACAGAGAGCTGAGCCGAAAAGCAAAGCTCTCGATTTACAAGTTGATCTACGTTTCTACCCTCACCATGGTAACCAGGATCTACGTTCCTACCCTCACCATAGTAACCAGGATCTATGTTCCTACGCTCACCATGGTAACCAGGATCTACGTTCCTACCCTCACCATGGTAACCAGGATCTACGTTCCTACCCTCACCATGGTAACCAGGATCTATGTTCCTACCCTCACCATGGTAACCAGGATCTATGTTCCTACGCTCACCATGGTAACCAGGATCTACGTTCCTACCCTCACCATGGTAACCAGGATCTACGTTCCTACCCTCACCATGGTAACCAGGATCTACGTTCCTACCCTCACCATGCGAAAGAATGAGATCGCGGATACAAACGTCCGAAATGAGCTACCTCCGGAAGGGTGGCTGGGCTCTCACTTAGAGATCGGGTGAGGAGCTCTGCCATCCGGGAGGAGCTCGGTGTCGAGCCTCTCCTCCTCCAGGTCAAGAGGATCCAGATGGGGTGGTTCGGGCATCTGGTCAGGATGCCCCCCGAGCGCCTCGCTGGTGAGGTGTTTCCGGCACGTCCCACCGGGAGGAGACCAAGAGGCAGACCCCAGACCCTCTGGAGAGACTATGTCTCACAGCTGGCCGGGGAATGACTTGGGATCCTTCCAGGTGAGCTAGAGGATGCAGTCGGGGTGAGAGAAGCCTGGGCTTCCCGTTTGAAGCTGTTGACCCCGCGGCCCGGCCCCGGAACAAACGGAAGATGCTGCTAATAAATTTTCTCGTGAGGACAAAAAGGATTTAAGTTTATTATTTATTTAAAAAAAACATTTTTCTTCAGGCTGGTCTTATTTCATTTTTCTGCTCCACCCTTTAGATCGGTCCGTAGTGTAGGAAAGGTTAGGGACCTCTGATGTAGAGGGTGATGGGGGTTATTCAGGATACCCTGCATTAAAGCCAAATAATAAGCCAAGAAATATTTGTTGTTTTGTGGTTTTTGCAGCACTGACTTTACTATCGATTTATTTTAAAAATATTTGAATGAAGATCAACCATGTTAGAGATTTAGTGACGTACTTCTGCATCCATTGATAATTTACCATCTTGGGTTTTAAAACGACCAAGTATTCCAACTAATTATTTGCCTGCTAAACTCATCTCTGTATGTAGATAAATACAGAGCAATGAGATTAGTGGAGGACGGGATAGGGAGGGGTACCGGGTGTACTTTATCTGACCTAGTTTGATGAACTCGATACATGTTGGACATAAAGAGTGAGCCATAAGTTTCCATGCAAACAAACATTTGACTTTGAAAATCATTTGCGTGTAGGCCTGGATATACTGGTTCAGAAGATTACGTAAGTTTATGTGTAAAATTATTCATCTGAAACAAAAATGGAGAAAAGTCCCTGATCCTCATCTAAATATGAGAGAAATTTGAAATCAAATTCGGATATTTTACTGAGAAATAGAATCATGCTAAAGGAGGTCCGTTCCATTGTCTCTAGACCAATCAGCATGGCCGGTCTCACCACGGTTTTCTACACTTTCCCTTTCATTTTCTCTGAAACTCTTCTATCACACATCACACCTGATACTTTCCTCCACCCGTTCTAGCCTGCCTGCACACGCTTCTTCTCCTCTTTTCCACACTCTCCATTGCTCTGGACTGTTGATCCTAGATACTTAAAATCTTCCACCTTCTTCATCTCTTCTCCCTGTAACCTCACTTTTCCATTTGGATCCCTCTCATTTACACACATGTACTCTGTTTTACTCTGACTAATCTTCATTCCTCTTCTTTCTAGTGCAAACCTCCACCTCTCCAGCTTTTCCTCCACCTCTTCTCTCCTCCTCTCACTACAGATCACAATGTCATCTGCAAACATCATTGTTCATGGGGATTCCTGTCTGACCTCGTCTGTCAGCCTGTATCAATCTTGTATCAGCTGTATTTAAGAAAAAGTATCAAAGTACCAAAAGTATCAAATCCTAGGGGTAAAACAATTTTATACAAAGTATTTTTAAACAACACAGTCCTTTTTCTTCTTTTGGCATTTCCCTTTAGGGGGCGCCACAGCAAGTCAGTTTCTACCATCTAACCCTATCTGCTGCATCTTCTTTGGTCACACCAACAATCCCATGATTTGACCATTTGGCCACCCTATTGAATGTGATTGGCCACTCTATGAACGCCTTCAGATAAGAATTATTTCCCGACAAAAACACAGCCCCTCCCCCTTTAAACAGTTCAGCTAATATTTGGAATAGTTTTACATTTCCAGTCCATATAAAAAGTATCAGTGGATTGAAATAGGATTCGACTGATCCCATCAACCCTCTGCTACTGTAGTTACTGATGCAGAATCATTAGATAGATTTTAAAGCAACCCACTGGCAGCTTTCCACTCGTGGCTTTGGAATTAAAGATCCGACTGCTGTTGGCCCCTCCTGTTTTTTCTCTAAGCTGATAAAGCATCCCACAGCAATCATTTGGGGACGTAAGTCGGAGTGGATGGCCTGGTTTTTAGGGAGATGTGACAGGTAGGATGTGCTGGCCACCATGAGAACACCAGGGTTTTTTTTGTTGCCACTGGTTCTGCTGGTTCTGGAGAGTCACAGCTTTGAGTTACAAGATACCATCCACGCTCTAATAGAGGAAAACATTCACCTACATGACCAACTGGAAAACCTCACCCAGGCCCTCAGGGAGCTCAAACGGATGCTGTGGCATCATGCCAACGGTACTGTACTCATAATAATTATTCATACCCCTGGTAGATTTGACTATTTTTAACCAAACAGAATTTTTGATTTCACATTTATTTAAACTTAAAACAAAAAGTTGCACGTCTAAAGTTATCCTTAACCCGAATGAAATAAGGGATGTTAGTTTTTGACCAACTTTTTGTACGTTCTGAAGGTACCCATTTATGTCTGTTTTTGGAGACGACAAATTTCCATTGGCTAATTCTGACGTACTTACAGTGATGTTGGTTAATATCCACGTCCCTGAAATAAGTAAACAAATATCTTTAACAATGATTTCAAGCTCATTTTGGTTAAAATAAGTTTTCGGAAAAAGTGAGTCTCACTTCCAGTCCCAAAAAATCCTCTTAGGCGTATAAAAGTAACTTAAGTCACTCTTAAAAACATTAGAAGCAGTACTCTGATTACATACCCTAATCCAAAACTTAAAAGCAGGTAAACAGACGTTCTCATCAAAAGGCTCGTTTTAAAACATCTCTAAATAAACTCTAAATGTTTCCTTTGTGTGTCACTGCGATAAAAAAGAAACAACATCCAAGGTCAAAACAGATTTTTCTTTCATCTAATGTTTGTGTTCTGACTTTAATCCTCCTGCTTTTCTCTGCTCAGCACGCACTCCGTGCTCCGCATCACACCATCAATTAGTTTTTTTTTCTTTCCAGTCGAGCTGCAGTTTGGTCGGCTGATGACGAGCGTTTGTGTTTCTATTTTCAGATCCAGACCATCATAACGAACACCATGACCATCATGATGAGGAGGCCCAGCACTTGTGGGAAGAATGGTCCCAACATGGTGGGTTCAATGTTGAAACTTTTTCAATTTCAACTCAATTGGATTTACTAAATAGTCTGATGTCACAACAGTTGTTTCAATGGGCGTCACGAAATAAAAAATCTGAATACGATATTTGTAAACAGAAAAAAAGCTTGTAATAATTTTTATTTACCGTATTTTCTGGACTATAAAGCGCACCTGCATATAATCCGCAGTCGACTTCAGGCATTGCATAAGCTCTTCCCGCTGCCTCCTCCAGCGTCTCACCATCGACTCATTGACGCTTAGCTTCCGAGCAGCAGCGCGGTTTCCTTCCTGTATAGCAACATCGATGGCCTTCATCATACGAACTTCTTCGTGTGGGTTCCATGAAGAAGAAGAAGAAGATGAAGATAATAGGATTGGAAATGTGTCGTCCTTCTATCTGCTTCTACCAGTTATATCTGCTAAAGAGGAAGTAGCGTATTCTTCTTTGCATTTATTTTATCTTAGTTTTGATTCTAGTTCCGGTTAGAGCGCCCCATAGCGGTGGAAAAAAATCCACAGAATAGCCGCTCCTTTTTATTAGCCGCATGGTTCAAAACCTATGAAAAAAGTAGCGGCTTATTGTCCAGAAAGTACGGTAATTCTACTTCCATTTTTACACTGAGATCTGGACGCTCAGTCCAGCTCCTGGTCGCATGCACGGCATAGCGTAAATCTAGTTTGAGGCCACAAATACAGTGTAAAGTGTCGTGAAGTTAGCAACACAAGCGTTATTCTAATTATGGCGCAGGAGGGAGAGCAGAACTCGAGGGGAGTGAGTGAGTGTGAGAAGAGCCCATACACTGCTATAGCTAAGATGTTTTTACCTTCCTCGACAGGTATCACTGCAGAAACACACCTGCTGTTGGAGCACGCCTTCTGTGGACATGAGCTCCACGCTTCTGCCGCTCCCCTCCATGACGACGCCACCCTCCCGCTGGTGGTGATGACTTGCCTCATTCTGCTGGTGCTGAGATGCCTCTAAACGCCACAAAAGCCGATCACAGTTTAGTTAAAAACAAAATGAAAGATCTTCTAGCGCCAACATCCCAGCAACTATTTGGGAACACTGGTCTTTTTTAGTTTTTTTGGGGTTGGTTCGCCAACCAATAGAAATACTTTGTTGTTGCTGTAACCAGACAGTTGGATTGATTGACAAGCTGTGGGCCAATGGTTTTAGTTCGCCATACAAAAATGATTTGTTGAGGTTTTCAACGTTCAAAACAGTCCAGTTTCTTTTTAGATATAAAAATTTCAGTGAACCGATTTATAATTATGAGCCCGATCAGCGACGGCAGGTTTAAGTAAGATGGTAAAAATGAATTTATAAAAATCTTCCATACCTTTAACATCTCATAGAAACGAGAAGAATGATGTTCTGTTGGGATCATCACCGCGCCCCCTCCAGCTCATCCTGTTCCTGCCCATTATTGAGCCGATGAAATTAGACAGGTTCACCGATTGGTCTGTTGGGAGTTACTGAACTGGAAATGTGATCCAGAGGAAGCTGGACCGGGTTCATACGTCAAAGGTCTTCAAACAGATTCCAAACAGCATCCTTAAAGCCTGAGTGAAATTAGACCCTTAAGAATTTAATTATTATGATGATTATTTAAATCTCAGCTACATAAAGGATTAGTACTTTTCTGGGTTCATAATTCCTATTTTATAGTATTTAGAGATAAACATGGTACATTTTGTTAGCTCAGAAATGTTATATTGGCAAATTTTTTTTCAGAAATACATTTTCGGTAATCAGTTCCCTTTTGGGACTCTGAATTGCACCTCCTCTCGCTCCCTGCTCAGTCCAAATTTTGAGGCCGCAAATTCAGTGTAAAGCGCATCAAGTCACCAAAACCAGCGCATATTCTTTTACGTTCTTACTTTGGAACATTTACATTAAATTTGCAGTGCCTGTTGACGGAACAGACTGAGCGCGAGCGAATCGTTTTGCATAATGACCCGTCGTTATGGCGGAGTCCCTCAGAGACACACCCTGAGCCTTTTCCTGTTTAAAATGTTAATATCATGAGTTTGTTCAAAGATGGATTTCAACTCGTAGCTTCAAATAAAAAATTATTTTAAAAAAAGTCATGTTTGGTCATTTGTTGATTGTTTACACATTAAATTTTTTTAGTTACAGCTCAAACTATTTTCTTACCATGGTTATCTTATTATTTACCAAAAACGTTTCTATTTGGTTTTCCGATGTATGGTTCATTGACTATTATCATATTTTGGGGAGAAAAGGAGGACTTTTTTTTGTAAAATGGTTCATTTGTTCATTTCCCGCTGAGCCGAAAAGCAAAGCTCTCGATTTACAAGTCGATCTACATTCCTACCCTCACCATGGTAACCAGCTGTGGGTGGTGACCGAAAGAATGAGATCACGGATACAAGCGGCCGAAATTAGCTTCCTCTGCAGGGTGGCTGGCCTCTCACTCAGAGATCGGGTGAGGAGCTCTGCCATCCGGGAGGAGCTCGGTGTCGAGCCGCTCCTCCTCCAGGTAGAGAGAAGCCAGATGGGGTGGTTCAGGCATCTGGTCAGGATGCCTTGCGGGCAAGGTGCTTTGGGCACGTCCCACCAGGAGGAGACCAAGGGGCAGATCCCCAGACCCGCTGGAGAGACTATGTCTCACAGCTGGCCGGGGAACGACTTGGGATCCTTCCAGGTGAGCTAGAGGATGCAGCCAGGGTGAGAGAGGCCTGGGTTTCCCGTTTGAGGCTGTTGCCCCCGGATGAGCGGAAGACGACGGAACAGAACGGTTCATTTGTAAAAATGATGTGGGATTAAATGAGTTTTTTCTTTCGCCTTAAGCGAGGTCTTTTTTTTTTTTAATCTTGTTTTTGAACCAACCTTGTCCTAAATAAACTCAGATCATCAGCACTGCTATCAAAATACAATCTGAAACATCAAAGGAATTTCTAGTTTATTTATTGGATTTGTGGAACAGGTGTGACACTCATCGTGATTCTAAAGCAACCGGGATCGATGATATAAACAACATACGATAAACAGATTTTTTTGTTACGATTAAACAGGTGCAGAAACTAAAACATCTGCAGAAAATTAAAAGCAAACTCCGAAAAGTAAAAGTTCAACTAAAGTTCAATAAAAAGTAAAAGTTCAACTAAAGTTCAATAAAAAGTAAAAGTTCAACTAAAGTTCAAACGAACAGAAAACGACGGGAAAAAACTAGAGATGCAAATGAAAAAAAAAAAGAACAAATACATTTAAAACAAATAAATAATTTACAGTCACGATTCCAACTGCAAAATTCAGTGTTTAAACGAGAGGATAACGGGTACGATTCCACCCTGGAATGATAGAAGCAAACCTGTGTGTGTGTGTGTGTGTGTTCAGTTTGAACAGAGAATACCAAGGGAGAGTTTTTTTTTGAAAGAAAGAGTTCATGCAAACGTGTGACTGTGATTCACTGCTTTAATCGATATCAAGGTCTGAGTCGTCATCGCTTACAGTACTCTGTATGATGGCTCCGTTGCGTACGGTCTTTGAGGCGATGGCGGACTTCTCCGGCAGCAAGCCGTACTCCTGCAGCAGCGCCTCCACGTCCACGGCAAAGAAGTCTTCTCCCAGCTGGTCCGTGAGACGCACAAAGTTCCCGATCAGGTCCCCTCCCTTGTAGACAAGCAGCGCAGGTAGGGCGCTTTCCCTGAACAGATCGCTGGTGCTGATGGCGGCGCTGCGCACGCTGCAGAACTTCACCAGAGGGTACTCCTGCGCCAGGCACAGCAGGCAGCCGCTCATTGCCTCACAGCCCGCTACCTCCGGCTCGTAGATGTGAATCATCACCAGCGTGCTCTTGTCTTCTTTGTCCAAAGCCTCCAGGAAGTCCTCGCCGCTGTTCAGCTCGTAGACCCGTTCGAAGCGCTTTCCCTGGCAGAGCTGCCGACGCATCTCCTCGATGCGCTGCATGCGGTAACGCTGCAGGAAGTCCTCGTCATCCTGCTCCTCCTGGAGCATGTTGTACTCCTGCATGGTCATCTGAGGAGCAGACACGTGGTACATCTCAGGAGTGATTGATAAATAAACTCTAACACCGCGGAGCACGTCTTAACGTGAGCATCTGAGGATGTAACGCGGTGCTCATCGAGGACCTGAGTTAGAAACTGGTTTACAGGATGGCCGAACAAGGGACACGTGGTCAAATAACTTGCGGCCAAAGCGTTTAATCTGATCTAGGGGTGAGTTTGACTCCACCCCACTTTTGGTCTTTTCGCAAAGTTGCTTCGACACTGGAAATAAAATTTGATTTTAGTGCCTATTCAAATGGTTCCTGTTAAGATCTAAACAGCTTGGACCTGCTGTCTTGAAAGATTCTTCCTGAAGTAGTCATTTATTATCTGATGTACTATTTAGAGGATCATTTTTTATTTGGCCGTGTTGGAGCACCAAAGCAATCACCCATGTTTTGTATGTTTGTTTTGTTTCAGTCACGATTTTGTCCTCTAATCCATATCAGGAAAACAATTATGGTAATTTTGATTCTACAATCGGAGGCTGAAACAGAAGCTAAACGACTTATTTGTTTGTGTTTTTTGTATTATTTGGTTAAAACAAACAAAACTCTTTACTATGAGTTTTATAAAATTGGTATACGAGCTCTGCACCCTTTAACGGGCACACGTTTTCCCCCTTTTTACTCTGAACAGGCGCACATGCTTTCAAACTAACGGGGAACAAATAGTCTTGTATAATCTTGTTTTCTAACAAGTCTGTGTAGTTCCTCATTCATCCAGGAGTGATCCATAGTAGAAAAAGTTTCAAAAAAGTCTTCTGGACAGTTTAATTCTTGAACAAGACGTTTCGACTTCCATCCGGAAATCATTTTCAATCTGAATGAAATGGACTGATGTGATGAAAGAAAATCTCTCACTGAATCGGAGTGGAGGCGTTAGATACATTTTGCCCGGTATTTACAGCAGCCTTTTGAAGCCATGGACTAAAGATGACACCTCGTGACCCAGTTTCACGCCTCTCGTTAGCAGGAATTTCTATTCACTGGGCTTTTAGCATTTTTATAATAGGGTCGTTTACTGGTCTGTGGCTACAATAGGAGCCATTCACGGCCATCATAGGTAACACAGGCTCATTGGACGAGCCCTTCTTACTATTTTTTTTTTTTTTACCTTTTACTCAGGTTAGTATAAATAGATCCAGTTTTCTGTCCATTTCATTCAGATTGAAAATGATTTCCGGATGGAAGTCGAAACGTCTCGATCAAGAATTAAACTGTCCAGAAGACTTTTTGAAACTTTTTCTACTTGTTTTCTAACGTTAATTGCCACGGACGCTTTCGGACGATTTGCCCGATAATTAGTGCAGCCGCTTTCGGTCGCTACACCCCGTTAAGGTTTAAGCTCCACAGAAAAACACATTTTCTGTTACTAGCTTTAGCTTGAATTCCTACGTTCTACTTCTTTTAGGAACTCCAGATAATAAATGAACTGTTCAGTTTGACGGCTACTCGCTGAACGACGATGAGACTCACTTTGCTTTTGATTTTATCCTGTAGCTCTTTCTGCTTTTCTTTGTCTTTCTCCAGGTCGAGATCAGAGCGGCAGGTCATCGACAACTTCTTTATCAATCGTTCCATCTCCTTCTTTTGCTCCTGTTTCTGCTCCACCTCCAGCTGCTTGTACTTCCTCCAGTCGTTGATCACACCTTTTGGTCCTGAAATGGAAGAAGAAATGTCGGCCGTTAATTTAAAAACATCACGGATGTTACTTTAAATCAGTGCTTCACCCGAGTGACTATAATTAGTATCATTTGTCTATAAAATTGTTATAAGTTGCATAAAACTGTATCCTTATTAACGCATAAGAGAATAAAAAGGAAAGAAATATGGATCAATTTACAACAAAGAACAGCTTTATCAACTATAACACTGAGCGAATGCTCCCAGCGCACACTCTGCCAATGAGAGTGCTACTGCCCCTTAATGTAGTGGAGTGGTATTGCACTATAACTGAGAAAAGTAAAATAAATAAATAAATAAATTAAAATGATGTTCTCCGAGGCCAAACACGACCCCTTACAAGAGCCCCCTAATGATAACCACTGCTTTAAATCAAGAACAGAGGGAAGGAATTGACAGATGTGTTGGTGCAGCATCTGCAATAATCAGGTGTAGAAAGAGCTGAGCCGTAAATCAAAGCTCTCGATTTACAAGTCGATCTACGTTCCCGCCCTTACCTATGGTCACCAACTGTGGGTGGTGACTGAAAGAACGAGATCACGGATACAAGCGGTCAAAATGAGCTTCCTCCGCAGAGTAGCTGAGCTCTCACTCAGAGACAGAGCGAGGAGCTCTGCCATCTGGAGTAGAGTGATTGGTCAAGAGAAGGCAGATGGGGTGGTTTGGGCATCTGGTTAGGAGGACTCCTGAACGCCTCACTTGTGAGGTGTTTTGGGTATGTCCCACTAAGAGAGGACGCACAAGTAGACACTGGACACGGTGGAGAGACTATGTCTCACCGCTGACCAGGGAACACCTCGGGATCCTCTCGGATGAGCTTGAGGATGCAGCCGGGGTGAGAGAAACCTGGGCTTCCCATCAGAGGAAAACAAAAATTCAACAGTAAAAGCTGCTTACCTGTGTTGACGGAGCTGCCATCTGCACTGTAGTCCAACTCAGGTTCAGCAGCAGTGTTTCCTCGGATGGTCTTACGCTCCCCATCTTCATCCTCATTGTCACTGCCTTCATCCTCACTGCTGCTGTAGTAGTACTGCAGCTTCTCCCCCAGGATCTTATCATCCAGAGTAGACATGTTTCACCTGTGGAAACCATCAACAGCACTTAGATGGACCAGCATGGCAGATTGTTTTGATGCTGTGAGAAAAAAACTCCTGCCAAGCCAATTTCAAAATGAGGACAGGTGTTTGGACGCATTGATCCAGGGGATTTAGTTTGTTTATTTTTTTTACAAATCAGAAACACTTTGATTTTTTACAAATAAAAATATTGACATCATTTATTAGTAAACATTATTTCAAGTTGTTTTTGTTTACATCACATGTAAATAATCAACATAAACAATAGAAAAATGTAGAGAGATGAGCTCAGAATCAACTCCATTCTCTTTGAAGTGACTGAAAACTACAGATCAAATCCAATTATGTTGATCGTGCATGGAAGCGGCTGAAGCTAGATGCTAACGGAAAGAAAGGGAAGTTAGCCCCAGAAGCTAGGATCATTTGGTCTATTCATCGATCAGAGTGTCTGAATAGAACCTGATCTCTGTTTACTAAAACCTAGAGGTGAATAATGTCTTACCTCAACTCTCCACGGGTTACGGTGTTCAGATCGTGCTGTTTTATCAGAAGCTTAACTCCAAATACAGCCCAGATGATGCCTTCAGGTCTTCGCGTTTCAGAGAAGTCGTAAATTTGAAGACTTCTCAGTCATCTCATGGAATCTCTTTTAAAAACATACACGTCACTTCTAAAAATAATGTTTATTCATTAAAATTTTTAATAAAATAATTATAACTTGCATGAAAATGTGTGTTTTGTGATTTAAATGGTGTTTTTTTAATGATTTTTTTTTTTTTACGAGAATCTTGAAGGCAACACGAGTGACATGCTTTGACGTCATAGGTCAATGGCATGCAGTTCTCACTTCCGCCATAGAGGGCGCTGTGGGTGAGATATGTTACTTTAAAGCAGGAAGCACTGACGTCAGCAGTGATGATGCCATGAAACCACCATAGGATGTGGATCACTGACATCTGGTGGTCAAACAGAGCAGGTGTTCCACAAAGAAGCTTTTCAAAACTTGTAAAAAAATGTTTGTGTTTTTTTTTTTAATGTGTCTATTTCTCTCAAAGTTTGAAGCTTCCTGTGACTCAGAGAGTAGACTTTAAAGCTGCTCTGCTTAAGTGTGACATGCTAGTACCTTATGAACCATCTAGAACTCTGAAGACCTCTGGGACCGGCCTCCTGCTGGTGTCTAGAGTCAGGACTAAACATGAACCATCTAGAACTCTGAGGACCTCTGGGACCGGCCTCCTGCTGGTGTCTAGTGTCAGGACTAAACATGAACCATCTAGAACTCTGAGGACCTCTGGGACCGGTCTCCTGCTGGTGTCTAGAGTCAGGACTAAACATGAACCATCTAGAACTCTGAGGACCTCTGGGACCGTCCTCCTGCTGGTGTCTAGAGTCAGGACTAAACATGAACCATCTAGAACTCTGAGGACCTCTGGGACCGGCCTCCTGCTGGTGTCTAGAGTCAGGACTAAACATGAACCATCTAGAACTGTGAGGACCTCCGGGACCGGCCTCCCGCTGGTGTCTAGAGTCAGGACTAAACATGAACCATCTAGAACTCTGAGGACCTCTGGGACCGGCCTCCTGCTGGTGTCTAGAGTCAAGACTAAACATGAACCATCTAGAACTCTGAGGACCTCTGGGACCGGCCTCCTGCTGGTGTCTAGAGTCAGGACTAAACATGAACCATCTAGAACTCTGAGGACCTCTGGGACCGGCCTCCTGCTGGTGTCTAGAGTCAGGACTAAATATGAACCATCTAGAACTCTGAGGACCTCTGGGACCGGCCTCCTGTTGGTGCCTAGAGTCAGGACTAAACATGAACCATCTAGAACTCTGAGGACCTCTGGGACCGGCCTCCTGCTGGTGTCTAGAGTCAGGACTAAACATGAACCATCTAGAACTCTGAGGACCTCTGGGACCGGCCTCCTGCTGGTGTCTAGAGTCAGGACTAAATATGAACCATCTAGAACTCTGAGGACCTCTGGGACCGGCCTCCTGTTGGTGCCTAGAGTCAGGACTAAACATGGAGAAGCTGCATTACAATTTTATGCTGCAAAAGTCTGGAACAAACTTTCTGAGGCCGTGAGACAGGCCTCTACTGTGACCATGTTTAAATCTAGGCTGAAAACATTTGATTGAAGATCAATCAGTCAGTCACCTTCTTAATCATCTCTCCCTTATGGGGTTGCAGGAGCCCATCCTGGCTGATTCAAGGCAAGGGGCAGGGTACACCCTGAACAGGTCATCAGTCTGTCATGGGGCCACACACACACACACACACACACACACACACACACACACACACACATACCTAGGGGAAATTTGATACCAGCCAATAAACCTAACATGCATGTTTTTGGAGGGTGGGAGGAAACTGGAGTACCTGGAGAAAACCCATGTATACACAGGGGGAACATGCAAACTTCACACAGAAAGGACAGTGTTCCAAGCCTCATCCCCCAACCATGACTTGAACCCATGACCTTCTTGCTGTGAGGCCACTGTGCCCCCATGCCACCCTAAAGATCAAGCACTCTTTAAATTTTTATTGTATGTTTAGTGGTTTTAATGCATTTTTTTGTCTTTGAAGCACTTTGACTCACCTGCTGTATAAATTGTGCTATAAAATAAACTTGCCTTGCCTCATCTTTGGATCCCAGATATCTCATTTTGACGGCCTTTCCGCTATAGATAGATTTAAAATGTCATTGTTTCAATAGAAAAGCAAACATTCCAAAATGTTGAACAGTCTTCTAATCTCAATCAATGTTCCATCTAATTCCAGAAACATTTGAAATGCTGCTATTTTAAGTAATTAGTATCAATAAGCCAGACATTGTTTGTTTTATTTGATTTTTTTATCAGTTTTATTTAGAAAGAGTTTTAAACTGTTTTTCTCAAATGAATCAAATCTTACAATATATTACATTAAGAAAAATAAGGTCATTTAAAGTTTAACCCAGGACTTCATAAACTTTTAGTCAACTTTAGTCGAATAACAAAAAACATAAAGACCCCAAAACATCAGCTTTAAAAGAACAGACCGTCTTGTATTAGCTCATTTAGATCGTAGAAAGATGATGGTGTTACTTTAAAAAACATTTTAATCGTTCTTTCAACTGAATTCAAGTAAAGTTTTGAAAACAAGTAACAGAAAACCTTTTAAAAACCAAAGTGTATTCATTCTAACGTCATAACGGTTCCAACATTTGAACTTTTTTTTATATGTTTCTTCTTGCAGGGACAACAAATGAACAGGTAAAGACAATAAAGGCTGAATTTGAAGAGAATTATTGCCTTTTCAAACGTGTTGTATAGTTCTTGCTCCTCTCGTTTTGGAATTTTTTTCATTCTGGGAGATTTATCGGATGCGCATGGACAGCGTTACAGCTCATCGAAGCGAATTATTCTCTTCCGAGTGCGTTCCCTCTTCGGAACCTTGAACGACACTTGTGGACATTTCCTAACGTTCAGACAAACCAAATTATTCAGTGAGGCCGACTTGACGATTTTGAAGCCGACCTCGCCTCCAAAGGTGCTCGGCTTCCAGTAGTGTGGGGAGCAGATGGGGTTTGAAAAAAGGACTTTCAGGAAAAATGATATTCCCATCTCCATCATGCTCTCTCCAAAAGTGGACCCTGGTCGTGGTTTCTCTAACAACAAGCCTGGGTAAAATTCCAGCGCGTCAATATGACCATACAGTTGTTCCAGGAAAACGGCGTATTCGTCGTTATCTGCAAAGTCAGACACACTTGTAAGATGGCGCTTAAAGCTTTTTTAGCACTGATGACTTGTTTATAGACAGACTTAATAAATCACTGTCTTCCTTCAGGAATCTGATGGGTTTTGGGGAGTTGGATCGGGAAAAAAAAAAGTTACTCTGCTCTCCAAAGGAAGCTAACTTCCTTCAGAACAGGAATTTTGTCTAAATTATTTTCTAAGCTGCTAAAAAACGAGGGTTCTGGCCTATCCCGGCTTCTGGACAGTGTATTTGACGATCAAGACCTTTCAGGCAAACTCTTCTCAGGTCCTTTCTATCCGACTGAAAAGGATTTCCGGATGGAATCTTAGAAGCTGAAGCGTCTTTATCATCAAATATACTGTCCAGAAAACAACTACGAGGCCTTTTTAACGATACATATCATCATCATACAACGTCATCTGGAAGCCTCATAGTCCTTAGAGATTCCCGTCTAACTCATCTGTCTATGACTATCATCGACGCGGTCCTATCTAAGGTCACGCCTCACCACCATCTTACAGTCCTCATATAACAAATAACATAAAACAAATGTAACATGTTCTGAAAGACAAACTTTGAAATTGAAGTTTTCTCAGAGATGTAGCCTGCACACTGCTGTGTTACTCACCGGTTAGGTCTTTGAAGGATTTGTACGGCTTCAGATTAAAACGCTTCCTGTACTGGTTGAAAGGCTGGAATCGGAGCTCTCGCTCCTCCTCGATTGTCTTAATTGCAACATCTGTCAGCGACAAAGGGATATTTCTCCCTCCTCCGATCTGTAGCGGCAATATTTCAGATAAATTATTACAATAATTCTAAAGTGCGTAGATTTGACTTCATAACACTAGAGATGTAAAAGTTCAATAAAAATAAATTTGTCTGTGTTTACCCTGCCAGCAGGCTGACGATTGAAAGACTCTATCAGCTTTTTCATCCCATAATGTCTCAGAATTGAAGTGTTAAATATGAAGTCATAGTAGTCGATCTTATCTTTGCCGATATCGAATTTGTCAGGCATCATAGCGTGCCAGCGATAGAGATGGTTGAACTCCAAGGCGATACGGTTGCTGTATTGTAGCGGGGTGTTGTATAACAGTCCTGGTGAAAACTTGAGTTTGAGTTTATAGCCGCTGAGGTGCTGCATATATTCTTCCAACAGTATTTTGATAGTTTCTCCTAAAAAATCCACACAAAGATCACTGGATTTAAGAAAGACACATTGTAAAAAGTACTGCTTTCACAACTTTTAACGTTTTCTCTCACCAATAATAATGAGGCGAGCGGTTTGGAAGAGCTGCTCGTCGTCCCAGGTGGGATGCTCTTCGACAAGGATTTTACAGACCCGGTTGTGCTCTCTGAGCCACAGGGTGGCGAACATCTCCAGGCTTGGCAAAAAGCCATACAACTCGTGACCGATGGCTGGTTGCTTTTCAGCTGGCATTCCAGAGAGATAGTACATCTTGACAGCGGCCTCGCTGATGTTAGGAAGAAAAATTTCTCCTTTTATCAGCTAAACGGAGAAAGAAAAAAAATAAATCATCATCTAGAAAATCTGACAGTCCGCAAACAGAAAAGTGAGCTTTCTCTGTCCTGAACGACCTGAAATTTCAGCATTCCTTGGAAGAAGAGTCGGAGTTCCCGCTGACGTTCTAAGTCGTCTCCATAGATGTGTGCTGCACTTATCTGTGGGATAAAAGAACGTTTATGTTTTACACAAAACACAGGTGCAAACATTCAGAATGACTTTTTGTAGAATTGAGGTGAAAAAAGAGATGTTCTGGTTTGATCAGCCATTTTTGAGAAGACAAACTTGAAAAGTAGCTTGATTTTTTTTTTTTTTTTTTGCAGAGTGTTGCATCATTCATTCATTTTTTTTAATAGTGGGATAAATCACAATTGTTAAATTTTTTTTGCAACCTTTTTTTTTAATAATTGTGCGATGGTTGAAATTGCCCCTCTACTAACCCCGTGGTCGAGAGCTTTGGTGAAGCTCATTCCCATGTGCTTGGAGGTCTTGAAGAATTGGTAGGAGAAATGTTGGGCAAAAAAAGCGAACAAAAGATTTGTGCCCTGGGGGTCTGGTTTGAAATATTTGCGCTTGAGCAGAAGTTTCACCAAAATTTTGGGGTCTGGCAGTTTTGACATGCCTAAACAAAGAGAAAAAAAAACCCCAAATCACAGAAACTCAATTATTCAACGTCACGATTCTGTGTCTGGGACAGCCTTCACTGTCCCAAAAGATAAATTATAAAACTAAAAAAAAAAAATCAGGTCTAAAAGAAAGAGTTGTTTTAACTGACCGTTAACTCCAATTGGGGCGGGGCAGTTTTCAGGAACAGGAGGCAGAAGGCGTGTGTAATAGCTGAGGTTGGAGTAGGATTCCCAGGAGAGGTAGTCATATTGGGAGTTGAATGTTGGGGGAGTCGGGATCAAACGGATCCTCACTGTATTAAAAACAGAAAAGTGTCAGTCGACTCATTCACATTGTCCTCGTTGGACATCTTTGCGTGGTCAACTGGTACCAGACCTATTATAAACAAACGCAAAATGATGTCGCTTAAAGAACAGTGGTTCACCATGTCCCAAAACGAATCATAGTGTGTCATGATGAAATGAAATTTCTCCGGAGTGGGCGTGATGAGCACATACAATCGAGTCCAAAGCTCCGCTGGAGATGAAAAGAAAAAAAGAAGTTTAAAGTTTGATTTTACACAACCAGACTTCCTGACCAGTTGTTCTTGTTTTTGTATGGAATGGTTTAAAGACAACATTGAGATATTCTTGAAGTTTGCACTTGTTTTTTGAAGTCAGCATCATGTTGATACGAGAACCAAATTTCTTTCCACAAATTAAAGAAAAAAACTGTTAGAACAGAATCAACTTCTAAACATTCCACAAGACACAAAGACCAAGATGGTTTTCAAAGACTTGTCTGCTTTACAAAATATCTCTTCCTAAAACGTAACGAACATTACTGGATTATTTAAAAGTCAAAAAACACATTTCTAAGGATTACAGAAAGGATTTCTTTCCAGGCAAAACTAAACATCCAACAAAAAAACAATCCAGAGCATTTAAGAGTGTGGAGAAGGGCTGCAGAAGTGTGTGCAGGTAGACTGGGAATGGCTAAAAAAATAGTCAAGTGTGTTGAAATAGTTTCAGCTAAAAAAAACCAATGTGCAAAAAACTGGTGAGAGCAGCCATGTTGCTTTGATTGAGCTGAAAAACAAGAGACATAAAGAGATGCAGGATCCATTTTCCCACAAAAAGAATCCCATACGAGGTACTACAGACTAGGACGAAGGTGAACCAGGAGCTACAGTATGTTGAATTATTTTCTCATTTGACTGGAACAACATGAAGCGGACATTTTCAAAGTGCAATAAAAAACAAGTGGATCCAAAAGGAGGTGTAGAGTTTAATAAATTCAGTTGCACTCACGGATTGTGCAGTTGACTCCATAATAACCAGTATACGTGCAATCACACTTGTATTTACTTTCATTAATCTGCATGCAGACGCCATGGTGTTGACAGGGGAAGTGACAGCACGGGTTCACTGTCGAAAAGAAGAAAACGTTGACATAAAAACTGATCAAATGTAACATTTCTGCAAGAAAAGAAGTGAGACGAACTCGCACACTGACACGTGCACTAATCAGGACTTTTCTTTTTCATTATGACTTTTAACCAGGAGTGAATTTGTTTTTTTCTAAATATATAATTTTCTAAAACATTTTCTAAATAGTGTCATAGTTTGTCTTTTAAAAGGAATATTTTAGTTCATTTAAAAACATGTCAGTGTTTTAGCTCTTCTCATGCTCAATCCCTCCTCTAAACAGTGAGGGTCCTTCTGATGGAAATGGACCAAATTATAAATATAAAAAATTTACGCTGTGTTGTGCACACGCCCGAGCAGTGGGATTAAATGGGGAGCAAGATGAGGGGGATTTACGATTTAAAAGTGAACCTGGATACATGTATTTAAAGATTTTTTTTTTAATCTGTGTATTTTGAATTTATGAGCAAACAAAAAGTACTTTGTTTATATGTCATGAGATTCAAAGGATTTACTTATTGAAGCAATCCTGAATCGAGACGGCCAAACAAAAACAAAACTTAAATAAGTAAAGTTGACTAAACCTGAAGTTTTCTTTCCTCAAATCCCAAATTTACAGATGAAAATGTTTCATGCCTTTAATTGATTACAGAAAATCAGAAAGTTTGGACTCTAAATAAAAAATGAATCTCTAGATAAAATTGTTATGTGCAAATTGGACATTTTTGAACCCATTTAAAGATCACTTGAAAAAATTCACTTGAATGTACGCATGAATGACATGCGTACATGTCAATTTGCTATATGTCCAGCAGAGAGCACTATTTCACCTTTAAGACTGGAGGTCAGAGTCATGAGGAGATCAGATTATAGCAGCCAGTCCAACAGGTGAAACCATCTGCAGGGGTCCCTGCTGGTCTTTTTATAGTTAGTTTGATGGTAATTAAGTTATAAAGTAAATAAACTCTAAAAGAGATATTGCTTTAGGTGCTTCGGAAAAGTAAATGCCTTATAAAATAAAAAAAATCCCAACAATTGCTGTTTTTGGGTTTTTTTTCTCTCAACATGAGACGTGTTTTTATGGGATTAAATTTATTTTTAAAAAAGGCTGGTTTTCTTTTCTTTTTTTTTTCACCCCATGAAAAGTAGTAGTTAGGAATTTGTTTAAAAAAGATTTTATTGTCATCCCCTCGCCTGCCGCCAGAGGGAGCCTTGGACCTTCCCCCATCACCCTGACTGAGACACCTGAGGGTGATTATTCTGATGCCACACATCTGTGGACCTGGACCTCCATGTTGGGCCATCGTCATCCTTCCCAGTCAGGTCTTCCAGGCTGCCTGACCAAGTCGACCTCTGAACTTCTCTGAGTTAACCCCGTGCCCTTTGCCTTACAGACTTGAGTGACTTCTGTTAATAAATCCTGTTTTGTCCTGCATTTGCGTCCCCCTCCTTCCACATCACGACCCATTTTCTGTTTATCAGTGTCATTGTACCAAGAGTTGGCCTGTCAGAACTTGCTTTGTTACCAAGGTTACAGACATCTTACGTCTTAGGAAAAGCTTCACTCGTAGAGCAAAGACAGGATGCCCAAGCCCTCCTCTCACCCACCTGAACCTGAGGTAATCTCGTCTCCCTGACGGGCGTGTTCTTGCAGCAGCATGAGAAGACTGCAGACGAATGCTACGATAAAGGCTTATGGGGAAAAAAAAAAAAGAGAAATCAGTGCGTTAACAGTTCCATGTGCAGCACCTCCACTGGACTGAAGTCCGTCTGACCCGGGGAGGGGGGGGGGGGGGGGGGGGGGGGGGGGGGGGGGGTGTAATCACACACTCACCTCTCATCGCAGCAGTTTCGGTTGAAGAATTGATTCAATAATGTGTCATTCGAACCCTGAAAGAGGGTTGAAGATTTTAAACTTGGTGACGGACTTGAACTCGTCCACGTGAGCGCTTTGGGAACCTGAGCGATCTCCAGCAGCCTGAGGTGGTCCTCGTGCTGGATCAGAGATCCACCCTGTAGAGAAGGAAACGGTCCATCTGGGTAAGGAGAGTCCAGGTAGAAAACTGGAGTTCACACACAAAGTCTACAAGTCCCACAATTTATGAGAACTGTACCAACTAAAAGCTGAGAAAGTGGACTGGTGGCACTGGTCTGTCATGGGACCTGCTGGTGCATGTGGAATCACACCGCTCGTTCTCTCATTTTTTAAAAATAACACCTAACTAATTAAAGTCGTTCCAATTTTTTTCTATTAAAGGAATTTTGTCTGGTCGAGACGATTCATTTGAAAGTTTCTAAAAGGGATCGTTAACTGTTTTAAAGGCCAATTGCCATTTTTTTTTTTTTTACTAAAAGAGGTAAGAAATAACTAAAAAAAAGGGTCTGGAAATGGCCAAAAAAACGAGGGGTGCTAAACGGTTTGTGATAGATGTTGAAACTGCTAAGATGTTTATATGTGAAAGAAAACAGACTAAAAACGAAAGTTTTTGTAACACTAGAACTACCAAAGCCGTCAATTTGACGGTTCACAGAAGTGGACGTCAAATTACTGGAGTTACGTTGATTTTGGACGTTCCTGGGTTTTTAACTTTTTTTAAATATTTTTTTTGTATTTTGTTGTAATTTAACTAAAATAAAACACTAAAAACGAGTTCTGAGTAATTCTTCCTCTGACTCCCACACCTGTCATTTTGACGCCTCTGGTAACTGCTATTAAATTGAATTTACTTTATTTTTCCCCAAAGGGAAATTTGAGATGTTACAGCGCCACTCAGGTGAAATCTAGGTGAACAAAAATGGATTTAAGAAGACATTTGTCAGTGACTGAGACACTTCAGTGGATGAAGTTGTCGCTATAGAGCTACGTGATTGTGAAATTGACGGTCGTGAGAGTTTTAATAGTTCTAGAATTCTGTTAGTCCTAGTGTTAAAACATAAAACGTGAAAGAGAGATTTAGACTATCTTAAAATTTGTTTTAAAAAGTTCAAAATAGTTTAAATGCCGAAAATAACTTTTTAAACTATTCCATTTAACCTGAACTATTTAAAAGTGGACAATTACTGAAGTTTTGAAAATAGTTAAGAAAAAATACCACAGAGATAGATTAAAAAAGAAAATGAAAACTTTATTAAAATGTTTGAACTAAGTTTTTTAAAAATAGTTTAAAATGAAAAATGGCTTAAGTTTAAACATTTTAAAAGATAAGACTTAAAATTATAAATATAAAAAAAAAGCTTTTAAAAGTTGACAAAATTGACGATAACTTTAGAAAAACAAAAATAAATAAACCTAAAAGAGAATTTAAAATTAAACATGAAAATTGCTCCAAAAATAGGAGATAAGTTAAAGAGTTGAATAAAACTAATAAACAAATAAATATAGAAATAGTTTGAAAAAAAAGACAGAAAATTGAAGAAAACAAAAAGTTACGCTTGTTTTTTAAAAAGAAAAAGAGCTTTTTTTTTTTTTTTTAAAGTCACCTAATTGAGATAAAAGTAGCTCAAAATCTATTTTTTCCATCTTCACACAAGTTTCTTCGTCGTGACAAAATGTTCACGCTCATTTTCTTCATAAAAAATGTTACTCAAAACCCAGGCAATTGTTTTAAGAAATTTTAAAAAAACTATTTAAAATTAGCTAAAAATATTTTAAAATGGCCTTAAAAGAGATTGAGAAGTTCTAAAAGTGCTTTAAAAAGAGTTTAAAGTAGCTAAGAAAAAAATCGACTATAGCAACACATTAAAGAAGCTAAGAAAATAAATTTAAAAACTTAAAATAAAATAGATCTTAAAATGTATTTAAAAAGTTAAAAACAAATACGATTAACACTAACATTTAGCTTAAGTTAGCTAATTTAGCTAAAATGTTCTTTAAAATCCAGTTAGCTTAAAATACGGAAACAAAACTGATTTAAAAGAGATAAAGGTTGAGTTTGTTTGAAAAGTTGACAAAAGTTTAAAAGTTGAAAATAGCTTTTAAAAAGTTTATCATAGCTTAAAAACGAAACTTTTAAAAGAGGCAGTCACTTAAATGTTAAAATTGCTTTTAAAAAGTTAGCATTGGCTATTTATGAAGTACGTTTTAAAGACACTTTACGGCTCATTTAAAAACACATCAAATTGATAAACAGGTTTTTAAACATTTTAAAAACACGTCGATCTTATTTTAAATGTTCTTTTTCGTAATAAAACACTCGGTAAAAGTTGTAAAACGTGAAGTTTATAACCTTTTATAATAAAATAGTACTAACGATAATGCTAGCTTTTTTATGCTAATGATAGCGGACAGTTTTAGCTAGCTTTAAGTATTAACATCGTTAAAAAAAAGTCGATAAATGTAGATTTGGCGGAGCGCTCTTTACCTTTCCTTGACGATCAAAAGCCTTTCGAGACAAATTCAAGATGTTTACTGGTATTTAGACAAAATCAGATCATTAAATTACTGGAAATGAAACGACGAGAAAAAACAGCGGTTTTTTTTTCTGTCGTGAAAAAAAAAAACGAGCGGTCGCGATGGTGCGTTCAATGGTAAACGGAAGTGGGGTAATTTAAGCTACTGTGACGATGTTTGAAAATCGGCTGAAAAAAGTTCTGTTTATCTGTGTTTTTAATTAATTACTCTTTTTTTAATCTGTTTTAATCATTTTTATTTATGTTTTAAACATTTTGATTCTATGTTTAGTTATTTTAATGTTTTTTTTGTCTCGTGACGCACTTTGAATTACGTTTTCTATTAATCATGCTACAAATAAAATTGCCTTAAAAAGTCTTACAATTTGTGCTGATTATTTTGATTCATATTTACATTTAAAAAACAAATGGTCCATTTTTAATATAAGTTTAATGTGAAATATTGTGTTTAGTGACACGCTATAAAATGGGTATTAAATAAAACACACGAGAAATTTAAAAATAAAAACTTCCAAAAGAAAGTAAAAACATTTTTTAAAAGCTTTTATACGTGGAAGAGTTTTTTAAAGGTTTTTCAACCTTTTTCGTGACAAGGTACGTTTTTTCATTGAAATAAAATCTCGAGTCAAACCAACAACCAAAAATGTTGAAAATTATTCTCTAAACTAACGTAAAATATTTAACAACGAAATTAAAAGCTTTTCCCGAAGCAATCATGTGTCACGATGAGCACTTTTGAAAGTTTTATTTTCTATTTTAACATGTTTAGTTTCAGACATTGAACTTATCGTGAGATTTACCCAGAATGCAACAGAAACCTTTTCCTCTTGAATGTTTTGTAGAAAATGTGAGATTTTATTTAAAAAATCCACCATTTTACTGCTTTTAAAACACAACCTATATTTTCTCTTAATGTCTCAAAAACATGTCGAAAATACAATCCACTAGGTGGGGTAGTTTTTGGGAGGGATGGACAGCCGCGTGCAACAAAAAAGCAGAGAAGAAGAGTGGGTTGCTATGGTTACAGCCCTGCCTGTCTCTAAATAAAATGGCAGGATTTCAAACTGATAAATATAAATAAACTTTAACCCAATTTTTTTTTTTACACACAAACCATGTTCCATTCCGTCATCTTCCGCTTGTTCCGGGGTCGGGTCGTGGGGGCAACAGCCTCAAGCAGGCAACCCAGGCCTCTCTCTCCCCGGCTGCATCCTCTAGCTCACCTGAAAGGATCCCAAGTCATTCCCCGGCCAGCCGTGAGACATAGTCTCTCCAGCGGGTCCGGGGTCTGCCCCTTGGTCTCCTCCCGTTGGGACAGGCCCGAAACACCTCGCCCGCGAGGCGCTCGAGGGGCATCCTGACCAGATGCCTGAACCACCCCATCTGGCTCCTCTCGACCTGGAGGAGGAGCGGCTCAACACCGAGCTCCTCCTGGATGGCAGAACTCCTCATCCGATCTCTGAGTGAGAGCCCAGCCACCCTGCGTTGGAAGCTCATTTCGGCCGCTTGTACCCGCGATCTCATTCTTTCGGTCACCACCCACAGCTGGTGACCATAGGTGAGGGTAGGAACGTAGATCGACTTGTAAATCGAGAGCTTTGCTTTTCGGCTCAGCTCTCTCTTTACCACGACGGACCGATGCAGCGTCCTAGTTATTGCTGATGCCGCACCGATCCGCCTGTCGATGTCCTGCTCCATCCTTCCTCCACTCGTGAACAAGACCCCAAAATACTTAAACTCCTCCACTTAGGGTAGGACCCTGTCCCTGACCTGCAGGGGGCATTCCACCCTTTTCCAGGCGAGGACCATGGTCTCGGATTTGGTGGCGCTAATTCCCAAACCATGTGATCAACCAAAACAATCTTCACAGCTAGCGGTAAATCACGATCATTGTATGAATTTAAAAAGGAACATTTCCCACGGCACATCCGACGATCTCTCATGGAACACTGGTTGAAAAACGCTGGCTTAGCATTAACGTAACCCATTATTACCTGAGCTTTTTTTGAAGACAAATTTCCGAAAAATCTATGCCCACATATAAATTGATGTATTTCAGTCTCTTGATGTGTTTGAATGATTTTTTTTGTGCAGAATAATTTGATAAGTCATTTATTCATGTATGTGTTACTGAAAAAGAGAAAATTAAGACGATACAAAAAAAGTACTTTTTTTTTTGCCTCTTGAAAAACATTGTTTTATAGTAAATAACTCTTTGGATGTCGGATCTGTACCAGGTGGAGTGTTTTATTACATGGTTTTTATAGTTTTATTCTCCATGTTTTTAATGCTATTATTTGGTTTACTTCACCTGCTACTACGTAAGAAGTGGTGCAGTCCCTGATTGGTTTATAAGAGGCAGCTGGGGGGGTGGGGGGGGGAGAAAAAACCAGAGAGGAAGTGGCACCGTGTCCTAAAAAGAGACTCGGGGTGTCCTTCATGGATCCACCGGGCAAGAAGGTTCCTGCAGTCAGCTGTCTGGGCGGAGAGGTTCTCGTAAAGGGCAGACCGAGGACAACAAATCAGCCTGTAAAAGGCGGACTTGGGACAACGAGTGGGCCCGTAAAGGCTGCGGACCCGGGACGAGGAGGTGCCGGTGGGCTGTGAACTCTTTTAAACATGTGAACTCTTTACAAGACTTCTATTTTAAAATATTTTAAATAAATAATGTTAAAACTGGTTTTTGGTCCGTGACTCTGCTTCCCTGGTGCTCCCCACCCGATCCTGAACCGGCAATCGGGTTCAACTACAAGCTTTTTACTTCTTAAAATAGATAAACAACATGTAACATTATCTCTGCAAAGTTTGAAAGTGATTAGATGATGTTTTAGAGAATTAGAGAGATTTTAGTTGAAGGAAATCTGGCCAGGCGTCCATTTCGGGAGCAAATCAATCAATTCAATGTTACTCTGGTGAGGTTAAACCAGGGGGGGCAAACTTTTTAGTTCGTGGGTTTTAACATTTGACAAAGGGGCCGGAACAGGATCAGATGGATAACATGCTTTGGTAACCGCTAGATTACATAGATAGAATGACGTTAGGTTTTAAACAAGCGCGCTAAATGTTACATCAAGAGCGTTAAATTTCAAATCTAGCGGCACTAGGTCTGAAATCTAGTGCAATAGCGCTTAAAAACGTGCATTTAGCGGCGCTAGGTTTGAAATCTAAGCGCTTGATGTAACATTTTGTTTGTTTTAACATCTAACACGCTTGTTTACGTGTGCGCATCGGCCCCGATGGCTTTTCATATCTGTGCAGACTTTTTTTTTTTTTGACAGCGTGCACATCACGGACACACACACATTTTAATGGGAGCAGTGTTGTTGTTTTCTCAACAAAGCCAATAAATCTAGAGTGCGCCATCTAGTGACGAAACATCAGAATCGCAGGGAAAATAAAACTAAAAAGTTTTATTTATTTAACTTTTTCAAGTTCGGCAGGCTGGATTAAAACGTTTAAAGGCCGCATGTGGCCTGCGGACCATAGTTTGCCCAAACACAACTAAGTCATCAGCATACATCATATGATTTACAATAGGACTACCTGTTTGGTAATTAACCCAATCAAATGATTTAGATTCATCTAAAAAACACAAACACAGATGAACCTTTCTGATTAGTTGAGTTTATAGTATTTCCAACTTTTCCGTTCCATCGTCTTCCGCTCATCCGGGGCCGGTGGGGCAACAGCCTCAGACGGGAAGCTCAGGCTTCTCTCACCCCGACTGCATCCTCCAGCTCACCCGGAAGGATCCAGAGTCGTTCCCCAGCCAGCTGTGAGACATAGTCTCTCCAGCGGGTCTGACCTTGGTCTCCTCCCGGTGGGACGTGGCCGAAACACCTCACCAGCGAGGCGCTCGAAAAGCATCCTGACCAGATGCCCAAACCACCCCATCTGGCTCCTCTCGACCTGGAGGAGGAGCAGCACGACACTAAGCTCACCTGATCTCTGAGTGAGAGCCCAGCCAACCTGCTTAGGAAGCTAATTTCGGCTGCTTGTATCCGCGATCTCATTCTTTCGGTCACCACCCACAGCTGGTTACCATGGTGATGGTAGGAACGTAGATCCTGGTTACCATGGTGAGGGTTGGAATGTAGATCCTGGTTACCATGGTGAGGGTAGGAACTAGATCCTGGTTACCATGGTGAGGATAGGAATGTAGAACCTGGTTACCATGGTGAGGGTAGAAGCGTAGATCGACTTGTAAATCGAGAGCTTTACTTCTCGGCTCAGCTCTCTCTTTACCACGACGGACCGATGCAGCGTCCTAGTTATTGCTGACGCCGCACCGATCCACCTGTTGATATGACCAACTTTTCCAGTCTCCACGTCTCACTATTGTGACGGCCGAACTGTGCACGTCTACTTTCCTCATAATTAATTTTCCTCACAGTCCAGGTCATCGTTTTAGGACATTTTAGATTTAAAAACAGTAAAAAATTATAAGTAATGTGAAAAACGGCCCCCGATTGGTTTCAATAGAAAATCCTGACTATTTTCTTCACTTTTAACAGTAAAAAAGAAAACATTCTTAATTTGAAAGTTTCAACTTTAAAAACCCGTTCATTTGACGAGATTAACAGAACCAAATGATTCCACTTTAAAATATATTTTACACCATTTGTATAACTTTAATATTTCAGAATTAAGTTTAAGAAACAATTCATTGACTGTTTTCCCCCATTTAAACTTTAGAATGGTTAAACTGGAGTCTGAGAAAAAAAAAAAAACAGCAAAATTCACTTTGAATCAAAGCAATTCTTTATTGAAACGTTATCTTCTTGTCGTTTGTGTTGGTGTCGACTCAAATAAAAAGGAGTTTAAGTTGAGCTGGTGGCAGCCACAGCAGAACGCCTGGGTTTGGGAGTGGTGCCTTCACGGAACCCATTTCTGGAAAAAAAAACAAAAACAGTTTTACTTAAATATTTAAAATTTTAAAAGAAAATTAATCTCAAAACACGCAACAGGGTGTAGAGCTGGTCCGTGATGGACGAAAGAATGAGATCACGGATACAAGCGGCTGAAATGAGCTTCCTCCGTGTTTCAGGCACGTCTCACTGGGAGGAGACCAAGAGGCAGACCCCGGACCTGCTGGAGAGACTATGTCTCACAGCTGGACAGGGAACACCTCGGGATCCTTCCAGGTGAGCTGGAGGATGCAGTCGGGGAGAGAGAGGCCTGGGCTTCCCGTCTGAGGCTGTTGCCCCCGCGACCCGACCCCGCAACAAGCGGAAGATGACGGAACATGCAACATCACGTGTTTTTTTTGTTTGGACAAATTCCATTTAATTTTCAAACCGATTTGTCGCAGTAGTTTTACTTTTAAACGCAGAAAACAATTGAACTTTTTCTAAATGTGTTGACAAACAAACGAGAATCTGCTACAGTCGTTAAGACTTAATATTTATAATAAACATTATATCCTCATTCTGTTCGTCTTTAGAAGATTGTAAAATAAACTTCGGCCGGCCAAAAACAGAGGAAACAAAATAAAACATTCTTCCACAAACAAACATTTAAAGCATCGGTAAAAAACATTTAAAGTTCAGAAAGAAATATTTTATCGTCTTTAGAAAATATAGGCTTGTTATAAAAAAAATGGAAGAAATAATGTGACCAGAAAATAAAAATTTACTAAAACATAGTTAAACTCTTAAATTAATGAAGTAAAACACGACAACTTGCTTGATTTTAACATTATTATTAATTCCTGAACACAAATCTTTCTATGATATCAGAAACTTTCACCTGAATCTGCGGTAGACCACCTTCAGATGTCTGAGACGACCGGTTCCAGTGGTGTTCCTTCTCTTGGCCTTCGCACTCCAGTTGTCTGAAAAAAAAAACCAAACAAAACATGACCAAGTTTGTTATCGGCATTGAGTCCAGGATATCGCGGTCGTAACTTTTAACGCAACACGACCAGACGCTGCCCAATTGTGCCGACCTTTTGAAGTTTTCTCACATCTGCTTAAAATCGTGGTCAAAAACAGTTGGGACTTTTTTTAGCGACCTCCTGTGGTGGCGCTACAGCACTACACTGACACTAATAGCCTTAGCATCTTAGCATTCAGCCTCAAAGAAGTACATCACTTCCTGTTTACAGCAAGGGAACGTTTCCATCAAAAAAAAAAAAAAAAAAAATCCCGCACCCCGTACCTGAGACACAAGTATTTACAACTAGTAGAAGATTGTTTCTGATCTATTGATAAAATAAATCTGCCTCTGCGCCTCCTCCTGGCGCCCAAACCACTCCATCTGGCTTCTCTCAACCAGGAGGAGCAACGGCTCTACTCCGAGCTCCTCCAGGATGGCAGAGCTCTTCACTACAAGTGAGAGACCATCCACCGTGTGCAGGAAGCTCATTTCGGGCGCTTGTATTTATGATCTCGTTCATTCGCTCATCACCCACAGCTGGTTACCATGGTGAGGATAGGAACATAGATCCTGGTTACCATGGTGAGGATAGAATCGTAGATCCTGGTTACCATGGTGAGGGTAGGAACATAGATCCTGGTTACCATGGTGAGGGTAGGAACATAGATCCTGGTTACCATGGTGAGGGTAGGAACGTAGATCCTGGTTACCATGGTGACGGTAGGAACGTAGATCCTGGTTACCATGGTGACGGTAGGAACGTAGATCCTGGTTACCATGGTGACGGTAGGAACGTAGATCCTGGTTACCATGGTGAGGGTAGGAACGTAGATCCTGGTTACCATGGTGAGGGTAGGAACATAGATCCTGGTTACCATGGTGAGGGTAGGAACATAGATCCTGGTTACCATGGTGAGGGTTGGAACATAGATCCTGGTTACCATGGTGAGGGTAGGAACATAGATCCTGGTTACCATGGTGAGGGTAGGAACATAGATCCTGGTTACCATGGTGAGGGTAGGAACGTAGATCCTGGTTACCATGGTGAGGGTAGGAACATAGATCCTGGTTACCATGGTGAGGGTAGGAACATAGATCCTGGTTACCATGGTGAGGGTAGGAACATAGATCCTGGTTACCATGGTGAGGGTAGGAACGTAGATCCTGGTTACCATGGTGAGGGTAGGAACATAGATCCTGGTTACCATGGTGAGGATAGGAACATAGATCCTGGTTACAATGGTGAGGATAGGAACATAGATCCTGGTTACCATGGTGAGGGTAGGAACGTAGATCCTGGTTACCCAGGTGAGGGTAGGAACGTAGATCCTGGTTACCATGGTGAGGGTTGGAACGTAGATCGACTTGTAAATCGAGAGCTTTGTTTTTCGGCTCAGCTCTTTCTTTACCACCACAGACCGATGCAGTGTCCTGATTATTGCGGACGCTGCACCGATCCGTCAGTCAAACTCTAGCGCCATCTTTCCCCCACTCGTGAAGAAGACCCTGAAATACTTGTGTGTTGTGTTACCTTTCAAACAATCTGCTTGAGACCAAGCAGTTGGCAGCACAGAGCAACCCGTGAAAAAAAGCCCTTCGTAAACAGCTCATTGAGCGCGTTAATATCACAAGACTGACCAAATTTGTGCACCCCAAATTGTTCCAGTCAGTAAAACATTTGCTCCTGACGTTTAGCTGGGACGTCACTGGAAAATAAAAATAAACAAGCTGTTTCTGCTTTTCGTAAACGTAGAAATCCAATATACGTAAGCTAAGTAGTCACTAAACCAATCAGCTGGAAGATTTGTTGTGCAGAAAAAATGAAAGAGCAGGAAACCAAATGCAAGTAGTTAAACGTCATTGACCAGCGGTGCCAGACCAGGTCTTCCTAACTCCAACTGGTCAGTTTTTAAATGGTTCTAAACGAAGCAAATAAGACATAAAAAACTCATTCATGACAAAATATCTACGTCATTAAAAAAAGATTACAGTGAGTCGATTCAATCGGACTGATATCGTTTATTTGTTCAGTGAACGTTTTAAAGTTTTATATTTATTGAAAAAAATGATGGAACTGTTTGAAACTCAAACATCAACGCACCCATCAACAGTGATACCCAGATACAGGTGAAAACTCTAGTGGGTGCGACCCTCCAAGATATTCAATAGAAACAATCAACCCGCTCAATCCTGCCAGGCAACGATTTAAACCAGCATTTTTTAGGACGGGTGATAAAAACATGGACTACCTGTGGAAACCAATCCAACACCCAGATCCTCAAAGAGGGGTTTCTAACCAGAGATCCAACCAGCAACCTTTAAAGTAGGGGTGTCCAAATCCAGTCCTGGAGGGCCGGGGTCCTGAAGGTTGATTCTACACACCTGATCCAGGTCAGTGAGTCAATGTGCCACATTTTATTGGCTGTTGATTTAATTTTATGTGGATCAGCTGGATTAAAAACCAGGAAAACCATCAAGACACCGGCCCTCGAGGACCGGATTTGGACACCCCTACTTTAAAGTGTGAGGTCGTTACCAAATTCACCACCGTGCCCAAAAGCATCTCCTTGGCAAACGAAGACCATGGCACATCAACGCTTACCCCCAAAACTATGACGTTGAAGGTAAGACTTGTTCAAAAAACAAAAGACCTAATTATCAAACCAACAGACGAGCCGAAAAAAAAAAAAACACAAAACACCAATAAAAACCAGAATTTGATTCATTTCTGCGTCTCTTGTAAAGTTGGCGTTAACGATTATTTAATACCAGGTGTTCGTGAATCCAGAACAGGACGTCAGAGTTAGGGTTAGCCTGGCACGAATGATTCTGCAGTTATTTCGCGATTACAACCAGCCACTATTCAAGATAACAAGTCAACAAAATACGCAGATAATTCATTAGATGAATGAACGCTTTAATTTGATCGTCTTATCACGAATATTTGGTTTAATAAACACACAGATATTGTTTTAATACTGAGCCAAACCTTAGCGCACTGTTCTATCTTAATTTTTTTAAATAATACGTAGACATGGTGATAAAAATAAATAAAAAACAACAGAAATGCCGTAAAACATCATGAAGGGACTGAAAGCAGCAATAAAAAGCACGATTTTTTTAAACACTTCAAGCAGTCATCCGACCGTAAAAAAGAGGCTAGCACAATCTGATCACATGGGTCGTGTTTAGCCATTAAAGTTACATTTAAAATCGTTAAAAATGTTAAAAACTTTCACGATATTTAACTAAATGACTGGTTTAACTCACACTTTCTCTTGCGTTTCTGAGGATAGCCGCATTTGCCGCATGAAGACTTCTGCAGGTGATAGGCCTTTGAGCCGCAGCGACGGCACAGAGTGTGCGTCTTGTTCCGGCGTTTACCGAAAGACGAGGTTCCCTTCGTCTGAAAACAAAACACGAAAACTTACAATCTTTTCACGTCAAACCCGATGAGTCAGACTTTTAGCTCAAGTCTTGTCTCAGAAAAAAAATTAAAAATCACAGAAAATCATTTGTTCAGACATTTGTGTTTGAAAACATCACAGACAAGACTTCTTAATGACGCGAAAATATTTCATTAAAATTAATATTTACGTGCTTTAATCATAAAAATAAAGGTCTGTTTAAAAACAAAACTAATAGAAACATAAAATATCGTCTTTTGATCATTTTCCTCTAAAGAAAACACTAGAGTTAAAACAGGCTAGCATTCATGCCGCTAAAAAAAAGCGATAATATCACTTTAAATCAAACTTTATTTATAAAATACTTCAATCAGAAGGTAAACATCTTTATAAAACATCAACACACGATAATAACGCGTGAGATGAGCGTCATAAAAACAAGATGTTAACAGATTGGTTTCGTCTCAGAGTTCGAGCTCACCATGTTAGTCCGGTGTGTCACAGAAAAGAGACCGAAAAAAGGCCCGGTGCACCACGTAAATGTATCCGTGCTACTTCCTGTGTGACGTCAGCAACCAAAACGTACACATTTATGCCAAAAAAAACAAAAAACAAATGATATGTGAAGTTTTTTTTTTAAAAACATCATCTTAAATTTGCGTGATTTTTTTTGTCATATTATTTTTTTTGGCGGGTTTTTAAGAGAGATTTTTAAAAGCAAAGCCTTTAATTTGTATTGTTATATTAAATTAGAATAAAACTCAAGATTTGTTCAAAAGGAACCTAATATTTCACTAAATTCTTTCTGTTTTTATTTTTTTTCTGACACATTTGGACAAAAATGATATTATAATGTAGAAAAAATAAAGTATTTAAAAAATAAAGTACTTCCAGCTCTGCCATCTACTGGCTGGAGGAGGAAATTCTGCTCCACTCCACACTGCCACGCGAGTTCAAGAGAGAGGCAGGGTACACCACGAACAGGTCGCCAGTCTACTTTTGGACCACACACACACACACACACACACACACACACACACACACACACACACACACACACACACACACACACACACACACACACACGTTTTTAGAGGGTGGGAGGAAACCGGAGTACCTGGAAAAAACCCAGGCATATGCGGGGAGAACATGCAAACTCCACACAGAAACACCAGTGATTCAAGCCTCGTTCCACTCATGACTCCAACCCCTGACCTTCTTTCTGTGAGGTCCTTGTGATAACCACTGCGCCTCCGTGCAGTGTTTTTTTTAATTCAGTCAGTCATCTTCTTAATCGTCAATCCCTTTTGGGCTTTTGGGGTGCCGGAGCTCAGCTGATTCGAGGCAAAGGGCAGGGTACACCCCGAACAGGTCGCCAGTCTGTCGCGGGGCCACACACATACAACCACACACACACACACACACACTCATTCTTGGGGGCAATCATGTAGTGGCCAATTAACCTAGCATGCTTTTGGAGGGTGGGAGAAAACTGGAGTACCTGGACAAAAACCATGAATATTCGGGGAGAACATGCAAACTCAACACAGAAAGACCAGTGATTCAAGACTCGTCCCACTCATGACTCCAAACCCTGACCTTCTTTCTGTGAGGCCACTGTGATAACCACAGCTCCGCCGTGCAGTGTTTTTTTTAAATTAAATTATATTCGTTTGACCCGATATCACTAAACATTAGTTTTAACGGGTTTCACATCGTATTTAAAAAAAAGTACAAAAACACTCTGCAAACAAAAAAAAGAGAAAAAAGTAGATACACTAATACAAAGCTCAGCACATTCCTGTCCTTAGACCTTCTTCATGGTGGGGAAAACTCCAACAAACAAAAA
The DNA here is from genome assembly GCA_902685375.1 of Neostethus bicornis. Classification (NCBI taxonomy): domain Eukaryota; kingdom Metazoa; phylum Chordata; class Actinopteri; order Atheriniformes; family Phallostethidae; genus Neostethus; species Neostethus bicornis. The sequence goes on along the minus strand of CACRXE010000001.1, from coordinate 6,687,573 downwards.
AAAACCTCGGTGGGCTAGGAGAAAATATGAAACATCATGGGGATCCACATGAAAGAGAGATCCCTCCTCCGGGACGAGCAGGCAATGCGTCTAAAACTATCTTAATCAGGCGTGTTTTGGTAACTTTTTGATGAAATGTCCCTTTTTTTTGCACAGATGGGAATTTTCTCACCAGAAGGTTCTTTTTTCTCAAAAGTCATGTACGTTATGTTTTTTAATTTCTTAATCGTATTCAACACCATACTTCTCAAGCATCTTGTTTTTATCTTTTAGATTCAGTTTTTGTAGATACAGGTTTGGGCATCTGGTCAGGATGCCCCTGAGCGCCTCACTGGTGAAGTGTTTTGGGCACAGCCCACCGGGAGGAGACCAAGGGGCAAACCCCAAAACCGTTAGAGAGACTATGTCTCACAGCTGGACAGGGAAAGTCTCAGGATCCTTCTGGGTGAGCTGGAGGAAGCAGTCGGGGGAGAGGAGCCTAGGCTTTATGTCTGAGGCTCCCACAACCCGGCCCCTGACAATCAGAAGACAATGGAACGGAAGATCCAGTTTTTTAAGAGGAACTCCTCAGGGGGCGGTTCTATCACCTCCTTGTTCATTTTGTACACCGCTGACTTTATCTACGGGTCGTCATCGTACACAACCAGACATATTTGGATGACACCGCAGTGTGACAGATGGTAGAGAGGAGGAGTACAGGCAGGTCATCTCTGACTTCACCAACTGGTGCAAAAATAATACACGGTCATGGAAGAAGTCATCCATCTACCCGTTAACACTGACCATGAAATGATTTATTATAATTATTATTGTTTTTCTTTTCATCTCACTTTATTGTCTTTTGATCCTGCTCCGAGTGGACGAATATGTTTGTTGTGCTGTAGTTCATGAGTGAGGGAAGAACGGTACCCGATAGATCAGACCGATAGAATGACGCTAGATTTTAAACAAGTGCTAAATGTTACATCAAGAGCGTTAAATTTCAAATCTAGTGGCATTAGGTCTGAAATCTAGTGCGATAGCGCTTAAAAACGTACATTTAATGGCGCTAGGTTTGAAATCTACGAGCTTGATGTAACATTTAGTTTGTTTTAACATCTAACACGCTTGTTTACGTGCGTATATTGGCCCCGATGGCTTTCCATATCTGTGCACACTGTTTATTTTGACAGCAAGTGAATCACAAAGACACACACATTTTAATAGGAGCAGTGTTGTTGTTTTCTCTACAAAGTCAATATGTCTAGATTACGCCATCTAGCGAGGCAACATGAGAATCACAGGGAAAATAAAACGTTAACAAAGTTTATTTATAGAGTGCATTATAAATAAAAAAATACATTTATCTGGGGGCATCCGCCCCAAAACATTTTGAAAAGTCTTTTTCCTGCATTTTGGTGCATATTTCTCCCAAAGTTTATAGTAATTAGACTAATAAGAACACTTTTTTTTGTAAACCAGAAAGGTGGGGGAGGGGATGTGTGCCCCACACGATCCACCCCACTGAATCCCCTCTGGTACTTCTGAATGTGATTTAATTGAAGTGGGGAAAAACCAAGATTTGGTTCATGTTTGATTCAATGCATCAAGTTCAATTTGAGACATGTTTTTTTTTTTTGTATTCTGAGCAGAAGAATGAATAAAGTTTCAAAGGTCCGTATTGATTAAAAAAAAAGAAGTTTTCTGGATTCAGATGGAAGAAAGAATGAGATCGTGGATACAAGCGGCCGGAATGAGCTTCCTCCGCAGGGTGGCTGGGCTCTCACTCAGAGATCGGGTGAGGAGCTCTGCCATCCGGGAGGAGCTCGGTGTCGAGCCGCTCCTCCTCCAGGTCGAGAGGAGCCAGTTGGGGTGGTTCAGGCATCTGGTCAGGATGCCTCATGAGCGCCTCGCTGGTGAAGTGTTTCAGGCACGTCCCACCGGGAGGAGACCAAGAGGCAGACCCCTGACCCACTGGAGAGACTATGTCTCACAGCTGGCAGGGGAACGACTTGGGATCCTTCCGGATGAGCTGGAGGATGCAGCTGAGGTGAGAGAAGCCTGGGCTTCTCATTTGAGGCTGTCGCCCCCACCACCTGGCTCCAGATAGGTGGAAGACGACGAAACGGAACGGAGCAAAAATAAGAACCAGATTTTTTTTTCCAGTTTAACTCATTTGTTGCTGTTTTGCTTTAATTTTGTTTATAACATAGAAAACAGTTTTTGCTGATGTGACACTCTTGAACTTTTTTTCCCCTCATTTCAGAAAGTCATGTTACCTTGAAAAAATAGAAAAAGTCCTGATGCTTCTATCAGATCAACGTTCAGGACAATTTCTGAACTAGTACCGGATCATGTTCCCAATTTTTCATGGAATTCTATTTCTGGATCTGTTTTACAAAGTAGTTTATGCTTTGATTTTAGCCATTTTTCTTTATTTTAGTCCAGATTTCTTTGAAGAACAGAAAGTGAACTGGTTTTCTTTGGAAACCTTTAAATAAGCATGCAAAAAAAGCTGAATATCAAACCTCCCTAGTGGTGGTTACCATCTGTAGTGTAAAGTCTCAGTGGACCTAACCTATAAAACCAGAGTTGTTAGAATCACGAGAGAAAGATTTTATTTTTACACAGAAAAAGATTCAAGAAGGAAACGTCTGTCGCTGGTTCTTAATTCAAATTAAAAAAGCAAAGACAAGAGAGTTTTTTTTTAGTGGTATGCCTTCAAAATACAGCCTGAAAAAAACAAAACAACTCCATCTAGAGGCCAGTAGATAGACTCCACTTCCATGGTCCTATTCTACTCAGGATGTTAGTCAAAGTAAGAACTTTACAATCTAGATATGAATAAAATCCCAGAGGAAGGTTTTAAGAACTACTTTGGAGCAAAGAGACAAAAAAAATGAAAAGTAAAACAGAGTACATGTGTGTGAATGAGAGGATCCAAATGGAAAAGTGAGGTTACAGGGAGAAGAGATAAAGAAGGTGGAAGATTTTAAGTATCTAGGATCAACAGTCCAGAGCAATGGAGAGTGTGGAAAAGAGGTGAAGAAGCGTGTGCAGGCAGGCTTACAGTGAAGAAAGACATGAAGATAGTTGGTGTGACTGAAGAGGATGCAGCAGATAGGGTTAGATGGAAGAAACTGACTTGCTGCCCCCCCCCGCCCCCCCGCTCTCCCCCGCCCACCACCACCAGGAAGGGAAATGCCGAAAGAAGAAGAAGACAAAAAAAATGAAGTTGTTTCTGGAAGGAAACAGTGTCCGACTATTAAGAAGGAGAGTGTTACAAAATAAATTCCTGAAGTTGAGCTTGTTTGTTCGGAGGAGGGGGGAAGCTGCAAACCACACCCAAAAAGGCCACATGCTCCCCAGATTTTTCTCAAATGTAGCTAATTATTGTCCTTTTTACATCACAGCATTTACTTTCAAAAGAGCTGATAAATAAAAATCTAAGTAAAGAGCCAACTTGAGTTTTGCCCTCGCTTTTCGGACTCGTCCTCAAAACGACCGTTTTGTAAGAGATGCAGGCCAATTCACATGACTGACAGCTGCTGTCTGAGGGTCTGGTTTTTAGCGACTGCACGCACAGTCTAATTCACTCCCTTCTGTGCAGAGTCATGTTTTTTTCCAGCTCATGTTGCTGTTCAACATCACTCTTCTTAATGGTGCTTCTTCAGCCTGATGAATCAATGGGAAGGCTGCTCGCTGTGACACGTAAACAATCTACTGAGTTTCATTGAATAGAGCTTTTAACTTTGGTTTGCATGTGTGTTCCTTCTTGATCCGGGTCCTGGACGACTTCAATCCAGATAATTAATCCTACAAAAATGTACAATTAAATCCAGCAGGTTCATTAAGCTTCTTTTACAACATGGATTAAATATGGACATCATTTGGTCTCTGATCTGATGCCAACTTGGGATTTCTGTGGCTGGTAACTCGGAAACAGAGGTGACGCTTTGTGGCCAAAATGTCCATCAGTTTTGTTGTCGCGCTTGGTGGTTTTTACACATTTAAATTTTTTGCAAAATTTCCAGACTTCCTGACGTTCATGTTTTAAAGTGATATTGGCGACTCATTTTTTGCTAGTTAGCTGATTGGGCCTTGCCCTTTAGTAAATTTTAACAGCTGTCCAATGGAGTCGTTGGCTGTGTATTAATCTGTTCAGGGGACTTTCTATTGAAACTCATTGAGAGAATGCAACAAGTGTGCAAACATGGTGGTCTCAAAAGGGTTCGGTCACTCAACAAATTGAAGAATAAAAAAAATACACAAAACAAGCTAATTGTTAAACTAAAATTAAACAAACTCAAGATATCACTTTAAGGGAGGAAAAGCTCCTAAAAATTTGGGAGAAAAAAAAATTTGGTGAAAAAAAAAAAAAAACCTCATGGGGATCCACATGAAGTAGGGATCCCCTCCCTGGAGGAATAGGCAATGCATCTAAGACTGTTAATGACATATTTGCTGATCTAACTGTACAACTCTGAAGAAATCAGCAGATGGGCTTCATCCTGATGGGATTGAAAGGTGGCTGGGTGCACGAGTGAGAGGAACTAGAGGAGGAGTCACCCACCATACACAGCTAGTTTCTCTCCTAAAAACTCTTTTTTTAACAATTGAAGGAGGAAAACAAATAGATTTGGTGGCTGGTTTACTTTTTAAGAGGACTTTTCAAAAGAAGTTGAACAAAGTAAAGAACAAGAAGTAGTATTGAACAGGTCACATGGTCACATCTGTAACAACTTACACAGGAAAATGTTCCAACAAACTGGACTTTAAGCGTTGGTGAGGAGAGAAGACGATGGATTTTCTTAGTGAGTAAAACGTTGTAATATTTTTTTACGTACTGTACATGTTTCTGAAGTTTACGAGTTTTAATGGATGGTTTTGTTCGTTTGTTAATTAAAGATATTTTTTCCTAAGTTTTTCTGTCTGCGTTGCCTGAGATGTTTTCCTCCTGTTTTCATTTAATTTGGTAAGTCGGCTGTGTGACCATAAAAGAGTTTTTTGAGGGGCCGATTGATGCAGATGGAGCACTACTGAAGGTTTAGGTGTGAAATGGATGGTCTGTTACTGATTGTGTAGAATTGTTGTTGTTGTTGACATCCTTCTGTCTCTTGAGAAAATGGAGTCCGCACTTGGATACTTATCTGTGCAGCGTCGGCTGTGGCTAAATAGGCCGGTGCGGGAGCTGCAGCTCCTACCACACTTGCTGCAAATGTGATACCGTATGTGGTATGAGTCATGGGCGGAGCAGTGGCAGACTGACTTTTTTGGTGAAAAACAACCATTATATTGATCAAATGTTGTAAAATGTAAAAAAAAATTGAATCAAAATGTAGCCACAATACTAGAAACATGAACAAAGAAGCCGATGTGTCTCAGACCAAAGTTTGGTGGCAGATCTTAAAGAATTTTTTTTCACAGTCTGATTGAAGACATTGTGCGTACCTAGGGTGGTACCTTGGGGACAAAAAAGTATGACCTTGGATTTTGTCTGAGTAACAAGTATTAATTCGGTTTGGAAAAACGGTTTTGAGAGAGTTTGGGGAGGGGCCAGTTGATGCAGGAGACTGTGCCCCATCTGGATCTTCATCTACTATCAGACTGAAGAGGCCTCCGTGTTCCTGTCCTGGGCGTGGTCAGACTGAGGAGGTCTCTGTGTTCCTGTCCTGGGCGTGGTCAGACTGAGGAGGTCTCTGTGTTCCTGTCCTGTGATTGGTCAGACTGAGGAGGTCTCTATGTTCCTGTCCTGGGCGTGGTCAGACTGAGGAGGTCTCTGTGTTCCTGTCCTGGGCGTGGCCAGACTGAGGAGGTCTCTGTGTTCCTGTCCTGGGCGTGGTCAGACTGAGGAGGTCTCTGTGTTCCTGTCCTGGGCGTGGTCAGACTGAGGAGGTCTCTGTGTTTGATGTACGATTGTGTTTCCATCAGGATGAAGAACATCCACTGACTTCTTCAGGTATAAAACTGTAGAGTAGAATAAGCTACTATTTAATTAACAGATGCCCATCCCAGAGGAGGGATCCCTCCTTCACGCGGATCCCCACGAGATTTCTTTTTTCCTCCACTACTGTTTTTTTTTTTGTTTTAGTTTTTCCTCACCGTGAAGGAGAGTCTAACGGCAGGAATGTGTTTTAATTGTTTAACCAGCTTTTTTTTAGTTAACTTTTAACTCTGTGTTAATTTGTGTTTGTACATTTTTTTTCTTTTCGGTTCTTATTTTCAATCGACAACGACAAGAGAATTATTTTGTGATATTTGGTGAAACATATCAAATTGAATCAAATGACTGAAGGTCAAGGTGTGAAATGAATGTTCTGTCACTCATTTCTGTGGTATTTAAACACTAGTCAAAACCCGTCACGTCGCACCAATGTTATAAAATATTTAAAAAAAAATGATTTGAAAAAAATTGGGAGGCTTCATTTTTCAGAAATTGATAAACTAATGTAAGGCTGTCATGAAGAGAAAAAAAAACAGGAGGAAATGTTTCAAGATGAAAACAGAAGGACGCAAATAGACCAGAAAGACGAACAAAAAACCCAAAATGTCTCACAATAAAATGGTTTGTTTTCAGTACGTAAAAAGTCTAATTGAAGATGTTGTGGATGAATCTTTGAGGTACAAAAAAGAGAAAAAAAAGCGCATGACCTTGGGTTTTGGCTGAGTAAGGAACATGTGAGAGAGGAAGGAGGCGCTGCCAGGCGGAGAAAAGGCGCATCCTCCTCCTTTTTTTTCAGTCACGTCGCTTTGCTCAGATTTGTAGACGAGGCACTAGGGATGTGTGGATGTCCTATCCACATCCAATCTGTAAGCAAAATAAAGGAGATCAGGTCAGGCTGCGATCCGCTCTCCGATTTAACATTTCGGGATTAATTTCAATCTGGATGCTTTTGGAGCGCGTGGTTTTGGACAATCTGCAATCCGCTTGCATCCATCCATCCCTCCATCCATCCCTCCATGCATCCATCCATGCATCCTCTCATTCCAGCCACCACACCTATATTAATCCATTTGTAGAATATTTCATTTTTTACGTCACATCGTTTGTTAAACGTACTAAAAATAAGCAGCAAGAACATTAAAAAAATTGGATCTAGATTTTTTTTTTTTTAATGTTTAACAAACGCGACCACTGGGATTTATTTAGCGATGATGCTGTGGTTGGAGAGCTTGAAGATAGCCTAGAAATGTAAGGGACAATGTGCATGTCAGCAGCTGTGATTTTGCTCCTGAATGCAGAGGAAAGAGACACCTAAGGGTGTCACCGCCAGCCCTGGATGCTGCGCCGCAGGATGGCGTACTCCGACCCATCGTCGGGTAAAGATATTCTCGGCAGTAGATCTCTATGTTTCATATTCATTTGCGCATTTGGACTCGTCACACTTTTGCAGCAGATCCTTTATGGAAAAAACTACATCAAGAGGTGAGTTCTGATTTTTTTCTTTTCCAGAAGAGGAGTCCTCAGTCCAGGCCTCAGTCAAGAGTTTTTACAAAAAAACAAAACAAAACAAAATTCTTTCATCTAAAATCTTCACTCCATCGCTGCTTAATTATCTGATTTTGTTGTAAAATACTAATTAAAACTGATTTGTTTCTTCAGATGATGTGGGAGTAGTTTTGATGTATTAATGAGACCAAAAAAGAAGAAAAAATAACTTGAAAGAACATAGATAAAAAAAACAGTAAACATTCATCTTTCCCTCGCCCAGCGGCATAGGAACAATTTCCATTGGATTTTTGTCATATTTTCTGAAAATGAAGCATCATGATTCATACCATACACAGTGATCCAGCTGTGTATGGTAATGTTTTCCCTTTCTTTTTCCAAAGATCTTCCTTTGTTTTTCTGTTACTGGTCATAGCCTACATCTTTACGAGGTCTTAGTTTATCATGATGCAAACGAAAGCTATGACGTAGAGAGCAACATGTTATGGATGATGTGTATTTCTCCGAGGTCCCTGATGAATAAATCATCACAAGGCACCACTTAGTGCACATTTAAGCCACTGCAGAGCCGCATTTTAAAATTAGCTCTGCTACTCACTCCCTGGATGATCTGAGCCCTGTTTGCTTGTCCACTTTAAACCCCCTCCCCTCCTCAATAATCCATTATTTACCAACTTGCAGGCTGATTTTTTTCAGTTTGATTCAGTTTGAGACAAGCAGATTTTGAGAAGCCGGGATGTTCAATGTTTTTAGGCGATTTTTTTAAAAAAAAGTGTAAAAATTGCTTTAAAAGAAGAAGCCCAAATATTTTACAGAAAGCACATATATGCTTCCTATAAAGCAAACATACATGTGCTGCAATCTGACTGTCCCCCACAGCTTACTCCCTCTCCTCCCACCCAGCCGGGCTGATCTGACGAAGCTCAGCATGGATTCATGGCATCCTGACTTGTGCAGAGAGATGCATGAATCCAAACCCAACACTTACACACCTCTCTCCACCTGTGCCCTGACTTTACTTCTTGTGCTCACTCAGCTTAGCGGGAAAGAGGAGGGGGGGAGCAAGCCACACAACAGAAACCCACAGGCTCAGAGGCAGCCATCTTGCAACAGCAAGACTGCATTGAGCGTTTGAGGAAAAAACAGAAACTCAGAGGGTGTGATGTAATGAATGTGTGTGTTCATGAGTGTGTAAAAAAAGAGAAGAGACAGCAGATAAAAAGAAATTGTAGACAGTCTGAAAAGATCCACCTGATTGGATCGCACCCACTATGTTTACTTTTATCTGTGTTTCAGTGCTGGTTAACTTTTTGGAGGTTTCTAATGCGTTTGAACATTATTTACGCATCAAAAAACACACCTGATGGATTTTCAATTTCATTCATTTATGTTTGAACAATTTGCAAGCGTTCCCGGTGCTATTCAAAAACCAACTTGTTCTCAGCCGAGGATTTTGTTCTCCACCACGCCTACATTCTAACTTTAGCAGGAAGTGTGTTTTTGGCGTCCGTTGTAGTTTAAAGGAGTCTAATAACTAATGCATGTCGGACCAAAAGGGTCAGTCAGTCACCTTCTTATCCGTCTGTCCCTTTCGGGGTCGTGGGGGTGCCGGAGCCCATCCCGGCTGATTCAAGGCAAGGGGCAGAATAAACCCCGAACAGGTTGCCAGTCTGTCGCGGGACCACACACATACAACCATCCACACACACACTCATTCCTAGGGGCAATTTGGCACCGGCCAATCAATCTAGCATGCATGTCTTTGGAGGGTGGGAGGAAACCGGAGTACCCGGAGGAAACCCACGCAGACACAAGGAGAACATGCAAACTCCACACAGACAAGACAGTGTTCTTAGCCTCGTGCCCACCTGGGACTCGAACCCACGACCTTCTTGCTGTGAGGCCACTGTGCCTCGTTCATTATTTTGGAAGATAAACAGAATTTACAAGAGCTGAGCTGAAGGAAACTCATTAGGATTCCAACGAGTGACACACTTCTTCAAAGGAAAGTACAAAAATGGACACGAACAGTGTTCCAGCTAAAAATACTTTCTGTTATGATGAAAAGCGTCAAAGGTCACAAGATGAGAGAAACCAGTGTGCGTAGAGCTTAAGTGATACTTATAACGAGTTTAATTTATCCTCACAATTAATTAAAACGACAGATTTAAAGTGAGTTGAAAATCATTTGAAACGATTTTCCAGCTGATACTAAACTGAAAGGACCACTGGTTTGTTTAATTATTCAATTTGGATTATTTGATGAATTGATGGGACTGTGTTTTTAAATGTGATGCATTGCGTCAGCGAGCGTCATTCTGAAAAACTTTATAAATTTTTCTTATTTTTATAATGCTTCAAATGAAATAAGCTCAATGGAACAGATCTAGCTCTGAGTTTAAGAGTTTGTAAAGTTTCATGTCTGTGGATGACGTCCATGGACCGTGTGTGATGGTATTATTGGGATTTATTGGGTCATGTGGTGTAATAATTCTTATCTCATAGTAAATATAGAAAAACATTAGGTACGAGAGTTGCCGAAAAAAGCTTGAAAATACATTTAATCCTTTTAACATCTGTTTTTGACATAGTGACTTTACCCCAACATTCGCTCCTCGCCAAGGGTAGGACTAGCCTAAATCTAGTTCAAGACCGAAAATACTTCATGTAAAGCGTATCAAGTTGGCAAAGCTAGCGCATAGTCGTTTATATTCTTGTTTTGGTTCGTTAACATAAAATTGACACTTCGTGTTGAGGGAATGGACTGAGCATGAGCAGAGCGTGTGCACTAAAACGTTTCTTGCTTATTAAAATGTGGGAGTGGTGGAGAACAAAATCCAACTGAGGATTCAAATAGTACTGGGATACCGTTTGAGAGAGCTCACAAATTTCTCAAACATTGATAATCAAAATAGAAAACCACTTCAGGTTTGTTTTTGATGTGGGAGTTACGGTCAAACAGAACTGAAACCTCCAAACAGTTGATTTTGCCCAATATGTCCGCTTGAGATTCACAAGGTGACAAAAATTTAGGTTTGAATAAAACAACAGAACAAGTCTTGAATGAGCCCTTTTATGGCAAAATGGGGGTAATAATGTGACCCCAACTCATCCAGACCTATCTCTTGAGGTTTACATGTATTTCATTGGGACACTGGTTGTGCGCCACCAAAGCAAACAACAGGAAAACAAGTGCCAATTATCTATAATTCCTGAACTTCAACAATTAAGTATTCCTGGCAATTAAATGTTGGGTACCCAAGATTACAAAATGAATTCCTCCCTCTCTTTCTCAATGCCGTCCATCCCCTGAGGAAAAATGAGATCATCCTGAACAACACTGCACTTGTTTGTCCACTAATGCTTAGATTACTGTCGGAACTGTGCGTATAATTGAGTCAGCAGGAGATAAATGGTCCTGCCGAGGGTCAGCTTGGATAGACTCTGACATCTGCCGTCCTGAACAGAAAAAAAATCCCATGGAGAAACAGACGGGATAGATAAAAATATCCCCTTATTTAAAATGTCAACCAAACCGGTTCAGTTTCTAGTGATTGCATTTTAATGTAAAAAATTTATTTCATTTTGTACGTCCTTCTAAACAGAAGGTCCTTAGTGTCTTTGATTTTAGTGTTCACTTCGGCTCTGGCTTGCAGAAGATTAAGTTGAAAAAACACTCAGAGAAGCTAAACGGTGATGTAGGACCGACACAAGCTGCTCACGTAACGCATCCTTCATGCTGAAATTAGCACAACACCCACAGAGTACTCATAGACATGAGTCACACATGAATACAGGCATAATTATTGGTCAGATAACACGAGAAGCGGAATACTCAGTACCGTTTGGATACATTTTGGTTGTTTATTGTGTTAGAAAAATGTCAAAAAAGTCAGATGACTTTTGAAAAGGTAAAAACAGAGTCTCAGATTGAGAGTGAGCAGCCCAATCTGTAAATCTCGCTCATCAGGGAGGTATGGTTTTTGTAGAGAATCAACTTTTGGAAGATTTTCACCATGTTTGAATGTTATTCCCCCATCAAAAACGTACTTGAAGAGTTTCCTATTTTATTCACGTATGTTTGAGTATTTTGAATGGTCCAGTCGAGTCCATACCAGTATTTGGATACTATTTGAACACCAAGTTACTTTGTATTTTTTGCCATGTGTTGTTTTCTGGTTAGCATTCTGACATAAGCAAGAAGTACTTTGGAGCATGTGGTCTCCTCACGCTGGGTCCCTGCAGAGACTACCATTTTTAAGTGGGAGGAGGCGTAAGCTCACTGGTAGAATGTCCACCTTTGGACCGGGAGAAGTTGGTAACATTCCCACTGGGCCATGCCTAAGTTGTAGCAGACATGTAACCCCCCATTTCACCCACCATTGGCGCCTTCGTGGCCGTCTGCTGTGGTGCAATGCGGCACACAAAATTCCCTGTTGAGGGATGAATATAGTAGTACGTTAAAAAAAAAAAAAAGAATGTAAAACAATACGTGTTACCTTTGCAAACTTGATGCGCTTTGCATTGTATTTACGGCCTGAAACGAGATTTACACTGTGTCATGCACATGCCCCGAGGACAGGATTAAGCGAGGAACAAAAGGACGGGGGGAGTCACAGTGTGTAAAAGATAAATAAAACTGAAGAAATGTTTTTTTTTTTGGTGAATATCACATTTTTAAACAAAGAAAAGACACTATGTTTATCTATTTTTGCTCTGAGATAATATTTACCCTGTTGAAGCACCACCCCCCCTCTTTGAAGTTGGTCCAAACTGGCACCTGAATCTCAGCCATGGTACCCTTGGCAAATCTTTTTAATTTCTTTTCAGACAGAAGAGTACATTTGTAACGGATTGATTTTAGTCTCTAATTTAAATTAAAGTGACTTTAAAAACACCCTCTTACAAGTTTAACACTCATGCGAGCCAACTTTGCAGCGTAAATGTCTGAATCTCAGAGGATAGTGGCTCAGCAGGATATAAATAACCTGCTATAACCTCTTTATGCCATGTTTAGTGTCACAGTTTGCTTTTCTGGGCCATAAAACCTGGTTCCCCTTCATTTCTTTGTATGTGTGTGTATTTGAATGAGAAATTTTGAGATTCATGTATGGGAATTTTTATTTATGCAAAACAAAGGACAATAAATTCCAAATAAACTGCCTGATTTTTTTACTAGTGCGCAACAGTTTAGCCGACTCAAAGGAGAAGAGACAGGAAATTGGACCGGCCCCATTAATTTCTCCGATGACGGATCTCTGAGGCCTGCCAGAAATGGAAGGAAAAGGTACCTTTCCAGAGTGACTGAGTACACAACATCTCTGAGAGAAGAGAGTATGACTGGGTGAGAGAAAGATAGAATGAGAGACAACACAAGTTTCAAAGTCATTCTAGTGACGACCCAGGCCTGCATGAGTGGACTGGGCTACGTCCAGGAGTCTCCTCAGATGCTGTAGACAAAACGCAAGCAGCAGCAGAAGCAGCAGCAGCAGCAGCACATGCACATTTTTCTTGTTTTAAAAATCAGCAGCTTCAGGAAGTCAGCTGATGTCACAAGATAATATATATTCACACATTTAACTCTAACTTAACCTGTCTGCATGTTGACAGATGTTTTCGTCAGAATTTTCAGCCAGATTCACAGATCTCCGTAATAGTCACACCCTGCCTAGCTGATATTAAGAAGAAAAAAAAACGCTCTCAAAGGTAGGCCGGTTTGAAGGCATTTTTAATATTTTCACAGAAACCCAAGAATGCCTCTTTCTTTTTCATTAGTTGAAAGGTATTAAACTCTCATATTTTTCAATGGTGGTTGCACTTCAGATTTGCTCTTGCATGTTGTCTGATCCCGTCCACTTCAACCTCAGAACCCTCCCCTTCCCTCTCCAGAAGCTGGTTGAACCACGGTCTCCTGTTGATGTACTGGCTTCTCCTTGTACCTCTGTGTCCCATTCAGCACCCATCTCCAAATGCCTTGTCCTCCTCAGCCTGTGTCTCATGTGTTCTGCACAGCTCTTTGTGTATGCCATGTACATAACGTGGACACTTCTCTTCTATCTCCCCTTCTCACATCTGCATTGTCTCTCTCTCTCTCAGAAACCTGGATTTATCCTCCCCCTTCTCCACTTTTACCTCCTACCCCTTCTTACCAAAAACAACAGCAAAAACAACAAGAGCATAACAGAACCCCCACCCACTCCTGAATCTCCAAATCCTCATTTCATCGAGCAGCAGATGCCAGTATCTGTGGTAAAATGCTGGACTGGTTTGGAGCCAGCATTGTGAAGTTAATACAAAACACCATAAGAGATGAATTTCATCTCATGATAACGATTTATTCTTTTGCTTTTATTTGTTTTTAGAACTGAACAGAGAACACTTGCAAAGGTTTCATCATCTTAGCTAAAGCAAAACGGAAACGCCCGATTCCGGGTGTCACATACGTCATATAAAGTCCTCTCAGTCTAACTTCAGAAATACACTGCATCATCAGGTGGATGTAGACAACCAGTTTCATCCTTCCTTTTTTTTCAAACATCCCACCATCCTGTTTTTTTTTTAAAGCATCTTGACATATTTTGCTCGTTGCATTGTTTTATTACCACTTTGTTTTTTGAGTTTTATTTATTTATTTTTTAAAAAACTCACTTTATTTGCTTTCACAGGTTCAGGTAATATGTTTTAATCTTTACCATCTTTCAAAACATTGCACCCTATTTTAAATCTGACAAATACTAACATTCATTTTTAGTAAACTGGGTTTTTGGTTTAAATTGAATCACCTAACACTTTAACACTAATGCTTCTACTATAAGTCACTTTTGGGTTTCGATGTAGATCAAGGGCATGGCCTTCTTTAAATAAACTGTAGATCAAAATACAAAGTAGTTTCAATCAACGTTGAACCTAACAATCAAACAATTTGACAATGCAGAAGAAAAAACATCTAAATATCTAGATCCTGCTTTACATAAATATTCACCAACGTGAACCCCAATGAGACCGCATCACATTTAGCGCTATTCAAAACAAACTTGTTTGTTAAATTCACATGCAAAAATCTAGAAAAATGTAATAAATAACATTAAAGCAAAAACAATTGTATGAAATATAATGAGATGGTTTGAGACGTTCAGATTGAAATTAAATCAAAAGCTTAGTCAAGATTTAACTTAAAAATAATAATAAAAAAAAAAAATTCATTTTTTATCTGGAAAATGACACGTAATGAACTGAAAACTTTTTTTTTTGTCAGATAGAAATGTATTTAAAGCAAATAAAACCCAAATAGATAAAAAGGATGGTTTGTAATGAGACAAAACCTGCTCGTAAAGTTCTTCCAGAGACAGCCGTGAACTGCAAACGGGATTTGGTTTGTTTTTGGTTATATTGAAGCCGCTACGAGTGAGTCCGATTCATTCATGTTTAAAACTTGCCCTCATTCAGATTCAATGGGTTTGGAAAACTGATCCACTGCTGAAAGAAAATTAAACTTCAAATATGTAATTTCAGTCTAAATGAGCTCACATTTGAGTCATAGTTGCTGTTCTCAAAAGCAAACAGAATCTACATAGATTTGAATAAAAAAGTCTAAATATTATTTAATCCATTATTTATTTTCCATTTGTGAACAAACAAGTTCAAAATGCATCTTGTTGAATATGTAAAAAATGAGTCAATTTATGTTTTTTTTTTTTTGGAAAGGCTCTGAAACCTGTTGATATTCCTGTAGAAGTATGGAAGTGCTTAGGTGAGGTGGCAGTTTCTGACTGGGCTGTTTAATGGGATATTAGAAAGTGAGAAGATGCCTGATGAATGGAGAAGTGTGCCAGTTCCTGTTTTTAAGAACAAGGGAGATGTTGTGAGTTGTGGTAACTACAGAAGAATAAAACTGATCAGTCAAACGATGAAGTTATGGGAAAAAGTTGTTGCAGCTAGGCTAAGGTCTGAAGTAAGAATTTGTGAGCAGCAGTATGGTTTTATGCCTAAAAAGAGCACTACAGATGCAGTATTTGCCTTGAGGATGCTGATAGAGAAGTACAGGGAAGGTCAGAGGGAGCTGCACTGTGTCTTCGTAGATCTAGAGAAAGCGTATGACAGGGTACCTAGAGAAGAATGATGGTATTGTATGAGGAAGTCTGGTGTGACGGAGAAGTATGTTAGAGCAGTGCAGGACATGTATGAGGGCTGTAAGACAGTGGTGAGGTGTGCTGTAGGTGTGACAGAAGAGTTCAGTGTGGGGGTGGGACTGCACCAAGGATCTGCTCTGAGTCCTTTGCTGTTTGCTATGGTGATGGATAGGCTGACAGACGAGGTCAGACAGGAATCTCCATGGACAATGATGTTTGCAGATGACATTGTGATCTGTAGTGAGAGGAGGGAAGAGGTGGAGGAAAAGCTGGAGAGGTGGAGGTTTGCACTAGAAAGAAGAGGAATGAAGATTAGTCAGAGTAAGACAGAGTACATGTGTGTGAATGAGAGGGATCCAAATGGAAAAGTGAGGTTACAGGGAGAAGAGATAAACAAGGTGGAAGATTTTAAGTAGCTATGATCAACAGTCCAGAGCAATGGAGAGTGTGGAAAAGAGGTGAAGAAGCGTGTTCAAGCAGGCTTGAACGGGTGGAGAAAAGTATCAGGTGTGATGTGTGATAGAAGAGTTTCAGCTAAAATGAAAGGGAAAGTGTAGAAAACCGTGGTGAGACCGGCCATGCTGATTGGTCTAGAGACAGTGGCACTGAGAAACAGACAGGAAACAGAGATGGAGGTAGCACAGATGAAGATGCTGAGGATCTAACTGGGAGTGACCAGGATGGACAGGATTAGATATGAGTACATCAGGGGAACAGCACATGTTAGAGGATAAAGCCCGAGATGCCAGACTGAGATGGTTTGGACATGTGCAGAGGAGAGAGAGAGAGTACATCAGAAGAAGGATGCTGGGTTTGGAACCACCAGGAAAGAGGGTTAGAGGAAGACCAAAGAGGAGGTTCATGGATACAGTGAAGGAAGACATGAAGATAGTTGGTGTGACTGAAGAAGATGCAGCAGATAGAGTTAGATGGAAGAAACTGACTTGCTGTGGCGCCCCCTGAAGGGAGATGCCGAAAGAAGAACGTTTTTTTTTTTTTTGGTAATAATTTTCTTCACCTAAATAACACAGAATTAAATGACCTGCTACTGTACCAGGTGCATTCAATATTTTCTTGTTATTTCAGCTGGTTTTCCACATTCGTCTTGCCACCTGGCACCTGGAATGTGAACGAAAACAAGTGGGCTGTGTGAAAAACGAACCCGTCAATGAAGTTGCAACTTTTTCTAGAATGCGTAGAAAAACTGCATCTGTGTATATTCAACAACTCTGAACTACAAAGAACAAATAGTTTAAATATAATTTGTGCTGTCTCTCATTTACTCTAAGGACAATGCTGTTTCATTTAAGCCTGAGACTTCAATTAGAAAACATCACAGTGGCATAGCTAACCTTAAGATAATATTAAACTCTTTATGTTGAAGTACGAGACATGTAAAAGTGTGAACGACTCAACAACCTGATTCTTTATTATTCGAAGGCGGACATTTAAATAGAACGTGAAAGCAAAGATCAAAACACCAATTTCTTGACAAAACAAAACTTCACAAATAGACACTCTAACTTACTGCAAACTCTCATGAAGTGAAGTTGAAGAGATAGGACCCAGATGCACAAATCAAGCTTGGAATGGTTTGAAGAAAGGGGAGCAAGAGGAGAGACTGGCAGGTCAGCCGGGTAGCCTTCCTGGGCAGGCTCCATCCAAGTCCTGGGCAGGCTCAGAAAGAGACCAGATGAGGAGTAATAAACGGATACAATACAAAAGGCAACATGACAAAGAAGGGAAGGGCACCATAGCTTATAAAACAATAGCAAAACAAGACACGGGCGCAAACATTAGGTGGGGGTAATTGGGACGAGGGCTGAGGAATTAGGGCAGAGGAAAAATAACAAGAGGGAAGCAGAAAGTGTTGAATGCTGGATGATCATGACACAAATACCATGCGTAGAATTGCTAAGCTAAATGAAATGAGGAACCACTCACAGATAAATGGGTTTAAACACAGTTTCTAAACTGGAAAACTCATAAAATTATTTGTTCAAAAACCCACACAAACAACATACAAA
The DNA here is from genome assembly GCA_902685375.1 of Neostethus bicornis. Classification (NCBI taxonomy): domain Eukaryota; kingdom Metazoa; phylum Chordata; class Actinopteri; order Atheriniformes; family Phallostethidae; genus Neostethus; species Neostethus bicornis. The sequence continues at coordinate 6,669,988 of CACRXE010000001.1, read as the reverse complement.
CAACACCATTTCAGCATTGTGATTGTTTTATGTATATTTCCTAAAATTTTGTTTGTTGGTGCTTTCATGATGACTTGTTTGCATGATTCCCTTGTGTATGTATTTATGTTTACAGTGAATGAAGTAATCATAAAACCAGGCTATTGATAAAAAACCCATGTCACTGCAGCTAGCACAACTGACCCCTTTGCTTTTCTTACATTATTGATTGAATAAATATTTAAAATCATGTGCCTACCTGCTATACAAAACACGACAAACCATCTAATCTTCTGTTTGAACTGAATGCACTAGTTCAGCTCATTTTCCTTTTTCTAACTGTAATCTTTTTTCTCCTTATTTAGTTTGAAACACATTTTAATTCTAACTCTCCAACCAATTTCTATACCATGCAAGCTCTCATAACCAGTTAAAAGATAAAAATATGAGAGTTTCTCAGAGTTAGATTTATTGGTTTAGACTAAGATGCCAAAGAATCTGGTGCAAGTGTCCAGAAAAACAGAATATAAGTATCCTGTTTGCGAGACCTGAAATCAATGACATCACTTCCCCCATTTGTCATCCCACAATGTTATACTTCTAGTCTAACATGTCATAAATGCAAACCATAGACATTTAGCAATCAATGAGACTATTTCACTTTCTTCTTAGATGCACAAATGAATATATTACACATATTTAGACATATTTGTTGCTGCTGATTTTTTTTTTTTAATGTATAAATGCTGTGTCATCGGAGGATGACTGTGTTTATCTCTTCAGGTTTCTGGAAAACTATGATGGCTCATTTGAGTACAACTCTACTGCATGCAGGGAACTCAGACAAGAAATCATGGATGTTAAAGTCCTGACAATGTAAGTAGAAGAATCCTTTATGAGCAATTAACTTCTGTGTTCGATAGAACATTACCCAACTTTTTTAGCATGAATTTTTACTGTTAAAACAACTGACTCTTTATATTTTATATGTTACACCTTGATACAGTATCTTTTTTGTGGAAAAAATGTGAAAAATGTCCCTGATTTTGAGTATGAGGAAGATATCTAGTGTTCCCAAGGGATCCCTCGAAGTATGACTCGAGTTACAAGAAGGGCTTCAAGCCAAATCAACTTTTCGGAGGTTTCCACCATGTTTGAGCATTATTGCCACATCAAAAACATTCCTGAAATGTTTTTTTACTCATACATGTTAAAGTAATTTGCTCACCCTCCTTTCTGGTATTTGGATACTATTCGAACATCAGCTTATTCTTGGCCACAGGTTTTGTTTTCCACCATATTGACATTCTCGTGTCTGCAGGTAGTGTTTTAGTGCATGTGCTTTGCTCACATTCAACGAGCACGATACCCTTTTTGAATGTTTAAGGAATGAGTTAGCTTTTCCCCCCAGACAGTATTTTGTACACATAAGGCCAAATTACAAAACTCAAGTAGTGACGGTAGTAAATCTAATAGTCTAGATAAAAATGATTTGATATCCAACACTTTTCAGTCTATCACGTCACAACACTGTTTTGGACCACGCTATAGATTCATTACACTTCCTGAAAAGCCAGATGCTCCTGACGCAATCTAACCAGCATCAAGTGTAAATATATCTTGTGCCGTGAGCATCTGTACATTCCTCAGTTTATCCCAATTCAGTGTAAACTTGTTCTGGCCACTAGACTGATGGGACTTGGGTCGCAGGGAACAGCTAATGTTGACACACAGTCCAATCGTCTCAAGAAAAAGATCTATGCATCTGACAGCATTTACAAATGTGCTTGTTGAACCAGTCCGCCTCCACCAGCAACATTTGATCAATCGCATCGTAGCGACTGCAATTTCCACCAGCTTGTTTGTCTTTTGTAATCTTTCTTTTGAGCATGTTCTTTTTTTCCACATTTATACCCTTGTAGAAACTTGGTTAAACGGAAAATACGTGGACATGAGTGTCGTTCCTCATACCACAAGTCTCTCTGCATTTCTGCCAGGGTGAAAACCTCAGAGCTGTTTGAGAGGTGGCGAAACCTGCAGGTGTGTAAGTGGGAGCAGAACAAGGAGGAGACCAGTAACTTCAAGTAAGCGCTGCTGAACAAGAGACCTGGGTGCCAAAAAAAACCTACTGGTTCTTTGATGCATTTTAGCTGATTCACTTGAACAACAAAACAAAATAGTGTTTCGCTCATTTCTATGAACATCGTAAACAACTGCAAGTGATATTTAAGTCGACTGAATGGGTACAAGGGTTTGTTTTGATGTTGGAATCTTAAACTAATTGTTGTTTTGTTCTCTCTAAGGATGTCTCTGTCCCGCTGCTGTAATGCTCCATCTTTTCTGTTCACCACCAAGAGAAACACTCCTGCAGGAACCAAGCTGAGGTATGAGGTGGACACCAGTGGTATCCTTCCCATCACTACTGAGGTCTTTAAAATGTTCCCTGATGTAAGTTAGTTGCTTTACTTCTTTTCCTTTCCTAATGGCTTCATGTTTCTGAACTAACAAACATGACTGGCTTCATTCCAGGATATGCCTTATTCCAAATCGCAGTATAAGAAATGCGCTGTGATTGGAAACGGTGGTATCATTAAGAACAGCAAATGTGGAAAGGAAATTGATACAGCAGATTTTGTTTTCAGGTATGTAGAATGTTTTATTTCAGCATTCGTGTCACATTTGAATTGTAACATGTCTGCGTATTGTATCAAAAAAGCTGGGTGTGTCAATATTGGTTCATGAAAAACTAAATCTTTTGGAAATTTATATCCATATGTTCATGGGAAGTCCTTGTTGGACTGGATTGACTTTTACCAAAATCTAATACCTTTTTGGTATATTTAGAGCAGCAACGTTAAATTTTTCAGTGGCTTCTCATTTCAAGCTGGGGAAATGGAATAATGGTAGCTACTGCAAACAACCCACAATAATGTGGGTAACCATTCATTCATTTATCTTGCTGAGAGGCTGCTGTGCTAACCACTGTGCAGCCCATGGGTAAACATTTTTTTTCAAACGTTCGACATTATCATCAATGTGTCAGAGTTTTGTGGTCTCCGAGATGTGTAGCAATGCTCCTGAAAATAACAGCAGTAGAAAGTAATTTGCAATGATATTTTGTTTTGAACAAACAGCATGATCTCTAACTGGCTGGATTATGGTCGGAATTCTCAAAATCCCCCCAAAAAGGGGTGTGTCACTTGACACATTTACTCTGCTTACCAAATTAACAAAGCTTAGGTTAAAATGTGCTCTTCTTTACATGCACCCTGACATAACCTTACACTGTGTTTTTGCAAACAGTTATACCTTTTTAATCATTGTCTAACAAATTGCTAATTGAATACGTGGCTCAGCACTAAAAAGTTTCCTGAGGTGTCTTAAAGAAGAGGGTAGAATATAGAAATTGCTTTTGCCCATCAAAAGCGCAATTAGTGGCTGCACGGTGGAGCAGTGGTTAGCATGGTGGTCTCACAGCAAGAAGGTCTAGATTCGAGTCCTGGAGTGGCGGCAAGGCTTGAATCACTGGCTGTTCTGAGTGACGTTTGTATAGTCTTCCGGTCTATGTGTGGGTTTTCTCTGGTTTTCTCCCACTCTTCAAAAACATGCATGTTAGGTTGATTGGCAGCATCAAAAGTACCCCTCGGAATGAGAGTGTGTGGAGGATTGTCTGTGTTGTGTCGCCCCGCAACAAACCCTGGTATCCCTAGAGGGTTATAAGCGGTTCAGAAGACGAAAAAAAGTGAAACCCAAACAGTTCCAAAAATGATTGACCCAGGTTTTCAATGACATATACAGTCCACAGTTTGTTAGGGCACCCATCGATAAGTTTAAGTCCAACCAGTGAAGGCAGATCAAAGTTATATTGCAAAACACAATTTGTAAAGATCTACAATACCACCTTAAAGAATTCTTCCTTTTCCAACCCCTTCCCATATTACAACCTCCTCCCCACATTAAGAACTCTGAATTACTTTTCTGTTTTTCAGATGCAACATACCACCCATTAATGAGAAGTACTCAGCAGATGTTGGCACTAAAACAGATCTGGTGACAATAAATCCAAGCATTATTACAGAGAAGTACAATTAAATCTTCATCTCTTTGGTATGTTTCCTTTTCTGGTCCCTTTCTGTTTTGCTTCAGTCAGGTTTTACTTTCCCTGCAGATTTCAAAAGCTGGAAAAATGGCGACGCCCATTTTATGAAGTCCTTCAGAATTACGAGAACTCCTCAGTGGTGCTGCCCGCCTTCTACAACACCCGCAACACTGACGTATCTTTCAGAGTCAAGTACATGCTCGATGATTTTGACTCCCAGAGAGGAGTGTTCTTCTTCCACCCACAGTATCTGCTTAATGTGCAGCGGTTCTGGGCGGTGCAAGGGGTCCGGGCTAAACGACTTAGCAGCGGTCTAATGCTTGTGACTGCTGCCATGGAGCTATGTGAAGAGGTCCATCTCTACGGTTTTTGGGCTTTTCCTATGAACCCATCTGGCATCTTCATCACTCACCACTACTATGACAACGTCAAGCCACGCCCCGGGTTTCATGCTATGCCCCATGAAATTTTCAACTTTATTCACATGCACACACGTGGCATAATTCATGTCCACACAGAGCAGTGCACGTGATTTTTTTTTTTGTGTGTGTTTGAACACTAATTTATTTGATTCCAACAGGAGAAGACACTAGCCCCCATTACTTTGTCCACATGTTGAATATGTGTGGGTAAACACTGACTTTCTCATCATCTCTCTACAGTTTTCTCTAACTTTCTGACCATAGGATGGTAGTTTTTAACGTGACAAGTGATTTTCATCGTGGTGTTATTTCTGTGAAGTTTTCTAGTGGCCCTGCTGTACAGAGCTGTTATTTTCTACTCTACTGCACTGATATTTAATCTGAAATGGAAACAGACAGGATGTCTACGCACCTCTGCGTCCTCTCTCTCTTTTATTCAGAAAACTCTATGATTATGGCAACTTCTAATGTTTATGTAAAACAAAGCCTAAACCTTGTCATCAATCCAATGTGTGTATAGAGAAAAGAAAAACATAGATCTGTAATATTTGATCATAAACTTTTGTAAACTATTTCTTATTCGCCAAATCTGCTGGGTGAATATTTTAAAGTGCTGCTGAAAGGCCTCTTTTCAGTGGTCTACTTGGAAAAAAAAACTTTGTGCAATCAGAGGTAACAAATACTCACTTTTCTTTTATAGCTTTGTTGTGGTTTATACAGTATTTCAACAAACTTTTGACTTTGCTGGCAATCCAACTTGTAAAGCAGCATAGTACACCTGGGAAACCAGTCTTTTGCTGTCATTCTTGTCTTAAGCCATTTTGCCTTATGAGGTATCGAACCCCTCTATATGACGTGCAATTCACCTGTGTGTTTTGCATCTGCAAGTACATTATCATCTAATCAAATATTGGTTTAGTTTTTTGAAGTAAGAGATACTGACGTGAGTCGTTCGTCGCTCATACTCGATCTAATACTTCCTAATAATTCCATTAATGACTGTGTAATGCTCTGCATGAATTTTCTCTGTACTTGGCTTTGTGTGTGCCTGCTTCAACGAACACTGACACATGTTTACACTTAAGCCTCTATCGATCACAGTGCATTTGGAGACGTAAACACAAAAATAGCCTGAGTTGTGTAATGCAGTTGTCATTGATTACAAGTTTAGAGAATTACAGAGGATGGTTGCTGCCCCTCTTTGTCGATATATGAAAACTCCTTCCTTCTCCCTTTTTCTGGACTGTGACATTTGGTTTGCACTGAAAAAAAGCATGTGCATTTATCTACGAGAAAGTTGTGCAGATTTGTACTTTTTTTTTTTTTTTCTAAACACAGTAAAATATTTAAAAAGGACTGAATGAATATTTTGTCGCTCATCTATCAATGCTTGGCTGCATCCTTGCTAAATCTGTTTGTATAGCTAAAGAGGTTTGAATATATTGATGCTTTCACCAAGTTATGCAACCGGAATTTGGATTTAACACAAATAAATTGGCTTAAAATGTTTTCTTTTGAAATAAATTGCTCTGTAATCACAACTCCGTCGAGAGAAGCAGATGCATATATGGAGGTGAGGTACAGTATATGACAGAGTGCTTCTTGATAACTTCTTCATTCTTTATTGGTACTGTGTTTGTAAATAAACTTGTTTGGATTTTCTCATTTTTGTTAATTAAAATAGTTTTTTTTTATATTGTCTTTTCAACTATGAGGCAATGCTCTACGATATCTGATCATTTCAGTCCGATTAGTGACTTAATTGAAACCGAGACGTCCACAAACCCGGAGGATGTCTTTGCCAGGGTGTGCATGAACAGAATGGGAGGTGATCTCCATTAGTAAATTTGAATTTTTTATAGGTGGTATTGCTCCACGTGTAAAACCAGATGGAGAGCAGGCCTGGTCAATGAGAGGACAAGCAAATAAGATGCAACCTAGTAATGAGGAATCACATTTCCACCAACTGAAAGTACATGTAAACATTTCAAACATTGAAAGCTATTTTAAATGTTTAAAAAAAAAAGAAAAATAGAAGGTTCCTACTTATTTGTACACCTTTTATGAAAAGTTCAAATACATATATAAAACATTTTAAACATTTAGCAGGTTGTTAGATTCATGCATGATTAGCTTTAAACTACTTTTAGCCAACCTTGTATTATACTAAGACATTGTGCAATACTAATGAAATTACACATAATGATTCATTTGTGCAAATTAGACACCACATTATTTATTATATTTGATAAATCTTTCAAATAAGTCAAATGGAGTTTCACATCTTCTTAACCAACTATCATGTAGACAAAAATATAAATATTCTCAAGTAAAAAGGGCATGTAAGAGGTTATATTTTGAGGGATTTTAATTCATATATCTAAACAAATGATTGCGTTAGATTCTAAATGGCCATTTATCAAAAATTGTCTTATAAACTAATGTCACAATGTATGAATATCAAATCTTGATATTTTAAATGGGGGTTTTAAAGTTGTAATAAAAAAAGGAAGAAAAACCACCCTGAGCGCCACAAAACATCGACGTTAGCATGTTAGCATTAGCAAAACATCAGTCTGGCATCACGAAACAGGAAATCATTTTGTTTCTGCTGTAATGCGTCATATTTCTGCGTTTCTAAAGAAAGGCACATTTATAAAGTACGGTAATGTGCAGCATTTACTCCTAAATGTTACTCCTAACAATGGTCCCATTAAGTAAGCAGATGAGTGGCACCCTGTATAGGTCGCTAGTTTGTTGCAGAGCATGCCTAATAATAGAAGCTAAAAAACAACCTATCCTATCTTCAGTTACGATCAGGGATTTGTCAGACTGCTGAGGGTTGCCTCTATTGTCTTCTGCAGGTAATCTGATGTTGAAAGATCAATATGACCAAACTCTGCCCTTCCCTTCATGCCGACATTATCAGGTGTCGCATGGCAGCAATAAGGCTAATGGGATGATTTGGCTCTTTGTCAAGTGCAGATGTGTGTCAGTGTGGTGCAACAAAGAAACTCAGTCATTCGTTACACTATCCAACTCAGATTTACTAAAGACAGAAAACACTTGAAAAAAATATATACTTGGAGTTTTCTTTTTGTTTACTTGTTCTTGCTTGAAAATCCATACGAAATATTAGTCTCATATTCATTTTAAACTAAGTTACATGTTTGGTTGATGGAAAGCCCAACACAGAAAATGGCTTGTTATAAGCTTTTGTTTAGAGTAGAATAATTCTAGAAAAATATTACATTATTCAGCAAGTGAAAATGTATCAACTGTTGTTTATTAAAGAATTTTTTTATTTGTAAAGATGATGAAAAAGAATCATCAATTAATTTGGTTAAAACAGCTAATTTTAAACAACTTTCTCAAATTGTGTCCAAACAGAATTATTATAATTTATTGGTTTATATGCATAATAACTAGGGATTTATTAGAATATGTTTGCCAGTAGAGATGTAGACTCTACTCTGGGTCTTGATTTTTTTTCCTCCGTCTTTTACTGACTTTAATCTCCCACCTGCAGTCTTGGCCGAGACAAAGGAAAGAAGTTGTTAAAAAGTGTGTTTGTTTATGTCTGTTTGTGTGCATGTGTCTGTCTCTGCCCGTGTGCGTGTGACTGCAGGTAAAAGCGAGACGCCCCCAGCTGGTAAAGCGATCCTGACACCATGAATAATGGAGGGTGCCGTGGCAGAGAGGATAAGTTCTCTGTGCAAGGCTCCTTTTTCACAGGGCTTTCTCCTGCTGGTCACATGACTGCTGAGGTGACAGTAATTTTTCATGAGTGGTATTTGTTGGTTGTTGGTTTATGTTCATACGCCACTCAGTTAGGAGTCTGGAAGGCAGTGGCTTTTCCCTCAGTGTCCTCAGTCAGAATTTCGCCAGTTTTGCTCACCAGGCCATCTCTGAACCCCATGTTCTCCAGAACCTCACTGCAGCCAAGGGTCAAATGAATTGTCTTACACTATTAGAAACTCAAGGCAACACTTACGAAACTAAAGGCCAGGGAAGTGGATGAATAAAAGATGCCGTCGAAACAGAAAAAATCGTCAGCTGCTGAAGAAACCGAGGAGGTTGATGACGAAGTGGAGGAAACCGAGCCAAATATAAAAGTGAGGCGCAATAGTTCAACTCATGGGGACTCTACAAAAAAAGAGAAGAGTCGAAAGAAACCTAAGAGTGCCGATGGCTCTGAGATTGAAAAAACCCTAGAGCAAGAAACAAAGGAAAAAAGTGAAAAGATAAACGAGAAAAAGAAAAAGAAGAAATCAGAAGATGAGGCTGTGATTTCAAGCAAAGACTGTGATGGTGAGCAGAACAATAATGACCCCGCAAACAAACCTAAAAAAGAGAAATCTGAGAAGCTAAACAAAGAGGATGTGACTGAGAAAGCCAAGCAGGAAAAGACCAAACAGAAGAAGAAGAAACCATCAGTTGAGAGCCCTGAAGGAGAGGAGGAGATGGGATCAAAGGATAAAAAGTCCAAGGATGGCAAGAAGAAGAAAAAGGCCAGCAGTGACGATGATGAGGAGCCTTTAATCGAAGAGCAAGAAGAAGAAGATTCAAAGAAAAAGAAAAAGAAGAAGGGAAAGAAAGGATCTGCAGACAGTGATGATGATAAAAAGAAAAAGAAAAAATCTAAAACTAAACAAATTGACTATGCTGCCATTTACCAGAATGAGCTTCTCGACTACCACACGGATTCCTCAGACGGATATGAAGATGAGTACTTCAAAAAGAAAGGTAAGAATAAATCACCTCTGCACTGACTGAGGCCTCACTCCCTGTTTTTGTCAGATAGTCAATTAAGCAGAATTTGACTGAGATTTCTAAAATGTTCTCTCTACTTGTTTCGGCTCTGACTGGGAACATGTTGGGGAATCCCTCTGTGATTGTTACGGGTGAAAGCTTAGTTATGTTCCACATGAACAGAGCCAAACAGAAGCCCTGCAGCAGACAGGTGCTGGGAGCCTTCCAGTTTCAGGGAACACCACCAGGGCCTGGAGCCAAACACCCTGCAGATCTGAGCAGTTGAAAAATGACCTTTTTGCCAAAGATTTTCTTGCATTGATAAAAATGAGAAATGACTTACAAATCTTTGTGTTATTAAAAAAAACCCAAAATGAAAACGTTCACACACTAATTTTCTGTATGGCTTATCCTCTTTGGGGTGATGAGGCGCTGGAGCCTATTCCAGCTGGTTTCAGACAGAAGACGTAGTACACCCTGAATCAGTCCCCAGTTTGTTGCTGGGTCTAAAAGAAAATATCCTTAATAAAAACTTTTCCGAATCCTGTTTGCAGAAAGATTAGAAAATCACCAATCGGTCCGTTTTTTTATTGCCAGGCTGGCATCAGCTAGTTCCTCCACTCAATTCAATTTCACTCCAGTTACTTAGTCAGGGATTTCATGCATTAACAGCCAACTGAGAAACCCTGGAAGAATAACTGGTCAATTAGCGGACAGAGGTGATGGCGTGACGTCAAACATAAGTGTGCATCTGTAGTTCATCATGGAGCAAACAGGTCAGACTGTATCCATAAGTGGAAGACACAGTCCGATGGATCGAGCTGTTTTTCCATTAAGGTCTTTATACTCAGAATTAGTGTGGATTTTTTTCCTATTGATTCCCAGTCTGGGTTCAGCTTTGGTGGAAGTATAAAGTATTCTTGCACAAGAAGCTGTCAAACACATCAGTGGACATGTCTAAATGACCTCTCTGACTCTCACACAGGTTTCAGATACTCTGAGAAGTTGACCAAGGCTCACTTTTACCATGCCGTTCTCTTTCAGATTTTATCAGGTGTCTTCTTTGTCTCAACCTGGTTTTAATAGCTCAGCTTGGCGGTAATTAGACATCTGTACACCAGTTAGATCAAATTCTGTCATATATCTCTTTCTGAAGCCTTGCAAGGTTTCCTCTGTGAAACACGTTTCGATGATCCATTGGCCGTTAATGGTTCTGTAAGTTTATCTTATGTTGAACTTACAAAACTACATTTAAAAGAAAGTTGTAGTTTGTTGATCTTTGTTTAAAGTTTTAACCAAATAGCCCCCTCTTACACATTGAGTTTTTTTGATATCCATTACCACATGACAGCAGGACTTTAGAGTTCCAGTTATATACAAAGTAGGTCAAACTTCTGAGATGACAACTGGTCCTGACTCATCTAATTGGTTAACCACAATGCGTGATGGGTTTAGACTGCATTAAGCCTTTATTGATCAAATCTCACAGATTATCCATCAATACTTTTCATCATCTATGAAATTCTGTCTTTTTGATAACTATGTCTTCATATTTACACACCCTACGAGACAACCTGAGTCACAGCTTATTACAACTAGTGTCCTTGTTTGACACGTCTGAAATATGAGAGAGCTTTGACTGGTGTGGCGTGCTAGACATGGATTCACCACAGATTCGCTGCATTGAATTTCCTGGCAGGCTTAGATGGAGGGAAACTCAACGCTCCCTAATTTTTATGGATTGTAGAACACTGGGTCAGGATGTGGCTTGTTCTTTGTTGTTCCAGAAATTTCTCCCTTTAATTGTGAAACACAACTAATTGTCTCAAGATTGTTGTTTCTACGATTGATATTCCGTTGTGTTATAAACTTGTTTTACTCCTTTCAGTGTACGAGGTGGTCGCAGTGACAGGGGATGTGAAAGGAGCCGGGACAGACGCCAATGTGTTTGTCACTCTTTTCGGGGACTTTGGCGTCTCACCCAAAGTTCACCTTGCAAGCAAGTGAGTTAAAAAATCCTTGTGTTGTTGTTTTAGACATAAAAATCATAGCTTGTCAATGTTGTTCTCTTAGTTTATTATGTCATGTTTCACTTTAAATAACCAGTAATCTTTAATAGTTGAGACACTTAAGCCGATATTTGCGAATTAATCTTTTCTATTCTTCTTCGACCCTTCAGCACAACAAAGAGGTATTTTCTAAATGATCTCTAAAAAGATGGTTATGACTCTCTTTTTGTGTTGATCTGCTTTGTGGATATGGAGCTGTATGAAAGAAATTCCTCTTCAACATAAATCTTTTTCTTGACTTTTAGTCAAGAAAAAGTAAAACTGCGCATCCCTGTATCTTCTACACCATCTAACATGCTCCTCAATAAAGGTTTTTTTTTTTCTTTTTGAGAATTCGAGATGGATTGAGAAGCAGAATTTTTCTTTCATACAGCTGCGTAAAGTGTCGGACTCAGAATATCTGGAGTAAGGAGGAACTTTGTGACATGGCCGGTCTTCTTTACATTCAGAAAGAAATGAAAGAAAACCACGATGTCATTTATGCAGATGATCAAATTACTTTCATGGGATCTTATCGGCAGTCGACTCCTTTTATCTTTGCACAAATTGATTGACAGCTAGGGTTACCTGTGCGGCGTATAAGATATACCGACTTATTGTCAGCCACCCTGGACCATGTCACCCACACCTTGTGATGGACCCATTCATCCACTCCAGTCAGCATTAACATGCCATGTATTCATTATCTCCATGCTGTGTGACTGCTGTGTACCAACCTGGATAAATACCATATACAGATGTTAATAAGTCTTTTTGTCATGTAATGGGGATCTAGATAGGAGTTTCACCTTACTCCGATATGCATTAGGTCCTGCCTGTATTGTGTGACCCCCGATGATACAGGTAAGAGAGGATCTCATTCTTCAAGAATATTTGCCCGGTTGAAAAATCGAGGCAATATAAAAAAGAATGCAAGTCTTTGGAAATTCATTGTAATGACTTAACATTCAAATTACATGAATTCTAAAGTTTGCAGTGGTTGCCTTTCACCTGACCTCCCCTTCATTCTCTTGCAGGTATTTTAATAGAGAGAATGAGGGCGTGCATTCATGTGTTGGACACTATTTGTCCATCTGTTGCTGTATGTGACACTTTGCTCTTTAATTAAACAATCTTCGGGCCAATCTGCATCCTGAATATTAAAGAATAAGGGAACAGACGGAGATGTGGGTCACACACAAAGGCACAAGTTCTCCGCAAACGAGAAAGAGGGTGTCTGATTCTCAGAGTTTGGCACAGGAGGTCTAATGTGCTCACATCCTCAGTTCATCTCTGCCAGGGGTGGAAGTACGTTGCTAACAAAAAGAAAATGAAGGAGGGAGTGATGAAGTGGCAGAGCCTTGGGAAGGTTTCAGATTATACCATAAGACAACAAGGGTGCACTCTAAACCAGATTATATTCACTGTTCCTAATTTCAGCCTATTTTCTGTTGTTTTTCTAAAAAAACAAAGCAAAAAACTCATTTTTATCTCATCAATTTCCAGAAGCCGAACTGCATTCGAGAAAAACAAGACAGATGTTTTTCGGATCAAAACATACAACGTAGGACCTCTTAAAAAGCTAAGGTATTGTGTTACAAATTAAATACATATTCCTTCAGGTTGTTTCTGAGATCAATTATACCCACATAGACAAACAAAGCATTCCAACGCCGTCCTTCAGTGTTTTCTAACGATGAATCAAACATCAAATGCACTCTTATTTGCCACTGACATCATCATCATCATGTCACAGTTTTTTCACTCTTTCCCAGCTTGCATTGCAGCCCATTAAAGGATTTCACTTACTGCAAGAAGGTTAAGCCCCATCTGTTGTTGTGAGTCAGTATCGAGCTGTAGAGGAGGGTGGGCTGCATTAAAGGCAGCAAATATGGACGAGGAGAAAAAAAACCCCAAACATTTAACTGTATTCAACATTCTGGCGTTTCTAAAAATAGAAGTGCTGCACAGTCGATGAGTAATGCAATAGAAATGAAAACATATACTTTTATATATACTTTTAAAGAAGCGATGTAGTGCTTTTATGGGGTAACTCAGATGCATCGTCTTGCACACAAGCACACAAGTGTGCGTTTTAAAAAAATAAATAGAGCGGGAGCAAAACAGAGTTTGGTTGGGCTTTATTTGAGTATTGATTAAAAAGTACCCCGCGACAGACTGGCGACCTGTTTGGGGTGTACCTTGCCCCTCACCTCGAATCAGCCGGGAAGGGCTCCGGCATCCCCCGCAACCTCGTGAGGGATAGACGGTTAAGAAGTTGACCGACTGATTGATTATAAAAGTCCAAACTTTTTTAAAATCATCAATAGGTGTGGAAACTCCGCTACGTCTTCTTGACCTGTCAGAGCTCGTTTTCCAGCTTCCTGCACTTGGAACCATCAATTTATTAATCTTATATTCGCTAGTGGCTGCTGGAAATCCATGTTCCTCCATGTTAAACTGGTGGCCTTCTGGTTAAACTGTGTCTCTTTGACATTTTCAGGGTTGTTGAAACAACGATGTTCTGCATGCCACACATACCCGTTGTTTTAAATACAATCCACGCCCACACTTCTCCCGTTAATGTTCTCATGGTGTTATCTACCACGTTCACCTTACAACAACAACACACAGGGTGCACCGCACTAAAGGGCGTGCCGCACATTTTGGAGAAAATGTAAGACTTTTATAGTTGATCTTATAGTCGTGAAAATATGGGAAGCAAATCCACAATTCTTTTTAAAAGAACTTTCACCGTCAACACAGCTTCAAGTTGCAGACATATTTTTTCCAGTGAAGTCATTCTGTATGTGCCATCTTCTGTAGAACTGAAAGGTCTCTCTCTTTGTCACTGCACAACTACATCTGATATTAAAGTAAGTAATAAAAATATAAATTCCCAAGCCCAGAGCGGGAGGTAGTGTCTGAAAATGGGCCCGATTTCCGATCACGCGACTGGACACCCCTATCACGTGCACAAAACAATTCCTGCTACTGAATGTGGGCGTGACAGAGAGGAAAATCCATGGACAAGAACAATTTGGCGTTCAAGTAGAATCCTGAACTGAACGGGAAGGCTTGCAAATTTTTCCAAACATACACGAATGAAATAGAAAACCACTGCAGGTATGTTTTTAATGTCGAAATCACGTTGGAAAGTGGATTTTACATGAACCCTTTTTAACCTCTTCAAAGTGCTCAGGGAGGTCTCAGACGTGTCAATCTTATTCAATATTTCCAGCCATTCACAACAAATGTAAAGATGACGATAAAGCAAATCTTAAGTCAAATTTGACAAAACAAAATGCTGCATTGCTTAAAGGTCCCCTATTATGCCTTTTTTGTCCCTTATTTCATCCTGTTGAATTTTTACCCGGAAGTCAAAACAGCTTGTTTCAGTGTTTTTTTATTTTTTTTTTCCCGGGACCCGCCCCGTTGGTTGCGATTGGTTGTCATTCATTGTGATTTCCCCACCCACCCAGCACAGCGTGGAGCGGGAGGGGCATCAGCACAACCAAATTCACATTTTCTCTTTGTTGCCATGGTGTATACAGCTTTTGAGGAGAAAAAATACCGCCAAACAGATCCAAGTGAAACAACAAAGGCAAGGAGCCAAACAAGAGCTTTTCACAGTAGAGTGAAGCACGGAAATGGGTGGATATCAGGGTGGAGAGCAGGTAGAAGTGGGGGAGGGTGTTTGAGCTGCAGGGGGCTGAACAAAAAACAGATGTACGTCACTATGTTCCACCAGTCGTTAAAGGTTTGGAGAACACGCCCCTTACTTTGAATTTAAATATCTCAAAATAGCATGAATCACAATAAAACACACTTTGGGAGATTGTTTGGGGTAGTACTAAGTAAAATAAAAGGTTAAAACCTCATAAAAGTCAGTTTTGCATAATAGGGGACCTTTAAATAGCTGTAGGCATTGAGATGACAGGTATGTTATATGTATGTAGGATTAGACATACAAAGTCTTTGTGCTCCCCGACGCAGTGTAGACTATAAACCTTGAAGCTGATCATTTCTGACTCTTGTGCACTTCAAAGCATGCTTCAACGTAGCCTGATGTTCCATGCAGCCCGAAGTTACTCATCAGTGTCCGCTTAAAAGCTGAAATTTCTTTGAAACTGATTGCATTACTCACACTCTTGTCGTAACAAATCTCACTGAGTCTCCGTGACATTTTCTTTATGCATGAGCTGTGGAGCCTGAACACAATTCTCATTGTTGTTTAGCTCGCTTCATTAAAAATAGCTGATAAGGAACCAACAACCAAGGAAAGGAAAAAAGAAAAACAAAGGTTAACTGATGCAAGAAGTTCATTTAATACTTCCTGTGTAGTTCATCAAAGTAAATTCATGTCACGCTCTCATTCTTTCTCTAGGATTGAGCATGACAATACAGGGATGAATGCCAGCTGGTTTTTGGACCGGGTGGTAGTGACCGACATGAACCGGCCCCATCTGCGCTTTTATTTTGCCTGCAACAACTGGCTGAGCCGAGAGGAAGGAGACAACCTGTTTGTCAGAGACCTGCTGGGCAGTATGAACCCTATGGATGTCCCAAAACGTAGGTCACACTGAGACAAGGACATAATCCCAAACCAGTGGACGTAAAAAATCCTAACCAAACTTCAAAATAAATCTGTCAGATAAGAAATCAACCAGTGACAGAATTTCATTTTAAACATAAAACTTAACTGATGAATAAATAGAAACAGTGTTGGAAGAGTTACTTTTTAACTGAAATACATAAAAAATAAAAAAAAAACAATAAAAACTATTCACAGAGATCTTTTAAGGTACTTTGAGCTTATCAAACATGTGTTTTATTAAGTGATTATATAATACTAAACACATTTCATTTATACATGATCACAGATTAATTGATTTTTTTTTTATTGAAATTTGACTCCAAAAACTTAATATTTTTTCAAATAATATTGTTATATTTAATAAATATTATATGGATGTTTTAATTAAGTTGTTAGCGCCTTCACAAAAAGCTAAAGTTAGTTTAAAGCTTAAAAAAAAAAAAAAAACAAGCTAAAAAAGTAAGTTACCTTAGAAGCTAAAATAAGAAAAAAAATAAAATAAAAAAAAGCTAGAGTTAGCCAAGCGTTAATAAAAGTGTTTAAAAAGTTAAAGGTACCTTTAAAAAACAACAACAAACAAACTGAAAAAGCGAAACAAAACATTCAAAACACTCCGGACCCAAACTGTAATCCTGATCACTCCCAAAATCCATTCACTTCTTCATCTTCCCTACAAAGATATGCCCTGAAAACCCACTCCTAACTTTTATTTTGTTCTTTCACACCAACGCTTCCCATCACATAACCTTTATTTGTAAATGCATCTTACATTTAAAAGTAAATTCTCATATTGTTACATTTAAAAAAAAAAAAAAAAACACACACAACAACAACAAAAAAAAAGCATTGGAACACATCAAAATTGGTATAAAAAGACTTTTTGTTAAAGTGGTAATTTTAACAGGAAAATTTTTTTTCTTAGTACTTAGTAGTCAAGAAAATGTAAGAACAAGCAAAGACAAAGAAACCCCCCCCAATAAAACCAATCTATATTAAATATATATATATATATATATATATATATACATACACTAGCTATACATACGTATATACACTAACTAGGACGCTGCATCGGTCCGTCGTGGTAAAGAGAGCTGAGCCGAAAAGCAAAGCTCTCGATTTACAAGTCGATCTACGTTCCCACCCTCACCATGGTAACCAGCTGTGGGTGGTGACCGAAAGAATGAGATCGCGGGTACAAGCGGCCAAAATGAGCTTCCTCCACAGGGTGGCTGAGCTCTCACTCAGAGATCGGGTGAGGAGCTCTGCCATCCGGGAGGAGCTCGGTGTCGAGCCGCTCCTCCTCCAGGTCGAGAGGAGCCAGATGGGGTGGTCCGGGCATCTGGTCAGGATGCCCCCCGAGCGCCTCGCGGGCGAGGTGTTTTTGGCACGTCCCAACGGGAGGAGACCAAGGGGCAGACCCCGGACCCGCTGGAGAGACTATGTCTCACAGCTGGCCGGGGAACGACTTGGGATCCTTCCAGGTGAGCTAGCGGATGAAGGCGGGGAGAGAGAGGCCTGGGCTGCCCGTTTGAGGCTTTTGCCCCCGTGACCCGACCCCGGAACAAGTGGAAGACGACGGAACGGAATATATACACTATATAATATATAAAAAGCTACAAAAAGAAAACACTTTAAGCCAAGTCACAAGATAAAAGCCTGAGCAGAGAAACTGTGAGAGGCTAGAAAATCTGGGGAAAACAAGACTTTTAAAAGTACCTAATTTAAATATGCATCACAAATTTCCCATGTGTGGGATCATTAAAGTGTATTCTGATTCTGATTCTAAAATTTGCTGTATTGAGATTTGATATTTGTAATATATTGTCGACTTTTTTTCTTGGTAATGCATCATATCCCTGCCATACTGAAAATAAGTTCGATATTATAGTAATTCGTTACACGTCAAATGTGTTATTCCCAGCACTGGATGGAAGTAAATGAGATTTATGCATTTCATGGTATTTTCACAGATAATGAACATATGCGAGTCTTTTATTTTTGATAAAACAGAGAACAGAGATTCTGTGTCTGGGAACACCAACGTATCTGATAGCCCGACGTTTGCAACCTACAATGTCAGCTTGTAATCGAATTCCTCTAGAGTGTAATCCTCAGGTAAAACCGGTCTCTGTATCTTCCAGTGAAATATAACCCAACATTTTAGCACCTGCAATCAATTAACAAGAGCATTGTAGAGACATTGTGCATTAAAAGAGTTCTTTGAACAATTCAGCTTTTTCACAAACATGCACATTGTAAGAAATATTAAATATGGAATTCATTAGAAAATAGATTTGCCAGGATCTTCAGGATTAAAATAAAGGGAGAAAGTATTTGCTCAGTGGTAGAATATCCGCCCTTGGACCGGGGGGAAGCTGGTTTCGATTCCCACTGGGCCCAAGCCCAACTGTCCGAACCCCCCGTTTCTCCCACCATTGGTGCCGTCATGGCCATCTGCAGCGATGCAACCCAGCACAGAAATTTCACAACATTTTTATCTCTGTTTTTTTTCTGCTCTTAATAAAAAAAATCATGTTTTATCTAATGTCTCCCAGTGAATAAATACATTGTGAGCGTGTTCACCGCTGATATGAAAGGAAGTGGAACAGATGCTGATGTCTTTCTGAATATCTTTGGAGAGAATGGTGACACAGGTATTGATTGTTTTTTTTTTGTTTTTTTTTTGCAATTCGCAGCAATTAATTTTGTAGTAGTTTGTTATTAAGTTGGAACAAATAGGTTGAAACTACACCCTCATTCAGAAATGCTGTTTTTATTCTGAAAGGAGAGAGAAGACTGGACAGTGACAAAGACAACTTTGAACGTGGTTCAGAGGACAAGTTTACAATAGAAGCTCCCAACCTCGGGAAACTGAGGAAAATCACCATTGGCCACAATAACAGAGGCTCATCAGCTGGATGGTTTCTGGATAAGGCATTTATCACACAACACACACGTTCATACAGTAATGCACACACTTTTAACCAAAAGGCTCTCTTCTTGCTTGTAGGTGGTGATTGATGACATGGGGAATAAAGAAGTATATGAGTTTCCAGTCAATCGCTGGATGGCCATGGACGAAGATGATGGCAAGATACAAAGAGATGTGCTGGTTGGATCCATGCAGCCCATGGGTGAGCAAAACAACATTGAACTGATTGCTTCTCTTTATTCACCAAATCAACAATTTTATGGTCAATTGACAAGCGGTTGTTTCTTATTATTTCTTTTTCTGTACCTGCTTAGGTATTGTATACAATGTCCAGGTGATGACTGGAGACATAAGAGGCGCAGGGACAAACTCTAAGATCCATATGGTCATGCATGGTTCCAAGGGTTTAAAAAACAGTGGTAAAGTTTTTCTGGAAGGCGGTGCTTTTGAGCGTGGTCTCATAGACATTTTCAACGTGGAAATTTGTGAACTTATCAGCCCTCTCAGCAGAGTTACCATTGGACATGACAATGGTGCTGTAGGTGCTGGGTGGTACTGTGAAAAGGTACAACTCATTTCTTCTTAGTCAAAGTGAGACTAAAAAAGACAATCATTCATTGAGTACTCTGTCTGTTCAGGTGGTAATTTACTGTCCATTCACGGGAATCGAACAGACATTTCCATGTGGGATGTGGTTGGATGAAGACGAAGGGGACGGGCTGATTGAAAGGGAACTATATGAAATGGTTTCTTTACGGCAGAAAAAACAAAAAAGTGAGGATCTTCTGTTACATTTTATGCAACCTTTCACTGTTTTTGGATCTCACCTGCTTTGCTAAACTCTCTAGAGTATCCATGGTCCTTGTGGATTTGGACATCAGACATAAAGGGGGCAGGCACAGATGCCCAGGTATTTTTGCAAATCTATGGAGAGAAAGGCAAGTCTGATGAAATCAAACTGGAAAACAACTCAGACAGTTTTGAACAGGCGCAAATTGATAAATTTGTGGTAAGAAACTTTGAGAGGTTGTACTGATTGCATCATATCTTCTGTTTCTCCACTGATGCCATTTGTTTATTCCAGTCCAACCGAGAGGATCTTGTGTTTTATTCAAATTTGTTATGTTTTAGATTGAAATGCCAGATATTGGAAAGCTGCGGAAAGTGCGAATCTGGCATGAGAAAAGACATCCATTTGCTGGCTGGCATTTAGCAAAGGTGAGTCTGTGTTGGCCCCAAAAAGTTGGCTTTGCACAAACCCCGCCTTTAAAGTCGAACACGTAGGCATCGATCAGAAAACTACTTTGGGCATTTTTATGAGTCCTAAAAGCTCTTGAAAAGTTGATTTAGCATGAAATAGGCCATTGAACATTTATGATGTAACAAAGCCTTATTTCTTCATCTTCCCTAAACTCCAACTCAAACTTTGATGGTAATGATGCCAGCTGACTGGTAACATTTATAACATTCATAGGAATCATCGGACCACCAACTCACACGTAGTATATTTTCATTACATAAACAGACAAATTAGAGACTAATTTTAAGACAATTTTTTTCATATTGTTGCTTAAGATGTTAGCTAGCATTTAATTATTCAGTCAGTGCATTAGCTTTTATTTCTGTAAAACAAGAAAAGTCAATGTAAAGTCACAAAATGTTTAATTCTTTGCAGGTAACGCTGCTGAAGACATTAACCATGGACAAATATTCTTTTGAATGTGGCCGCTGGCTGGACATCAATGAAGATGATAATGAGATAGTGAGAGAACTTCCTGCTACAGGAACACTCATTGATGAGCCACTACCCTGTAAGAAATACACTTGAAAAGGTCATTTAAAGGCCGTATGGAAGATCTTTTGGTTCTGGCAACCTTTATGAAAACTGGGGGTGTTTAAGAGATGCCTTGGATTTCTATGGCTTTTTCTGGGTTTGCATCTCCAATAAATATAAATCCAAAAGAAACCAGGAAGTTGGAGTTGACAGCAAAGCTTGGCTGAAGTTTTCAATCTTGCACGAAGTCTGCAGTTTATTTGTTTATTTATTGCCATATTTCAGTACACCTGTTTACAAGCCCAATTTCAACCAGCAAAGGTAGATTTAAATAATATGGCAAAAAATACATTTTTAAAGATCTTCCATACCACATTTAAGTGTACCAGGTGTACTTCTCATAGATAATACAGAAGCTTCTCTTTTTCTTTTATTTAGTGATAAAGTATCGTGTAACAATCTGCACCGGCAACGTCAGTGGCAGTGGCACCGATGCCAGTGTCTTCCTCAATGTAATCGGTGATCTGGGTGACACAGGAGAGCGTCTCATGTTTATGAGCAAAAACAACGTGAACAAGTTTGAAAAGGGAAATGTAAGCCAAAAATTAAACACAGCAACACACACAAGTTGTCAAATGTGCTCTAACCATATTCACGCCATTGCTTATTTCTCTGTCAGCATGATGAGTTTCTCATCGAGTCCGTCACTGTGGGTCAAGTGCGCAGAGTGCGAGTAGGCCATGACGGCCGCGGTGGAGGCTGTGGTTGGTTTCTTGATAAGGTGCTAGTTAGAGAGGAGGGCCAACCAGAATCACTGGCCGTTGAGTTTCCTTGTTTTAGGTAAGAACTGTAAAAACACTTTTTGAGGACTCACAATTTGAACATGATATAACTCAGAAGAAGCTGAGACTTTACAAAAAACAAAGCTCACTAGAACAAAAGCAATAGCAGTGATTGGATATTAACTTTGTCAGATCATCAGTCAAACAACTTCATTCTTAGAGTTGCCAAAAAACTTGACTGGCACTAACTCAGGCGCAAGAACCCAAAAACATATTCAGCTAATGTTAATTTAAAAAGTGCATAATATTCATTTTCTGAAAAGTTAAATTAAAGTGACCATTGCCACTACTTCTCAAGATGGGAAAAGTTAAAATTCCTTTTAAAGTGTCCATAAAAACAAACAAAATATAATAATAAAAACTTGGTGTTCCATTCAGTCGACATTGAAGTTTTCGATGATACACTTACATTTGTTTTTCTGCTTGGATAAAAAAAAATGTAAACAGAATATTGGTAAGAGTTTGTGAAGCATTTCTTTGATGTATTTCTTCAAGCACATTTTTTTAATCATTATTTATACTAAAGCAATTCACATTTAGGGCAGATGAATGGAATGATCCCAGTAGCTTTAAATCCCTCCTAAGTCGGATAAACTGCCCCAGGCTTTAGTTCCCTGCTGGCAAGCGTTTCAGTCGTCAGGGAACTGATGAAGCAACTGATGGATGGTTTGCTTTTACAAATGGACACTAAATACATGTGGCTACTCAACTCTCTCGTTCTGTAAGTGGAGTCAAACCGCAACGCTGGAGTGCAGAATTACTTCTGGGAAAAGACTTTTCCTCTGTGTTTTGTTAATTGGTGAAAGTTGTTTATGTCTACTGTTTTTTTCACAAGCTGTTTGTAAGGTTGGTTTTCTGACCAGGTAGTTTTCTGACCAAATAAATGACAAGTAATGCATTTTTTGCATTGTTTTTACTCAAACTCTCAAAAGGCGCTGACCTTCTCACACCATTCTCATTCTCGATCCTTTTCCATTATTATGTCATAAAAATAATCTTATTATGCTTGTGCAGTTTAAGGGTTAACATTTCCCGCTACAGCCTATGAGTTTTTATATTCCTGTGTATTTTTCTCTAGGTGGTTAGACCGAAATGAAGATGATGGACAGATTGTCCGTGAGTTAGTCCCAGCTGGAGACGGCTTGCGTCTGTTCAGTAAGCACAAGAAACATTTTAAATAAACAGGAGTCTCTGAATTTAGGTGTCAGATATTTCAAAAACAAATTACTAATCATCCTCAGATGTCAACTACCACATAGCAATCAAGACGGGTAGTATAAATGGGGCCAGCTCAGACTCCAAAGTGTTCGTCAAGCTGTACGGAGAGAAGGGTGACACTGACAAGGTGATACTGGCTGTCTCTGACAATGACCTCAGGAACTACTTTGAGACAGGACGCACTGACATCTTCATCCTTGAAACTTTTGACATTGGACTGGCAAGTTATTAAAAAATGCATATACCGTACTGTAGCTCTGACACTCGTCTTTGTTTACTGACTGTGTTCCTGTGCTTGTAGGTCAATCGTTTACTCATCGGCCACACAAACGAGGGCTTGCGGGCTGGATGGTTTCTCGATAGCGTGCAGATCTCGGTTCCTGTCCATGGGAAGCAATACATGTTCCCCAGTCACCGCTGGCTCTGCAAGGATGAAGCTGATGGGAAAGTGGAGGTGGAAATCTATCCTAGTGAAACTTTGGACATTGAAAAATGTAAAAGACACATTTAAAAAAAAGAGTTGAACTACGATGCTAAAAAAAAAGCACTTATGAGTTGGTAGATGTTTCCGTTCTTCTTATTGTTGTTCCTTATGTTGTGATTCACTGCTCCAGTAATAAACTATGAAGTAACGGTCGTCACGGGGGATCTGCGTGCAGCAGGAACCAATGCTGATGTTTTCTGTCAGATCTACGGAGAGGAAGGAAAGACGGAAGTCCTTCCCTTAAAAAATCGCTCCAACAATTTTGAACGTGGGACAACTGAGATCTTCAAAGTCTGTACAAGTGTATATGATGCGTTAGCAGGTTTTAGAAAGCAGAGTTTTTACTTCAAACACTGTCCTCTCCATTCATCCTAGATTGAAGCTCTGGATGTTGGCAAGATCTACAAGCTCCGCATCTTCCACAATGGGAAGGGCATCGGGGACGGCTGGTTTTTGGAGACAGTTGACATCAAGAGGTTGACGATGGCTATGGTGCAGGTTGAGGTGAAGAAAGAAGAACCACCAAAAAAAGACAAGAAGAAGGATAAGAAAAAGAAAAAGAAGGAGGAAGAAGAAGAGGTGGAGATTATTGAAGAGCTACAGGAAGTGGTGGAGACTTTTTCTTTCCCTTGTCATCGCTGGTTGGCCAAAGACGAAGAGGACGGGGAGATTGTGGTGGAGTTGCTAACTGAGGACAATGAAGACTTGGAAAGTAAGTAGATTATGTTCAAGAATGCTGGACTATGCATTCTAAAATCTTATTGGTTAAAGTCAAAAGCTTTATGTAGAGAGAGATAGCTAAATTAATTCAGAATGTCTCTTCGAAGTGCTACTGATTTTAGCCTACCGGGCAACAAATGAACATGTTTGGTAACATTATTGGTCAAAGAATTTAACCTTTCATACAAAGGCACTGTGGCTATCAGAAAAGTTATTAAAAAAAACAGACTAATTGGTAACGTATAAATAAAAAATGGCTGAAACATTACTAACATCAGTTTATTGTTTATTCAACATCTGTACAGCTTATCCCATTCGAGGGTTGGGGAGTCTGGAAATAGTAGTTTGCAATATTTTTTAGGCAGCAAAGAAAGCTTTGAAGGTCTGTCACTGATTACAACACTGCTGTTTTGTTTTTGTTTGTTTTTTTATCGCTTGCTCGTAGTGAACTCTTATGAAGTCCATGTGTTCACTGGCAGCATGTGGGGAGCCAGGACTGATTCCAATGTGTTCGTCAACGTCTATGGAGAGATTGGAGACACGGGGGAACGACATCTCAGGAAATCCAACAAAATAAATAAATTTGAGAAAGGCCAGGTAAACCTTGAGTTGTCCGTGTGAACTTCCCAAAAATCAACAAACTGACCAAAGGGAGCAGAACAAAACTAAACCTTAAAGAGTAGGTATCATGTAGTAAAAATGCTTCCACTATGTTTGAACGTTATTTCCACTTCAAAAACATAGTTGAAGTGTTTTTTTTAATATTTCCTTCATACATGTTTAAGTCATTTGCGAGCTCTGCAATCTAGTTTTTGGATAATATTTGAACACCAGGTTGTTTTTCTCCATAGATATTTTTGTCTACCACACCCACATTCTAGCGTAAGTAGAAAGGGTTTTTGCTCATTGCATAAACTCTAGTCATGCTCAATCCCATCAGGGAGTCCCATTTTTTTTGTAATTCCACCAAAAAAATAGACAGTAAAAGAATGTGCATTAACTTTGTTAACCGGGCTCCGTCACACCCTGTAAACCTAAAAGGGATAGATGGTCAAGAAGGTGACTGAATTGATGTACTCTGCACTATATTTGTGGCCTCAAACGACATTTACACTTTGTTGTGCATGTGCTCAGGGGCCAAGACTAACCAAGGAGAAAAGGAGGCGAGAATTTGGTGTCAAAACAGAAGTGCAACTCAATAAATGTATTTACAAGCGTTTTTTTATTTGGTCTGCAAACAGGAAGCAATTTATCAAGACGATCTGAAACACTACCATCTTGTTTGGAGCGAAGCTAGTCACACTTGACATCAGTGCTCCATTTCTGTGAAGGAATAAGGTGGTATTGGTGCGGATGAACTTGACACACACTGGCACCTTATTGAAGGAATAACACTTTCGCCAATGAGATGGAGTCATAAACAAAACAAAAACATTAAAGAGGTTTACATGCTATTAGACTTTCGTACAAGTCACTGACCTCAAATGAAGCACAACTGAACAATGCTGACAGTGTAACACCGAAACATCGCAGTTCACATTTAAAAATTGCTTTTACTACGATCGGATTGATTTTTCTGAACCTGTCACATCCCTGATTCCCTGCTTTGTCTGTGTGAATTAGGAGGATATTTTTTACATCACAGCAGTTGATTTGGGGGTGTTGAAAAAACTGAGGATTCGACATGACAACACGCAGGCTAGCGGCGGCTGGTTTTTGGACAGAGTTGAGATTGTCGACAACAAAGATGACACAACGTGAGTCAAACGATGCCAAAATCAAAACAGTCATCCATCAGTTCATAACAACTATACATAGATTCCCATTGTTATTTATAACAGATGGAACTTTGTCACTTATTGACCAAAGGATATCTGAATCAAATAGTGACAACCCTCTAGTCTTAAAAGAATAGTATTAAATAATAAAGTTTTCTTTGTGTTCAATGTCTTCAGAGCACCTCCATGTGGTTTGAAATGTAACTTTACTCTACAAATACAAAGAAAGTTAAAGCTAAACTGTTACAAGCACGGTGATGATGTCTGAAGATGGAGTTTTTTTTTAAAAAAACATTGTATTTGTTCCTGTTGTGTCTGAAAATATAAATAATTTCAGATAAACATTTCATGTACTGAGACATCTGCTTTAGGGCTCAAACTTAAAGTCAACAGACTTTGTGCAGCCAAACATTACAATAAAACTGTGCCATTTACTTAAGGGATCTCTTAAAAGGTCAACTAGTGACCAAACTAGTGAACCAAATGGTATCTAAATGGTAGGAAAGGGTTTTCTTTGTCTTCTCAAACTTGCTAAATTAGCATAAGAGGACGGGCAACTTTCCATCAGACCCTTTAAAAAACCACCGCACAATATCTAAGTGTGGCTTCTTCGTCTGGATTCCATCCAGTTTGTTACCATGATTTTTCTGTAATAAACACTTTTTAGCAAGAAGGGTCTTTTTTCAACTTTAATGGGAAACCAGCGGCCAAAAAAACCACCACATTATCATGTCAGCAATTTTTAAAAATGGCTTATTTAATTGTGCCCCCTGAGTAGATGTACTGCTATTTATAGTTTAAAATGGACGACTGTTTGATTCCTGATGTGTGTTTATATTTGATACTTTTAGATACTTTTTCCCATGTAAACGTTGGCTGGCTGTAGATGAGGATGACGGACAGATTGCTAGGGAGCTTGTCCCAGTAGATGAAGCTTTTATGAAGATGGGGGGTGATGATGATGATGAAGAAGACTCTGAGGCAACACTGGGTTTGGAACAGAAAGGTAAGAGGAACATAACTAGAAAGAGGTGTCATTACGATGATGGACACAGAAAAAGAGGAAATAAACTCCTTTTTTTTATTCATAGCCATGTCAACAACCTACACAGTGAGGGTAAAGACGGGTGAAAAAAAGTATGCAGGAACAGACGCTAATGTCTTCATGATACTCTACGGGACCAAGGATGACACAGGTGTTCTAAAGCGTTATTTTCTGTTACACTTGAATCTGTGTGTATTTAAACATTCTGACCTTTCTGCAGGTTTTATTAACATGAAGGCTTCCAAGACTCATAAGAACAAATTTGAGCAGGGTATGACCGATGAGTTTACAGTGGAAGCTGTGGACATTGGGCCTCTGAAAAAATTACGCATTGGACACGACAACCGCGGTACATGTGGACTGGTGTGTGTTTTGGTCGACGGGGAAATATTTGAAATACTTACACACGAGTGTGTCGATTTGCTTTAATGTGTAAGGGGGAGGATCAGCTGGCTGGTTCCTGGATTGGGTGGAGATTGACGCCCAGTCTTTGGGACAGAAGCTGCGCTTTCCCTGCGGTCGTTGGTTGGACAGAGGTGAAGACGATGGAGCCATAGTCAGGGATTTATTCCCTAATCCTCTTCAAACCGAGTATTACACCCCATGTAAGTACCTGTTACCGATGTTTCATTTAATAGATATAATTTGGCACACAATGTATTTGACTGCTTTCAATCCTTGTTTTTTGTAGTTGTTCCGTATGAAATTAAAGTCTTCACTAGTGATCTTTTCGGTGCGGGAACAGATGCGGACGTTTTCATTGTCCTATATGGAAGAAATGCAGTGTGCACCCAACAGAAGTCTCTGTGTGTCAACAAGAGAGAGAGGAGGATGTACTTTGAGAGAGGGGCTGAGGACATGTTTATTGTAGAGGTACACTGAGAGTACAGAGAAGTCAGGATAAAGAGATGGGGATCCCCACCATGCTTACGGGAATGTTGGTTGTGTTCCTCTCACAGCTAGAAGATGTGGGAGATGTAATTGAGAAGATCCGTATTGGTCATGACAATCGAGGGGTCAACCCAGGCTGGCACCTGGACAGAGTAGAGATAAGGCGTCTGCTTCGGAAAGGAAAGGTACGTTTACTAGAGGAGTATGGTAAAATGAATAAATTTTTTGTGGGGAAAGACGGTACAAGCACAGTGTCTTTCCAGACAGTAGTTTCTTGTTATGTTCTTAAAATAACACGGAAGAGGTGAAATTCAAGGGGTAATTTTATTAGTCTTCAGTCAACTTTAGTTTTGTCTTCTGAACCATCCATCACTAACGATGCACCCACGACATATCGTGCTGCCAAGTTCTGAAGTAGCTGCAAAACTATAAATACTGTATTTTCACGACCATAAGTCGCACCGTATTAAAATGCGCAGTCCTAGTTTTGTGTGCTCTGCATTCAACACACACATAAGATGCACCTGATGATAGGGCGCAGGTTTTATATACATATATATCTTCTACTACGTATGTCCACCCTACAACAACACACACACAAGCAGACAAGTGTGCGTATTTAAAAATAGGTCGGGAGTAAAACTGAGTTTGGTTGGGTTTATTTAAATATTAGTTACAGTCATCATAAAGTCATTTATCAAATCCATCCAAGTCCTCATCCTCTGTTTCAAAGTTGTCAGGGGTTTGGCTCAAGACCCCGACAAACAGAAGACGAGGAAGGCAGACGGGCGGTTTAACGCCCTTTATTACCAATAATAACAAAATAAACAATAATATAGAGGAGCAGCGGCTGGAGCAAGGGAGACCCAGGGCAACAGGCAAGCAGGCCAATAGGCAACAACACAGCTGGGCTCAATCACCCAATTTATAGGGCTGGGCCTCTCAGGTCTGGGTGTGGCTGTGGTGTGGCTCAGGGGCAGAGGTGGAGCAGCAGTCTTATGCACAAAGGAGAGAGAGAGAGCGAGAGAGCAGCAGAAAAAGGCCCATGGCCTTTGCAAAATCTAACAGCTGCACTAAATCCAACATAGTAGGTACACTTTCCTCACTGTCAGAATCACTTTCTGTATCGTGCGGCTCCTTGGAAATGATGCCCGCTTTTGCGAAAGCTCAGACAACAGTGCCAGGAGACACGTTAGCCCAAGCATCTACAATCCACTGGCAAATTGTGGCATAAATCGCCCGGCGCTACCTTACGCCCTGCTTGAAGCTGTGGTCTCCTCTGTTCATCCATCGCTCCCACGCCACTCGCAACCTTACTTTGAATGGCTGGTTCACGCCGATGTCCAGTGGTTGGAAATTCTTTGTCAGACCTCCCGGAATCACAGCAAGCCTAGTGTTCATCTTCTTCACTTGTTTTTTTTCACAACGCACAAAGGACACACTGCACGATAGGGTACCCTGCTCATTTTGAAGAAAATTGAAGACTTTTATATGCGCCTTATGTTTGTGAAAATACGGTACTCTAGTTAGAGAAAACCGGAAAGCAGGGCATTACAATAATCTATTCTACTGGAAATTAAAGCATGCATCAGAACCTCAGTGCTGGCAAAAGAGAGAAAACAACAGACTCTGGCTATGTTTTTAAGATGATAAAATCTCGTCTTTAAGACATTTTTCATATGTGCAATAAAATTCAGCTCAGAGTCGAAAAGAACGCTCAAATTTCTTAAAGAATGAGAAGGTTTAAAATGGTGTAATCTGGGTAAAATCATCTCTCTCTTGTCTTCAGGACCAACAATTAAAACTTCAGTTTTGTCCGGGTTGAGCTGTAAGAAGTTCTCTGCCATCCATGACTTTATATCTAAAATACAATTTAAAAGAACATTAACAGGTTCCAGGTCATCAGGAGACACGGCGATGTAAAGCTGTGTATCATCAGCATAGCTGTGAAAATCAACACTGTGTCTCCTGATGACATCCCCTTGTGACAACAATAGAGATTAATTAAAAATTAAAAGTATTGGGCCTAAAATTGATATTTGGGGAACCCCACATTCAATTTTCTAAATTCTTGAGGAGCATGTATTCATACTTACATTAAAAAAAACGTCTATCTGTGAGATAGGAGTAAAACCATTTAAGAACAGTACCAGAGAGGCCCACCAGACTCCTAAGTCTGTGAAATAAAATCTGTATCTACTGTATCAAATGCGGCACTGAGATTCAGTAGCACCAGGACAGAAAGCTTCTGTGCATCCAAGTTACATTTTAGATCATTAGCAGTCTTTAAAAGTCTATTCTATTTTATTCTAAAAGGGCTGTCTCTGTACTGTGGTTTGTCCTAAAACCAGAATATTTTTCTAAAATGTTGTGTTTTTTTAAAAAACAGAAAGAAAGTTGATTAAATACAACTTTCTCAACTAATTTGCTTAAAAAAGGTAAGTTGGATACAGGTCTATAATTATCAAGAGTTTTAGGATCCAAATTGCTCTTCTTCAGACGGGGCCTCACCACCGCCGTTTTACAAGCAGATGGAAAGACACCCGTCTGAAGAGAGCAATTTACAATATTTAAAAGCTCAGACTCAAAGAAGCCATAAAAAGTCTTAAAAAGTGATGTGGAAATGGGATCTAAAAGGCAGGTTGTTTTGTTTATTTGGGAGAAAACTCGACCAAGTGTAATAGCATCAACCAGAACAAAACTACAGTTTTTCCTCAAGTAAATATGATGCTACAGATCTGATAAAATTAACATCCTGCCAAGCTAAAAGGCTGGATCTGATAGCATTAATCTTACCCCTGAAGTGGCAAACAAAGTCCTCACAAGCCGCATAAGATGCTGTCATGGAGGATTTTATAAAATCTGTATTCATTAAAATATCTATTGTTTTAAAAAGAAACTTTGGGTTGTTTTTATTTTCTGTAATTAGGTTTGAAAAATAGAGCGTCCTGACTCGTTTGACAGTGTCATTATACTCTTTAAGTTGTTCCTTTAAAATGTCAGAATGAATTGTTAATTTAGTTTTCCTCCATTTCCTCTCTGCTCTCCTGCAATTTCTTTTCAGCTGCTTAACTTCTGTATTATGCCACGGTGGGACTGGTTTTGTTTTCACCTTTTTTGTTTTAGAAGGACAACAATCACATAGCAACATCAATTGCTAATTTCAGTTTACTGTTAAAATCAACAATAAGATCAGCTGATTCAGGTAAAAACAGAGCAGCAGTTTCCGTTAAGATGTTAGTAAAATTTTCTGCTACTTCAGAAGTAGTGTATTGTTTCCTCACAGTTTTCACCGGGTCGTCCCTTTGGCTAAAACCAGAGAGGTTAAAAACACACAGGAATGGTCTGAAATGACAGAGGACACACCAGTGGACAGGCCAGGTTCAGGATGTGTCCTCTGTTGTGAGTTGGTTGTGTTACATGTTGATAAAAATCTAAGCAGTTTAAAATATTTTAAAATTCCTTTGCAAAGGGGTCCGAATCATTATCAAAATGCATATTTAAATCCCCTGTTATTAAAATCTTATCATATTTGATATTAATACTTGATAAAAAAAACTCTGAAAATTCCTGTATACAACACAGAGAAGGCTTTGGAGGTCTGTAAACTGACACACATAAGATGGTTGGGGTATTAAAAACAAAAGCATGATGCTCAAATGACTGGTAATGATTAAAAGTTATTGCTTTGGTTAAAATTGTGTTCCAAGCAATTGATGCAGTACCACCACCTCTTCTTCCTTCTCTGATTGAAAATAAAAAGTTAAAATTAAAAGGTGAAGCCTCAGTGAGAACAAACAGGTCCTCTGCACCAACCTGGTTACAGTTAAAAAGAGAGAGTCAAAATTTTTATCTAAAATCAGATCATTAATAATAAAAGATTTGTTCGCCAGCGATCGGATGTTTAAAACGGCAAAGTTAAAAGTGATGAGTGGGATTAAAAGAGGTTTCTGTGTGTGAGATGCTGTGTGAATGGGATGCAGAAATCTAAATGAAGTGTGTTTATGTGAGTGTGACTTGAGATGTGTGAAATTCCTGTTTGTAATGGGAACCAGAATGTGTTGAGCAGAGGAGGGTTTGTTTGAGGGTGTGTATTGATGAAGTCAATCTGTGAATTATTTACAGGAACGGAGTGTGAGGTGGATGTTTGTGGATTGAAGCTGTGACCCTGTATAGTTGAGGTGAAGGCGGTCTAGTTTGAATAGGTTTGGTCTCTTGCAAAAAGTTGTAAAACTGTCCACATATGGAATGTCGTTAGAGTGACAAAGTCTTTTAAGCCAGATATGAAGTTGTTGTGCCCCCCAGCCAAAACGGGGGGGATGGAAGTGGACCAGAGCTGATTGTTTGTTTACATTGTTTATTTACCTTACTGATGCTGTGGATGAGATGGAGGAAGTCCTTCTTAAGAATTTCAGACTGCTGGAATTTGAAGTCATTTGTGCCGGAATGAACAACGATGGTGGAAGCAGATGGATATTGGAGAGATGATTGAAGTGTTGAAGTGGTGATGTCTTTAGTAACAGCTCCTGGTTTGCAGATGGTAAGGCTTTTAGCAACACGAACATGCCGGACCAACGGATCTCCAATAATCAGTGTGCTGGGGCCAGGACTGATTTTTGCCCCAGAAGAAGCAGCTCTGCGGATTTCCACTGCAGAGCTGGCAGGAGGTGTGCAGGTGGTCTGCAATTTAACTGGAGGCATGATGATGGTCTGTGGGGTGGTTGGAGGAGTGATGCTGGTGGGAGGCCAGCGGGGATTATACACAGCAAAACTGTAGTTTGGTGATCAATGGGCATCAGAAGAGTTTTACCAACATGTATCTCTGATCGGCCCTGAGTTGCTCTTCTGATTTTCTGTACAGTTTTGGCAGGCAGAACACAATGCTTCAATCGAGACACACAAAACAATACAACGTAGAAAATAAAGCTGTAAAATTGCACGAAAAAGAATTGCACACACAGTTGAAACATGTGAGCAATTGTGATTTAGTGATCACTAGTGATCACTAGTGCGGACGTTTTCATTGTCCTATAGGACCCCTGGATTCACGTGCTTTTCTCACCAAACTCCATTCTGGTCAGCAGGTGGAGAGATTCTACTCAGCACCGTATGCTCATCACATACTGAGTCAAAATTTAGGCCAAAGCAAGACCTTTTATTCACCTCTTTGTTACCCCCTTTTTTTCTCCTATGAGATGTGAAAACAGAGATTATCTGAGAGGATTAACAAACGTAACCCTTTGTAGGGCTCAGAAACTGTCATCTTCCCCTGTGAGTGCTGGCTGGCCAAATCAGAGGATGATGGAGAGACAATAAGAGAGCTGGTGCCCTCTGACATCATCACAGAGAAGCTTTCAAGAGATGGCAGCCTTAAAGTGACTGAAGTTGAGGTTGAAGATGCTTTGGAGAGTACGTGCTGCTCAATCCTTACAAAGCAATTCCCAAGAACCCCAAAAAATCCCCTCATCTACAGGTTTGAGATGATCCGTTTTCTCTCATGTGATAATATTTGTCTCCTCTTCAGCTCACATATACAACGTGTCAGTAATGACAGGTGATGTTTATGGAGCCGGCACTGATGCCAACGTCTTCCTTACAATTTACGGGGATCAGGGAGACACGGGAGAGAGGAAACTAAGCACGTCAGAGACAAACAGCAACAAATTTGAACGAGGATCGGTAAGGAACTCTTAACTCTTAATTTCTGTTTGACAGAATTAAAACAAGTAGAACTCCTTATTTCAGGTGGATAAGTTCACCATAGAGGCAGTCGACCTAGGTCAGGTTTACAAGATTAAAATTCGCCATGACAACAGCATGGTGAGTCCTGACTGGTATCTGGACCAAGTGGAGATATTTGACGCCGAGACAGAGGAGGTGTTCCTGTTTTTGTGTGAGCGCTGGCTCTCCAGAAAAAGAGAGGACAGGCGCATTGAAAGAGTATTTTATGTCAAGGTAAAACTTTGATTGAGAACAAGAATTGTACATTTAAAATATCTATATAATGTTTGTTTTGTTCCTGTCTGTTAGTCTCACTGAACATGTCTCATTCATTTTTAGGATTTTGAAGGAGTAAGGGAGAGTATTTATAGTAAGAAAACCTCGGCTCTGACGGTGAAGAGCGTTGACAGTAACATGAACAAGAAAAACAAGAAGAAGAAAGAAGAAATAATAGAATTACCAAGTAAGATATATCAGATGCCTTCTGAGCACTGCTGCTCTGTGAATGATTGCTAATTTTCAGGGGTTACCAACATGGCGAGCTACATTGCACATTTTCATTACTTGAAAATCCACACATGCAAAACAGAATATGCAAACTCTACACAGATAGATTAGATTTACTTTATTAATCCCACACTTGGGAAAATTGTGCGTTACAGCAGTAACAAGAAAGAAATAGACAGTATATACACAAGAAGATAAATAAAAAAAAAAAAATTAAAATAATAAAATAGAAGGAATAATGTGACAAAACATTGAGGTCAATACAGACTGTAAGTGCATGAGGAGGTAAAAAAAAAAAGTGACATAAGAAGCAAAAAGTGACAAACAGTGATGAAATACATGAGCATGAACCAGTTATTTGCTATTCTGTGAGTTATTAGAAAGTGTTATTGTGTTGGGAATAAAAGATTTCCGGTACCGGGCGGTTTTTGAGCGGAGCTGTCTGAGCCTCTTGGAGAAGGAGCTCCGCTGCTTGTCCAGAAGTGGGTAGAGAGGAGGGTCATGATTGTCCATGATGGATAAAAGTTTATTTAGTGACCTCCTCTTCACCACTGCTTCGAGTGTGTCCTGTTGGCAGCCAATGACAGAGCCAGCCTTTCTTATCAGTTTATTAAGTCTGTTGGCGTCACTGGCTGCAATGCTGCTCCCCCAGCAGATGACAGAGAAGAACAAGGTGCTGGCCACCACAGACTGGTAGAAGGTTTCCAGCATCTTGCAGCACACATTGAAGGACCTCAGCTTCCTTAGGAAGTAAAGTCGGCTGCAGGTCTTCTTGTACACAGCAGTACTGTTGCTCCTCCAGTTCAGTCTGCTGTTGATGGTCACTCCAAGGTATTTGTACTCCTCAACCACCTCCACATCTCTACTCAGAATATAGAGGGGCCGCAAGGCAGATCTCTTCTTTCAGAAGTCAATCACCATCTCCCTGGTCTTGTCTACATTGAGCAGCAGGTGATTCTCTCCCGCCCACTCCACAAATCCGTCCACCACTTTCCTATACTCCCCCTCCTGCCCACCACTTATACACCCTACAACTGCAGAGTCATCAGAGGATTTCTGTAGGTGGCATATGCAAAACAATGGCATATGCAAAACAAAATGCGCAAACGCTACACAGATAGGACAGTGATTGAAACCTCACTCCACGCATAACTCAAACCCCTGACCTTCATGCTGGGAGTCTACAGTGCTAACCACTGCACCACCCAGCAACCTATATGAGAATCTGCTCTTGTTTTTTTTTTTTTTTAATTTATTTAATTTTTTTTTTTTTAAATTCAATTATTTTATTTTTTAATTTTGTTTTTTATCTGCTCTTGGTTTTGACTCATTGAGCATTCTGGTCGCTACTTGTGATGCATGAAGTGAATCATTCAGATCTTGTGGGCGGGCAACCTTTTAACTTATGAGCTACAAAGGCTCCTTTCTTGTGAACAAAGGGCAACAAACAGTGTATTTTGGTAGACGACAAAAAAAAAACCCCAGTAGAAATGCAGAAAACATAGACTTTGATTATTTATTTTAAAAACTCCACTTTTTTTGTTTTGGCTCCACTCATCTCTACAATAAACTCCACCCTCATTTTCCTGTCTGGATGAAACTCATCAGCTTTTAAGATTATATACATTATGATACCGGGTCAAAAACAAAAAATAAACAAAAAAAAAAACAAAATAGAATTAAATCCTGAGTAAAAAGAAAATGTGTTCAAGTAGTACCAGTCATGAATTAAACTTTGATTTTAGTCAACTAAAAGATAGATTGGTATGGTGTGTGGCTGGTTGCAGGTATAGCACATCAAATAAAAAAACAACTGCTTTTTGAAAATGACATTTAGTTCTTAAACACGATTATTCCTTGTATCTCTTTTTCAGCTACTCTACAAGGCGGGTTGCAATAAGTTCTCCTGAAAAAACAATGATCTGGACCTTTGCTACCGATCCTATAAAATAATACTCTCAAATTGCTGACTAATTGGTACTTTCCCTCTACGCAGTCATACCGTACCACATCACCCTATGCACTGGAATGGAACCTGATGCGAGCACCACCAGCAGGGCTTATGTGATCATTATTGGGGTCGATCAAATCCAGACAGACAGGCTTTGGCTTGACATCCCAGACGGGACCACAGGCTTTGAGGCCGACTCTCTTAAGAGCTTTGAGTGCCAAGGTTCAGATGTGGGAGAGATAAAAAAGGTGGAGGTGAGTCAACTTTTTGAATATGTTTTATCTTTGACCAGTGAAATGTTGTTATTTCGCTTTGTCTCCTCAGCTCGGCCATGATGGGGCCACTCCAGAGAGCTGCTGGCTCGTTAATGAGCTGGATGTTGCTGTGCCAACCAAAGGGGTCAAATATATCTTTGCCTGCAAGTGCTGGCTGGCCAAAGATAGAGGAGACGGACTGACAGCAAGAGTATTCAATGTGCTGGATGCAGAGGCCATATCTATCTCCCGCAAGGTTTGTAAATGTGAACAAATGAATGCAAATAGAGCAAACTTACCATCAGGCTGAGGTCATCTAAGTCCTAACCAGTTTAGAAGTTTTTGGATAAACAAGAAGGTTAATTGCTGTATATATAAAAGTTAAACTAAGCTCATCCCTCTTCAGTGAAATACCAGCCCAGAAGTGGGCAAACCTTTCAACTCATAGACCACAAAGGGTTCTAAAACGAGAGTGGAACAATGTGTTTTGGTCAAACAGCTAATGAAAGAAAAAGATTGGGAAATGCAGAAAAAATGGGCTTCAAATTTCACTTTAAAACCGCTCCGTTTCTTTGTCTTCTGCTAATCGAGAGTCGGGTCGTGGGGGCAACAACCTCAGACGGGAAGCCCAGGCTTCTCTCACCCCGGCTGCATCCTCCAGCTCACCCGGAAGGATCCCGAGGTGTTCCCTGTCCAGCTGTGAGACATAGCCTCTCGGTCTCCTCCCGGTGGGATGTGCTCGAAACACCACACCAGTGAGGCACTCGGGAGAAGCGGCTCTACTCCAACCTTCTCCCGGATGGCAGAACTCCTCACCGGATCTTTGAGTGAGAGTCCAGCCACCCTGCGGAGGAAGCTCATTTCGGACGCTTGTATCTGCGATCCCATTCTTTCGGTCACCACCCACAGCTGGTGACCACGGGTGAGGGTGGGAATGTAGATCGACTTGTAAATCGAGAGCTCTGTCGATCTCCCACTCCATCCTTCCCCCACTTGTTAACAAGATACTTAAACTCCTCCACTTGGGGCAGGACCCTGTCCCTGACCTGCAGGGGGCATTCCACCCTTTCCCGGGCGAGGACCATGGTCTCAGATTTGAAGACTTTGATTCGTATCCCAACCGCTTCACACTCGGCAGCAAACTTTTTACTTTTTTAGTTATCTTCACTAATAGTTAATTTAACTACGTGACAATAATTAAATTAACTACTGACTAATTAACTGTTAGTGAAGATAACTAAAAAAGTAAAGGTGAGATTAAATAAGTTTTAACATTCTTCACCTCCTTTTTGAATGTGCCTGTTTTTATATAAATTATGACCATTTTATATTGGAGTCTCTGGGAATTTAGTTTTTTTTCTTCTTTTTTTTTTCATTCTCTTTCAAATGAATGTGTTCTATTACATTGTGCTTCTTGTGCAAATGTGAAATAAATAAATAGCTAGAATTAAGTGTCTAATTCTCAAGAAAGTTGTACATTTTACCATGTACATTTTTGTTTTTTAAAATCAGTTGAAAAAAGGTTTGCCTTGTTTGCCCTTACAGCATGCTTCTGATTCTCACCTGTTAAACAAACAAGTGCTACAATTTGATGGGATCTTTGTTTGTGAGAGATTAATATATAAAGGGTTCAATGCCCAATCTTTTCACTGACAGGTTATCTACGAGGTGACGGTAGTAACAGGAGACGTGCAGAATGCAGGAACAGACACTCAGATCTTCATGTCTGTGTTTGGCGCCAACGGCAGCACAGAAGAGATGCTGCTGCAAAAAAACGAGGACAGGTGGATGAAATTTGATTTCCGTTTCATATATCATCTCAGGTGCTTACTAAATAAATGTATGCTCTTGATGAACCACTCTGTGACACTCGGGGTGGATGGCAGGTTCGAGCGGGGTCAGGAAGACACTTTCAACATGGAGATCGATGACATCGCACCCCTGAGGAAAATGCGGCTTCGTATTGATGGTTCTGGCAGCCGACCTGACTGGTTTCTTGACAAGGTCAGCTTGATTTACCAACACACCACGCACATGTACACAGCAAAGAACAAATTCATGGCCAAAACCTGGTGTTCGAAGAGTATCTGAATACTGGACAGAAGAGAGTCATCCATGAATAGAACAGAAAAACCCCTCTGGGTTTTGTGCTGAAACTAGATGCTGTAGATCACATGATTGTTCAATCTATTGCATCACTAAGACCCACTCATCTAGTTTTGTCTGCAGGAGACTTGTAAATGACTCAGGAACACAAATATGCACACCCACTGAAGAAAGAGTATTAAGTTACTTTTTATCCACAGTACGGTGGTATTGTTGAATAAGACCATATTGTAGAATGAACATGCACTTGCAGTTGCTCAGTCTTGGTCATAAAGAGTTCATTTCCTCTTGTTTTTTTCTCATTAACATTTTTGGGTAATTCATGCAGTTCATGCAATTCATTTGGGTAATTCAGTCAGTAAATACTTTCCTCTGTAAAAGAAGTTGTGAGAAAACTATCGCTCCCCCTCTAAGTTCAGTCTGAAAGTAGAGTTAAATTACTTACTAAGTGAAAATTAACATCACGCTGTAGAAAAGCAAAGCAGTCCAAAACAATGGCAAGTTGTGTCCAGCCACGTTTGTGACTTTGCGGCTAGTAAAATCTCCTTGATTTGTTCTTGTAAAGATTTACGTGTTCAGCATCACAAGCAGGTGGACTGCCTTCATGGATTGCTGGGATTGGGTTTGGCTCAAACACAACTTGCAGCATAATAATCAGTCCACATAAATAGTGCAGATTTTCTTTCCAAGAACAAAGAGATTTTTTCTTTTTTTGTTCAATATTTGTCTCTACAAATACTTTATTTTGATGTCACTTCCAAGATATTTGTGCTCTTCAAAGCATGTTCACTACTTTGCTTCAAACAACATATAGCTCAGTGTTTTTAGATGCAGTGCCACAAAACAAACGATTGTTACCACTGAGCAGCTAACTGTGTCCACGGCCAAATATTACGGACACTGTTGAACTTTTCGTATGGTACCTCCTGCCGGGTGGCACGACATCTGATTATTTTTCCATACAGGCCCCTCTAAAAATATTGGAATGACAAATCACGTTCTCTTGTTTTTGTTGTTCACTGAAGACCTTTGGGTTTAAGATCAAAAGATGAGTTTGAGACAAGAGTTCAGAATGTCAGCGTTTCCTGTTCTATGAGGTTGAGGTCAGGTGATTGACCTAGCCAGTCTAAAACCTTCCACTTTATTCCCCTGATGGAGAACTTTCTTTAGTTGACAGTGTGTTTTGCTTCATTGTCCTGCTGCATAATAAAATTCCTCCCGATTATTCAGGAAGCATTTCTCCATAAATTGGCAGACAAAATGTTTCTCTACACCTCAGAATTCATTCTGCTGGTACCATCATCAGCTACATCATCAATAAATATTAATGAGCATGTTCCAGAAGCGGCCATACACATCCAAGCCACGACATTACCTCTACCATGTTTCACACATACAGTAAGCTTCTATGCTTCAGATCATACTGTACATAGTTCCTTTCTTTCTCCACCCTTTGGTAGACATAAGATTGTATTCTATCATTTTGCGGCTTATCTCTGCACCTCTTCGCAAATCCCAATCTAGCCTTCTGATTCTTGCTGCTGATGAGTGGCTTGTATCTTGTGGTACAGGCTCTATATTTCTGCTCTCGGAGTCTGCTTCGAACAGTAGACTGTGATACCTTCACCCTGCACTGTGAAGATCATTGGGGATTTGACTTAGTGATGTTATGGAGTTTTTCTTCACAGTCATCACAATATTTCTGTCATTAACTACTGTTGTTTTCTTCGGCCGACCAGTTTGACGTCTGTTGCTTGAGTAGTTTTTCATTTTCCAAGACATTTCAAATCATTGTGCCTTGTGTTTGTCCAATGGCTCTGATCAATTTCTGTTCTTTTCTCAGCTTCAAAATAGCTGGCTTTTACCCCAATGATAGCGCTCTCGTCTTCACGTTGTTTTTTTTTCTCTTTAACAACAAAAGCAGTCTTTAAAGGTTTAAACCCAGGACAAAAAATAGACTAGGCATGCAGAGCTGTTTAATGTTTAGAGACTCAACCATAAAGGCAACACCTGGTCAACAAGAAACGCCTGCCACCGCCTGTTCCAATACTTCTGCTCACCTAAAAATGATGTGTAGTAATACAAACAGTGATGTACTCTCAGTTACATGTAGATGTACTCTTAATACATGTAGATGTAAATACCAGGAAGTAAAAGCAGACATTCTGAACTTTTATCTCGTACTCATCTTTTGATCTTATACCTAGATGTCTTTAGTGAACAACAAAAACAAGGGAATGTGATTTGCTGTTCCCATACTGTTGAAGTGGACTTAGATCTTCTACATTTTACAATATTCTCAAATGTTTCCAATTTAGTGGAGCTTCATTATGAGCATTTGTTATAAAGTTATTTTATTTTTCTTTTGTAAATGATTTTAGTTGGACATGATAGCTTAAATTTTCTGATACTGTTATTGACTCAATTTTTAGTTTTAGGTTGTTGTTTTTTTTTTTGTTTTTTTGTTTTTTAGAGATCGAATGGTAAACAAAACAAATTTCTTGTAAAAGACATTCATAAAAACAAAACCACATAACTGGTTAGG
Organism: Neostethus bicornis; assembly: GCA_902685375.1. Lineage (NCBI taxonomy): Eukaryota > Metazoa > Chordata > Actinopteri > Atheriniformes > Phallostethidae > Neostethus > Neostethus bicornis. The sequence continues at coordinate 6,629,320 of CACRXE010000001.1, read as the reverse complement.
ATTTAGTCCCTGTTTTTTTCTTTGCTAAATTACTGTGACACTGTCCATCCAGGTGATCGTTCGTGACCTGATCACAGAGGAGGTGTCTGTCTTCACTTATGAAGAGTGGCTGTCAAAGACTCGAGGACCAAAGAGGACTATGATTTGCGAGATGGCTGCCGTGGTAGATGAGGAGGTGATGGTAGAGCTCACCACCTACATCATCCAGGTTAGGACCAGCGATGTGGCAGGTATGTTAGCTACATAACAAGACTTTACACACAACCATAACAACAGTCATTAGAATCTTTCGAGTTGAAAAACCACTTATCTTGCAAGGATCTGTGTCTAATCAAGTCCCCGATAAAAAGTTGTTGAGTCTTTTCGGAAAGTCTTTTATGTTGCTACTTGGATCGAACTTGTGAGCAAAATGAGCTGAAAGATTTAAAGAGTCACAGTAGTTGAGGGTATTTAAAATCTACTTTACATGGACGCTGTCATCCCTCCATCCAGCTTTTTTATTCCTTAAGTCATGATCAAGTGAAGTTCATACTGATCGACACCTGTTCATTTGGCTTTAGACTTCCAAAGGAGAACATTTATTGATGATTACATAGAGATAGTTTCTCAAACATAAACACCTAAGACAATGATTGTGAAAAAATTGTCCAATCAACCATACCATCACATGGTAAGGAGTTGTGTTTCCCAGAAACTCTCGTGCGCTTCTGATCAGTACCATAGTGCCTCAGCTCGATATATGTAACAATATCCATTGGCGTATTATTCTCAATACACGTGCATACATCGCCACACTGACGGGGTGTGTGTCTATAAGCTAATAAACTATTGTCAAAAAATGAAAAAAATTGCCTGGCAAATTGCTGTATTCATGTTTCAGAAAAAATCAGGGGTTTGTTTCTATTAGAAAATGTGCTTCTATTGAGAATAATACGGTATATAATATCCATGCTCACGGTGAAGGACTGAATGATAAGAATGGTATGGAAAATCTTCATAAATACTTTTTTTTTTTTTTTTTGCAGTATCGACTAAATCTAAAATCACATATGCAGTGTAAAATTGAAAACCAGAGCTAATCATTTTTGTATGCTGAACAACAGCCATTAGCTCAAAGCCTGTCATTCACTCTGACTTTCTGGTTTCGGTGAAAAACCAGAAAAACAAGAAAATTATTTTTTTTTACCAGATTGCTAAAAAATAATTATAATAAAAAAAATGTAGACAAGTCAGAAACCTTAGCTCCACCGGCGGCTTACACAAGAATCAGAAGTATTTATTGTTATTGAACCACATAGAAAAAAAAAAAACATTACAGTCCCAGTACACCCAACTGAAGATAAAGATGCTCAAACAATTACACACGAGTTATGGAGCCACAAGACTGAAGATGTGCAGCCATAAGAAGTCAAGAAGTAGTTGCAAAAAATGTTCAATTATTGTCTTGTTAGTTTTAGGGAAACAAACAACAACTGTTTCATTCATTTGCATTTTTAATTCGGTGGTGCTGTTGTGTCTCTTTAGGGGCTGGAACTGATGCAAACGTGTGGATGATCATTTTTGGTGAGAATGGAGACACTGGTACACTTGCACTGAAAGAGTGCAACAACTCGAACAAGTTCGAACGGAAGCAGGTGGACACATTCCGCTTTTCTGACATTCTCAGCCTTGGAGACCTCGCCAAAGTGCGAGTATGGCACGACAACACGGGTAAACAACTCAAAGCAACGCAAACTAAAACTTGTATAGAAAAATCTAATTTAGGAACATGCTGAACAATATTTAAAAAACGCTATAACCAATAATGCTAAAACAAATAAAAATGCTGAGAAAACTTAAAAAAACTTTAAAAAAAAGGTTCCAGATTCTATGTCCATGGCTAATATAACATAAAAATCTGCCTGATCAACAAGTAATAAAACATGAAAATCTGCTGGAATAAAAAGTAGAGTATCTCCATAATTTCCACACGTGCAAAAAAAACTGGAGTAACTTTCACCCACTGCCTCAAGCAGCCCACAACCAGGCTGACCACAACGGGAGACAGAACCTTCCAGGCCGTCAACCCCTCTAGGAAACTTTTAAAAAAGCCCTAAAGACATTACTTTTTAAAAAGGCTTTTGATTTTTGACCTTAAGATTTTTTGTTTTCTGAATGTAGAATTTGGTTGGGGAGATCTCCAAAAATACGTTTTGTTTTTTTTTTGCAGTATTGACTAAATCTAAAATCACATATGCAGTGTAAAATTGAAAACCATAACTAATCATTTTGTAAATCATTCTAATCATCATACTAATCATTCTAGTATTGATGTAGCATTTTTTGTCTTAAAATGTAAGGCATGTTATAAATAAAATCCATTATTTCTCAAGATTTACTCTGTGGGTTTGTGTAAACTTGATTTAAAAGATGGAAAAAAAAACACTTTAATTTATCATCATCATCATCCTCCAGGTCCTGCTCCTGGTTGGCACCTGGAATATATCGATGTAAGAGATGAACTCATGGACAAAACATTTCGTTTCCCTTGTGACCGATGGCTTGCCAAGAACGATGATGATGGTCAGATAATGAGAGAGCTACCTTGTGCTAACAACGACTACTTAGATCTCAGCGAGAAAACTAGTAAGGGTCACCTTCCAATTTAACCCATTCCTGTCTGTGCATAACTGTGAAAAACTGAACCTATGTCTTTGTTTTCGAAAGAATATGAAATTTGCACCACCACCGCGGACACAGCTGAAGCTGAAACTAAAGAAAATGCTTGGATTATTCTTGAGGGGAAGAAGGCTCGATCAAAAGAGTTTGTTTTAGAAAACTCTTCAAAGAAAAAGAGGTTCATGCGGTACGTACTTCTTCTTTTATCTTTTATTTCGGTCAAATTGTACATTTACAAATAAATAAATTTACATTTTTTCTGAACTTATATACCAAAAGGACCGAAAAGGTATCGGCTGAAGCAGATGCTTGTTACGCCGACCCTTTTGAAAACAAATCATTACGTATCATTACCATCATTATGAAAACAAAATGATAGAAATATATAAACAGAAATTCATTATGATACATAAAATGAGAGAGAGAGAAAAAAGTAATATGTCAAATGAAGAGTATTATAATTACTACTTTAAGTTCTTTACACATATAAACTTGAAATTAAACATCAAGACTTGCATATTTTTTAAGAAATAATAACTTACATTTTTTCTTTAAACAGAAAAGATTGGAACATAATTTAAGTTCATCATTACAATTATTCCAAAGATCCACACCTTTAATGAAAATACAGAATTTTTTAACTTTTGTTCTAAATTTATTTTTAATGAACACATAATTTCCTCTTAGTTCGTATGGACTTTTCCTAATATTAAACATATTTTGTAGAGAGTTTGACATCATGTTTTTTTTTATCTTAAATATAAATTTTAAAGTGTGTAATTCCACTAAATCATAGAACTTTAATGTTTTTAAATTTATAAATAGATTATTGGTAGGTTGATTATAAGATGAGAATGTTATTGCTCGTATTGCTTTTTTTTGTAAAATATAAATTGGTTTTGTGTTAGTTTTGTACGTATTTCCCCAAATCTACAGTATATACAATAAGTTATATATGGAAGTACTAATGTTTTATATAACATAAACAAACTGTTTTTATTTATTACTAATGTATTATATAACATAAACAAACTGTTTTTATTTATTACTAATGTATTATATAACATAAACAAACTGTTTTATTTATTACTAATGTATTATATAACATAAACAAACTGTTTTTATTTATTACTAATGTATTATATAACATAAACAAACTGTTTTTATTTATTACTAATGTATTATAAAACATAAACAAACTTTTTTTTATTTAGGACAAATCTGAATTTATAAATGATTGCTATTACTTTAGACAGTTTATTTTTTGTATAATTTCTGTGTGATTTCCAACTTAATTTATGATCTATAATCATTCCAAGGAATTTACTGTCACAAGTTTGTTCTAAAGGGGTGTTATTAAGCATAATTTGTATTTGATTAGGTATTTTTAGTTTTGTAAAAATAATAAATTTAGTTTTTTCAATATTCAATGACAATTTATTTATGTCAAACCATATTTTTATTTTACCCAATTCTCTTTCAACTGATTCTATCATTTGGTTCAGGTCTTTTCCGGAAAAATAAAGAGTAGTGTCGTCTGCAAATAATACATAACTTATTATTTTGGATACAGTACGTAACACAAATCATTGATGTACAAAATAAAGAGTTTAGGCCACAGTGTTGAGCCTTGTGGAATTCCACATATTACCTTTAATAAATCAGATTTTTCCTCCTTTATTTGTACATATTGGTATCCATTTTCTAAGTAGCTCTGAAGCCATGTATATGCAGCTCCTCGAAAACCAAATCTGTCTAGTTTGCTCAGTAATATATTATGATCTATGGTGTCGAAAGCTTTCTTAAGGTCTATGAAAATACCGATGCCATAAGTATTTGAGTCTATTGATGTAGTAATATTTTCTATTAGTTCTGTAACAGCCATATTAGTGGATCGGTTTTGTCTAAACCCATATTGTTTGTCACTAAGGAGCTGGTGTTTCTCTATAAATTTATCTAATCTTATTACAAATACTTTTTCTATTATTTTTGAAAACTGTGGAAGTATGGATATAGGCCGATAATTTGAAAATAATTGTTTATTGCCATTTTTATAGACTGGAATAACTCTAGTTATTTTCATTTTTTCAGGAAATTTACCGATTTGAAAAGACCTGTTACAAATATATGTTAGAGGCTGTGCAATATGTTCTATTGTATTCTTTATTAAATTCATATCAATGTTAAGTGTATCTTTAGATGTTTTTGATTTAAATTGCTTTACTATTTTAATTATTTCATTTTCATTTGTTGGGTTTAAATAAAATGTAAAAGGATTTCTGTTTACAGCATCACTTGGACTTATGTTATGCTTCTCAATACTTTCAGCCAAGGTATTTCCTACATTAACAAAATAATGATTAAATCCTTCTATAATTTCTTTTATATTTTCCAGCTTTGAGCTTTTGTTCATGAATTGTTTTGGTATTTTATATTTTTTATCTTTTATTTTAATTATTTTATTAATGACATTCCATGTTCCCTTAATATTTTCTTTTTGTTCTTCAAATAATTTATGAAAGTATCCTTTTTTATTTTTCCGCAAAATACTAGTCAATTTGTTTTTATAATTTTTATATTTTATTTCAGATTCCTTGGTTTTGTGTTGAATAAACTTTTTATATAACATATTTTTCTTCTTACATGCATTTTGTAATCCACTTGTTATCCATGGCTTTATTTTAGAATTTTCTTTAAGCCTTACTTTTTTTAATGGGCAGTTTTTATTGTAGATTTCTATAAACCTGGATATAAAATTTTCGCATGCTCCATTTGGGTCAGTTTGGTTGTAGACCTCGTCCCATTTCTGTTTTAATAAGTCTACTTTAAGTTTATTTATAGTTTGATCTGTCACTTTCCTAATATATCCAAATGTTTCTGAATTTTTTTTGTCATCAGTTATAATTTTATTTTGAAATATAGAAAAAAACGGTAGGTGGTCACTTATATCACTGACAAGAAGGCCACCAACAATTTTAGCTTCAATATTGTTTATAAAAATATTATCTATTAGAGTGGAGGAATCAATAGTTATCCTGCTGGGTTTATCAATAATTGGTAGTAACATATTTGAATGCATCATATTTATGAAATCAGTTGTTTTCCCATGAGTAGTGGCCTTAAGCAAATTTATATTTAAATCTCCACATATTATTAATTCCTTTGTGGAATATCCATTTATATTTATAATTTCATTCATTTTTTCATTAAATGTATCAATCGGTGAACCAGGTGTTCGGTATACACACGTAATATGTACATTTTTTGTTTTCTGAAATTCAATTTCAACAGTAATTGATTCTAGTATATTATGTACAGTTACTGATTTATCTTCAATGAGTTTACAGTTCAAGTTTAAGTCAACATAGAGGGCAACTCCACCTCCTTTTTTGTTGTTTCTGGTGACTGTAAATAGTTCGTATCCCTCTATCTTTACTAGTGTTAGAGGGTGCTTTAGCTCGTCCGGCTACGTTTCAGATATAGCCATGACATTAAATTTACCGTACATATGCAGAAGGTCTTTGATTTTTGAGATATTCTTCCAGAGACTCCTAATGTTAAAATATATCAGTGAAAAGTTTCTGTCCAGTTTTACTTTCTCTTTAAATTGTTCATTTGTATAATAGTCACAGCTTATGTGTCCAGGTTATTATAAAAATATAATTCTGGATCAAGTTGTTGATCAATACAAGTCATAGTTTGTCTTGTGTTGAGTACACACATGTTCACCTGTCTCTTTTTCCGCGATGCGTAATCCGTGCATCATGAAGTGTTCTTCATAGTTCCATTTTATCATTTTCCAGGAAGTTATAATCCTTTTTAAGAGTAACTTAAACACAATTAAAGTGGTGGAACGTAACAAAGTAAATGTACTTCGTTACTGTACTTAAGTAAAAAAATTGTATATCTGTACTTTACTTAAGTAAAATTTAAGACCGGTACTTTTACTTTTACTTCACTACATTTTTAGAGCAAATATCTGTACTTTTACTTTGATACTTTTTAAAAGTGTGTTTTACATTTTTTGTTACATTTTCGTTCAGGAATTTGAAAAATACACAGTTTTTTTTTGGCGCATCTTGAAGCCGCATCGCCAAAATCAAAAGAAGCAGTTGATTGGGAGAAGAAGTAAAGAATCCAGAAACATTTCCCGCATTCATTCAGCGCCAAAAACCTAACATCAAATCTAGTACAAATTAAAAAGAGTCAGAAGATCGTTGTTCATTGTGTTTACTTCTAAATAAAAAGTTGAGCCATCATTACACAGAGCAGGGGCGGAGCTAGAATTTTCCAAAGGGGGGTGGGGCTTTGACAAAGCTAATATATAGTGACTGGGGGGCCTTCCCCCCCAAAACATTTTAAAAAATAAGTGTCATTTTCCTCCATTTTGGCGGCCCATTCACTGGCCCTTTAAGAGGATAGCTTGACTTGTCCCCTTTCCTTTTATTTTATTTATTTATTTATTTTGTGGACCAAAAGAGGCGGGAGAGGGGGGGTCACACCCCTGCAGAGTATTTATCCTGGTTACCATGGTGACACCCTATAGCACAACAAATAACACTTGAATTATGATCAAATACTTTTACTTTTTACTTAAAAAGTACAATTTACACCAACTACTTTTGTACTTTTACTTAAGTAGAATTTTTTATTGATACTTTTACGTAAGTAAATTTTTTGCCTAATTATCTGTACTTTTACTTAAGTACAAAAAGTGAGTACTTTGTCCACCACTGCACTATTATTGCTCGTGTCCACATAATCCAAACAATTATTTATACGGATCCAAGTCTTTCAGCTCTCTTATCGTGATCACTTTCGCTTCTTCTGGCGTACCATTGAGTTTAATCATCACTTGCCCATTCCGAGTCCACGTAGCTTGTATTTTTTTCAGTTTTCGCAAGTTTCTTGCATGTCTTGCGATGTCTGCACGTCTTTTGGTTAAGTGTTCATTCAGATATACTCCGGTGCCTCTCAACTTCCTAGCTTGTCGTAGTAGCTCTATTTTGTGCTTCCTGCTAACAAACCGCACCAAAATAGTTGGTTTTGCATTTTTATCCTTCTTCGGAAGTGTATGACAAGCGGATATGTTCTCTGATGCAACTTTCATGTCTTTATTTGCCAGAAATTGAATGACTTGCCTCGCCAGAGTTTGTTGTTCCTCTGGCATCGCGTTCTCCTCTTCGGCCTGTGCTGTAGCGTTAGCACAGCTGCGGTGCCTAGTTTCCAATCCACTCACAATAACATCATCCATCCGAGTATACTGTTCCAAGTCATCAACTCTGCATTCCAGTTAAAAAATAACGGCGTCTTTCGTCTTGATTATTTCCTTTAATTCCGCTACTTCGGTTATCAGGGCCAACAGTTTTTTTTGCTGCTGAGCTACTGTGGTCATCTCTTACGACATAAAAGTTAGCGATTTGTGAATTTCTTGTAATTCCTCTTCATTGGCAAAATGTGACTTTTTTGGTGGCATTATTACAATGAATCCAGAGCAAGGGACAGAGAATCTGTACCTAGAGTGCACATCAAAGTTGTGATTTAGAGTGCACTAAATCACAACTTTGAGTTCACAGAAAAGTCTACTTCTTCTTTCGGCATTTCCCTCTAGGGGTCACCACACCAAGTCAGTTTCTTCCATCTAACCCTGTCTGCTGCATCCTCTTCAGTCACGCCAACTATCTTCATGTCTTCCTTCACTGTACTCTCTCCTCTGCACATGTCCAAACCATCTCAGTCTGGCCTCTCTGACTTTATCTCCAAAAACCTCTAACATGTGCTGTTCCTCCGATCCTGTCCATCCTGGTCACTCCCAGAGAAATCCTGTGTATCCTGCCTTTTCTTCAGTACCACTGTCTCTAGACCAAACAGCATGGCCGGTCTCACCACGGTTTTCTACACTTTCTTTTTCATTTTAGCTGAAACGCTTCGATCACACATCGCACCTGATACTTCTCTCCAGCCCTTCCAGCCTGCCTGCACATGGTTCTTCACCTCTTTTCCACACTCTCCATTGCTCTGGACTGCTGATCATAAGTACTTAAAATCTTCCACATTCTTTATCTCTTCTCCCTGTAACCTCACTTTTGTACTCTTGCTTACTCAGACTAATCTTCATTCCTCTTATTTCTAGTTCACAGAATGATCTACTCCCTCATTTAGTGGCTTTTGATAAAAAAAAATTACACCAAAAACTGATTGTGACTTGAATTTAAACAGTTACTTTATATTTTTTCAGGGGAAACAGTGACAGGTTTGAGTTTTCGTCCAAGAACCTGGGTGACATCGCTGGGATTTGTCTGGGTCACAGTCCCAAGGATGGGAAGAAAGTTAAAGGGGAGGTTTTCTGGCATGTGGAGGAGGTTGTTGTGACTGAAAAGGAACTTGGAAACAAGTAAGAAACAGGCTAATCCCTAAGAAACACTCCATTTCATAGCAGTCTTAACATTTTACTTTTTTTTTATTCCTTTGGTTTCCAGATACATCTTCACCTGCAATGCACTCATCCCACTCTCTCCGAAAAGAGATGACTTCCTGACTTTTGAGTGCACTAAAACTGTTGAGAGTTTTGCCAGCAAAGCCCGCAGCCTGGTACCTGTCAAGTACGAAATCATCATCATCACAGGCGATGAGAAGGGAGCGGGAACAGACGCCAACGTTTTTATCACCATCTACGGCTCCAATGGAGACTCTGGACGTCGGCAACTGCGTCAGAAGTTTCGCAATCTTTTTGAACGCGAGCAGACAGATCGCTTTCTGGTGGAAATGCTAGACATGGGCGAGCTGCAGAAGGTACGGGTAGAACACGACAACACCGGGCTCAGCCCTGGCTGGCTGCTCGATCGGGTAGAAGTCACAAATCTCGCCAACGGCGTCAGCACCATCTTTCTTTGTGGGAAGTGGTTGGACACAAAGAGAGCAGATGGACAGATTGTCAGGGTCATCTACCCAAAATACTGATCATAAAACTGTTTCCCAATACATTTAAGATCTCAGGAGCTGAAACGGAATTTCACATTTGTAGAGTTGTTCTTAAAAAAATTTCTGGTTATGGTGACAATGTCTAAACTTCTTTGATCAAGATGTAGAAATGTGCCATTCTTTGTACTTTCCCAAATTCCACATGGTTTTGTCAACTGTTTTTTTTTTTTTTTTTTTTTTTTTTAAGACAAGTGCTTTTATAAAACAATGGACTATTTTGTAAATTAAAAGTTTACACAATTTCCGTTCCTTATTTTAAAAACAAATTTATGTATTTTTGTTTTGCAATGAGCAATGAAATTCCAAAAAACCCAGAAGAGAAATGATTACTTGATTCATACCGCAGTTATTTTTTTCTCATTTGATCTCTAACAAGTTGTCTTTTCCCCCTTTCTGTAATATGAAAAAAAAATGTCTATAATCTGACTGTTTCTAAGTGCTGCTGGGATCTTTCAGAGACGCAAAATATGGCGACTTTTGGTATTGATTTCCAATCGCTACTGATATTCATACCAACACTAGAAGTGAACGTATACAGAGTTTATCTGCAAAGTAATCCCAGAACCTCACTGTTTCCACATTTTATAATGTCGCAGTAGTTTTCCAAAATGAATTAAATGAGTTTTTCTGTCCAAAATGACAAAAAAAACCCAAACACCTTACGACGATATTTAAAAGAAATGGATATTGTTTCAAATTTATAGAAGAACTAAAAAAGATCAAATTAATTCAATAAAAGAGTGATAAAACTAGGTCATCCTTTCTGGTGAAGCGTTAAAAGTGTTCATTCGTCTTAAGAAATACAGTCTCTGTTGAACTTCTATGGACTGCATCAACCCTTGGTTTAAAACATAGCTTTCTATCCAGAATGACACCAAGATAGTTGTACTCGTTCTTGAGCTCAATGTCAGTGTTGTTGATTCATGTGATGGTGGGGAGTTTGGGTGTCCTACAGAAGTTTATGATCATATCCTTCGTTTTTAGTACATTTAAGTATAAAAGGAGGCATCACACCACTCCACAAAATTCTGAAGAACAGGCCTGTGATCCTGCTCGTCCCCAGACAAAAGGTTCACAATAACTGAGTCATCAGCAAACTTTAGAATGTTCCTGTCCTGACATGCGCTACGACTTCTTCTTCTTCTTCTTTCGGTATTTCCCTTTAGGGGTCACCACAGCAAGTCAGTTTCTTCCATCTAACCCTATCTGCTGCATCCTCTTCGGTCACACCAACTATCTTCATGTCTTCCTTCACTGTATCCATGAACCTCCTCTTTGGTCTTCCTCTAGTCCTCTTTCCTGGTGGTTCCAAATCCAGCATCCTTCTTCTGATGTACTCTCTCTCTCCTCTGCACATGCCCAAACCATCTCAGTCTTGCCTCTCAAACTCTATCCCCAAAACCTCTAACATGTGCTGTTCCCCTGATGTACTCATTTCTAATCCTGTCCATTCTGGTCACTCCCAGAGAGATCCTCAGCATCTTCATCTCTGCTACCTCCATCTCTGCTTCCTGTCTTTTCTTCAGTGACACTTTTTCTAGACCAAACAGCATGGCGGCTCTCACCACGGTTTTGTACACTTTCCCTTTCAGTGTAGCTGAAACTCTTCTATCACACATCACACCTGATACTTTTCACCACCCGTTCCAGCCTGCCTGAACACGCTTCTTCACCTCTTTTAAACACCCTCCATTGCTCTGGAATGTTGATCCTAAGTACTTAAAATCTTCCACCGTCTTTATCTCTTCTTCCTGTAACCTCACTTTTCCATTTGGATCCCTCCTAAGAAAGAGAATAAGCCTGTTAAAAAAGATGAGTTTTTAACCCAGATTTGAAATGTGAGAGTGTGTTAGTGTTGCGGAGTTTAGGAGGGAGGGAGTTCCAGAGACGAGGAGCAGAGCGGCTGAAAGCTCTGCTCCACATAGTGACAAGACGGGCGGACAGAAAACTGAATAGAGGAGGAGGAGCGGAGAGAGCGAGCAGGTGTGGCAACATGGAGAAGATCAGAGAGAGATGGAGGTGCAAGGCTGTGTAATGATTTGAATGCATAGAGCAGGATTTTGTATGGAATGGGGAGCCAGTGGAATGGTGAGCCAGTGGAGTTTTTGAAGGACAGTTGTGATGTGGTTAATGGAGGGAGTGTGTGTGATAATACGAGCAGCTGAATTTTGAACCAGTTGAAGTATATAGAGTTATTTGTGGGAGACCAAACAGAAAAGAGTTACAGTAGTCCAAGTGGGAAGTTACAAGACTGTGAATGAGTACAGCAGTGGACTGAGGAGTGAGGGAGGGCCGGAGAAGTTGTATGTTGCGTAAATGGAAATAAGCAGAGCGGATGATGGTAAATAATAATAATAATACATTTCATTTGTAATGCGCCTTACATTTAAGAAAAAAAAATCCCATGGTGTTTATGTGAGAGTTGAAAGAAGACTACTGTCGAGAAAGACACCCAGACTCTTTACTTGAGGGGAGGGAGAGATGGTGGAGCCATCGATGGAGAGTGAGAACGGATCAATCTTGCTTAGGGTGGATTTGGTGGCTACGAGGAGAAGTTCAGTTTTATTGCTGTTGAGTTTGAGAAAGTTTGGTTGAACCAGGATTTGACTTGTTCGATACAGTCGACCAGGGTTGATGGAGGCAGTGTGGAGCTGGGTTTGCAGGAAATGTAGAGCTGGGTGTCGTCTGCATAACAATGGAATTTGATATGATGTTTATGGAAAACAGGACCAAGTGGAAGAAGGTAGATGATAAAGAGGAGCGGACCGAGGTTGTGATAGGGACAGAGTGAGAAGTGAAGGATTTTAATTGAACAAACTGAGTACGGTCTGACAGATAGGAGTGAAACCAGGTGAGAACGGTGCCAGAGATGCCGATTGAAGAAAGTCTTTTCAAGAGGATGGAATGAGAGATAGTGTCAAAAGCAGATCTGAGATCAAGCAGAAGGAGAATGGATAATAAACCAGAGTCAGCAGAGAGGAGAAGGTCATTGGTGATTTTAAGAAGAGCAGTTTCAGTGCTGTGAAGGGGACGGAATCCGTATTGGAAAAGTTCATACAGATTATTTTAGGAGAGATGAGAATGAAGTTGAGTGGATACAGCTTTTTCAAGAATTTTTTAAATGAATGGAAGGTGCAGTCCCACCCCCACACTGAACTCCTCTGTCTCACCTACAGCACACCTCACCACTGTCTTACAGCCCTCATACATGTCCTGAACCGCTCTAACATACTTCACTGTCACACCAAACTTCTTCATACAATACCATAGTTCTTCTCTAGGTACCCTGTCATACGCTTTCTCTAGATCTACAAAGGCACAGTGCAGCTCCCTCTGACCTTCTCTGTACTTCTCTATCAGCATCCTCAAGGCAAATACTGCATCTGTAGTGCTCTTTTTAGGCATAAAACCATACTGCTGCTCAAAAATTTGTACTTCAGACCTTAGCCTACCTTTGACAACTTTTTCCCATAATTTCATAGTTTGACTGATCAGTTTTATTCCTCTGTAAATTTCCCTTGTTCTTAAAAACAGGAACTAGCACACTTCTTCTCCATTCATCAGGCATCTTCTCACTTTCTAATATCCCGTTAAACTGCCCAGTCAGAAACTCAACTGCCACCTCACCTAAACACTTCCATACTTCTACAGGGATATCATCAGGACCCTGAGCCTTTCCACTCTTCATCCTCTTCAGTGCCTTCTTTATTTCTACCTTACTGATCCTAGCCACTTTCCGGTCCACTTTGGTAACATCTTCTAATCTTCCCATCACATTACTGGTATCTGTCAAAAGACAACCAATCCCTCAATATTAAATCCCACCTTAGACACTGAACATGGCACAATGGCACCACACACATTCCTAACTAAACTACACACAGAGAGGTCCTCAGGTTGGGGGGCAATGCCGCTTGGCAACGACAGGGCCCGCCACCTGCAAGTGCTCTCTCGCCCACTTCAATTGCAGCACATACATACACAGGTGGGACCGGGGGAGGGCGGCCGGTCTTCACCCGTCTGTGTCCCTTCGGATCGGCCGGGATCTCGGGGCTCTGCTGCCTGGAGCGGGGCTGGGTTTGCGGGACTTGGAGGCCAGTCACTTCTGTGTTGCCCGCTTCTGAGGGGCGGGAGACACCCAGAGATACGGTTGTGTGGTTTTTTATGGGGGAGACGGGCCCGGGGGCGGTCACGCCTGGCCCTGCCGGGGCCCCTCGTCACCAGTTGGGGTTAAGAGGTGCACTGGGGTGAGCATCACTAGAGAGTTGGCAGGACTACAGGTGAGGGGCTAGGGTAGTGAAGAGGGACATTAGGTGTGCGGAGGTGGTCTTTGGGCTACCTGGGTCGGGCTCCTGGCTGTGTTTTGGGCAGTGGTGATTGCATATGTAGCCTGGCCCTGCTGGGCTCCCGGTTGAGCCCTGGCTTGGGGGTTGTCGGGTCCCAGGGCCCCTGGGGTGGGTGCTCTCCTCTCGGTTCGGGCCTTGACTTCTGTCACCCCCTGGGCTCGCCTAGGGCTGTGAGGTACGGTTGCCGCGTCTGCCCGGAGGCCTGTGGGTCCTGGCATCGGGGAGGCCCATGCTCCTTGGTGCTGGGGTGACCCTGGTAGGGGTTTCTCTATGCGCCTTGCTGGGTGGGTGGGCGGCTCCTCGGCCCGGCCTCGGGGTCCTGGGATCTGGATGGGTGTGGGCCCAGGTTGCGTGTGTCTCTGCCTCCCTTGTTCCAATCTTTTGGGGCTGGTGACAATCCGTTGGTCCTAATAAGCACATGGTTCACATCGGCAGTCTGCATGTACTTTCACTCACACTCGCACACTGCATCACAGTGTTTACTGTCCGCTATGTTCCTTGCTTCCAACCAATATTATTATAACTCTAGTAACATGTGTTAGTGTTGTACATCATTTGTTATAGAAGGTTTTGTTGTGTGTGTCAGTTTTATCACAGGTTTAAACTCTTGTTTGTACTTTTTTCCCCTCAGATAATCCAGCAGGTTGGTTGTGATGCAGAATACTGCAGTTCAAATTTTCTCTTTACTTTCTCCCCCTTTCTTCTTCTTCTGTACCCTATTCCTCCTCTTTTTCACCCCATCTACCCCCGCCCCTCTCCTTAGTAATTCCTGTCAGGTCCAGCGCAGAAAGCATATGTATTTTGATTGTAAAGCATTTAAAATAAACAAATAAAGCTTGTCAGGTTCAGCACATGGTGCTGACCCTGGTAGAACAAAACTGCCCAGCAATACTTGACATACAGATCATCATTCTGGTTGTCACAACGCCGGACAGGACAAGTTAAAAAAAAAAAAAAAAAGACATCCATTCCGGTCTTTAATCACCCTAACTTGCTGCACATCCTTCACATCTTTGTCTCTCTGTCTTGCCAACCTGTATAGGTCCATCATAGGCTGCTTGTTTTGCCTTTGCCACCTCTACTTTAACCTTATGCTGTATCTCCCTGTACCCTTGCCTACTCTCCACAGTCCTCTCAGTGTCCCACTTCTTCTTAGCCAGCCTCTTTCTTTTGATACTATCCTGCACCTCCTCATTCCACCACCACGTCTCTCTATCTATCTTCCTTCCAGATGACACACCAAGTACTCTCTTGCCTGTCTCCCTGATCACATTAGCTGTAGTTGTCCAGTCATCTGGAAGTCTCTCCTGCCCACCAAGAGCCTGTCTCAACTCCTTTATAAAGTTCAAGCAGCACTCTTCCTTTTTCAGTTTCCACCATTTAGTCTTCTGCACTCCCTTCATCTTCTTAAACTTCCTCACTGCTATGGTCATCTTACACACCACCATCCTGTGCTGTTTGGCTACACTGTCTCCTGCTACAACTTTGCAGTCACTGATCTCTTTCAGATTACACCGCCTACACAGAATGTAATCTACCTGTGTACACCTTCCTCCACTCTTATAAATCACCCTGTGTTCCAGCCTTTTCTTGAAGAAAGTATTCACTACAGCCAATTCCATTCTTTTTGCAAAGTCGATCACCATCTGACCTTCTGCATTCCTGTTCTGGATACCAAACCTGCCCATCACCTCCTCATCATCTCTGTTTCCATCACCAACGTGGCCATTAAAGTCTGCCCAATAACAACTCTCCCACTTCTAGGGATGCTCTGAATCACCTCATCAATGTCTGACAAGAATTTCTCTTTCTCCTCGATGTCACATCCTACTTGTGGAGCATACCCACAAACAACGTTTGACATCACCCCTTCGATTTCTAGTTAGAAGAGGCTCATCACCCTGTCTGACCTTCTTTTTACCTCCAGAACATTCCGAACTAACTCTTCCTTCACTATAACTCCTACACCATTCCTCTTCCTATCTACACCGTGATAGAACAACTTAAACCCCGCTCCCAGACTTCTAGCCTTGCTGCCTTTCCATCTAGTCTCCTGGACACACAGGATGTTTACTTTCCTTCTCTGCATCATGTCAACTAACTCTCTACCTTTACCTGTCATAGTCCCAACATTCAAAGTGCCGACCCTAAGTCCTAGACTCTTCATGTTTCTCTTCTCTCTCTTTCGATGTATGCGTTTTCCTCCTCTTCTTCTTTGACCACCAGTAGTCCGATTTCCACCGGCACCCTGTTGGTCAACAGTACCGATGAATAAGCTATTTGAAAAAATAAATCTGCAGAGCAAAAATAAATATTGGCTCAGTATAGTACCATTACCAGCACAAGTTGGACATGTGCGGTGGTACTATTTATTTTCCCCACCTCACCTTTCCACCACCAGGTGCTACCCATCCACTCTGACACTGTAGAGTTTTACCAGAGGCTCTCCACGGAGACCCTCTTCTTCATCTTTTAGTACCTGGAGGGCACTAAGGCCCAATATCTGGCAGCCAAAGCCCTGAAGAAGCAGTCATGGAGGTTCCACATTAAGTACATGATATGGTTTCAGAGACACGAAGAATCTTTTTAAAAAAACACATTACACGTGAGTGCCGTTGATTTCTCAGGATGACTATAGGGGTCTGCATTCCTTTTGGTAAGCAATTGTCAGATAGGTATACCCCATCTGATGACGTTTAAAACACATACACACCACAAGAAAACATAAAAAAGCTATGGTAATTTTCTGTGAGATTAAAATATTAAGTTAGTCATGCCTATACCTGTTTCTGACTCGAAGACTGGGCCAGATATCCAGGGTGTCCTGACTCCATTGTCTACACGTCTTCCTCTTCTTCTTTTTTGACCACCAACAGTCTAATTTCCACCGGCATCCTGTTGGTCAACAGTACCGATGGCGGACGTTGTTGACCCGGGCCACGACCGGTCCGGTATGGTATTTCCCAAACTGACTTGCACATTTGTATTTGGCATAGTTTTACGTCGGATGCCCTTGCTGACACAACCTCTGTGATTGTCTGGGCTAATGCCCATTGCACAACCATTTGCACCACCTTTTCCTTTTTTTTTCTTCCTTTTTTTTATGCAGTTTTATTTTTCTGATTGAGCTTTTTTTTTTTTTTTTTTTTTTTAATTATTATTTATTTATTTATTTTAGGGGTTTTACTGGTTTTAGTTTTTATTCTATTGCCTTATTCTATGTCTTAATCCAGTGTTTCCTCATGGAGATCCTCAATTCCAGCAGATCTGCCTGCTCTCAGTCTGTGGGGGTCTGACTGGCCTTAGTGTTGTGAACCCCTGTAGTTTTTGGCCGCTGCAGTCATGGGCGGGCCGACTCCTGGTGTGGATTGATCCCCAGTTATTATTTCCTCTCAGCATCAGGCCAGATGCCTATTTTTATTTCAGCTAAAGAGACAGTAGCTTGCAGGTTAGGTTTAATGGGGGTTGGAAAAGGATGGGCGTATGAGGGGTACAGTGGGTTGGGGGGGCTATGTGAATATCAATGCATGTGGCATATTTTCTTTTTTCTTTTTTTTTGGATGCTTATTTTTATTTTGACTTTTGACTTTTTTTACTTTTGATGTTGTTTACGTTTTTATTTGTTCTATTCAGCACTTTGTGTGACCTTGTGTTGGAAAAGTGCTCTATAAATAAAATTTGATTTGATTTGATTTGGATGGTTAGCATTTAGATGTTTCACCGAGGAGTACATACCTAAACATGCAATGAAATGAAAATGATAAATGCACTCTACTTATAAATGCCTTTCCAAGTACTGTATATAGGCACTCAAAGCGCTCTACAGTGAAGCTCACATTCACCCATTCACACCCACATTTATTCCTGATGGTGGAAGCTGCCACGCAAGGTGCAAGCCACCATCAGGAGCATTGGAGGTTCAGTGTCTTGCTCAAGGACAACTCGGCATGAACTCCGGGCAGGGGATCAAACCCGAACCAGCAACCCCCTGGCTACAGGGTGGGCGCAACCATTCCTCCATAAAAAAAGTACTACTTTCCCGATCACTATTCTCCGGATACGCCACTGGCACCTGAAAAAGAAGTCCATGAATTGATGATACTGGTCAGCTGAATTTAGTTTCATTAGGATGCTAAAATGAGACCATTACCTAAACCTGCTCAGCTCCATCAACGCTAGCAAACAGAAGGATTGAGAAATGTATGAGTTCATCCAAGCCTGATCTTCCTCTGATGCTCCATCACTCAGGTAAAGGGTAAATCTCACCAGACCATATGACCTTTCATTTATTTAGACTACAATTAATTTGTTGTTAAGCAAAATGAAGCCTTCTTTGCAATTACTGTCATTTAAAAATGGTTTTCTTTTGACCACAGACTCTTCAGTTCCTTTCACATTCTGAACAATGAAACTCTGAGTCCTACTGCTGCTTCTTAAAGTTTAACACACTCTTTATCCATTTACCGTCTCTACATTCTAACTCATTTAAGCATGATCCCATTGTTTTCCAGAGTAGTTTAAGAAAAGAGAAACTAGCTGATGTGGATCAACTGTGTTAAATGTAAATAAGTTTTTTTTTTTTTTAAATGATGATGCAATATGTACTGTTAGACATGTCTTTAAAATGGCTTGTGTTTGTTAATGCTCCTTTGTCGCCTCCTGGTGGCCAGTTTTAGTTAGGTTTAGTTTTTGTTAGCTCCTTGAAAAATAGCATTGTCGCTTCGTCCACAGTACAAAAAGACAGTCGTTTCAGCGTTGTGAAGCCTTGCGGTATCTTTGTCCGTAAGTAAATAACTGATAGACGTTGTAACATCTTTTTGGGTTATAGATTTGATTTATGTATGAGCGTATTGTGTGTGCCTGTGCGACTTGGGCTGCACGTCTGTTTCGCTCGCTCTTTACGTTTGTGGATTTATTAATACTTTGATGACCAATAATCTGATGACTGACATTAGAAAACACATTTATTCGAGAATAGAGTTACAATCACTGACAGACAATGTTACGGCAAGCTCACTCCATCTGATGCCCCCAGAGCTAAGGCGGAAGTATCGGGGATGTCGAGTCGGTCGTAAACCCAAAGCCAAACTAAAGGCTAAAGCTGTCATTCGAAAGCGTTTCAAACCATCTATTCCCTCGGTGGTTGTGCAGCATCCATCTTATTAGACTAAGACTGTCTAATAAGATGGATGAACTCACAGCGTTGACGAGGAACCAGCGCTGCTACAGGGAATGCAGTCTACTTCTTCTCACGGAGACATGGCTAACCAGCCATGTACCGGATTACAATGTTGAACTACCCGGCTTTTCTATCGTTCGAGCGGACCGGGATTCGAGCGGAAAAACCAAAGGTGGAGGGCTTATTCTGTACGCTAACAGACGGTGGTGTCATCCTAACCATCTGACAACTAAAACTGTCATATGCTGCCGCGACCTGGAGCTACTTGCTGTAAGCATCAGACCCTACCACGTACCACGTGAGTTTTCCCACGTTATCACGTTCTGCATCTACGTTCCACCAAAGGCAGATGCAGAAGCTGCGCGGGAGACTGTCTACAATGTTGTCACAAGATTAAAAGCTCAGCATCCAGATGCGCTCTATATCATCTCTGGTGATTTTAACCATGTGACACTGGATGCTACTTTGACTTCTTTTAAACAGTATGTGGACTGCCCCACACGGAAAGACAGGACTATAGACCTGATGTATGTCAACACCAAAGATGCATATTCTGCCCCCTCTCTTCCTCCACTGGGCAAATCTGATCATAACCTTGTCCACCTTAAGCCTACCTACACCACTCCACTTGTCAGGAGACAAGCTGTTACATCTAGGTAAGTCAGGAGATTGTCCCCTGATGCAGAGGACACACTAAGAGACTGTTTTGCCACCACCGATTGGAGTGTATTATTGGACTCGCATGATGAGAACATTGAAGGGGCTGTTGAAGTCATGACTGACTATATGAACTTTTGTATGGATGTTGTGGTTCCTCCCAAAACTGTCAAGTGCTTTACCAACAATAAGCCATGGATTGGTCAAGAGGTTAAAGCTGTCCTGAATAAGAAGAAAAGAGTAATGACACTGAGAGGAGGAAAGAGATTAAAAAAGAAGTAGAAAAAGTTGAAAAAAAGTCTTCTGGACAGTTTAATTCTTGATCGAGACGTTTCGACTTCCATCCGGAAATCATTTTCAATCTGAATGAAATGGACTGAAACCTGGATCTATTTATACTAACCTGAGTAAAAGGTAAAAAAATAGTAAGAAAGGCTCGACCAATGAGCCTGTGTTACCTATGATGGCCTACTATAATAGGTAGTAAACGAACCGATTATAAAAAAAAATAAAATGCTAAAACCCTAGTGAATAGAAAATACTTGCTAACGAGAGGCGTGAAACTGGGTCACGAGGTGTCATCTTTAGTCCATGGCTTCAAAAGGCTGCTGTAAATCCCGGGCAAAATGTATCTAACGCCTCCACTCCGATTCAGTGAGGGATTTTCTTTCATCACAAAGATGGCTTCTTTCACCCCTCTTTCAAACCATCCTTTCTCTCTACTTAGAATCTTCACCTCGCTGTCCTCAAAAGTGTGTTTGGTGGATTTAAGATGCAGATGTACAGCAGACTGTGGACCACTAGAGGCTTCTCTTCTGTGTTGGTAAAGTCTTTTGTGGGGTGGCTGCTTCGTTTCCCCAATGTAGTGTTCTTTGCAGCTCCCTTCACTGCACCGGATCGAATAAACTACATTGCTCTGTTTTTCTGTAGGCATCTTGTCTTTGGGATGTACTAGTTTCTGCCGTAATGTGTTGACCGGTTTAAAGAAAACCGGGATGTCATGTTGTCTGAAGATTCTCTGTAACTTCTCGGACAGTCCTGACACGTAGGGAATAGAGACTCCATTTTTCCTCTTCTCAGTTTCTGTTTCCCTCTTCTCACGTTTCTTGGATGTTCTCACCCTATTCAGGGCCCATTTGAGGTATCCACAGACCGAGAGGGCTTTTTGGACATGCTGTGTCTCCTTCTTCTTAGCCTCTGTGCTCGTGGGTACCTCCTCCGCCCTGTGTTGTAAAGTTCTGATGACGCCCAGTTTGTGTTGCAAAGGATGATTAGAGTCAAACTGTAGGTATTGGTCTGTGTGCGTGGGTTTCCTGTATACTTCCAGTTGCAAATTCCCGTCCTCTCCTAAGATCACAGCGCAGTCTAAAAAGGCCAACTGGTTGTCCTTGGAGTCTTCACGTGTAAACTTGATGTTAGGATCCACAACGTTGATGTGTGAAGGGGAGGCTTCCAGATCTTGCTTGTTGATCTTCACAAAGGTGTCATCAACATAGCGGAACCAGTGACTGGGCGGATTTCCTGGGAATGTGCTCAGGGCTTGCTTCTCGACCTCCTCCATGTAAAGATTAGCTACTATAGGCGACACTGGAGAGCCCATCGCACAGCCGTGGATTTGTCTGTAGAAACCACCACGAAACTGACAAATGTCCAACAGGTTGCAGATGTGTTCCGGAGTAAGTTTGGTCCTTCCTTGCAGTGTGGTGTCTTCTTGTAGTCTCTGTCTGACTGCTGCTACAGCTTCTTCTTTTTTTTTAAATTTTTTTTATAATAGGGTCGTTTACTGGTCTGTGGCTACAACAGGGGCCATTCACGGCCATCTTAGGTAACACAGGCTCATTGGTCGAGCCCTTCTTACTATTTTTTTTACCTTTTACTCAGGTTAGTATAAATAGATCCAGGTTTCAGTCCATTTCATTCAGAAAATGATTTCCGGATGGAAGTCGAAACGTCTCGTTGAAGAATTAAACTGTCCAGAAGACTTTTTTGAAACTTTTTCTACTATGGATCACTCCTGGATTAATGAGGGACTACACGGATTTGATTAAAAAAGAAGTTAAAATGTGCCTAAAGGCAGCCAGGGAGGCATATGGGAGGAAGCTTGAGGACAAGCTAAAAGGACAACAGCACACGGGAGTCTGGAAAGGAATGAAAACCATTACTGGATGCAGCGGAGGAAACGGCGTGGGGAATTGAGGTTCTCACAATGCAGAGGAACTGAACATAATTTTCAACCGGTTTGACTCCTCTCATGCAACCAGCCCTGCTCTGCCCTCTCCTTCTGGTTCTTCTGACTGTCACTGTGTGGCATCTGCTTCTGGCTGCCCTTCCCCCCCACCTTCAGGCTCCACCCCTCCAGTCATCACTGCTGACCAAGTGCGGACAGAGTTGATTCGCCTCCATCCAAGAAAGGCTGCAGGCCCTGACAGAGTGTGCCCAAGACTCTTAAGAGCATGTGCAAGTGAACTGAGTTACCCACTACTACAGCATGTGTTCAACCTGAGCCTGCGGCTGGGGAGGGTGCCCTCACTGTGGAAAACATCTTGCATTGTCCCAGTTCCCAAGAAGATCCGTCCTAGTGAGCTGAACGACTACAGACCAGTTGCACTCACTTCTCACATCATGAAGACATTGGAGCGGCTGGTCATGCAGCTCATTAGGCTACAGGTATGGATGGTGAGGGACCCTCTCCAATTCGCCTACCGGGAAAAAGTGGGAGTTGAGGATGCTGTTCTCTATCTCCTGCATCGTATCCTCTCCTACTTGGACGAGGGGGGCTGTATTGTGAGGATGCTTTTCTTCGACCCCATCCAGCCCAGTCTCCTTCAGGATAAACTGAACTTCATGTGTGTGGACACCCATCTGGTGAACTGGATAACGGCCTATCTAAAGAACAGGCCACAGTTCCTCCGTATGGGGGATCAGACCTCCCCCACACTAACCTGTAGTGTTGGAGCACCTCAGGGCACTGAGGTGCATCCCCCTTCTCTTCACACTCTATACCACCGACTTCCATACAACTCAGACACATGCCACATGCAGAAATTTTCAGATGACACTGTAATTGTAGTATGTACAAGAAAAGGGGACGAAGGAGAGTACAGAGACCTTGTTGAGAGATTCGAGAGCTAGTGTGAACTGAATAAGCTCCAGCTGAACATCTCCAAAACCAAGGAGATGGTGCTGGACTTTCACAGAGCCCCTTCCCCCGTACACCCTATTGCCATCAAGGATGCGTAAGTGGAGGTGGTGAGCTCATATAAGTATCTGGGTCTTCAGCTGGACAACAAACTGAACTGGTCTAAAAACATAGATTCTATGTACAAGAAAGGCCAGAGTAGAATGTACTTGTACTGCCTGCCTGCCTGCCTGTCTGTCTGTCTGTCTGGTTATTTTCGCCACAACTTTCATAGCGTGATGCTACCTCCTCAGCTGATGCAAACTGTGGCTAAGCTAATGTGATGAGAAATGTTTTTTAGTTAAAATGCAGCTTTATCATTTGAATTACATTATGTTTGGTTTGAATAACATGAGAAAGGTTTATGCTTTTATTTTGAATGCCTTATTTCAATTGTACAGATTATTTTTTTTTTTACATATTTTCTGTATGTTTTCTTTTTCAGTTTTACCACACACACATCACATCACACAGGCACACATCACAAACACGGAGTCAAACACAGATTAAAGAGTAACACCAAAAGTTGACAAACTCTATGGTGTCCTTTTTTGTGATTTTTTGTGAGTTCGCCATCTGTCCAGCATAGTCACTTGCACGCCTGTGTCAGGACAGAATACAATATTTTATTTGTTATGTCTATTTTATTTGATATGCATCTAGATTTTGGACAGTAAATTTTAGGATAGGAAGATGTCATGGTTTCCCATACCACCAGAATGTGGCAGGTGCAGCGTTGCCAGGTGGGAGATGCTGGATTATCGTACAAATGACGTAAAATGACCAAATTTTACAAAAAATTATCTTACACCCATTAAAACCACGCCCATTGACGAGGTTTAGCCTCTCTCTTGTTAAATAACACCCTTTACGTGGACTCACAAGGCAGTGGGAGTGAAACAACAGTTTAAGAAACCCAGAAAGAAATCAGTTGGGACGGGACTTAGGAGACAGTATATATAAATATATATTCTACATATAAATATATGTACGTACGTATACGTGTCAGGTTATTTTAATGTTAACCCCAACATCTACATTATACAAAATTTAAACGATGTGTAGTTTTATTACCTCAGTCAGTCTTTATAAACTGATGAATAACATTTTGGATGCTTTTAAGCACAAATACTTCATCCCTCACCACCACTACTACTATTTATGGATTAATCAGTTCAATTAGCTTTTTTTCTAAAGATAAAATAGTGCATCACAGATCAAAGTTATTTTTATAAAAAAGATACTATCTACAACATTTTCATCAAAGACGTTTACATTGACTGCAGACTGAAAATAATAAAAATATTTTTTTTCATTGCTGTTGTTTTTTTTAAAACTGATAATTCAACCAAAAGTTCAGTTTTGCAACTTCGACAGAAAGCTTTCGTTTCCGAGCCCGCAACAAGCCTCAAATAAGCAAGTTATCCTTCCTGCTCTATATAACTTTGTGGGCGGTGCTACTCGCCCCAATCTAAGCATTCGCTAGCCAGAATGATTGACTGGACCTTTCAGCCAATCATTCATCTGTTCCTCGGCGTGATGCGTTCAGGGTTCATAAAAAAAAAAAAAAAACTCCGACAACAGTCGCGGCAGATGAAAACAACTAAAACGTCCAAATTATCGTATTATAATTTTTACAATTATTGATCGTACATCGTACAGAGGGCAAAACATTTGTACAAATACGATGATTATCGTACACCTGGCAACGCTGGGCAGGTGGGACATCTTTGACATGTCCGGTGGGCGGTACTGGCACCATTTTTAGACGTGTCTGGTGGGCGGGACAAGCGCCATCTTTTTTGCTTGCCTCCACACAACAGACACGTGCTCGCTTAAACAAGAGATTTGGTGAGTAGACTCAAACCTCTTCCGAACATAAAGGACTACTTAAGACCTGCTGAGTTCTCCAGTTCCCTACCCCTCACCCATACTAGAGCGCGCACGCTGTGTTAGGATTGGAGTTCGTACCGGTAGGTTCGGGGTGGGCTCTCTCTCTGTGTTTAGTGTGGGACAACGGCTGATTAAACATTATTTCAGGCTGTTAAAAGCTATAGGTAAGATATACCTCATTTTAAATCGCTTCTCGGCCTTTTGGCTAAGATCAGGAGTACTGCCTGGTCTTTGGTCTTGGATCGAGTCGTGATCAATCTCCTTGGGAGGTGATTTGGTTCCTTTGTGGATCTCAGATAGACACCCTTGGGAGAAGAGCGTTTTTCAGTGACACCCAATTTGATTGGTTGTTTTTTTTTTTTTTGTTTCTGTTTGTTTTGTTCCTTGTTTTGTTCTTGTTTTTCACAGTTTTTAACTAAAAGGTAAGTGGTGTTTTTAGTGTTTTTAACGTGGTTTTTTTTTGCACCTTTTCTTCTTTTTCCACCTTTTCTGTGAGCTGTGGTGCCTCCACCATGTCGGCAGGTTTTGCCGGGGTGCGGAGGCACCACAGTGTCCGCTTTCTTTTAAAGGAGGTAGATGGGAAACCATTAGAGATCAGCAGGTTAGACTTTTCTAGGAAATTTGTACAGGGCCTTTTAAAATTTTCACCTGAAGATTTGAACTGTATCCTCACTTTACCTTTTAATAAAGGTTTTGATGTGAGTTTTGTTTCGGGCACAGTATTTAAGGATTTTTGGGCACGTTTTGAGGGTGTAGAATCCCAGTTTTCTGCGTTTGAGGTGGAAAAACTGACTGACAATAGCCTTAAAACGGTTATTGTCAGGATGTTCAATGAAACCGTCAGCGCAGAGGACATTAAGACATGGCTGGGAAGACATTGCACGGTTAAAGGCCAGCCTATCAAGGTGCTGGAT
Organism: Neostethus bicornis; assembly: GCA_902685375.1. NCBI lineage: Eukaryota > Metazoa > Chordata > Actinopteri > Atheriniformes > Phallostethidae > Neostethus > Neostethus bicornis. The sequence continues at coordinate 6,603,514 of CACRXE010000001.1, read as the reverse complement.
GTGGACGGCATCTGGAACTGTGTTTGGAGGGTTCCTATCCAGCAATGGCAGGACCCTTCAGGCTACCAGGGCCTGAAACACCTGCCTAGTATGATAGTGCTGGGCGATAACAGAGGCTACATCCACTACCAGGGAATGCCCAAGCTCTGCCGCAAGTGTGGTGAGCACGGGCACCTGGTAGAAGCGTGCACGAAGATCTTTTGTGGTAAATGTAGAGAAATTGGGCACACATTTGATGAGTGTCCCAATGGCAGGAGGTGCAACCTCTGTGGAGAGTCCAACCACCTCTTCAGAGACTGCCCCAAATCGTTTGCCAACAAGTTAAAAGCCGGAAAAGTAAGTGAAAAGAGAAAGGAAACCGACCAGGTGGAGGTGGCAGCTTCCAGCGCCCCTCAAGACGAAAAGGAAAAACGGAAATCTAGTGAGAAGGGTGAAAGGGTGGTGGCTAAGCAGCCCCCAACCACATCTGGTAACAGTGTGGGTGGGGACAAGCAGTCACCGGGTGGAGCTATGTCTGTGTCTGAGGAGGAGGACGGAGCAGAAGATAGCGATGAAACCCAGATCCCGGACACCCTACAGACAAAGAGGCCAGCGTCAGAGTTGTCTTCGGACTCTCCCATTCCTGCGGAGAAGAGGGGGAAAGCTGCGACCCCCTCAGACAGCTCGTCTGAGGACGAGTCGAGAATTTTCCCCTCTGGCTCACCGAACGAGGCCCCGTTCCTAGAATTTCCAAAACAGTCGACCCCGAAGGACAAAAGGGAGGGCTCAAAGAGGCCAGTCCCCAAAGTCCAAAGGGGAAAAGGAGCAAAAACCCTCCCCTCATACAATGAGTCGGAGGAAGAGCTCCTTTTACATGACTCGTCTTCCCTGGTCTGAAAGTCAAGCCTGCCTCATACTCATGACTCTCACCTTCTCACTCATCCATGTTAGAAGTGTGAAGTCTAGAGTTAGATCCCATCGCCTCGGAACCCTTTTAAATGGTTTTAAATGGTTTAAAGGATTGCTTTCTTTTATTAATCTGGTTTTTATGATTTCTTTTGTGCAGGAGCGGGAACTGGAGAGTCCTCTGCAGAGGCCCAAAGGCGGTCTGCCCGCCGTGTTTGGGCTCCCGGTGGACCTCTCCGTCCCTCGAAACAGACTCCGGGACCTGTGTTGGATGGCGGCTCATGGGATTCTCCCGGTCAGGACCGTGATGCATTCCCGGGGCGGTTGGGAGAGATCGATCTGCCCCCGACCTGGTCGTGGCGCGCCTGAGTCGGTGGAGCACCCACTCTGGGAGTGCAGCGCTGTCATGGACCTGTGGGCAACGGCCGGCTCCCTGCAATTCCCGAACTTGCCAGCAAGGGGGGTCCTACCAAGGATCCACCCGAGCTGCCGAAAAGACGCCACGCAGACCCCCGGAGACTTGCTGGTGAGGAGGCACAGACAGAGCCCCCCCGCAGCTGTATCTGGACGGCAGTTGGCAGCGTGCCTTGGATGCAGCTGCCAAGAAGAATCGTCTGTGCCTCTTCGGACGTGGGAGCCGGAGCCACACAGAAAAGGTCTCGGCAGCAGCGGCCTGGTTCTCCGGGAGAGGATGGTGGGAAGGAGCAGGAAGGGGGGATCCCCTCTGAGCACCAGGAAAAATCCCGAGAGACCAAATGTTTTGAGGAACGGGGAGGTTCACCTTTACCAACCGGGCCCTCCCGCTTCTGCTACATTTGTTTTTATTTGAACCTGATTTTAAGGACTGCAATCCTTTATATTTATTTATTGGCTTTTTACTCTAGTTTTTTTTTTTTACCTGTTTTAACGAACTGTTTTGTGAAATTGTTTTAACTGTATTACTGTTATTATTGTTTTAGGAATGGTATTACAGACAGATTGTTTTTTGAATGATTTTACAGAACAGTGACGTTGGAACTGGTAAAAAAATGTATGTTTGAATATTGTTTTTGATTTATGCCAATAAATATTTGAAAAGAAAAATACCTCATTTTAAAGCTTAGACTTTCAAGAAAACGATCATAACATTCATTCCTATGTTTTCACTAGTTTCAAGAAGAAATAACTAACTATCCGCAAAAACAAAACCAAATTGTGTAGAGCCCCTAGGTTACTTATGATCCAGGTTTGACGGCCTCAGAAGTGTTCGATCTTTATGTACGTGGCCTCATTTTGTCCATAATAATCCACAGAATAACTATATGAAATTGTATTTTCTCAAAAGTAATCCAGTTTGGAGAATTACTCCGGAAAACACGTTTTTTTTCCCCGTGATAAATCCCATTATACAACGTAGAGGTCGCGTTCCAATCTCCATAGCAACTGCCAAGCTGTGTTTCTGACTTCGTCCTGTGTATGTTTATTTTCTTCATTAAGTTAGCTACAAAATGAGACCGTTCGCTAGATTTTCTGATATGGGTTTGTTTGTTAGATCCCTTTAAATGAAACAAGTGCTCTTCACTCAGCTAACATGGGCGTTAGCTTGTTAGCCGCTAGCTGGCTAATCATATCGGTTTTTACTGAAAAATTAACAGGAAAAGATAACCAATAATCTCAGCTTCTAAACGAGGGGGTGGACTCTTGACCGGACCAATCACTGAACTTGTTATTCAAACGCGTAATGACATTTTCTGACCAAAATACACTGCCATCTTGGATCGCCATGAGTGACAGTGAGTTTTACGCACAGAACAGAGAGAGAAACATATAGCGATGTAATATATTTTCAACTTTTCTTTTGGCGAACTGTATTTCTGGAGTTTTGGAGCATATTTTTTGCCAAAAAAAATTCTTGTGCATGAATTTTATGGAAAAATTCATAATTACAGCCAAAAAATAGGAAAATATAAATTTAAAAAATTAGGGGGGAAAAATCATCTGTGGGGGTATTTAAAGTCACAGAAACACAAATATGCATTTTTATGACTAAAAACGTGATAGAATTGCAAAAATTCTATTTGGCACATTTTGGCACATATTTGGATGGCTTGTTCCAAATATGGACATTTTTATACTCAAAGGTCAATAAATCAAAAACACTTGTACCTAGAGATCTGAAATTTTACACAGTTATTGTCAACAAGATTAATATCATACAAATGGAAGGAAATAAGCCTACTAAGAAATATGTCTTGGCTAGGGAGATTGGAAAATGAACAAGATTAGGCAAGGTTAAAAATATACAATTTTTTTTATGTTTAAACTACTGTAGGATAGGTTCTGAAGCTCTGACACTCTCCATGGAGAGTGATGTACATGTACATATCTGCAGAAACTAGAAGGTCTAAGCTTTAATTTGATGTACAGTGCCTGACAAAAGTCTTGTCGCTTATCCATTTTGTAGAAACAACAGCTTATAACCTGAATTTTAACTCATCCATTGTTTTTAGAAATGGCTCATATGAAAGCTAAAACCCTCCAAAATATGTTGAAAATCTACAATAAATTCCATTAACTGAAGAAAGAGTAATCCTTTAATGAACACTGAATGGTCACATTTTGGCAAGACAAAAGTTTCGTCGCCTACATAGAATAATGTGAAAACTGAACAAATGATTTACTTCAAATACAAAAAAATATTGCACAACATCAGTGAATTAAGTACTGGTGCTGTGAGATCCATATTTAATATCTTGTATGACTTCCATGAGCCTGAAGAACTGCATCCACGCGGTTAGGCAACGATTCATACAATTTATTGATGAAGTCATCAGGAATAGCAAAAACCGCAGTTTTACACGCCTCCCAGAGTTCATCAAGGTATTTTGGTTTAATCTTCCATGCTTCCTCTTTAATTCTACCCCAGACATGCTCAATGATGTTCATGTCTGATGACCGGGCTGGCCAGTCCTGGAGCACCTTGATCTTCTTCGCCTTGAGGAACTTTGCTATAGAGCTCAAAGTATGGGATGGAGCACCATCCTGCTGCACAACTTGAGCCCTTTTATGGTTGGGAATGTAAGAGGTAGCCAATACTTCTTGATATTTTAGGCTATTGATATTGCCTTGCACCCCGCAAATCTCTCGCACACCTCCCTACTGGATGTAACCCCAGACCATGATTTTTCCACCACCAAACTTAACTGTTTTCTGGGTGAATTTCGGATCCATGCGAGCCCCAGTTGGTCTCCTGCAATACTTGCGGCTGCTGTGATGTAATTCAACTGAAGACTCATCAGAGAAATCCACCTTCTGCCACTTTTCCAGCATCCATCCTTTAAGCAGGCTGTGGGCCTTGGTAAATGCCACACACTTTTTTAATTGCTTTTTGTTGAGTGCTGGTTTCTGGGCACTGATTCAACCATGGAGGCCATTCCGAGACAGAATTCGACAAACTGTTCTGGTTGACACAGGGACTCGAGGTGACCAGACCTGGTGGAGCTCTGCTGCAGTGGAAAGGGAGCTGGCCTTGGATTTTCGAGCCAACAAACGGTCCTCCCGGGTAATTGTCTTGCGGGGTCTTCCGGACCTGGGCCTGTCATAAACTTCTCCCGTCTCTTCAAATCTTTTTTTTTATCCTTTGTACTTGTCGCTGAGACACATTGAAGGTGTCAGCCCCCTCAGCAATGGATCTGGTCTTCAGTCTCTTGATGATCAAAGCTTTGGTCACAGGATGATTCTTAGGCATGTTGACAGAGGTCAAGTTGCAGTTAATGGATGTCGTGATGTTGTGCAATATTTTTTTGTATTTGAAGTAAATCATTTGTTCAGTTTTCACATTATTCTATGTAGGCGACAAAACTTTTGTCTTGCCAAAATGTGACCATTCTGTGTTCATTAAAGGATAACTCTTTCTTCAGTTAATGGAATTTATTGTAGATTTTCAACATAATTTTGGAGGGTTTTAGCTTTTATATGAGCCATTTCTAAAAACAATGGGTGAGTTAAAAGTCAGGTTATAAGCTGTTGTTTCTACAAAATGGATAAGCGACAAGACTTTTGTCAGAAACTGTATAGTACAAACATGTGGCTTGAAAGATGTTGCTGTAATAAGCAATGGCAATTTGGGTATGTTCAACTATTGTGCACAGCCCGAAGATAGGTGGGTGTAAAGAGGTTGGATTTGATTCTACTGATTACCAGTTTCTTTGTCTGCTTGTAGCTTTCCTTGTAGATCCATTTTATTTTTAACATCATTGTATTGTGGAATTAAAATAGTTTTGATTTTTTGTATTTTGTGCACCTGACTTGTGTCCAGACGTAGCGCGCTCCTGGTTTTTTACAGCAACCAGGTCTCCATTGTCCCGGGGCTAAGCTTCCTGGGTGGCGTTGTCGTTGCAGTCTGTTAGACCTTCACGTCACAAGTAGATGTCACTAGTTGAATATAAATATAGAGAAGTGGTACTTCTGGTAACAGCAAACGAGGAAGACACATGATGCTGTAAGAAGCTTTTTCAATAAACGTTTAGGCGTTAATAATAACATCAACGCAGTCTTGTTATTCAAATAAACAACACAAGAGGTGTTTTTGTTTTGTCGTCAGGGCCGGATGTACTCTTTCCTGTGGTTTACAGGGTTGTTGAGGAGGATATGAGTTTCTAGCGAATCAGTATGTGGCGATAATGCACCTCTATTGGCGCGTCATGCCTTCAAACGAAAGAGAAGAAGAAGTAAAATAACAACGTGGCAAGAGCTCAGCACAGCAGAACCTGGAAACAGTCACTGTTGTTCAAAAGAGGATATTTCAAAAGAAACATTCCTCTGCTGCTAGAGCGCAAAGAAATATTTAAATGCGTGACTGTTTCTATTTACCTAAGAAGGAAGAGACATTGTGATGTGTGTTTTTACTCTGATACGATGAGAATGTTGTTAATTTCCCCATCTTTTATTTATTTTTTTCTTTGCACAGTAACCAGAGTGCTTCTCAGTTTGGAGAAGGACTATCTAATCCAAAATGGACAATGTTATTATAATAAGCTCTGATGAATCAGATGTGGAGACCCACGACGGGGAAACTGCTTATCTTAAAACCCCAGCGGTAAGTGAGTGAAACTAACAATAATAACTACTGCACAAGAATCTTGGTGTAATTCTTTCTTTCTACCAATAGAGGTTGTGCTTTCTTATTGGCTTTTTGGAAAATTTACATTTCATTTTGTAAAAAGAAAAATATTGACTAAAAAATTATGATATTTAAATGGTTGTTTTATCTTTCACCAGTTTAAACCAAGACTTATTAAATATATGGATATACAGTGCTGTGCAAAAGTTTTTGCCCCCTTACTGATTTTTCACCTTTTTGCACCTTTGTCCTACTTAACCTTCTCAAATCATCAAACAAATTTAAACATTACACAATGATAACCCAGGTATTTAAAAAATGCAGTTGTCCTGTTGTGGTTTTATTTGTTGAGAGAAAAATCATCTCCAAACCTTCATGATCCTCTGTGAAAAAGTATTTGCCCCCTTGTTAAAAGGTGAGGTAATTGTGATTAATCCTACTACTGGGGAAAGCTGAGTTCACTTTCATGGCCACACCCAGGCCTGATTGCTGACAGACATTCCCGATCAGGAGACCACTAGTATAAAACCTGTCTGACAAGGTGAGGTTGGCCATACTGAACCCACATCATCATGCCACGTTCCAGTGAGCTTCAAGAGCAAACAAGAAAGAAAGTTATAGAGATGTCTCAGTCTGGAAAAGGATACAAAGCCATTGGTAAGTCTTTGGGACTGCAGCGGAGCACTGTCAGAACCATCATCCATAAATGGAGAAGACATGGCACAGTGGTAACCCTTCCCAGGAGTGGCCGACCTACCAAAATTACTCCAAGAGCATGGCGCAGACTAGCTGCAGAAGTCAACAAGGATCCAAGAACCACATCTAAACAACTGCAAGACTCACCAGCTACAGTTAATGTCAATGTTCATGACTCCACCATCAGAAAGACACTAGGCAAAAATGGCATCCATGGAAGAGTTCCAAGGCGAAAGCCACTGTTGACCAAAAAGAACATCAAGGCCCGACTCACTTTTGCCAAGAATCATCTTGATCATCCCAAAAGCTTTTGGGAAAATGTCCTCTGGACTGACGAAACAAAAGTTGAACTTTTTGGGAGACATGCATCCCGTTACATCTGGCGCAAAAAGAACACTGCATTTGATAAAAAGAACATTGTGCCAACAGTGAAACATGGTGGAGGAACGGTGATGATCTGGGCTTGCTTTGCTGCTTCAGGACCTGGTCGACTTGCTATTATTGATGGAACCATGAATTCTGCTCACTACCAAGAAATCCTGGCAAAGAATGTTCGGCCGTCAGTTCAAGACCTCAAGCTAAAGCGCACCTGGGTTCTGCAGCAAGACAACGATCCAAAGCACACCAGCAAGTCCACTTCTGAATGGCTAAAAAAGAACAAAATGAGGGTTTTGGAGTGGCCTAGTCAAAGTCCCGACCTGAACCCTATTGAAAAGCTATGGCATGACCTTAAAAAGGCTGTTCATGCCCGAAAACCACCCAATTTGGTTGATCTTAAACAATTTTGCGCAGAAGAGTGGAACAAAATCCCATCACAGCGATGTGAAAGACTCATCACCTCTTATCGCAAACGCTTGACTGCAGTTATTGCTGCAAAAGGCGGTTCAACCAGCTATTAGGTTTAGGGGGGGCAATTACTTATTCACATGGTCCTATGTAGGTTCAGATATTGTTTTTTTCCCTTGATAAATGACATTGGCACTGAGAACTGCATTTTGTGTTTACTTGTGTTTTATCTTTGTATAATATTCAGGTTTGCCCGATCTGAATTGGATGAGTGTGACAAATGTTCAAGAAATGTCAGAAAATGGTCAGGGGGCAAAAACATTTGCACAGTACTGTATATTTATATATATATACATATTTCATCTATATATGCAGTACATATTTCATATATATTTACATATTTCCATCTCTCCCTCCTATGCTAAGCTGAACAGCAAGGAGGGAGAGATGGACTTATACAGGGTTGGCAAGACAGAGAGACAAAGATGGGAAGGATGTGCAGCAAGTTAGGGTGATTAAAGACAGGAATGGATGTCTTTTGACAGATACCAATAATGTGATGGGAAGATGGAAAGAGTACTTTGAAGAGTTGATGAACGAAGAAAATGAAAGAGAACAAAGAGTAGAAGATGTTACTACAGTGGAGTGGAAAGTAGCTAAGATCAGTAAGGTAGAAATAAAGAGAGCACTGAAGAGAATGAAGAGTGGAAAGGCTTTCGGCCCTGACGATATCCCTATAGAAGTATGGAAGTGTTTAGGTGAGGTGGCAGTAGAGTTTCTGACTGGGCTGTTTAACAGGATATTAGAAAGTGAGAAGATGCCTGATGAATGGAGGAGAAGTGTGCTGGTTCCTATTTTTAAGAACAAGGGAGATGTGCAGAGTTGTGGTAACTACAGGAATCAAACGGATCAGTCATACGATGAAATTATGGGAAAAAGTTGTCGAAGGTAGGCTGAGGTCTGAAGTAGGGCTGAAACAGTTAATCGATTTAATCGATTATAATCGATTATCAAAATAGTTGTCAACTAATTTGGTCATCGATTAATCGTCTAAAAAGTTTTTACTGTCGACTGCACTTAAATTGGTCTCCATGTGGGGCAGTAGAGAGCAAATTGACGATGCGCGCTACCAAAATAGGAGGAGAAGAAGATAGCAGCCAATCATTGGCCTTCATTTCACCCCGCCTCACGTGATCAGGCAGATTCAACAAGATGGCGGAAAGAAAAACACATATATAATCTTCCAAAGTTTGGATCATTTTCAACTAAATTTGTAAAAGACTCGCGTTAATATGCAAAGTTTGTGAAACGGACACGTTTTGGCACGGGAAGCATAACGACGCTGCACGAACATCTGAAAAAAAAACATGTCGGACTCGAAGCGGGAGACGGCGAACCGGAGCGATACACGATGTTATTTCTAATAAAAACAATTTTACACATCCCTAAATACACTTTTTATTGTCTGCAAAAAAACAAAAACAAGTAAGACGGGGGGTTAAAAAAAAAAAAAGATCGCTAAATTCAATGTAGGATACAAGACCCCCTCCTATACGCTGCAATGCACATTTTTTCCCACAAAAAAATGAGTGCTGTTAGTTGGGCACCCCTTTACTGATTAGTAGATCTGTGTTTGTAATATTATAAGTGGTAAAGATGGTCATTTTATTTATTAAAGTTACTATTTTTACAATAGAGATGGTGTTTTTTTTAGTTGTTGTTTGTTTCTTTTTGGCACTAATAACACACAACTTGAATGTTTTTGTATATTTTTCATCAAGTTAATCTGTAGCCTTTTTTGTACGATACTTCTAAACAAGGTTAAATTTGCGAATCCAGAAGTGTTAAAAGTTTCTTGTTTTCAAATGTGATCCAGCAGTTTACATTTGATGTTTTATTAGCCAGTACTACTAAATCACATTTTATGGATGCTTATGAGTTACTTTCACTGTATACAGTAAGTAGATTTATTATTTTCTAGAAATGATAGTATTCTACCTCTTTATTTGACAGAAAGAGTAACATTTGCTCTTACTGTAATAAACCCAACGTGTTGTTTTTGTGGTTATGAGTTCTGTTTTACACAGTTACATTCTATTATATGCCGAAAAAGTAATATTTATTAAATTGTCATTTTTATCCGATTAATCGAGTAATTGACCCAATAATCGACAGATTAATCGATAACCAAAATAATCGTTAGTTGCAGCCCTAGTCTGAAGTACAAATTTGTTAGCAGCAGTATGGTTTTATGCCTAAAAAGAGCACTGCAGATGCAGTATTTACCTTGAGGATGCTGATAGAGAAGTACAGGGAAGGTCAGAGGGAGCTGCACTGTGTCTTCGTAGATCTAGAGAAAGCATATGACAGGGTACCTAGAGAAGAACTATGGTATTGTATGAAGAAGTCTGGTGTGACGGAGAAGAATGTTAGAGCAGTGCAGGACATGTATGAGGGCTGTAAGACAGTGGTGAGGTGTGCTGTAGGTGAGACAGAGGAGTTCAATGTGGGGCTGGGACTGCACCAGCGATCTGCTCTGAGCCCTTTGCTGTTTGCTGTGGTGATGGACAGGCTGACAGACGAGGTCAGACAGGAATCTCCATGGACAATGATGTTTGCAGATGACATTGTGATCTGTAGTGAGAAGAGGGAAGAGGTGGAGGAAAAGCTGGAGAGGTGGAGGTTTGCACTAGAAAGAAGAGGAATGAAGATTAGTCAGAGTAAGACAGAGTACATGTGTGTGGATGAGAGTGTAGAAAAGAGGTGAAGAAGCGTGTTCAGGCAGGCTGGAATGGGTGGAGGAAAGTATCAGGTGTGATGTGTGATAGAAGAGTTTCAGCTAAAATGAAAGGAAAAGTGTACAAAATCGTGGTGGAACTCCCATGCTGTTTGGGTTAGGCTAGAAGAAGACCAAAGAGGAGGTTCATGGATACAGTGAAGGAAGACATGAAGATAGTTGGCGTGACCGAAGAGGATACAGCAGATAGGGTTAGATGGAAGAAACTGACTTGCTGTGGCGCCCCCTGAAGGGAAATGCCGAAAGGAGAAGAAGATATATACATATTTAATTATATTTATTTATATCACATTTATATATTTAATATATATATATATATATATATACATACATATTTATATATTTTGTAGGTACACCGACTGCCTACAAAAAGAAACAACTACAGGGCGACCACGTCAGGCCGTAAGGCGGTGATCAAAATTGTGGACATGTCCGAGGACATGCAGCAGGATGCCGTGGAATGCGCCAAGCAGGCTATGGAAAAATATAAGATCGAGAAGGACATAGCGGCCTACATCAAGAAGGAGTTTGATAAAAAGTACAACCCCACCTGGCACTGTATCGTTGGAAGACACTTTGCCTGTAGCTTGACCAATGAGTCCACCTATTTCATTTTTTTCTACCTGGGCCAGATGGCCTTCATGCTCTTTAAGTGTCACTAAACATCATCTCCTCTCCCCTCCCGCCAGCCCCGCCCTGTTGTCCTGTAATGGACTCCACTGATCATTCCTGGGTAGGGAGGGGCTGTGCTGCTTCAATGTTTCTGATAAAATCAAAAAATCAAATCATGTATATATATACTATTTTTTGCTTCATCTTTAAAAAGTTTTTCATATCTTTTCCCACTCTTCCCAATCTTTTCCCACTCATTTATAACCTACGGTTATAAATGTTGCATAAGAAATAATCAGCAATTTTGTTACTATCATGACAATAAAGACACAAAAATTTTCAAGAATATGTGTCATACTTTCTTTGGTAGTGGAGAAAGAAAGAACAAGAAAGATACAAAAAGAACAATATTATGGATACAAGTGGCTGAAATAAGCTTCCTCCGCAGAGTGGCTGGACTCTCACTCAGAGATAGAGTGAGGACTGTCCCCCAGGAGCAGCTCTGAGTAGAGCCGTTGCTCCTCCAGGTAAAGAGAAGCCAGATGGGGTGGTTTTGGCATCTAGTGAGGATGCCTCAGTTGTGAGGTATTTCAGGCACGTTCCAAAGGGAGGAAACCCAGAGCCAGACCCGCTGGAGAGACTATGTCTCAGAGCCTGCCAGTAACACCTTCGGATCCTCCCAGGTGAGCTTGAGCGGGGTTTCTGTAAGTTTGTTGATGAGACACTGACACTGCACAGTTTTAGTTAATGATTTGGACAGATTGCCCGATGGAAAAATAAATCTTCAACAACCTTCTAAACTTCAAGCAAAATCATTTTTGCAGTTTCTTTTTCCTGCTTTCTAGAGTTATATTGGCTTCACAGATCCAAATTGTTCACTTAAAGAGCACAATAATCTTGCAAAATTAAGCCAGTTAAGACTTGACACCGCATCAGTAACAGACTTGTCCGAAATTCAACCTGAGCTGATAAAACCAGACACAGGAAACAGTGATTGCAATCTGCAGATGGACGTCAATGTCGTTACAGCAGAGCATCAGTGTTTGGATTTGGTTTCACAATATCCAACAAAACCTACAGAGCATCCAATCCGCACATCTGTTGTGAAATTAACATGGCTTGCTTTTCTTGAAGCTGCTATCAGAGAGCACAAAAGACCGGAGACTTTGCTTTCACATTTGTGTTTCAAAATACAGAACTTTGAAGCAAACCGGTGCAAATGCAATTTGCAAATGCAATTTCCACATGCTCATGAGAGCCAACGGGCACCATCTCCTTTTTCAAAGGAGAAAGAAACAGAAACCCCATTAGACTGGGAGATGGAGATAGAGAATGGTCCAGGATCTGCCAGTCCAGTCTCTTTGCTTTGGCAAAGGGAAAGCGATGAAGAAAAATCCATGACATGAAGTTCAGAGCAGTAAGTCAAGAAGAGAGGCAAATTCTCTACTTGGACACCCTCAACAGAATGATGACTAGACCTTACCAGTCCATGGTAAGAGTTTCTGTTCTGTATCAGCATATTCCAATCACTACTAGTATTGGTTTTTTTCTTCTTTTTATATTTTTACCATTTTTAAAATGGATGTCTTTTCTTAGATGAATGAAGGTTGTGAAAGCTCCAGTTCAGAGATGCTGTGTCGTCGAACTCTGAGCTTGGTTTATGGCACCATAGAGGAGAACGTCCCAGAAGCTACTTTGCAGTTTGTGTCTGGCCTACTGCGACCCGGTTATTATCTATCCAAAGATATTGTATGTAACAATATTCATTGGCGTATTATTCTCAATACACGCGCATACATCGCCGCACTGACGGGGTGTGCGTCTATTAGCCAACAAGCTATTGTCAAAAAAAAAAAAAAAAATTGCCGGGCAAATTGCTCTTTTCATGTTTCAGAAAAAAATCAGGGGTGTGTTTCTATTAGAAAGTGTGCTTCTATTGAGAATAATACGGTATATAATATCCATGCTCACGGTGAAGGACTGAATGATAAGAATGGTATGGAAGATCTTCACAAATACTTTTTTTTTTGCAGTATTGACTAAATCTAAAATCACATATGCAGTGTAAAATTGAAAACCAGAGCTAATCATTTTTGGATGCTGAACAACAGCCATTAGCTCAAAGCCTGTCAATCACTCTGACTTTCTGGTTTCGGTGAAAAGTATATACCTGCCTAGTATTCACAAAGTGTTTCTGGCTAGAAGAGCTCAGAAGATCTTCCATACTACCTTTGGGTACATGAATTTATACCAAAGCATTTCTAAAAGTGGTTATTTATTGGCTCCCCATTAGTTGCTTCCAGGGTAGCCACTAGTTTTTCTGGGGTTCATCACTTACAGTATCAAATTACATTTACATGAAATCAAACTATACAACCTACAAATTGTAGCTTCAAAATGACAAGCTAGACATGGCAAAAGAGGAAAACAATAAAATATCTTGTTTTATGAAGGCACATTCCTGCTAAGGTCTTACTTTTAAACAACTTTTAAAACATCTAATGTCGTATTTAAAATCAATTTGTTCTCTTAACCCATTTTGAAGCCAAATCTAATTTATGTTTCGTTATCTACTTTAGATTACTGAGATTGTTTGTTGAATAATCTAGTGTTGAATCATTAGCACACATAGCTAATGAAGATTTTTTTTTTTATAGAAACAAGAATATCTTCTTCTTCTCCTTTCGGCATTTCCCTTTCGGCCACAGCAAGTCAGTTTCTTCCATCTAACTCTATCTGCTGCATCTTCTTCGGTCACACCAACTATCTTCGTGTCTTCCTTCACTGTATCCATGAACCTCCTCTTTGGTCTTCCTCTAGCCCTCTTTCCTGATGATTCCAAACCCAGCATCCTTCTTCTGCCAATGTACTCTGTCTCTCTCCTCTGTACATGTCCAAACCATCTCACTCTGGCCTCTCGAACTTTATCTCCAAAACCTCTAACCTGTGCTGTTCCTCTGATATACTCTTTCATTTTTGCTGAAACTCTCACACATGACACCTGATACTTTTCTCCACCCGTTCCAGCCTGCTTGAACACGCTTCTTCACCTCTTTTCTATAATCTCCATTGCTCTGGACTGTTGATCCTACATACTTAAAATCTTCCACCTTCTTTATTTCTTCTCCCTGTAACCTCACTTTTCCATTTGGATCCCTCTCATTCACACACATGTACTCTGTCTTACTCTGACTAATCTTCATTCCTCTTCTTTCTAGTGCAAACCTCCACCTCTCCAGCTTTTCCTCCACCTCTTCCCTCCTCTCACTACAGATCACAATGTCATCTGCAAACATCATTGTCCATGGGGATTCCTGTCTGACCTCGTCTGTCAGCCTGTCCATCACCATAGCAAACAGCAAAGGACTCAGAGCAGATCCTTGGTGCAATCCCACCCCCACACTGAACTCCTCTGTCTCACCTACAGCACACCTCACCACTGTCTTACAGCCCTCATACATGTCCTGAACCCATCTAACATACTTCTCTGTCACACCAGACTTCCTCATACAATACCATAGTTCTTCTCTAGGTACCCTGTCATGTGCTTTCTCTAGATCTACGAAGACACAGTGCAGTTCCCTCTGACATTCCCTCTACTTATCAGCCACCTCAAGGCAAATACTGCATCTGTAGTGCTCTTTTTAGGCATAAAACCATACTGCTGCTCACAAATTTGTACTTCAGACCTTAGCCTACCTTCGACAACTTGTTCCCATAACTTCATCGTTTGACTGATCAGTTTTATTCTTCTGTACCACAACTCTGCACATCTCCCTTGTTCCTAAAAACAGGACCTGGTTACATCATCTCACTTTCTAATATCCCGTTAAACAGCCCAGTCAGAAACTCTACTGCCACCTCACCTAAACACTTCCATACTTCTACAGGGATATCGTCAGGACCGAGAGCCTTTCCACTCTTCATCCTCTTCAGTGCCCTCTTTATTTCTACCTTACTAATCCTAGCCACTTTCCGGTCCACTATGGTAACATCTTCTAGTCTTTGTTCTCTTTCATTTTCTTCATTCATCAACTCTTCAAAGTACTCTTTCCATCTTCCCATCACATTACTGGCATCTGTCAAAAGACATCCATTCCAGTCTTTAATCACCCTAACTTGCTGCACAGCCTTCCCATCTTTGTCTCTCTGTCTTGCCAACCTGTATAGATCCATCTCTCCCTCCTTGCTGTTCAGCCTAGCGTGTAGGTCATTATAGGCTACTTGTTTTGCCTTTGCCACCTCTACTTTAACCTTACGCTGTGTCAACCTGTACATTTGCCTATTCTCTTTGGTCCTCTCAGTGTCCCACTTCTTCTTTGCCAGCCTCTTTCTTTTGATACAATCCTGCACCTCTTCATTCCACCACCATGTCTCTATCTATCTTCCTTCCAGATGACACACCAAGTACTCTCTTGCCTGTCTCCCTGATCGCATTAGCTGTAGTTGTCCTGTCATCTGGAAGTTTTTCCTTCCCTCCAAGAGCCTGTCTCAATTCTTTTAAAACATTTAAGCAGCACTCTTCAGAAAATAATTAGTGTAACCACAGCATCGTCCACACCCCTGCCAGATCTGTATGGGCTCTGCAGCGGATCTAATCTTTCCTCTGCCTGCAGCAAGATGGACTCTTTAACAATCATGTGAAAACTTTTTATTACCAGTGAATTTAATGCAACAGGTCGAAAGTCATTTAGTATTTTGGGATGATTACACTTTGGACGTGGAACCATAACAGCCTGCTTCCAAATTTTTGGAACTTTTTGTTTTTCAGCCATCAGTCGATAGAACTGTGGCTGCTATGCCTAAAGCTGTTATTTCCTGCTCAAGTTGCTCTCCAATCCAACAAAAATCACGGAATTTAAAACCATCCAATTGGAATACGACATTACTATGTCCATAGTAATGTTTCTAGATTCATGTCTGAGGATAGTGTTTCAAAATTCAACAAAGAAAGAGGATTTTTTTGAGAGCACCTGAAGAAAGGCCTACCTAGACCTCAATCTGACTAGTCCTGTGCAGTCCTTTTAAGGTACCTTGAACATTACTTTGTGACCTTAAACACAGACTAAATGCCAACTGTTACTAATAAGATGGCAGAGAAATTTGAAGAAATAAAAAAGTCTGAATTTTATGAGTCAAGAAATCAGTAAGATTGGACAACGCCAACTCTAATTAAGCTTATGGAGGAAGTAAAGGAATTGAAAGAAAAAAACATAGAAAGAGACAAAAAAGTGAACTTCTCGAAACAAGAATTGATGAGGAACAAAAATCTTCAATTCAAATAAAATTGAATTGATTAGTGATGTTGTCATCACTGGGCTTGATTTAAAATACAGAAGCTATGCAAGAGCTGCAGCAGAGCTGAATGTACTCTACTTATATAGCACTTTTCCACCTGTGTCGGCACTCAAAACGCTTTACGGTGTAGCTAACATTCATCCATTCATACATATACATTCAAACCTGAAAGGAAAACTGCCATGCAAGGTGCAAACCATCATCACGAGCAATTGGGGGTTCGGTGTCTTGCTCAAGGACACCTCGGCATGAAATCCTGGTGGGGATCGAATCGGCAACCCTCCGGTTACAAGGCGGTCACCCTACACACTGAGCCATCCTCCCTCTGAAGGTTCAGATGCTCCTGTTAAAGAACTACAAACATTGGAAAATCAACTCCTGGATTTCTTAAGCAGCAAAAACATCAGCCTGGATAGAGACAATGTGTCTATTTGCTACAAATGATCTAAAAAGGACCCTAAAAACAAGCCTGTTATTGTGATGCAGCTAACTAGCATCAAGCACAAGATTGAGCTACTAAGGCAATCAAAGAACCTGAGAGGTACTAGCATCTATTTAAATGAACATTTAACCAAGAAAAATAGGAAAATTGCCAAATATGGACGTCTACTGAGGAAACAGCAGAAAATCCAGTCTACGTGGACAAGAAATGGGAAAATCTACGTGAAACTAAACGAACAAGGAAAACCCATAACGATAAAAGGCCTAAAAGAATTAGAGAAATATAAATGAACTGGATCATTATCGCAAACAGAAAGACCACATGATATGTTGACATGATTGTTTATATTGAAAAAGATCATATAAATTAATTACTTATGAAGAGTTTGTTACTTCTTCTTCTTCTTTTGGCTTTTCTCTTCAGGGGGCGCCACATCAAGTCAGTTTCTTTCATCTATCCCTATCTCCTGCATCCTCTTCAGTCACACCAACTATCTTCATGTCTTCCTTCACTGTATCCATGAACCTCCTCTTTGGTCTTCCTCTAGTCCTCTTTCCTGGTGGTTCCAAACCCAGCATCCTTCTTCTGATGTACTCTCTCTCTCTCCTCTGCACATGTCCAAATCATCTCAGTCTGACCTCTCTGACTTTAAAACCTCTAACGTGCTGTTCCTCTGATCCTGTCCATCCTGGTCACTCCCAGAGAGATCCTCAGCATCTTCATCTCTGCTACCTCCATCTCTGTTTCTTGTCTTTTTCCCAGTGCCACTGTATCTAGACCAAACAGCATGGCTGGTCTCACCACGGTTTGGCATATTTTTCCTTTCATTTTAGCTGAAATAAGAATTTATGTTATTTACTTATAATTTTTGGCTATGATAAGTGATCATTTAAATTTATCTGATGAAAAGGAAAACATATCGAAGAATGAAGATGTGATGCTGAAAAAGGCCTTTGTGAGTAGATTAAAGCTATTGAAAACAAAATGATGCAAAAAAATACTTATTTTGATATAGATTTTGATCCAGAAACTCATAAAGGAAGTAAAGAAAGTCTGATGAGGAGCTTTTGTTTTCTCTCTGAAATGGAGACCTGATATAAAGATTATTTTCCTGAAAGAACGAGTTTTATTTAAAGAAACAACATGGGACCGAAAAAGAATCCAGGAGTGGAGGAATTAGAAGACCTTAAGGCCACTATTGATTCCCTCGCCACTCCCGTCACAACGATCAAGACACAACAGGACAAAATATTAGACCTGATGGACGAGGTAAAATCCTTACGTATTCAAAATGCCGTCAAGGAGAAATGTATTGTGGAGTTGGAGAGACGTGTGGATGATCTGGAGCAGTATTCACGGATGAACGATGTGATCGTCACAGGCATTAAAATCAAGCCACGAACGTACACGCGTGTGGTCGCCAAAGGAGGAGAAGAGCACAGTGAGGAGGACGCATGCTCGGTGGAACTACAAGTCACAGCTCATCTCCGAGGCAAGGGGATAGAACTCAACCTGGAAGACATCGAGGCCTGTCACCCACTGCCGACTGGACGAGGAAGACCACCTGCCGTCATCATGCGTTTCATCAACCGAAAAAACAAAACGGAACTCCTAAAGCAAGGTTGAAAATTGAAAGGATCAAATACTGTATCCACTTGAATGAACATTTAACAAAGAAAAACTCAGAAATTGCCAAAAAAGCTTGAATGCTAAAAAAGGAGCAGAAAATACAGCACGCTTGGATTCGGAGCTGTAAGGTCTTCATCAAACTCAACGGCAGCCCAGAGGAAGCAAGAGTGTTACTGGTGAGAAACATAGAGGAACTGGAACGATTCTAACACCAGGTAACCTGACTCAACAAACACCTCATGCATAACCTACATAGAAAAACCTCATTTCAAGACAGCAGTATGAAAAAACTCCAAGAACTTCTACAACAGAACCAAAAAGAACTGGACACCTTCACAGTAGAAGACACAGACACACTTGATCCAACAGCAGAAATAGACCCAGATGCAAATTTCTTCATAAGTTCTCATATAAACTGCAAATACTATGAACACAAAGTGTTTGAAAGTAATAGTAATTTAGAAGGAAAACTATCAATTATACACTTTAATAGCAGAAGTATGCAAGCTAATTTCACTTCTATTTGTGATTTTCTCAAAGAATTCACTCATCAATTCAGTATCATTGCAATAAGAGAAGCATAGTTCAATGAAAACAGTCACAGCTATTATGATATTGAAAATTACGTAATGATAACAAAGAATCAAAGGTAAGATCTTAACCCCGAACCCGACCCGACTTTCTGGCTTTTTTTTTTTTTTAAAGATACAGTATATATGTTTATAAAATGTAAACTAACACGATGTGTGGTTACTAAACTAATAAATACTTGTTATGAAATTAATCATTTGTATAAAATAGAGAAATAATGTTTAACTACTAAACAGGATCCGCAGAGCCAGCGCATGCTCTGCGCACGTGAACACCTCCTCTTAATTTGGTAATCCTCTCCTGCGCACGTCTTTATTTTATTTATTTTGAACTGGTATCCCTGATATGAAGAAGTATGAAGTTAAGGATAAACTAAAAGCAGGAGAACTGACAAGACAAACACACACCGGTAAAAGTGAGGTGTGGAAAAGATTCAAATTTATTGTTCAAAATGCTACAGAAACTTGCGTTGGCTTCGCTGAATGTAGTCAATGTGGCGCTTTGCTTTCATATGAGAGCAAAAAGACTGGCACCTCGATGCTGAGCCGGCAATTGAACAGCTGTACTGGCAAAAGTGATGATCGTCAAAGATCTATTTTATCATTTGTTTCAAAGATCGTCCCTCTTCTTCGCGCTAAGCAGGACATCACAGGCAAGTGTGTTAGGGGTCCTATAGTGTGATTTTTTTTTTTTTATTAAAAAACGTGTTCTTGAAAATGTTCCAATTTATAAATAACCCTCCTCCTCCCGAGTCCTCACAAATAAAATGTGACATTTCGTGCTTGTTTCAGGCTCGGGCCCGGAAATCACGTTGATTGGTCGGGCTCGTGCCCGGAAATCACGTTGATTGGTCGGGCTTGGGTCGGGTCGGGTTTTAATATCCGCGGGCTCGAGTCGGGTCAGGCTGGATTTTTTATGCCCGATCTCACCTCTGCAAAGAATAGAGAAAAGACAACTGGAGGACGGGTTTCTCTGTATGTCCACACTTCATTAGAACTTGTTTTATTATTGTGGTGTGAGGCCTTTCAAGGCCTGCCTGTCTTGTTTCTTTTTTTTTACTCACAGGTGCTGGATGGCTTCTAACGGGAGGATTGGCTGATTTCTCCCAGCTGCGCATACTGATTGTTGGATATAAAAGACCTGGTCTCACCCACAGTCGTCGTCAGTTCTTCAACTACTCATGTGGTAAACTGACCACCGTTAAGCTGAGCTTATTTGATATCTCAGACTAATTTCTTCATTCTCCACACAGGAACCTTCAGCCCTTGCTCCTGACCATCCAGCACCGTCTGAAGCCATTATCACTTTCCTGTGGATTCCTTTGTTACTTATTTAATAAACTATTGAATACCTGCACTTGGATCCTCCTCCTTCATCCTACACACACAACAATTATCAAATATGACTGTTGCTATAAATGATGTAATGGGATGTTTTACAATAGAAATCCAAAGAAAAAAGACAAAACATATCATTGTAAATGTTGCGTATCGTTCACCAAGCTCAAGTGTTGAGAATTTTATTGAATGGATGGAGAAGCTTTATTCTGGTGTGACTCAGAAAACCTTGTACATCTGTGGTGATTACAACCTTGACTTGTTAAATCCTACCAAGCAGAAAAGTATTGATGACTTCATAAACACAATGCATTCTATGTCACTTTATCCAAGAATAACCAAACCTAGTAGAATAACATCACATAGTGCCACAATAATAGATAACATCTTTAGCAATAACATGGAAAGTCAGATTACTAGTGGACTCTTTATCGCTGACATTACAGATCATTTACCCATCTTCACTGTCTCAGAATCTGATTTTAAAAAAGAACCTACGGTAAATCTACTGAACCCTTTCTAAAACGAATACTAACTGAAGAAACAATCAACTCTCTCAACAACAGCTTAAGTCAACAGGATTGGACCGGAATTTATGAAGACACAGATGTTGACAAAGCTTACAATAATTTCTTAAGTTTATTTCTGTCTCATTATATTATTCACTGTTTCTTAAAGGAAATTAAAGTAAACTACAGATGTGAAAACAAGCCGTGGCTGACTAAAGGGATCATAAATGCTTGCAAAAAGAAAAATAACTTGTATAAAATATTCATAAAAACAAAAACCAAAGCAACAGAACAAAGATATAAAAAATACAAAAATAAACTAATAGACATAATTAGAACAAGCAAGAAATTATATTATCGAAGACTGTTGTATGAGAACCAAAATAACATGAAAAAAATGTGGAATGTGTTGAATGCTTTGCTTAAACAAAAAAATAAGAAGTCAGAATATCCAGAGTACTTCAGTACCGAAAATCGCAAAGTCAGAAGCAGAATAGATGTGGCAAACTATTTTAATCAATATTTTGTAAATATTGGTCCTGAATTGGCATAAAAAATAATGTAATTGACACCGTGCACTGTAAAAATGATATTGAAAGAAATCTAGCTACCATGTTTCTCTCTCCAACAACTGAAAAAGAAGTAATAGATACTGTTGACAGGTGTAAAAGTAAATCATCAAGAGACTGTCATGACATCAGTATGAGATTAATCAAACAGGTCATCGATAACATTGTCAAACCTCTCACACACATTAGTAACTTATCATTTCAATCATAAACATGATTTTACCAACTACAGACCGATTTCTCTGCTACCTCAATTCTCAAAAATACTGGAAAAACTGTTCAATACACGCCTGGAAAACTTTATACATAAACATCACATTATCAACGAAGGTCAATATGGATTTACGACAAAAAGAACTACCTCAATGGCTATACTCGACGCAACTGAGGAAACAACAAGTGCAATAGATGGTAAAAAATTTGCAATTGGAATTTTTATAGATTTAAAGAAAGCTTTTGGTACAATCAATCATGCAATATTACTTAAAAAATTACAAGAACACGGGATAAGGGGAATCGCTGGGGAATGGATACAAAGCTATTTAACGGAAAGAACGCAATATGTACAAATTGGGTCTACTTCATCTGAGACTCTTAGTATTTCTTGTGGTGTTCCCCAAGGCTCCGTATTGGGACCAACACTTTTTAATATCTACATAAACGATATTCTTATGGTATCACAGTCGCTAAAACTCATACTGTTTGCAGATGATACAAATATATTCTATAGCAGTCATAATTACAATGAAATTATCAGTACAGTCAATAAGGACCTCAGCAAAATAAAGAAATGGATGGATTTCAATAAATTATCTCTTAATCTGAACAAAACTAAAGTCATGTTCTTTGGAAATACAAAAACAAGCTCCAAACAACCAATTGTAATTGAAAATGTACAAATTAAGACTGTAGACGAAGCAACATTTTTGGGAATCATCATAGACAATAAACTGTCTTGGAAACCCCACGTCAGACATGTAAAAGCAAAAATATCCAAAAGTCTCTCTATAATAAATAAAATTAAGCATCACCTTGATTTCAACTCCTTGCGCACATTGTACTGCTCGATGGTTCTTCCATATCTCACTTATGGTGTTGAAGTATGGAGGAATACCTATCAGACGACACTATCACCCTTAACTGTCTTACAGAAAAGAGCACTACGAATTATACATAAAGTTGGTTTTTTGGATCATAATCACAACCTCTTTGCACATTCTAAACTCTTAAACTTTAAAGACCTTTCTCAGTACTACACAGCAATTACAATGTTTACCACAAACTACTGCCAAAAAATTTACAAAGTCTATTTGATTCGAATGAAAAACCACATAACTTGAGAGAAACAGGACACTTTAAATTGCCCAAAGTGAGAACCACGAAAAAAGTTTTTGCTTGTCTGTACGTGGTGTGAAACTCTGGAATAGTCTAGACAAATCCTGCAGGCAATATCAAAATGTAAATATGTTCAAACTAAGTTATAAACATAGTATGATCTGGTCACAGTATATGAAATGTCTAATGTAATTATATCACCATCTTCTGTTGGAGTGTATTCTTTTTTTTGTGCACATATGTTCACCTGTCTCCTTTTCCACGGTGCGTAATCCGTGCATCATGAAGTGTTCTTCATAGTTCCATTTTATCATTTTCCGGGAAGTCATAATCCTTTTTAAGAGTAACTTAATCACAATTATTGCTTGTGTCCACATAATCCAAATAATTATTTATACGGATCCAGGTCTTTCAGCTCTCTTATCGTGATCACTTTCGCTTCTTCTGGCAAAGATTGTCTTCAGATTCAGAAAGAAGAAAAACAAGAGAAAAGAGGAATGAATTAACACAAATACACAGATACACAGCAAGAAAACTAACTAACAAATGCTAACTAAACAAGACTAGCACATTTCTGTGCTTAGACTCTCCTTCACAGTGAGGAAAAACTCCTACAAAAACCCATCAGTGGGGAAAAAATGAGAAACCTCATAGAGATCCACACGAAAGAGAGATCCCTCCTCCGGGACGAGTAACCACGCTTATCTGTTCCAATGACTACATTAGAGAAATATCGGATGAGTTGAAATAACTACGTAAAAACTCAATACAGCATGACATTATGTTCTTTACAAATCTATTTAAACTTTTGACCACCCCTGTATATCAATACTCACAACAATCATTAGTACCTTGCTAACTTTAGCAGGGAGTCTCATTTGGGCCATTTGTTTTGAAAACCTTTTTTTTTCTTTTTTTGTGAGGAACATAGATCCACTAACAAATCAGTTACACTTGTTCCAACTTGATTGATTTGGTGAAAACCTTAAATTATGAAAATAACATGACAACCCAATGCTTTTTAATTGTTTATTAGGAAGAAAATCATATGAAAAGTTCATGAACTTGAACAATAAGGAAGAACTACGAGTTTTATAAATTTAAAAGTAAAATACATTGTTTAAAGAAATGAGAGGAAAAAAAAATAATGGCTGTAACTTTGGTTTTACAATCCTATTTAATTAGGATAGCAAAATTTTATTCAAATCACGTAGCAAAACAACAATGCTCACAAGTTTTTAAGGTGTTTAAACTTTAACAATAGATTTTCTTGCCAATGTGAGAGTTTTAAAAATAAAATATGGAATGTCAAATCACCGATGACCAATTTACTTGGAGTCGGTTTGTCCGCTAAGTGCACAGATTGGAATTTAAGTAAGGTTCACAGCACAGCATGGGTCTTTCTTCATTATAGGAAAAAAAAAATTATCTGCTTCAATCTGTAAAACAATAAACTGAACACATAACTACAAAAATCAGGGAAGTGCTTAAGGCAATTCATTTGTCAAACATTCTACTGAAAATAAGAAGATTTCATCACAAAAAAAAACTTCAAAAAGCAGAGGCAGTGTCAACACATACGCAACAAAAGACGAGGAGATTTTCATTTTTGCATTCTAGAAGATGAGATTTTTCTTTTTTCTCCTGTCTTGTGTCTCTGTGTACTGAATGATGGCTGCTGCTCGTTTCACCTCACATTTTACTAACAAAGAAGATAGAAATGGAAAAGAAAAAAAATCCAGATTGAATCTTATCTGTAATTGTGAAACCACCAAATGACCAAAATGGTTTACAATGGGAATGCACAGGCAAGCAGACTACTGGAGGAGCAGAGTGGGTGCTGAGAGGAGCAGGGAGCGCTTGGCTTGCTGTGGTGCACTCCAGTTGGGTGGGCAGTTAGAGATTTGGTTTAGATTTACTGGTTTAACTTGACACCTCCCACTTGAGCTCCTGGTTTAACTTGACAGATAGAAATGGAAAAGAAAAACATCCAGATTGAATCTTATCTGTAATTGTGAAACCACCAAATGACCAAAATGGTTTACAACTTACTTTATGAATATGTATCCTCTAATAATCTTCTTTTTCCACTTCAATCAGGTTTTAGGAAACATTTCTCTACAACTTCTGCTCAGCTGAAACTTACCAACTGGTTTCAATAACATAATGATCACAGTCCTCCTTTGGTTTAACTCATACCTGCATCATGGTCTACAGTGTGTTTTCTTTAAGGAGAATTATTCAAACTTTTTATTTTTAGATAAAGAAGTCCCTCTAGGTTTCAATATGTCAGATGGGCAATCCTCAATTTAAGTGCGACTTAAATAAAGTTCAGTAATGGTTACAGTCCAACAAATTATTACTTAATACTTCAAAACCTTATTTTATGTTATTTCAGAAAAGATCAAGACCAGTGTCTGCAAATAACATTACTTTATATTATTTAGATCAACAAGAAAAAAAAGGATTGTATAAACACAAATACAAAGCAAGAAAACTAACTAACAAATGCTAGCTAGACAATGTAATCACATTCCTGCCCTTAGACTCTCCTTCACGGTGAGGAAAAACTCCAAAAAAAAACCCATCAGTGGGGAAAAAAAACTAAGAAACCTCATGGGGATCCAAACGAAAGAGAGATCCCTCCCCCGGGACGAGCATCCAATGTGTCAAAGATTATTGTTTAAATATTAACTTATTCTAAACTACAGCTAAATATCTAAAGAAGTCAATAGATGTTCTTCATCCTGATGGAAACACGGGGACTCCTCAGCCCGGCGATATACAGGACGGGGATGAGTAGATGCGCTAATCCTGATGGAGCGGGGATGATAGATGAAGCGCAGACGCCTCCTCGGTCTGGCCATGCCAGGGACAGGAACGCAGAGATCAGGAATCTGAAACAGAGCTCTCTCTCAGAGAAGAGGGAGAGAGAGGTGGACAGCATGTGAATTGTACTGTACCAACTAGTGGTGTAAAAACTAATAGAACAGACAATAGAGAACAATGAATGAGATGGAAAGCCAGGGGAGGGGATACACACCCTGGTTCGGGTAGGAGGGTGGAGTGGGATACAGACCCTGGTTAAGATAGGGGGAAGAGGGTAGGTGGATACAGACCCTAAAATTAAATGAAAATATATTAGAGAACAATGAAGGAGATTGAAAGCCAGGTGTCTGCCGAGGGCGATGTGGACATATCAAGCGGGCAAGCCAGTCTGGCAGAGAATAGTAGATAGAATTTGCTGACAGAACCCCAGTGTACCATACATTCCCAGCTTCTAGTATCTGGCAGCCAATTAGCAACCATATCAGCTAAATATCTTTGTTTCTAGCTGGCCTGGTGATAAGCTTAATCAAACAGATATGCTGCGAAAGTGAAAAAATGCCGTTTTACAAGCCTGCACTATGTGAGCTTTAAATGATAAATCTGGGTCAAATAAAACTCCTAGGTTTCTAACTGTGTGGCCAGAGGCAACAGTTACTTTGACAAGCAATACTGCTTGGTCAGTAAAAACATCTCTAAGATTTTTAGGACCTACTATAAAAACTTCCGTCTTATCTGAGTTTAAAAGGAGAAATTTACTGTCACCTGGTCTTTATGTCCCTGATGCGGGTATTAAGTTTTTCAATATGGTCATTCTGGTCAGGTTGGACCATATGTTATGTTTCCCAGGGGCAGAATGTAGAGCAGGGATGTCAAACTCAGTTCCTGGAGGGCCGATGTCCCTGCAGGTTTTCCATGTGTTCTTGCATCTACACACCTGATTCAGGTTAACGAGTCATTGTGCCAAATTTGATTGGCTGTTGATTTCACAATATGGGCATCATCTGTATTAAACCAGGGACACATGGAAAACCTGCAAGGACACCGGCCCTCCTGGATCTGAGTTTGAAACCCCTGATGTAGAGCATGAACAAAATAGGTCCAAGAACTGAACTCTGTGGGACACCACAACTAACTTTAGTAAATAAAAAACAGTAAATAAATGAATTTAAAGGAACTATATATTTGAGCAAAAACAATTATTTTGAGTAAAGGAGGAGGGACTTCAGAGAAAGAAGGTGGGAACCAAAAAGTTGACACACGTGAGTTGGATTTGATGCCAATTAGCTATCAAATGGATCGGATCGCAGCACGGCAAACGGGGCAGCTGTCATTTATTTCCAACCATTGGTCGATACACCCAACATGGTAATAGTGCTGGCATGGGAGCTGCCTGGAGGAAAGAAATGCAGGGTCAGTATGAGCATCAACCTCTATACTTTTTCAAAAAAGGAAAAAAAATAATGCAATAAAATATGTAAACATGAAGGAAGAGAGACTTATGGAAAAGATGCAATATGACTTTTACATTTCCTACCTGATGTCATCCCGATCTTGAAATGTAGACAGACAGATGATACACTTGGCTTCTGCCTCACCGGGGTTGCCTGTATGATCACTCTGAAATTGATGAGAGAAAAAAATGGTCAAATCAACCTGTTAGGGGTTTATCCTGCATCTCGTCTAAAATCAACCGGGATAGGGGACAGTATCCCTTGTGATTCCATCAGGGAGCAAAGAACGAAACTTTTTAATTGCCCACCCCTTCTGACAATCCGTTTTTTAACCTTAGGTGAGCTAGCAAGGCTTATTTATTTATTTAAGGCTACCTGGATGTATTTGTTGGTGACCGTGTACTTCTCGATGTCTTCACGCGATGCACCTCCAAAATGGACCTGAGTAGATTGCGAGAATGTCACTCGTTGCAGAATCTGGAAAAAAAAACAAAACATAGCATGTGAATTCAATACTTGAGTTCTCTAGTGCTCAAACTAAAGCCGTTTGGAAAGCTAGTTTAGAAAATTTGACCAACGATAAAAGTTTCACACATCATTATCACGCCTGTTTGTGTCTTCCACATAAAGCAGAGACCCCATATTGAGGTAATAGAATCGGATCTACCCTACCGCCTTGGTCACACCAAAAAATTTTGATCATAATAGTAACAAACAGAAACGGTTATGATGGACTGGCATGACAGCATCCCGGACTTTCCAGAAACAGACGTTACCAATTGATCAATTAGAAAGCTGAATAAAAGAAGTGTGATAGAGAAACGTACCACTTGGGGATTTAAGATCCTATGAAACAAAGGGAGCCTAAGCGGTGCCGAAATCAGTTGTTGTGGCGGCGGTGGTGGGAGATTTGCCGCTGGAGAGCCTCCCAAATGGATGTTCCTGCAGTGACACACACACCAAATTAAATCTGTAAAATACTCAGAGAATCATTCTTTATTAACACAAGACTTACCAACCGGGGTGTCCAGACACGGTGGGAGGCAGAGTCACCACCTGTGATGGAACTGGGACGACAACACTGTCTTCAGGACCTGGATTCTGTCCGGTACGGTTCCCATTGGTTGATCGAGATGAACTTGATCGATTGGTTAGACTGGCAGTTAAGGCGGAAGCAGTGGTTTGAGTCTGGTCAATTACTCTCATGAAATAATATGTCTTTTGTTTAGTGCTGTTAGAATTTTTCTGTTCATAAATGACTTTTTGGCATTTTTACTACCTTTCATGCCTTGAAGATCGGCGGCGGCGTATTTGTTGCCTGGTAATCCCTTGTGAGCCAGAACCCGCATGGTGAGTGCCAACTTGTGTGGGCCTGGGAGGCATAGCAGGGCCTGCCGCTACAGAAGATCCACTTTGACCTGCTCGGTATCTTTGACTCATCCGGGTCCCTTTAAAGAAAGAAATTAAGACACATTAAAACAAATGTCCATAATATCTTTAGAACTTGAACACAACAAAAGCGGATATTAATTATAACCCAAAATAAAACTATATTAAAATGTCAGAAAAATTACTTCTATTTGGTCATAATTAATTGCTAGCTGTTATTTCAAAATGGCTCTACAGTCTGACAATAACATTTTTCTGAGCAGATTTAAAAAACAAAACAAAACTGGTTTTCATGGTTACTATTTTATATTTGTTATTAAAAACGCATGGTATTTAATTATATCAGTCAGTCAGTCAGTCAGTCAGGAAAGAGGGCTAGAGGAAGATCAAAGAGGAGGTTCATGGATACAGTGAAGGAAGACATGAAGATAGTTGGTGTGACCAAAGAGGATGCAGCAGATAGGGTTAGATGGAAGAAACTGACTTGCTGTGGCGACCCCTGGAGGGAAATGATGGAAGGAGAAGAAGTCAGTCAGTCATCTTTTTATCCGTCTATCCCTTTCAGGGTTGCGGGGGGTGCTGGAGCCCATCCCGGCTAATTTAAGGCGAAGGGCAGGGTACATTCCGAACAGGTCGTCAGTCTGTCACAGGGCCACACACATACAACCATCCACACACACACTCATTCCTAGGGGCAATTTAGCACCGGCCAATCAACATAACATGCATGTCTTTGGAGGGTGGGAGGAAACCGGAGTACCCGGAGGAAACCCACGCAAACACGGGGAGAACATGCAAACTCCACACAGAAAGGACAGTTTTCCAAGTCTCGTCCCCACCCGGGACTCAAACCCACGACCTTCTTGCTCTGAGGCCACTGTGCCTCAGAGCACAGTGGCCAACGTGCCGCCCGTATTTAATTATATTGGAGATAATATTGATATCATATATATCATTCTAATATAAATAATAGACACTCTTGTTATATTGTACATACTTTTTTTATTTGATGTTTTTTAATACAATTTTTAAAAAAAATAGTTCATTTATTTATTTAACAATATTGTTTCTAGATTTAGTGAGTTGTTCAATTTTATTTATGTATTTGAATTGTTACATTGTGTTGTTTAATGATAATATATTCTATAATATAATTACATTGTAATAGTTTACCAATAATATGTTATTATTGCAATATATTACGATCGAATATCTAACCACATATCATATGTTTTCTAACATAAACACATCATTTAAAAACATAAACACCTCATGCATAAAAAAGAAATCTAGGATATTGTCATTTCCGTTTTCGCTTTGAATATGGGTGGGAGGGGGAGAAGAGGTGGGGGGGGACCGTCCCCCCCTTCCCCAAAAAGAAAAAAAAAATAACCAAAACATAAAACACGACCAAATACCCCCTTTTTTTAAAAAAAAAATCATGTTTATATCGATATTATTCACGGAAAATCCGATCAGCCGATTTGGAAAAACTAGCTCAACCGCTAGTTGGTTTAGCTAGCTTGAGATGACAATAGTTAGCTTAACTTGACGATCTCTGAAATTTGCATAAAAATAAACTTTAAAACTGCACAGATTGAGTATTTATTGCTTTAGAAAATATTATTAGATTAGTTAATAGATATGTAACTTACTGGGACGCACTGTATCATCGTCATTTCTGGGGACTTCATCCATTCTTTTACTGATCAGTTAGATTATATTGACGGCTTTGAAATAAAGCTGAACTAAGGTTGCTGAGCAACCATCCGCGCTTTTTATGCACCAACGCCGAAAAAAGTAGTCCGCAGAGTTAGAAATTAAATACACATAATTAATAGATTTTTAATAGACAAAAAACGCAATTAAACTGAGAATTTTAAAAAAAAGCATGGTTCATTGGTTCCATTATGATTTTACATTTCTTTTTTTTTTGTTTTGGGTTTTTGTGTGTGTGTGTGTTTTGTGATATGTTGGAAAATAAAACTTAATTTTATTTTATTTTTTTAACTCAAAAGTCCAACTTAGTAAGTTAGCAGTTCAGATCAGCGATATTCCACCACGGAGGAATATGACAGCTGATGGTAGTGGTGGTGTGGTGGTCGCCTCTCAACAAATAACTTTTGAACAAGTCTTTATTGTTTTTTAGAAAAAAACAAAAAAAACAAAGACATGTTTGAAGTAAAACACAAAAAAAAAATGATTGATGTAATTCAGAACCACACTTCACTTAGTTTCAAAGTGATTTGTTTTGATCTTGTTTAGTTTAGCTGGCATTGGTAAAGAAATACCCTGGTAGTTTTTTACATATTTAAGGACACTTTCCAGCAACAGAAACCAGATATATCAACCTCTTTAACTTGAATTTTAATTGATTCTTATTTTTTTTTAAATATGATTTTATGCATTTATTCACTATTGTTTGTTAATCATCTATTTTTTCATTTTTTAAATTTAGTTTTCAGATTAATTATAAATAGTTTTTAACCTCTGATACTGGTTTTAGTTATTCTTTTATTCTGTGTGTTAGTTCAGTGTTTCCTCATGGGGATTTTCCATCCCAGCAGCTCTGCCTGCTCAATCTGTGGGGTCCTTACTGTGGGGGTTTGACTGGTCTAGGTGGTGCGAGTACCTCACTTTAGCCAGGTTTACCCCTCTGGTTTTGGCCTCTACAGTCATATGCCAGCTCCTGGTGTGCAGTGATCCCCCTTTTTTTTTTTACCTCCGTGAAGCTGGCCCCTCTAAAAATATATATATAATAAAAAATGAACAAAAGTATGTCAATTGTTTGTGCTGTTTTGTGCTGTAAAAATGTTTGTTTTGGGCTATTTCAGTTTTTTAGATATTTACGATTCTTTTATAGGTCACTCTGCGGGCCTAACCATAACCCTAAGGTTTGTAAATCTGCCATCACTCGTTGGACTTGTACTTCTAAACTGCTTCACTGAAAATACAAAACACAAATCAACTAGAATGTGCTGTTTTAGATAAACAGTTGCTTGATGCTGTTTGTAAAAGAAATGTTAGATTGATGTGATATTTTGCTGATTGCAGTCATAAAGACATCAGATAACAAATTATTTCTTTGTGGAAGACTCTTTCACGACAACTGATCCAAGATTTTAAGCTCTTGACTCAGATTTGAATTTTCACCAAGATCAAACTCACTAACATTGTTTCTCGTATTAAACCAGCTTTTAGAAATGACCCAACATACATAAACACATGATCATAAAGTCACTGTGATGGGGTCAAACCCACCTCTGAAAAAGATTAAAAAACTTAAATATTTTTTCATTCATTTTTAGCTGAATTTTTATATATTTTAAAAGTAATTTGGCTAGGTTTCTTTTACAAGATGTTACAGTAGACATCCTGTGTGTCCAGGAGACCAGATGGAAATGTAGCAGGGCTGGAAGTCTTGGAGCGGGGTTCAAGTTGTTCTATCGTTGTGCCGATAGGAAGAGGAATGGTGTAGGAGTTATTGTAAAAGAAGAGTTTGTTGGGAATGTTCTGGAGGTAAAAAGAAGGTCAGACAGGGTAATGAGCCTCAAACTAGAAATTGAACAGGTGAACGTTGAACCCGTAAACGTTGTTTATGGGTAGGCTCCAGAGGTAGGATGTGAGATTGATGAGAAAGAGGAAATCTGGTCAGTCTGATGAAGGGAGTGCAGAAGACTAATGGTGGAAGCTGAAAATGGAAGAGTGCTGCTCGAATTTTATAAAGGAGTTGAGATAGGCTCATGGAGGGCAGAAGATGCTTTCAGATGACTGGAGAACTACAGCTGATGCGATCAGGGAGATATGCAAGAGAATACTTAGTGTGTCATCTGGAAGGAAGATAGATAGAGAGACTTGGCGGTGGAAAGAGGAGGTGCAGGATTGTATCAAAAGAAAGAGGCTGGCTAAGAAGAAGTTCCGTTTCGTTCCGTCATCTTCCGCTTATTCCGGGGTCGGATCGCGGGGTCAACAGCCTCAAACGGGCAGCCCAGGCTTCTCTCACCTCGGCTGCATCCTCCAGCTCACCCGGAAGGATCCCAAGTCATTCCCCGGCCAGCTGTGAGACATAGTCTCTCCAGCGGGTCCGGGGTCTGCCCCTTGGTCTCCTCCCAGTGGGACGTGCCCGAAACACCCCGCCCGTGAGGCGCTCGGGGGGCATTCTGACTAGAAGCCCGAACCACCCCATCTGGCTCCTCTCGACCTGGAGGAAGAGCGGCTCAACACCGAGCTCCTCCTGGATGGCAGAGCTCCTCACCCGATCTCTTAGTGAGAGCCCAGTTACCCTGCGGAGAAAGCTCATTTTGGCCGCTTGTACCCGCGATCTCATTCTTTCGTACCATAGGTGAGGGTTGGAACGTAGATTGACTTGTAAATCGAGAGCTTTGATTTTCGGCTCAGCTCTCTCTTTACCACGACGGACTGATGCAGCGTCCTAGTAATTGCTGATGCTGCACCGATCCGCCTGTTGATCTCACGCTCCATCTTTCCCCCACTCGTGAACAAGACCCTGAGATACTTAAACTCCTCCACTTGGGGCTAAGAAGAAGTGGGACACTTAAAGCACTGAGGACAGTAGGCAATAGTACAGGGAGATACAATGTAAGGTTAAAGCAGGGCTTCCCAAACAGTGGGGCGCATGACGCGATACCAGGGTGGGCCTGTGTGACCCTGTGGAACATTTTTTTTTTTTTGCCGTAGTAGAATAAAGTGTAATTGCACATTTACTACAGTAGATGGCTCTCTCATTGTCAGAGTGTGTGCAGGACGTCTGACTCTACATTAACACTGAGGTTTACATCTTACCACGAGCCGCGGACCGGTATTGGGCCGGGGGTCATGTGGTACCGGGCCGCACAGAAAGAAGAAATAACTTCCATTTTTTCGTTTGTTTATTATTCAAGCCATGGCGATGTTTTAATTTGAAAAGTGATCAGATTTTTTTTCTTACGTGCATCAATGACTCACCAATGACGCATCATCCCATTGAATTATATCATTAAATAACCCATAAAACTAGCAAAATGAGTCCAAACCAAAGCTTTATAGGAAGCTTCTTTACTAAGGGTAAGTTAAGAAGCAGACTGGACCTTAGAAACACTCTTCAGGCTTCAGGTCGAGATGGGACTGTCTGGTTCCAGCAAAACAAACTCAGAACTCTGATTGATCCAGTCTTACTGTGAGGAGACTAACTAGTATGTTTATTCACTTTGTTTTTGTGATGTCTTTTATTTTGAAGGTATGTTTACTGTTACCACAGCAACCAGAGTACCTTAGAGGAGAGAGTGTTTCCATGAAAAAAAGACGCTGCTAATAAATTTTCTTGTGAAGACAAAGTAGATTTAAGTTTATTATTTATTTTAAACAAACAAACAAACTTTTTTTTTTTTTTGTCAGGCTGGCCTTTTTTTATTTTTCTGCTACACCTGTAGACCGGTCCATGAAAATATTACCAGACACTAAACCGGTCCGTGGTGCAGAAAAGGTTGGGACCCCTGGTTTACGTCACAGACACTGAGTGAATTCTGGCTGGGTGTAGAGAGGCAATACCCACTCTTAGGGAAGAGGGCTATGGGCATCCTTCTTCCTTTTGCAACATCTTATCTTTGTGAGACTGGCTTGCTTCAGTGCTGTTGCTGAACTGAAGACCAACCACAGGTCCCAGCTACATATTGAGCAGGAGCTGAGAGTTGCAGTATAATGCTTCAAACCCCGCTTCGAAAAGCTATGCACTGCAAATGTGCTCATTGAAGCCACTAATTCTGACTTCCTTATTTTCATGAAAAAAAAAAAAAAAGCACAAATTGTTCCAGTCTATTTTTTGTTTTTTAAATTTACGTGTTTTATACGTATATTGTGCTCCCGAGGTAAACCTAGTTGCTGATCAATTTAAATTTGTTAATTTTATTTAATTTATTTTTCAGTATCAAATGGTTCAATTACAAAGTAGTCAAAAATGTTTATTGTTTAAATAAGAATTGATTTTTTTTTTTTTTTTATTTTAAGTTAAATTTTTCTGTTACAGACTATTGAACAATGTTAATAATGCTGTTCTTTGTTTTACGTTGCTTTTTGTTTTCTTTAATGTTAATAAGAATACAATGTTATGCAGAGGTGTACTTAAAACAATTTCATAGACAAATGATACTAGTTATAGTCACAGCGGAGAGTGGAGGGGCGCAAAATATTTTCTTCTTCCTAGGGGGGACGCCACAGAAAATAATTGAGAAGCACTGGGTTAAAGTAATGTGCTGGGACGAGGGAAAGAGTACTTTGAAGGGTTTATGAATGAAGAAAATTAAAGAGAACAAAGAGTAGAAGGTGCTGCATAGTGGACCAAAAAGTACCTAGGATTAGTAAGGAAGAAATAAAGAGGACACTGAAGAGGATGAAGAGTGGAAAGGCTCTGGGTCCTGAATATATCCCTGTAGAAGTGTGGAAGTATGGAGTCCTTTGCTATGGTCATGGACAGGCTGAAAGACGAGGTTAGACAGGAATCTCCACGGACAATGATGTTTGCAGATGACATTGTGATATGTAGAGAGAGGAGGGAAGAGGTGGAGGAAAAGCTGGAGAGGTGGAGGTTTGCACTAGAAAGAAGAGGAATGAAGATTAGTCAGAGTAAGACAGAGTACGTGTGTGAATGAGAGGGATCCAAATGGAAAAATGTGGTTACAGGGAGAAGAGATAAAGAAGGTGGAAGATTTTAAGTATGGTCAACAGTCCAGAGCAATGGAGAGTGTGGAAAAGAGGTGAAGAAGCGTGTTCAAGCAGCCTGGAACGGGTCGAGATAAGTATCAGGTGTGATGTGTGACAGAAGAGATTCAGCTAGAATGAAAGGAAAAGTGTACAAAACCGTGGTGAGACCGGCCATGAAGATAGTTGTCGTGACCGAAGAGGATGCAGCAGATAGGGTTAGATGGAAAAAACTGACTTGCTGTGGCGACCCCTGAAGTGAAATGCTGAAAGGAGAAGAAAAAGAAGAAGTCTACAGCAGGGCAGGAGAAATACATCCCTGTAAAATGGAGAGTAATCTGGAATGTAGCCAGGTTTCAAAAGGCAAACAGATTCAAGGCCAACTGTTTATAATTCATTTTAACAGTCACATAACTGTGATTTTAGCACCACAGATAATCATAAGTATCTCTAAAGATGAGTTGGTGTAAAGTAGGGACATACTTGTGTTGATCAAGCCTGGCCTGAAGGATTAACCATGTATACGTCATCACAGAATGGAAGAATCTCAAAGTCAGTTTAAAGTAAAGCTTTCTGCTTTTATGAGTTATTCACTAAAGACCAACATGACTGTTTAAATAAAGACAAAGACAAGAAAGATTCTTAGGAGTAAAAAACTTGATTCAACATTGATACAAAATTCAAAATTCAAAATTGATACAACGAGATGCAGAGAGCAGGCAGAGGCGACAGCAGCAGAGGGAGACAAAAGTCTGAGGGATGCAGAATGTAGAGCTAGCTTCCAAACTTTTTTTTTTATTTCTGGAACAGAAATAAAGAGTGTTCTCTTTATTCTCTTTCTCGACACAATAAAGCACGATCAAATCATTGGAGCTGCTGCGTGTAGCTTTAAACAATGCATGTCTAATTATCATAATAGACTGAGATGTGTTGGACATGTACAGAGAAGAGAGACCGAGTACATCGGCAGAAGGATGCTGGATTTGGAACCACCAGGAAAGAGGACTAGAGGAAGACCAAAGAGGAGGTTCATGGATACAGTGAAGGAAGACATGAAGATAGTTGGTGTGACTGAAGAAGATGCAGCAGATAGGATTAGATGGAACAAACTGACTTGCTGTGGCGACCCCTAAAGGGAAACGCTGAAAGGAGAAGAAGAAGAGGTCTAATAATCATAATAATATTATAACAGAATTAACACAAATGACCTGGTGCTGCTTATTTTTGTGTTATTTTAGCCAATTCTCTATTAAAAAAGTCAATTTACTACTGTGCAGCAAAGTTTTATACAGATAAATATAGCATTATATAGCAAAGTCAACATATAGATAGATATATGTTGACATTACATATAGATGTGCTGTAGGTGTGACAGAGGAGTTCAGTGTGGGGGTGGGACTGCACCAGGGATCTGCTCTGAGTCCTTTGCTGTTTGCTATGGTGATGGACAGGCTGACAGACGAGGTCAGACAGGAATCTCCATGGACAATGATGTTTGCAGATGACATTGTGATCTGTAGTGAGAGGAGGGAAGAGGTGGAGGAAAAGCTGGAGAGGTGGAGGTTTGCACTAGAAAGAAGAGGAATGAAGATTAGTCAGAGTAAGACAGAGTACATGTGTGTGAATGAGAGGGATCCAAATGGAAAAGTGAGGTTACAGGGAGAAGAGATGAAGAAGGTGGAAGATTTTAAGTACTTTGGATCAACAGTCCAGAGCAATGGAGAGTGTGAAAAAGAGGTGAAAAAGCGTGTTCAAGCAGGCTGGAACGGGTGGAGAAAAGTATCAGGTGTGATGTGCGACAGAAGAGTTTCACCTAAAATAAAAGGAAAAGTGTACAAAACCGTGGTGAGACCCGCCATGCTGTTTGGTCTAGAGACAGTGGCACTGAGGAAAAGACAGGAAGCAGAGATGTTTGTAGCAGAGATGAAGATGCTGAGGATCTCTCTGGGAGTTACCAGGATGGACAGGATCAGAAATGAGTATATCAGAGGAACAGCACATTTTAGAGGTTTTGGAGATAAAGTCCGAGAGGCCAGGCTGAGATGGTTTGGACATGTACAGAGAAGAGAGACCGAGTACATCGGCAGAAGGATGCTGGGTTTGGAACTACCAGGAAAGAGGGCTAGAGGAAGACCAAAGAGGAGGTTCATGGATACAGTGAAGGAAGACATGAAGAAAGTTGGCGTGACCGAAGAGGATGCAGCAGATAGGGTTAGATGGAAGAAACTGACTCGCTGTGGCGACCCCTGAAGGGAAATGCCGAAAGGAAAAGAAGAACATATAGATAGATACAAAATTATTTCCAATGTACAGCAGCACTGATTGGGTGCTGTCTATGAATAAGCTATTTCTTCCTATTCTTCTTTCAGCATATCCCTTCAGGGGTCTCCACAGCAAGTCAGTTTCTTCCATCTAACCCTATCTGCTGTATCCTCTTTCGTCACACCAACTATCTTTATGTCTTCCTTCACTGCATCCATAAACCTCCTCTTTGGTTTTCCTCTAGACCTCTTTCCTGGTGGATCCAAATCCAGCATCATTCTTCCAATGTACTTTCTCTGTCTCTCTCTCTTTCTCTCTCTCTCTCTCGCGCTTCCGGTTGCACGGTTTTGGAGGAGTAGGAGAGAGTTTGGAGTTTTTATACGTGTTTTTTGGTCTTCCTGCTGTTGCCGGTTGCCGGTACCGGCGTCATGGCCGGTTCAGCTAGTGCTGAGGACGATTGTGAGCGACTGACGCGGCGTCTTGCTATCAAGTTGGTACCTACGGTGGCGTGTTCGGTAGAAGACGCTGCGCTTGCTGTGGGCAAGGAGGTTGGTTG
This sequence comes from Neostethus bicornis, assembly GCA_902685375.1. Taxonomy (NCBI): domain Eukaryota; kingdom Metazoa; phylum Chordata; class Actinopteri; order Atheriniformes; family Phallostethidae; genus Neostethus; species Neostethus bicornis. The sequence continues at coordinate 6,565,747 of CACRXE010000001.1, read as the reverse complement.
CGACCACATCAGGTCCGCGTCCCGGATGAATGGCTCGATTGTGCTCTTCCTGGCCAGCATGGAGAAAGTGGCGGAGGCGGTGGAAAAGGGCGCGGTGATCCACGGCGTTCTGACACCTGTGCTGCCTCTGGTGAGTCCAGCCAGACGGATCGTGGTGTCTAACGCGCCGCCGTTCTTGCGCAATGATACCCTTGCTGCAGAATTGTCCCCCAGAAATTGACGAGGAGTTCCAGCAAGGCTAAGTGGTCCGACAGTTCTGGGGTAAGTGAGCAGCTTTACTCCGAGGCTAACGTAAAACGATTCTTGAAGACTACGAAAGGTGGGCGAAATGTAAATGTGGTAGATTTTTTTCCGAATCTGAATCTGTTTGAGGACTCAGCCCGACCGCTCACTCGTGCCTCTTCTGGAGAGTGTTCTCTGACTGACTAGGAGGTTTACCGATTAAAGAAGTTTCTGTCCAAAGTTACGGCCCAAGTGGCTAGTCAAGACTAGTGTGTACATAATGGGGTTTATTCTATGTTTTGATGTATTCTATGTTCTTTCTTTTTCTTCATCATGTGTACTTTTAACATTGGTACTCTGAATGTAAACGGTGCTAGGAGTAGATCCAAGCGTGCGGCACTGTTTCATTTGTTTCGAATGAAACATCTGGATTTAGTTTTCCTCCAGGAAACACACAGTACTCCTGATTTAGAGACTGAGTGGGACAGGGAGTGGGCTAGTCAGGTGTATTTTAGCCATGGCTCGTCCAACGTCCAACGTCCAAGCGCTGGGGTGGCACTCTTGTTCTCCAGATCTTTTCTGCCAGTCTCTGTGGAGGTAGAGGAAGTAGTACGGGGGGCGGTTTTGAGAGTTAGGGCTCGTTTTGAGAGCGTTTTCCTCGTTCTCGTCTGTGTGTATCTGCCCTGTGCCAGTTCGCGGAGGCTGGAGGCTTTAGACTCTTTAGACCGGTGTGTACAGGAGTGCAGTGACAGTGGGGAATACCTGTTTGTGGTTGGGGATTTTAACAGTACTTTAGAGCCACATCTAGACAGGAACCATGCTGAGCCTCATCCTGCCTCTGCTCTGAGACCTAGAGAGCTCCTGCAGAGCCACGATCTGCAGGATGTGTGGAGAGCTCATCACCCTGCGGTTAGGCAGTACACCTGGTCCCACTGCAAGAATGACTCCCTCTCGTTAGCTCGTCTGGACAGGCTGTACTGTTTCACACTTCACTTTAACGTCTGCACATCGTCTGACATCACCCCTGTCGGGCTCTCAGATCATCACCTGGTTACTTGTTCAGCTCTCATTTCCAATGTCAGGGTTTGCAGCGCCTATTGGCACTTTAACACCTCACTGCTGCGGGACAAAGTTTTTCTCTGTGCTTTCAGAGAATTCTTTAAGTCACACAAACTTTGTAAAACTGATTTTAGTAGTCTTTCACGGTGGTGGGATTACAGTAAGGCCCATATCAAACAGCTGTGTCAGCAGTACACTCGTGGTGTCACGGGCGACACCCGACGTGTGAGAGAACTGGAGCTGCAGGTGGTGGAGCTGCAGTCTTCGGTAGACTCTACTGGGGATGGGGGTCGTGTACGTTCTCTCAGCTCTAAGCGTTCGGCTTTAGCTGACCTGCTGTGTACCGCCACCCAGGGGGCGCTAGTGAGATCCCGCTATGTGGACCTCTCCCAAATGGACGCCCCTTCCCGGTTCTTTTTTGGCCTAGAGAAGAGGAATGGCCAGAAGAAGATCATACAGTCCCTTCGTCATGGTGGTAACACCGTCATCACGGACACTGGTCAGATCAGATCGTACGCCTCGAGTTTCTACGAACGTCTGTTTACGTCTGGTCTGGGACGAGACCAGGACAGCACTGTGTGGAGGGGTTTCCCGGAGGGTCTGCCTCAGGTCAACAGGGAGCAGAACCGCTGTCTGTCTGGCCCCATTACTCTACCTGAACTGACTGCGGCCCTAGGGGGGATGAAGACCAGCAGGGCTCCCGGCATCGATGGCCACCCACTGGAGTTTTATAAAGTCTTCTGGGATGTATTGGGTGAGGATCTGCTGGAGGTGTTCCCGGAGGGCCTGCAAGGTGGTCGCCTGCCTTTGAGTTGTCGTAGAGCGGTGCTGGCTTTATTGCCTAAGACAGGTGATTTACAACTACTTCAGAACTGGAGACCCCTCTCGCTGCTCTGCACGGATTATAAGATCTTATCCAAAGTTCTGGCCTCCCGTCTTCGTCACGTTATGGCTTCTGTGGTCCATGCGGACCAGACCTACTGCGTGCCAGGCAGGCTGATAAGTGATAACATCACGTTGGTCCGCGACGTTTTGGATGTCTCCAACTCGTCAGGCGTCGACCTTGGTCTGATTTTGGTGGATCATGAAAACAGTACCTGTGGCGTGCCTTGGCGGCGTTTGGGTTTGACCCTGTGTTCGTGGGTCATGTCCAGACTTTATACAATGACACTGCGAGTGTTCTGAAGGTCAATGGGAGTTTGGGTACACCTTTCTCCGTGGGGCGGGGCATCAGACAGGGCTGCTCCTTGTCAGGGATGTTGTACTCTCTGGCCATTGAACCTTTTTTACAGCGGCTCCGGTCTGGATTGCGGGGGGTCAGCCTGCCCGCATGTCCTTCCTCGTTCACGGTGTCTGCCTACGCTGACGATGTGGTCATCCTTGTGACCGGTCAGGGAGACGTGGACGTGTTGGCTGAGACTGTGTCTCTGTTTGGACAGATGTCAGGTGCTAAGGTGAACTAGGCAAAGAGCGAGGCCTGGTATCTTGGGAATGAGCTGGGTGGTGTCCGACTGCCGGGGGGACTCCAGTGGGGTTCTGGGGGTTTTAAGTATTTGGGGGTTTTTTTCTGGGTGAGGACAGTCTCCAGAAGACCTGGAGCCAGACAGTGGAGAAGGTGCAGGGCCGGTTATTGAAGTGGACGTGGATTCTGCCTAAGATGTCGTATCGGGGGAGGGTACTGGTCATTAATAACTTGGTCTCCTCCCAGCTGTGGCACAAGCTGATGTGCGTGGACCCGCCTCCTTCGCTTCTTTCTACTGTCCAGAAGCTGATTGTAATTTTTTTCTGGGACAAGCTCCACTTGGTCTCTCAGTCGGTGCTGTTCCTCCCGAAGGAGCAGGGTGGGCAGGGACTTGTTCACCTGGCCAGTCGCGGTGCTGCGTTTCGGCTACAATTCATCCAACGACTGATATCAGGTCCTACAGATCTGCTCTGGAGACCGTTGGCGGTGTCCATACTAGGGAAGGTGAGTGGGTGGGGCCTCTCTCTCTCTTCCTCACAAACTGTCGCTCGGACTCTCTCCCTGGGTTCTATCGGAGCCTCCTGTCAGTTTGGAGGAAGCTCAGGAGGGGAAGGCGGGCAAATACGTCTCTGCATTGGCTGCTGAGGGAACCCCTGGTCTACCCTGAGGGGGCGGGCCCTGCTCTACGGGACCGCTGTATTGGCGGGGGACTCAGGACCGTCGGTGTACTATTGGACTGGACCGACTGTACCCTCACCCGAACAGACACTCTGGTCGCTCGTCTGGGCATAAGGTCGGCTCGGACTCTAGGAAGGCTACTCACCCACTGGAGGGGGCAACTCTCTCAGCAGGAGTGGGGTCTGTTACGGGACTATGGCTCGGGTTCTCTCCTCCCCGACCCCACCGACCCCTTCCCTACTGTTGTCCTCGATCCTGACCTCCACGACTCCTCTGGTCCCTTGCTGACCGCTCCTGCTCCTGTCTATTTGGACTCGGCCTCCAGAAAGACTCTCTACAGACTAAAGGTCCAGGCTCTGAACCACCAGAAATTAAACGGCCGCACAGACACCATGTGGAGGGATCATCTGGGCTTGGGTCCTGACCAGGGCCCGGCCCGGTCCTTCCTGTACAAGCCCCCCCTCAGTAAGAGACAGGGTGACCTGCAGTGGAGATTGCTACACGGAGCAGTGGCTGTGAATTCGTTTGTACATCGTGTAAATAGTTCCGTGGGTGAGGGGTGTCCGTTTTGTGGGGAGAGGGAGACTGTTTTTCACTGTTTTTGGGGATGCGGTCGGCTGACGCAGCTGTTTGATCTGTTGAGGGGGGTGTTCAGGACTCTGTGGGCAGTTTTTGATGCACAGGTGTTTGTGGGAGGGCTTGGGTACTCTCGACCCAGCAGGAGGAGGGGGCGCGTCCTGAACTTTCTCCTGGCTCAAGCTAAAATGGCCATCTATGTGAGCAGGAGGAGGATGGTACAGACTGGGACGGTTTTGTGTGTGAGGAAGGTGTTTAGGAAGATGGTGGACGCACAGCTCAAGTTGGAGTTTGGGGTGTTTCAGATAAACGGGGACTTGGAAGGTTTTGAGGAGCTGTGGGGGTGTGAAGGGGTTTTGGCCACGGTGAAAGAGGGGGATCTTGCACTTGGGTCTCTGTTTGTGTGAGGGTGGGTGTTTGTGTGAGGGTGGGTGGGGAATTTGGGTCTATTTTTCTTTTTTGTTGTGTGTCATGTAAGTAGTGTTGATGGTAAATGTATGTGGTATAAATGTTGTTTATTGAATGTATTTTGTGGTTTGTTTTGTGTTTTGGCTGTACATAGTGTACACCGTGTGAACCGTGCCGTTTTTGGTGTTGTTGATATCGTGTATTTTGAGTTTTGTGTTAATGCAAATACTAGTTGTAGAATGTTTTTTACAGGCAAATAAAGGTCTGTTAAAAATCAAATCAATCTCTCTCACTCCTCTGCACATGTCCAAACCATCTCAGTCTGGCATCTCAAAAACAATCTCCAAAACATTTAACATGTGCTGTTCCTCTGATATACTCATTTCTGATCCTGTCCATCCTGGTCACTCCCAGAGAGATCCCCAGCATCTTCATCTCTGCTACCTCCATCTCTGTTTCTTGTGTTTTTCCCAATGCTACTGTCTCTAGACCAAACAGCATGGCCGGTCTCACCACGGTTTTGTACACTTTTCCTTTCATTCTAGCTGAAACTCTTCTGTCGCCCATCACACCTGATACTTTCCTCCACCCGTTCCAGCCTGCTTGAACACGCTTCTTCACCTCTTTTCCACACTCTTCATTGCTCTGGACTGTTGATCCTAGATACTTAAAATCTTCCACCTTCTTTATCTCTTCTCCCTGTAACCTCACTTTTCCATTTGGATCCCTCTCATTCACACACATGTACTCTGTCTTACTCTGACTAATCTTCATTCCTCTTCTTTCTAGTGCAAACCTCCACCTCTCCAGCTTTTCCTCCACCTCTTCCCTCCTCTCACTACAGATCACAATGTCATCTGCAAACATCATTGTCCATGGAGATTCCTGTCTGACCTCGTCTGTCAGCCTGTCCATCACCATAGCAAACAGCAAAGGGCTCAGAGCAGATCCTTGGTGCAGTCCCACCCCCACACTGAACTCCTCTGTCTCACCTACAGCACACCTCACCACTGTCTTACAGCCCTCATACATGTCCTGGACCGCTCTAACATACTTCTCCGTCACACAAGACTTCCTCATACAATACCATAGTTCTTCTCTAGGTACCCTGTCATACGCTTTCTCAAGATCTACAAAGACACAGTGCAGCTCCCTCTGACCTTCCCTGTACTTCTCTATCAGCATCCTCAAGGTAAATACTGCATCTGTAGTGCTCTTTTTAGGCATAAAACCATACTGCTGCTCACAAATTCTTACTTCAGACCTTAGCCTAGCTTCAACAACTTTTTCCCATAATTTCATCGTTTGACTGATCAGTTTTATTCCTCTGTAGTTACCACAACTCACAACATCTCCCTTGTTCTTAAAAATAGGAACCAGTACACTTCTTCTCCATTCATCAGGCATCACCCTAACCCTAACCTAAGATACAATCCTGCACCTCCTCATTCCACCACCAAGTCTTTTTATCTATCTTCCTTCCAGATGACGCACCAAGTACTCTCTTGCCTGTCTCCCTGATCACATTAGCTGTAGTTGTCCAGTCATCTGGAAGCTTCTCCTGTCCACCAAGAGCCTGTCTCAACTCCTTTATAAAGTTCAAGCAGCACTCTTCCTTTTTCAGTTTCCACCATTTAGTCTTCTGCACTCCCTTCATCTTTTTAAACTTCCTCACTGCTATGGTCATCTTACACACCACCATCCTGTGCTGTTTGGCTACACTGTCTCCTGCTACAACTTTGCAGTCACTGATCTCTTTCAGATTACACCGCCTACACAAAATGTAATCAACCTGTGTACTCCTTCCTCCACTCTTGTAAGTCACCCTGTGTTCCAGCCTTTTCTTGAAATAAGTATTCACTACAGCCATTTTCATTCTTTTTGCAAAGTCAATCACCATCTGTCCTTCTGCATTCCTGTTCTGGAGACCAAACCTGCCCATCACCTCCTCATCATCTCTGTTTCCTGCATCAACGTGGCCATTAAAGTCTGCTCCAATAATAACTCTATCACTTCTAGGGATGCTCTGAACCACCTCATCAATGTCTGACCAGAATTTCTCTTTCTCCTCAATGTCACATCCTACTTGTGGAGCATATCCACAAACAACGTTGAACATTACCCCTTCAATTTCTAGCTTGAGGCTCATCAACCTATCAGAACTTCTTTTTACCTCCAGAACATTCCCAACAAACTCCTCCTTCACTATAACTCCTACACCATTCCTCTTTCTATCGAAGAAGGAATGGTGTAGGAGTGTGAATTTGTAAAATTAATTTTATACTTATATGTTTTAGTCTATGACACTGGCAGGCCAGATCCACTAGTCATCCAACATTTCAGGGGCCACATATAGCTACACTGCGAGTCAAATTTGACCCATCGGTCATAGTTTTGGCACCTGTGGTCAAAAAATACTGTACATATTTTCATATGAGAGCAGACCAATATCAAGAAAAATAAGGGAGAATTTAGGTACTTAGGCTCAAATAAATTGTATTATTAGTATTATCAGTCCATAACAGTGCATAGTGTGCAGAAATGCTCTAACAATTGTTTGATCTAGAGCAAGGGTCGGGAACGTTTTAGAGAGCCATGAACATCTTCTCCTTTCCTCATTTCCCTTCAGGGGACGCCACAGCAAGTTATTTTCTTCAACCTAACCTTGTCACCTGTATCCTCCTGAAGGGGATGTGTAAGCCATGCTATATGTTAGAAATAAAAATGCAAGTAAATGAGTGCATTTACTGTAATTTCAACTCAAAGTGCTCCAATCCCTGATTATCTTTTTAATTAAATTGTTACAAGAGTAATACTTCATTTTATTTAAAAGCACCTTTCTAGAAACCCAAGGACACTACACCAAAATAAAAAGACCAATAGATCAAAATATAAAACGCAGTATGTCAAGGGGCAGTAGGAAGAATGAAGAGGAGGGCGACAGATTTGAAAAGGTGAGTTTTGAGACGAGATTTGAACATGTTGTTGCAAATCAATGATAATTGTAACCATTGATACCTCTTCAAGTTTTTTTTTTTTTTTTTCATACTTTCCAATCTTGCTTTGGTTAATTTCTTCTTCACCATGATGTTCTCCAATTAAGCTTCAGAAGCAAAATCCTTGAAGACACATTTCAATGGTCTTTTGTACTGTTTATGAGATTTCTGCACATTTTTTTTTGTCTCTTTTTGTAGATAGAACAGAAGTTGTGTCCCACAACTTACAGTTTCTTGTTGAAAGGTTATCGCCCATGTTTTTAATTTCTGTTTTATTCAGACAAACGTGCAGCGTTGACTTTTTGTCGTTTTGCGTGATCATTTTCTCATCAGTGGTATTGTATACACTCTTTAACGATGGATGCATCTTCAGAGCTCACATCAGAACTTGAGTGAATTGCTCTGCGAACGTTTAGACACAAACCCAGATATTGCAGTTCCATATCAATGAACGATTGAGTCGTTAATGCAAAACCATGGATAAGATCTTTGTATATACATTCCAGCTGATAGATTTTCATGATCGTTGCGTAAACTTTGATTTGAAGTTCATGATTTTTTCATTCTTTTTTTTTTTTTTTTTTTTCAAGATGGCGCCGTCCAACATGGCTGCCTCGGTACTTTGGTGCAACCTTTTTTCTCTGTTTTTGTTGGTAAATGGTGTATCAGCGTGCTCTTACACTCGTGAAGAGCTCTTAAACCTCAGGACTATGACCCTTATGGACCTACTACCAGTTTTTTTAGTGGCTGCGGCAGATTTAGTCCAAATATTGGCTAAAAAAGTGAAAGGCCGGAAGAGAGGAAAGCGTGCGGGAATCCTCGTTCGTCTCCGCAGACGTGGCTCGCGTACGCCTTTGCCGAGCCTTTTTCTCTCTAATGTCCGCTCACTTACCAACAAGATGGACGAGCTAGCGCTGCTAATGCGACGAAACAGGGACTTCTCTTCCTCTTGTGTTCTATGCTTCACGGAGACATGGCTCAACGAGATGATCCCGGACTGCACGCTTCAGCTGGAGGGATTCCAGCTCTTCCGCGCTGAGAGACAGAGGGATTTCTCCGGTGGAAAAACAAAAGGTGGAGGGCTCTGTTTCTACATCAACCACTCCTGGTGTTTGGATGTGTCTGTGATCTCCCAGCTTTGCTCTCCGGTTCTGGAATGCTTCTTTTTAAACTGTAGACCATTTTATTCTCCACGGGAGTTTGCTTCATTCATTCTGGCTGCTGTTTACATTCCGCCATGCGCAAACGTGCACGAGGCCCAACGCGCGCTCGCGGACCAAATTCTGTGTGTGGAGCAAAACTTCCCGGACTCTCTAGTTATTATCCTTGGGGATTTTAACAAGGGAAATCTGAGCTAGGAACTCCCAAAGTACAGACAGTTTGTAAACTGCCCAACCAGGGAAAAGAACACATTGGATCACTGCTACACTACAGCCAGTAAAGCCTACAAGGCTGTTTCTCGAGCTGCTCTGGGCTTCTCTGATCATGACATGGTTCACTTCATCCCGGCATACAGACAGAAGTTGAAGCTTTCTAAACCTGCAGTGAGGACTTCCAAGAAGTGGACCAGCGAAGCTGTGGACGAGCTTCGTATGTGTCTGGACACAACAGACTGGGGTGTGTTTAGAGCTGCCACAGATAGTCTGGATGACTACACAGACACAGTGACGTCATACATACGTTTCTGTGAGGACAGCATCATTCCATCAAAAACTAGGGTAAGATTTAACAACGACAAACCCTGGTTCACACCCAGACTAAGACAGATCAGGAGGGAAGAGGAAGCAGCTCACAGAGCGAGCTACAAAGGCGCTAAGTACCGGTTCTCGAGAGGTACAGCAGGCGAGATCCAGGACCAATTCTCTGTCAATGACACCTCCTCTGTCTGGAGATCACTTCGGCAAATTACAAACTATAAGCCGAAAGCCCCACATGCTGCTGATGACTTACAACTGACAGAGAAACTCAACACCTTTTATGCCAGGTTTGATGTCTCACTCTCCTCCCCCCTCACTGATCAAGAACCTTCAGTCACTTTGAAGCCACTCCCATCCCTCACCCAATTAACAACAGAGATCACTCCAACTGACCAGCCCTCCCCCTCCACTGCTTTCTTGGTGACAAACCAGGATGTGCTCAAGCTCTTCTGCAAGCAAAACCCTCGGAAAGCTTCGGGCCCAGATGGTGTCTCCCCCGCCACCCTGAAACACTGTGCTGAGGAACTGTCTCCAGTTTTCACAGACATCTTCAACACCTTGCTGAAGACATGCCACGTTCCAGCCTGCTTCAAGCTGTCGACCATCGTTCCTGTCCCCAAGAAGCCCCGTATCACTGGACTTAATGACTACAGGCCTGTGGCGCTTACGTCTGTAATCATGAAGTCATTTGAACGCCTGGTCCTCCCTCATCTCAAGCACTTCACCTCTCCCTCTCTGGACCCTCTGCAGTTTGCCTACAGAGCCAACAGGTCTGTAGACGACGCCATCAACCTGGCCCTCCACTTCACCCTGCAGCACCTAGACTCCCCGGGAACCTGTGCTAGGATCCTGTTTGTGGACTTCAGCTCTGCATTCAACACCATCCTCCCTACTCTGCTTCAGGACAAGCTCTCTCAGCTCAACGTGCCTGACTCCACTTGCAGGTGGATTACTGACTTCCTAACAGATCGGAGGCAGTGCGTGCGGCTGGGGAAGAATGTCTCCACCTCTCGGACTATTAACACAGGATCTCCAAGGGGCTGTGTCCTCTCTCCCCTGCTCTTCTCCCTGTACACAAACTGCTGCACCTCCAGCCATGACTCTGTCAAACTGATCAAGTTTGCGGACGACACCACTCTCATCGGGCTCATATCTGATGGCGATGAGTCGGCCTACAGGATGGAGGTAGACCGGCTGGTGTCCTGGTGCAGCAACAACAGCCTGGAGCTCAACGCTCAGAAGACAGTGGAGATGATCGTGGACTTTAGGAAAGTCACAGCACCCATTACCCCCCTTGCACTGACAGACTTCTCCATCACCACTGTAGACTCTTTCCGCTTCCTCGGCACTACCATCACACAGGACCTAAAGTGGGAGCCGTCCATCAGCTCCCTGATCAAAAAGGCCCAGCAGAGGATGTACTTTCTGCGGCAGTTGAAGAAAGCCAAGCTGCCTGCCCAGATGTTGGTGCAGTTTTACACAGCCATCATCGAGTCCATCCTCACCTCCTCCATCACCGTGTGGTACGCTGGAGCCACAGCCAGGGACAAACACAGACTGCAGCGCATTGTGCGCTCCGCAGAGAAGGTGATCGGCTGCAGCCTTCCATCTCTCGAAGACCTGTACGTCTCAAGGACTCGGGTCGTGTAGGTCGGATAGCAGCTGACCCTTCCCACCCTGGACATGGACTTTTTGAGCGACTCCCCTCGGGCAGGAGGCTCCGGTCCATTCGGACCAGAACGTCCCGCCACAAAAACAGCTTCTTCCCTTCTGCCGTTGGACTTATGAACTCTTTATAATCTGGATCCCCACATCTCTTAGTCACTAAATAACCTGGATCCCCACATCTCTTAATCACTTTATAACCTGGATCCCCACATCTCTTAATCACTTTATAACCTGGATCCCCACATCTCTTAGACACTTTATAACCTGGATCCCCACATCTCTTAGTCACTTTATAACCTGGATCCCCACATCTCTTAGTCACTTTATAACCTGGATCCCCACATCTCTTAGTCACTTTGAAACCTGGATCCCCACATCTCTTAGACACTTTATAACCTGGATCCCCACATTTCTTAGTCACTTTATAACCTGGATCCCCACATCTCTTAGACACTTTATAACCTGGATCCCCACATCTCTTAGTCACTTTATAACCTGGATCCCCACATCTCTTAGTCACTTTATAACCTGGATCCCCACATCTCTTAATCACTTTATAACCTGGATCCCCACATCTCTTAGACACTTTATAACCTGGATCCCCACATCTCTTAGTCACTTTATAACCTAGATCCCCACATCTCTTAGACACTTAATAACCTGGAACCCCACATCTCTTAATCACTTTATAACCTGGATCCCCACATCTCTTAGACACTTTATAACCTGGATCCCCACATCTCTTAGTCACTTAATAACCTGGATCCCCACATCTCTTAATCACTTTATAACCTGGATCCCCACATCTCTTAGACACTTTATAACCTGGATCCCCACATCTCTTAGTCACTTTATAACCTGGATCCCCACATCTCTTAGTCACTTTATAACCTGGATCCCCACATCTCTTAATCACTTTATAACCTGGATCCCCACATCTCTTAATCACTTTATAACCTGGATCCCCACATCTCTTAGTCACTTTATAACCTGGATCCCCACATCTCTTAGTCACTTTATAACCTGGATCCCCACATCTCTTAATCACTTTATAACCTGGATCCCCACATCTCTTAATCACTTCCCTCTTGTCACTTTACTATCTTTATTTTTTTCTAGTATTTTCTATGACATTGCACTACTTTTCTTTTTCTTCTGAGCACTCTTAGTTTTGTTAAATTTATTATTATTATTTTTATTTATTTTATATTTTATATTTTTATTTTATATTTTTGCACACCTGTATCAAAACAAGTTCCTAGTCTCTGATATTTTTCACTGACATGGCAATAAAAGCATTCTGATTCTGATTCTGATTAGCCCTCACCTGGATTTGCGTTGTGATGAACTTTTCTTTTGTCCACCAGCAGTTTTTGGATTTCATTCAAACCACTGTTTCACCTTCAAAGTAGGAATACAATCTTTTAATGTTTATAATTTTGATCGAAGTATCATCCATGTAGACGTTGAACGATTCGCGTTTACTGAGCAAACACTTATGCAACGAGTTGAATTCTTTGTTGGCGAAGTTCTGTACCAAACTTGCAAAGTTGCCAATTTAATCCAAGTGGGTGTTTTCAATGTCTTGCTTTTGTTCGTCTTGATAATCTTTACTCTTTTCATGTGAGTCTGAACTTCTTATTGTTAAGATGATGTTGATGTCTTTGAAATGTGCAATTTTGTCTTCCAAATTGTCCTCTTGGTCCTTTAAGGTCTTGTATTTGTTCAACAAAATTTTGTGACCATTGTTTTCCGTCAAATTGGCCGGCCTGGTGAGTCACCAAAATTTTTCTTGAAACCACTTTGTATCTTCCTACGTAAGCTTGGCAAAGATTGGTCTGGATCATTTTATTTGGGTGTTTTTGTTTTTCCTTCAGATGTTAAGTTCTTATAGCTTACGCTTGTTCCGGGACAATTGGAGGAATCTAATGAGAACTTCACAGTTTTACTTTTGTTTACGTTGACGTTGCTAAGTTCAAGCTTTCTTGTACTTCCCAACCTTGCTTTGTTTGTTTCTTCCTCAATATCGATGTTCTAAAGGACGATTTAGAAGCAAAATCTTTGAAGACGCATTTCAATATGCTTTTGTCCTGTTTGTGCAAATTTTAGTTGTTGTTTCCTGTGATATTTTTTTGTGTTTTCGTATACAGTGTTGTGATCAGTTTTTGCTGTCAAATTTTCCAGCTCGGTGAGTTCTTGATCGTTCTCAAAATTTTTCAGAGGACTTTTGACCTTCAGAGCCTCAACTTCTGGATCCATTTTGATCTGTTCCTCCATCTTTTCGGTCATTTTTAAAAATCTTTTTCAGACTAAAATTAATTGAACTAGTTGAAGCACAGTTAAGTTCTGTAGTTTGAAAAGAGATTCCAATAATGTTACAAGTTACTCAATGACATTACAAAACCACAGGCAGGAACATTATAAAAACATTCCATTTTGATCTGGTTACTGGGCGACGATCAAGTTGAATTAAGAACTACATATCCCATACAGATTCAGAAGACTTTTTTTTAACCTGCAGGTAGATTTGCTTTGTCGCCATACAGCATTGGTGTCAGAAGTCCATTTGCATCATAGGCATGAACATTCACACCAGGTAAAACAATAAATAAAAGCAATATGGCAAGTATTAACGTGTAATAACCAGAGTAATCCTTCATTCATCCAGGAGTATACAGAGTACAGTTATGTAAACATGGATATAGGCATGTTTGGGCCCCTCCTTTGGGAACTCAGTATATATAGACCCAGTTCTCAGACCATTTTATCAGATTGAAAATAATTTCTGGATGGAAGTCATACCATCTAGATCATATACTGTGCAGAAGACAACTTTCAATGTTTTTCTACAATACATATCCCTTAGTTAGCCTATGCAGCCGAGGATCTGACCGCCAGGGTCCCCGCCGTTGGCTGCCACCCATCTCCTCCTTCACCCGACCGCTAATGCCCCTCCTGCAGGTGGTGAGTCCGCTGGAAGGGCGGCCCATGTCCCCTGTTCGGGCTGAGCCCGGCCGGGCCCCATGGGTAAAAGCCCGGCCACCAGGCACTCGCACGCGGGCCCCCCCTCGGGCCTGGCTCCAAGGGGGGGCCCCGGTGACCCGCGTCCGGGCAAGGACAACTTGGCCATATTTGATTTCTTCATAGGGGTATTTTTGAGCCACGCTTTGTCTGGCCCCTCACCTAGGCACCTAGGGGGGTGACCAAGGGGAGACCAAGGGGCAGACCCCGGACCCGCTGGAGAGACTATGTCTCACAGCTGGCCGGGGAACGACTTGGGATCCTTCCAGGTGAGCTAGAGGCCTGGGCTGCCCGCTTGAGGCTGTTGCCCCAGCGACCCTACCCCGCAGCAAGTGGAAGATGACGGAACGGAACATATCCCTTAGTTTTTGTATCTCAGTAGCACATTAACATCAAAATGGACTTTATTTGTTTTATTTTAATGAAATCTCAATATCGTAAGTGCATTTTAAACCGTTTTCTTTACAAAGTGTTAAATAATCTTTAAAAATGTAGATTAGTTTTATTTCAAAAGATTTTAATTTGAATTATTTCAATTAGCGACTTTATTGGTTTGACAATTTTTTTTTAACATTTACAAAAAAACGCAAACTAATTTGATCAACCCTTTGTCCGAGTCAAAAAATAACTTGAGTTCATTAATTTGGTTTAGGGTTTTTTTATATTTATGTAAAGAGGCATTTGTTCAGTTTACTTTTAAATGAAAATGTGTTTTTATACAACACAAAGAACAAAACCTTGGCCACTCAGGGAGGAGCTCTCTCTTTCTCATTAATTCTCTACCAGACGTTTTTTTTGTTTAAGTTTATTTTGAGTAGATACACATTTATTTTTTTTATTTATTAGTATAAAATACAAAATTCAAAAAGGAGTGGGAAGAAGAAAACTTGATTGAACCAACCCCATCTTACTAGTAAACAAAAATTAAATTCATAACTTACCGTATTTTCACGACCATAAGGCACACATAAAAGTCTCAAATTTTCTTCAAAATGAGCGGTGCGCCCTATCGTGCAGTGCGCTTATGTGATTCATGATTTGCGAACGTATGAAAGAACTATTAGGCGGATCCAGGTAAGGACATGAGAACATTAAAGGGGGGAGTGTGGGTGTGGATTGTGTATAAAAGAACAGGTGTGTGCTTTATGCAGAACATTGCTGTTTTAACAACCCTGAAAATGGAAAAGAGACACGCTTATGAAGCTCAGTTTAAACTGATGGCAATCAGCCACGTGGAGGAACATGGGAATTGAGCTGCCGCAAGAAAATTTAGAATGAACGAGTCAATGGTTCGTAAGTGGAGGAAGCTAGAAAACGAACTGCGACAGGTGAAGAAGACGGAGCTCAGTTTCCGCGGAAATAAGGCAAGGTGGCCAGAGGTGGTGGAAAGACTCCAGCAGCGATGGATGACCAGAGGAGACCACAGCTTCACGAAGGGTGGAAGGCAGCGCCGGGCGAGTTGCGCCACAGTTTGCCAGTGGATTGTAGATGCTTGGACTAACGTGTCTGCTGGTACTGTTGTCCGAGCTTTCGCAAAAGCAGGCATCATTTCCGAGGAGCTGTACGGTACAGAAAGAGACTTTGACAGCGAGGAAAGTGAACCTGCTATGTTAGATTTAGAGCAGCTGTTAGATTCAGAAACAGAGGATGAGGACTTGGATGGATTTGATAAATGACTTTGTGACGACTGTAACTTGTATTTAAATAAAGCCAACCAAACTAAGTTTTTTTCCCAATCTATTTTTAAATACACACACTTCTGTGTGTGTGTGTGTTGTAAGGTGGACGGTGTATAGGATATGTACATAAAACCCGCCTTATGTGTGTTTTAAATACAGAGTACGCGAAATTTGGACTGCGCCTTTTAATAGAGTGTGCCTAATGGTCGTGAAAATATGGTAATCATCCTGCTCGGTTAGAAAGAAATAAAAAAGTTTTTTCTGTAATAGTTACATATCTACAAGCAATGTTATATAACACATAATATATTCATACATGTATACGTACATACAAATACATTTGTATTTGTGCATTATGCAGGATGAATGCATAATGCACAATTATGCATTCATCCTGTGTATACAACTTCTGACACAATTACAAGATCAAGACATGTTTGAAATCATCAACATAGATTCTTAGTTGTTGCCATTACAGAGACTTGGTTAACTGATGAAGAAAGTGAAAGATTCATGTTAGATGGATATTATTTATTTAATGTAAATAGAAAAATAATAAAAAAGTGATGGTGTTGCAATTTATGTACAAAAAGAATATAGGTGTGAAATGAATAAAAATATATTCTTTTCTAAAATTCTATTGTGACAAAGACATAGAAGTTACACAGAAAAATGCTGCATAACTGATCAGCACAAGTTTTTAGCAGTTTCCCCGTAATGTTGTCAGGTACCGACCTCTTCATTTTTTACCCCTTGAATCTCTTTGCCACAGAGATGCTGTTGACGATAATAGATGGAGCCGCTCTTAAAGAAGCCCTGGTTTTATCAATTTGGTCATAATTTGACAAATTAAACCTGAGGTAGAAGTGATCAAGTTCATCAGCCAGGGACTTGTCAGGATCAAATTCCTTTATAGAGATTTTCTGCAGTTTATCCGCAGCCCCAATCATTGCTTTCATTCCCTTCCAGGTGTTGTATAAGTTATTGCTCTTTAGTGCAGCCTCAAATTTCTCCTTATGTCTTAATTTGTTCATTTTAATTTCAGAGCTGATTTCTTTCCCAAAAACTCTTTCTGCATCAGTGTCATTAAAAGCAAGCTTTCTTTTCAGCAACAATTCTCTAACATCCCTACTAAATCATGGAATGCTATTTGGATACACTTTAATTTTCTTTTTGGGAATAACGAGTTACTGCTTATGGAGACAGGGCTTCCTTCGTGCATGGCAGCCTCTCAGTCCATGGCGGTGCAAAACACTCTCGACTGTGGACACTGATACCTGTGTTCCATTAGCTTCTAATTCTTGGCAGATCTGTTTTTTTGTGCTCCTGGGTTGACTCTTCACTCTCCTGACCAGTTTTCTCTAAGCAGCAGGTGGTAGTTTGCGTTTACTTCCTGGTCGTGGCAGTGACAAAACAGTGCCATGCATTTTATACTTACAAAGAATTATTTGCTCTGTTTTTGTTGGAACCTGCGGCTGGTTGTGAAATGGCTTTAAGTGACTTTCCTGACTTGTTCAAGTCAATGATTCTCTTTTTCAGATCAGTGCTGATTTCCTTTGACTTTCCCATTGTAGTGTCTGTGGGTGTTTTTATCCAATGAGCTTGTTTTAAAATGGCTTCAGAGAGGTCACCAACTGTAGTCACACATGATCACTCACAAGAAGTTAAGAGGCCAACCTAAAGAAGCTAATTGCATCGACACAACTTTTTAAGTCTCCAAAGTGTCTCATTCATGATACTGTATGTATATTTCTGTCTCAGCAGATTTGGTCACACTTTCAATTTACTCATAATAAAATCATAAAAGAACCAAACTTCATGATTGTTTCTTTTTTTTGTGACAAAGAACTATCTGTTCCAATGACTACATTAGAGAAAAATCGAATGAGTGGAAATAACTTGAAACTCAATACAGCATGACATTATGTTCTTTACAAATCTATTTAAACTTTTGACCACCCCTGTATATCAATACTCACAACAATCATTAGTACCTTGCTAACTTTAGCAGGGAGTCTCATTTGGGCCATTTGTTTTGAAAACCTTTTTTTTCTTTTTTTGTGAGGAACATAGATCCACTAACAAATCAGTTACACTTGTTCCAACTTGATTGATTTGGTGAAAACCTTAAATTATGAAAATAACATGACAACCCAATGCTTTTTAATTGTTTATTAGGAAGAAAATCATATGAAAAGTTCATGAACTTGAACAATAAGGAAGAACTACGAGTTTTATAAATTTAAAAGTAAAATACATTGTTTAAAGAAATGAGAGGAAAAAAAAATAATGGCTGTAACTTTGGTTTTACAATCCTATTTAATTAGGATAGCAAAATTTTATTCAAATCACGTAGCAAAACAACAATGCTCACAAGTTTTTAAGGTGTTTAAACTTTAACAATAGATTTTCTTGCCAATGTGAGAGTTTTAAAAATAAAATATGGAATGTCAAATCACCGATGACCAATTTACTTGGAGTCGGTTTGTCCGCTAAGTGCACAGATTGGAATTTAAGTAAGGTTCACAGCACAGCATGGGTCTTTCTTCATTATAGGAAAAAAAAAATTATCTGCTTCAATCTGTAAAACAATAAACTGAACACATAACTACAAAAATCAGGGAAGTGCTTAAGGCAATTCATTTGTCAAACATTCTACTGAAAATAAGAACATTTCATCACAAAAAAAAACTTCAAAAAGCAGAGGCAGTGTCAACACATACGCAACAAAAGACGAGGAGATTTTCATTTTTGCATTCTAGAAGATGAGATTTTTCTTTTTTCTCCTGTCTTGTGTCTCTGTGTACTGAATGATGGCTGCTGCTCGTTTCACCTCACATTTTACTAACAAAGAAGATAGTGTCAAGTTTTCTAAAGTTCATCCAGCTCCTGCCCAAACTTGAAAGGGATAGCTCCATACAAAGAGACATTGGGACAACTCAGTTCAGTTTCCATTGCTTTTTTTCTGTTCTTTTATTTTTTAAATGAATTTCAGTTCATTTCAGCAGCAGAATTACTGAGTAGGTTGAAAACCTACAAACAACAAAGTGTATATTAGACATTTTCAAGAGCACATTTGAATTATGATTTGACAGTTAATTGACAGTTGACAGTGGACTTTTTAATGAAAATTAATTTATATAATTAATTAATTTAACTTAAATAATTATATTTTTTAAACACCAGTGTTAACCACAGAATAAGTCTAAGAACAAAGAAATTTTGACATATACTGCATAAATGAATAATCAACTTAAACTTAAAGTTTCAAAGAACCAAAGGTCAGTAGAAAAGAAAAAGGGTACAGAAAATGCACTTGGTACTGTCCATTTGGAAATATATAGTTCCATCATACCAGTAGTGTCTTTGGTTGAAGCTTTGAGCTGAAGTCTGTGTCCGGAACAATGGGAATGCACAGGCAAGCAGACTACTGGAGGAGCAGAGTGGGTGCTGAGAGGAGCAGGGAGCGCTTGGCTTGCTGTGGTGCACTCCAGTTGGGTGGGCAGTTAGAGATTTGGTTTAGATTTACTGGTTTAACTTGACACCTCCCACTTGAGCTCCTGGTTTAACTTGACAGATAGAAATGGAAAAGAAAAACATCCAGATTGAATCTTATCTGTAATTGTGAAACCACCAAATGACCAAAATGGTTTACAACTTACTTTATGAATATGTATCCTCTAATAATCTTCTTTTTCCACTTCAATCAGGTTTTAGGAAACATTTCTCTACAACTTCTGCTCAGCTGAAACTTACCAACTGGTTTCAATAACATAATGATCACAGTCCTCCTTTGGTTTAACTCATACCTGCATCATGGTCTACAGTGTGTTTTCTTTAAGGAGAATTATTCAAACTTTTTATTTTTAGATAAAGAAGTCCCTCTAGGTTTCAATATGTCAGATGGGCAATCCTCAATTTAAGTGCGACTTAAATAAAGTTCAGTAATGGTTACAGTCCAACAAATTATTACTTAATACTTCAAAACCTTATTTTATGTTATTTCAGAAAAGATCAAGACCAGTGTCTGCAAATAACATTACTTTATATTATTTAGATCAACAAGAAAAAAAAGGATTGTATAAACACAAATACAAAGCAAGAAAACTAACTAACAAATGCTAGCTAGACAATGTAATCACATTCCTGCCCTTAGACTCTCCTTCACGGTGAGGAAAAACTCCAAAAAAAAACCCATCAGTGGGGAAAAAAAACTAAGAAACCTCATGGGGATCCAAACGAAAGAGAGATCCCTCCCCCGGGACGAGCATCCAATGTGTCAAAGATTATTGTTTAAATATTAACTTATTCTAAACTACAGCTAAATATCTAAAGAAGTCAATAGATGTTCTTCATCCTGATGGAAACACGGGGGACTCCTCAGCCCGGCGATATCCAGGACGGGGATGAGTAGATGCGCTAATCCTGATGGAGCGGGGATGATAGATGAAGCGCAGACGCCTCCTCGGTCTGGCCATGCCAGGGACAGGAACGCAGACATCAGGAATCTGAAACAGAGCTCTCTCTCAGAGAAGAGGGAGAGAGAGGTGGACAGCATGTGAATTGTACTGTACCAACTAGTGGTGTAAAAACTAATAGAACAGACAATAGAGAACAATGAATGAGATGGAAAGCCAGGGGAGGGGATACACACCCTGGTTCGGGTAGGAGGGTGGAGTGGGATACAGACCCTGGTTAAGATAGGGGGAAGAGGGTAGGTGGATACAGACCCTAAAATTAAATGAAAAGATATTAGAGAACAATGAAGGAGATTGAAAGCCAGGTGTCTGCCAAGGGCGATGTGGACATATCAAGCGGGCAAGCCAGTCTGGCAGAGAATAGTAGATAGAATTAGCTGACAGAACCCCAGTGTACCATACATTCCCAGCTTCTAGTATCTGGCAGCCAATTAGCAACTATATCAGCTAAATATCTTTGTTTCTAGCTGGCCTGGTGATAAGCTTAATCAAACAGATATGCTGCGAAAGTGAAAAAATGCCGTTTTACAAGCCTGCACTATGTGAGCTTTAAATGATAAATCTGGGTCAAATAAAATTCCTAGGTTTCTAACTGTGTGGCCAGAGGCAACAGTTACTTTGACAAGCAATACTGCTTGGTCAGTAAAAACATCTCTAAGATTTTTAGGACCTACTATAAAAACTTCCGTCTTATCTGAGTTTAAAAGGAGAAATTTACTGTCACCTGGTCTTTATGTCCCTGATGCGGGTATTAAGTTTTTCAATATGGTCATTCTGGTCAGGTTGGACCATATGTTATGTTTCCCAGGGGCAGAATGTAGAGCAGGGATGTCAAACTCAGTTCCTGGAGGGCCGATGTCCCTGCAGGTTTTCCATGTGTTCTTGCATCTACACACCTGATTCAGGTTAACGAGTCATTGTGCCAAATTTGATTGGCTGTTGATTTCACAATATGGGCATCATCTGTATTAAACCAGGGACACATGGAAAACCTGCAAGGACACCGGCCCTCCTGGATCTGAGTTTGAAACCCCTGATGTAGAGCATGAACAAAATAGGTCCAAGAACTGAACTCTGTGGGACACCACAACTAACTTTAGTAAATAAAAAACAGTAAATAAATGAATTTAAAGGAACTATATATTTGAGCAAAAACAATTATTTTGAGTAAAGGAGGAGGGGCTTCAGAGAAAGAAGGTGGGAACCAAAAAGTTGACACACGTGAGTTGGATTTGATGCCAATTAGCTATCAAATGGATCGGATCGCAGCACGGCAAACGGGGCAGCTGTCATTTATTTCCAACCATTGGTCGATACACCCAACATGGTAATAGTGCTGGCATGGGAGCTGCCTGGAGGAAAGAAATGCAGGGTCAGTATGAGCATCAACCTCTATACTTTTTCAAAAAAGGAAAAAAAATAATGCAATAAAATATGTAAACATGAAGGAAGAGAGACTTATGGAAAAGATGCAATATGACTTTTACATTTCCTACCTGATGTCATCCCGATCTTGAAATGTAGACAGACAGATGATACACTTGGCTTCTGCCTCACCGGGGTTGCCTGTATGATCACTCTGAAATTGATGAGAGAAAAAAATGATCAAATCAACCTGTTCGGGGTTTATCCTGCATCTCGTCTAAAATCAACCGGGATAGGGGACAGTATCCCTTGTGATTCCATCAGGGAGCAAAGAACGAAACTTTTTAATTGCCCACCCCTTCTGACAATCCGTTTTTTAACCTTAGGTGAGCTAGCAAGGCTTATTTATTTATTTAAGGCTACCTGGCTGTATTTGTTGGTGACCGTGTACTTCTCGATGTCTTCACGCGATGCACCTCCAAAATGGACCTGAGTAGATTGCGAGAATGTCACTCGTTGCAGAATCTGGAAAAAAAAACAAAACATAGCATGTGAATTCAATACTTGAGTTCTCTAGTGCTCAAACTAAAGCCGTTTGGAAAGCTAGTTTAGAAAATTTGACCAACGATAAAAGTTTCACACATCATTATCACGCCTGTTTGTGTCTTCCACATAAAGCAGAGACCCCATATTGAGGTAATAGAATCGGATCTACCCTACCGCCTTGGTCACACCAAAAAATTTTGATCATAATAGTAACAAACAGAAACGGTTATGATGGACTGGCATGACAGCATCCCGGACTTTCCAAAAACAGACGTTACCAATTGATCAATTAGAAAGCTGAATAAAAGAAGTGTGATAGAGAAACGTACCACTTGGGGATTTAAGATCCTATGAAACAAAGGGAGCCTAAGCGGTGCCGAAATCAGTTGTTGTGGCGGCGGTGGTGGGAGATTTGCCGCTGGAGAGCCTCCCAAATGGATGTTCCTGCAGTGACACACACACCAAATTAAATCTGTAAAATACTCAGAGAATCATTCTTTATTAACACAAGACTTACCAACCGGGGTATCCAGACACGGTGGGAGGCAGAGTCACCACCTGTGATGGAACTGGGACGACAACACTGTCTTCAGGACTTGGATTCTGTCCGGTACGGTTCCCATTGGTTGATCGAGATGAACTTGATCGATTGGTTAGACTGGCAGTTAAGGCGGAAGCAGTGGTTTGAGTCTGGTCAATTACTCTCATGAAATAATATGTCTTTTGTTTAGTGCTGTTAGAATTTTTCTGTTCATAAATGACTTTTTGGCATTTTTACTACCTTTCATGCCTTGAAGATCGGCGGCGGCGTATTTGTTGCCTGGTAATCCCTTGTGAGCCAGAACCCGCATGGTGAGTGCCAACTTGTGTGGGCCTGGGAGGCATAGCAGGGCCTGCCGCTACAGAAGATCCACTTTGACCTGCTCGGTATCTTTGACTCATCCGGGTCCCTTTAAAGAAAGAAATTAAGACACATTAAAACAAATGTCCATAATATCTTTAGAACTTGAACACAACAAAAGCGGATATTAATTATAACCCAAAATAAAACTATATTAAAATGTCAGAAAAATTACTTCTATTTGGTCATAATTAATTGCTAGCTGTTATTTCAAAATGGCTCTACAGTCTGACAATAACATTTTTCTGAGCAGATTTAAAAAACAAAACAAAACTGGTTTTCATGGTTACTATTTTATATTTGTTATTAAAAACGCATGGT
This sequence comes from Neostethus bicornis, assembly GCA_902685375.1. NCBI lineage: Eukaryota > Metazoa > Chordata > Actinopteri > Atheriniformes > Phallostethidae > Neostethus > Neostethus bicornis. The sequence continues at coordinate 6,542,670 of CACRXE010000001.1, read as the reverse complement.
ATTTAATTATATCAGTCAGTCAGTCAGTCAGTCAGGAAAGAGGGCTAGAGGAAGATCAAAGAGGAGGTTCATGGATACAGTGAAGGAAGACATGAAGATAGTTGGTGTGACCAAAGAGGATGCAGCAGATAGGGTTAGATGGAAGAAACTGACTTGATGTGGCGACCCCTGGAGGGAAATGATGGAAGGAGAAGAAGTCAGTCAGTCATCTTTTTATCCGTCTATCCCTTTCAGGGTTGCGGGGGGTGCTGGAGCCCATCCCGGCTAATTTAAGGCGAAGGGCAGGGTACATTCCGAACAGGTCGTCAGTCTGTCACAGGGCCACACACATACAACCATCCACACACACACTCATTCCTAGGGGCAATTTAGCACCGGCCAATCAACATAACATGCATGTCTTTGGAGGGTGGGAGGAAACCGGAGTACCCGGAGGAAACCCACGCAAACACGGGGAGAACATGCAAACTCCACACAGAAAGGACAGTTTTCCAAGTCTCGTCCCCACCCGGGACTCAAACCCACGACCTTCTTGCTCTGAGGCCACTGTGCCTCAGAGCACAGTGGCCAACGTGCCGCCCGTATTTAATTATATTGGAGATAATATTGATATCATATATATCATTCTAATATAAATAATAGACACTCTTGTTATATTGTACATACTTTTTTTATTTGATGTTTTTTAATACAATTTTTAAAAAAAATAGTTCATTTATTTATTTAACAATATTGTTTCTAGATTTAGTGAGTTGTTCAATTTTATTTATGTATTTGAATTGTTACATTGTGTTGTTTAATGATAATATATTCTATAATATAATTACATTGTAATAGTTTACCAATAATATGTTATTATTGCAATATATTACGATCGAATATCTAACCACATATCATATGTTTTCTAACATAAACACATCATTTAAAAACATAAACACCTCATGCATAAAAAAGAAATCTAGGATATTGTCATTTCCGTTTTCGCTTTGAATATGGGTGGGAGGGGGAGAAGAGGTGGGGGGGGACCGTCCCCCCCTTCCCCAAAAAGAAAAAAAAAATAACCAAAACATAAAACACGACCAAATACCCCCTTTTTTTTTAAAAAAAAAATCATGTTTATATCGATATTATTCACGGAAAATCCGATCAGCCGATTTGGAAAAACTAGCTCAACCGCTAGTTGGTTTAGCTAGCTTGAGATGACAATAGTTAGCTTAACTTGACGATCTCTGAAATTTGCATAAAAATAAACTTTAAAACTGCACAGATTGAGTATTTATTGCTTTAGAAAATATTATTAGATTAGTTAATAGATATGTAACTTACTGGGACGCACTGTATCATCGTCATTTCTGGGGACTTCATCCATTCTTTTACTGATCAGTTAGATTATATTGACGGCTTTGAAATAAAGCTGAACTAAGGTTGCTGAGCAACCATCCGCGCTTTTTATGCACCAACGCCGAAAAAAGTAGTCCGCAGAGTTAGAAATTAAATACACATAATTAATAGATTTTTAATAGACAAAAAACGCAATTAAACTGAGAATTTTAAAAAAAAGCATGGTTCATTGGTTCCATTATGATTTTACATTTCTTTTTTTTTTGTTTTGGGTTTTTGTGTGTGTGTGTGTTTTGTGATATGTTGGAAAATAAAACTTAATTTTATTTTTTTTTTTTTAACTCAAAAGTCCAACTTAGTAAGTTAGCAGTTCAGATCAGCGATATTCCACCACGGAGGAATATGACAGCTGATGGTAGTGGTGGTGTGGTGGTCGCCTCTCAACAAATAACTTTTGAACAAGTCTTTATTGTTTTTTAGAAAAAAACAAAAAAAACAAAGACATGTTTGAAGTAAAACACAAAAAAAAAAATGATTGATGTAATTCAGAACCACACTTCACTTAGTTTCAAAGTGATTTGTTTTGATCTTGTTTAGTTTAGCTGGCATTGGTAAAGAAATACCCTGGTAGTTTTTTACATATTTAAGGACACTTTCCAGCAACAGAAACCAGATATATCAACCTCTTTAACTTGAATTTTAATTGATTCTTATTTTTTTTTTAAATATGATTTTATGCATTTATTCACTATTGTTTGTTAATCATCTATTTTTTCATTTTTTAAATTTAGTTTTCAGATTAATTATAAATAGTTTTTAACCTCTGATACTGGTTTTAGTTATTCTTTTATTCTGTGTGTTAGTTCAGTGTTTCCTCATGGGGATTTTCCATCCCAGCAGCTCTGCCTGCTCAATCTGTGGGGTCCTTACTGTGGGGGTTTGACTGGTCTAGGTGGTGCGAGTACCTCACTTTAGCCAGGTTTACCCCTCTGGTTTTGGCCTCTACAGTCATATGCCAGCTCCTGGTGTGCAAAACCCACCAAAAAAGGGTTGTTTTTTTTTACCTCCGTGAAGCTGGCCCCTCTAAAAATATATATATAATGAAAAATGAACAAAAGTATGTCAATTGTTTGTGCTGTTTTGTGCTGTAAAAATGTTTGTTTTGGGCTATTTCAGTTTTTTAGATATTTATGATTCTTTTATAGGTCACTCTGCGGGCCTAACCATAACCCTAAGGTTTGTAAATCTGCCATCACTCGTTGGACTTGTACTTCTAAACTGCTTCACTGAAAATACAAAACACAAATCAACTAGAATGTGCTGTTTTAGATAAACAGTTGCTTGATGCTGTTTGTAAAAGAAATGTTAGATTGATGTGATATTTTGCTGATTGCAGTCATAAAGACATCAGATAACAAATTATTTCTTTGTGGAAGACTCTTTCACGACAACTGATCCAAGATTTTAAGCTCTTGACTCAGATTTGAATTTTCACCAAAATCAAACTCACTAACATTGTTTCTCGTATTAAACCAGCTTTTAGAAATGACCCAACATACATAAACACATGATCATAAAGTCACTGTGATGGGGTCAAACCCACCTCTGAAAAAGATTAAAAAACTTAAATATTTTTTCATTCATTTTTAGCTGAATTTTTATATATTTTAAAAGTAATTTGGCTAGGTTTCTTTTACAGGATGTTACAGTAGACATCCTGTGTGTCCAGGAGACCAGATGGAAATGTAGCAGGGCTGGAAGTCTTGGAGCGGGGTTCAAGTTGTTCTATCGTTGTGCCGATAGGAAGAGGAATGGTGTAGGAGTTATTGTAAAAGAAGAGTTTGTTGGGAATGTTCTGGAGGTAAAAAGAAGGTCAGACAGGGTAATGAGCCTCAAACTAGAAATTGAACAGGTGAACGTTGAACCCGTAAACGTTGTTTATGGGTAGGCTCCAGAGGTAGGATGTGAGATTGATGAGAAAGAGGAAATCTGGTCAGTCTGATGAAGGGAGTGCAGAAGACTAATGGTGGAAGCTGAAAATGGAAGAGTGCTGCTCGAATTTTATAAAGGAGTTGAGATAGGCTCATGGAGGGCAGAAGATGTTTTCAGATGACTGGAGAACTACAGCTGATGCGATCAGGGAGACATGCAAGAGAATACTTAGTGTGTCATCTGGAAGGAAGATAGATAGAGAGACTTGGCGGTGGAAAGAGGAGGTGCAGGATTGTATCAAAAGAAAGAGGCTGGCTAAGAAGAAGTTCCGTTTCGTTCCGTCATCTTCCGCTTATTCCGGGGTCGGATCGCGGGGTCAACAGCCTCAAACGGGCAGCCCAGGCTTCTCTCACCTCGGCTGCATCCTCCAGCTCACCCGGAAGGATCCCAAGTCATTCCCCGGCCAGCTGTGAGACATAGTCTCTCCAGCGGGTCCGGGGTCTGCCCCTTGGTCTTCTCCCAGTGGGACGTGCCCGAAACACCCCTCCCGTGAGGCGCTCGGGGGGCATTCTGACTAGAAGCCCGAACCACCCCATCTGGCTCCTCTCGACCTGGAGGAGGAGCGGCTCAACACCGAGCGCCTCCTGGATGGCAGAGCTCCTCACCCGATCTCTTAATGAGAGCCCAGTTACCCTGCGGAGAAAGCTCATTTCGGCCGCTTGTACCCGCGATCTCATTCTTTCGGTAACCACAAACAGCTGGTGACCATAGGTGAGGGTTGGAACGTAGATTGACTTGTAAATCGAGCGCTTTGATTTTCGGCTCAGCTCTCTCTTTACCACGACGGACTGATGCAGCGTCCTAGTTATTGCTGATGCTGCACCGATCCGCCTGTTGATCTCACGCTCCATCTTTCCCCCACTCGTGAACAAGACCCTGAGATACCTAAACTCCTCCACTTGGGGCTAAGAAGAAGTGGGACACTTAAAGCACTGAGGACAGTAGGCAACGGTACAGGGAGATACAATGTAAGGTTAAAGCAGGGCTTCCCAAATAGTGGGGCGCGTGACGCGATACCATGGTGGGCCTGTGTGACCCTGTGGAACATTTTTTTTTTTTTGCCGTAGTAGAATAAAGTGTAATTGCACATTTACTACAGTAGATGGCGCTCTCATTGTCAGAGTGTGTGCAGGACGTCTGACTCTACATTAACACTGAGGTTTACATCTTACCACCAGCCGCGGACCGGTACTGGGCCGGGGGTCATGTGGTACCGGGCCGCACAGAAAGAAGAAATAACTTCCATTTTTCCGTTTTTTTTTATTATTCAAGCCATGGCAATGTTTTAATTTGAAAAGTGATCAGATTTTGTTTCTTACGTGCATCAATGACTCACCAATGACGCATCATCCCATTGAATTATATCATTAAATAACCCATAAAACTAGCAAAATGAGTCCAAACCAAAGCTTTATAGGAAGCTTCTTTACTAAGGGTAAGTTAAGAAGCACACTGGACCTTAGAAACACTCTTCAGGCTTCAGGTCGAGATGGGACTGTCTGGTTCCAGCAAAACAAACTCAGAACTCCGATTGATCCAGTCTTACTGTGAGGAGACTAACTAGTATTTTTATTCACTTTGTTTTTGTGATGTCTTTTATTTTGAAGGTATGTTTACTGTTACCACAGCAACCAGAGTACCTTAGAGGAGAGAGTGTTTCCATGAAAAAAAGACGCTGCTAATAAATTTTCTTGTGAAGACAAAGTAGATTTAAGTTTATTATTTATTTTAAACAAACAAACAAACTTTTTTTTTTTTGTCAGGCTGGCCTTTTTTTATTTTTCTGCTACACCTGTAGACCGGTCCATGAAAATATTACCAGACACTAAACCGGTCCGTGGTGCAGAAAAGGTTGGGACCCCTGGTTTACGTCACAGACACTGAGTGAATTCTGGCCGGGTGTAGAGAGGCAGTACCCACTCTTAGGGAAGAGGGCTATGGGCATCCTTCTTCCTTTTGCAACATCTTATCTTTGTGAGACTGGCTTGCTTCAGTGCTGTTGCTGAACTGAAGACCAACCACAGGTCCCAGCTACATATTGAGCAGGAGCTGAGAGTTGCAGTATAATGCTTCAAACCCCGCTTCGAAAAGCTATGCACTGCAAATGTGCTCATTGAAGCCACTAATTCTGACTTCCTTATTTTCATGAAAAAAAAAAAAAAAAGCACAAATTGTTCCAGTCTATTTTTTGTTTTTTAAATTTACGTGTTTTATACGTATATTGTGCTCCCGAGGTAAACCTAGTTGCTGATCAATTTAAATTTGTTAATTTTATTTAATTTATTTTTCAGTATCAAATGGATCAATTAGTCAAAAATGTTTATTGTTTAAATAAGAATTGATTTTTTTTTTTTTTTATTTCAAGTTAAATTTTTCTGTTACAGACTATTGAACAATGTTAATAATGCTGTTCTTTGTTTTACGTTGCTTTTTCTTTTTGTTTTCTTTAATGTTAATAAGAATACAATGTTATGCAGAGGTGTACTTAAAACAATTTTATAGACAAATGATACTAGTTATAGTCACAGCGGAGAGTGGAGGGGCGCAAAATATTTTCTTCTTCCTAGGGGGGACGCCACAGAAAATAATTGAGAAGCACTGGGTTAAAGTAATGTGCTGGGACGAGGGAAAGAGTACTTTGAAGAGTTTATGAATGAAGAAAATTAAAGAGAACAAAGAGTAGAAGGTGCTGCATAGTGGACCAAAAAGTACCTAGGATTAGTAAGGAAGAAATAAAGAGGACACTTAAGAGGATGAAGAGTGGAAAGGCTCTGGGTCCTGAATATATCCCTGTAGAAGTGTGGAAGTATGGAGTCCTTTGCTATGGTCATGGACAGGCTGAAAGACGAGGTTAGACAGGAATCTCCACGGACAATGATGTTTGCAGATGACATTGTGATATGTAGTGAAAGGAGGGAAGAGGTGGAGGAAAAGCTGGAGAGGTGGAGGTTTGCACTAGAAAGAAGAGGAATGAAGATTAGTCAGAGTAAGACAGAGTACATGTGTGTGAATGAGAGGGATCCAAATGGAAAAGTGTGGTTACAGGGAGAAGAGATAAAGAAGGTGGAAGATTTTAAGTATGGTCAACAGTCCAGAGCAATGGAGAGTGTGGAAAAGAGGTGAAGAAGCGTGTTCAAGCAGCCTGGAACGGGTGGAGGAAAGTATCAGGTGTGATGTGTGACAGAAGAGTTTCAGCTAGAATGAAAGGAAAAGTGTACAAAACCGTGGTGAGACCGGCCATGCTGTTTGGTCTAGAGACAGTGCCACTGAGGAAAAGACAAGTAGCAGAGATGGATGTATCAGAGATGAAGATGCTGAGGATCTCTCTGGGAGTGACCAGGATGGACAGGATCAGAGGAACAGCACATGTTAGAGGTTTTAAAGTCAGAGAGGCCAGACTGAGATGGTTTGGACATGTGCAGAGGAGAGAGAGAGAGTACATCGGAAGAAGGATGCTGGGTTTGGAACCACCAGGAAAGAGGACTAGAGGAAGACTAAAGAGGAGGTTCATGGATTCTGTGAAGGAAGACATGAAGATAGTTGGTGTGACCAAAGAGGATGCAGCAGATAGGGTTAGATGGAAAAAACTGACTTGCTGTGGCGACCCCTGAAGTGAAATGCTGAAAGGAGAAGAAAATGAAGAAGTCTACAGCAGGGCAGGAGAAATACATCCCTGTAAAATGGGGAGTAATCTGGAATGTAGCCAGGTTTCAAAAGGCAAACAGATTCAAGGCCAACTGTTTATAATTCATTTTAACAGTCACATTACTGTGATTTTAGAACCACAGATAATCATAAGTATCTGTAAAGATGACTTGATGTAAAGTAGGGACCCACTTGTGTTGATTAAGCCTGGCCTGAAGGATTAACCATGTATACGTCATCACAGAATGGTAGAATCTCAAAGTCAGTTTAAAGTAAAGCTTTCTGCTTTTATGAGTTATCTCCTTTACCTCCAGTGACCCGCCCGCGGGACGTTTTGTGTTTTTTTTTTTTTTTTCACTCATAAAGACACTTTGTCTTTGTTCAATTCCACTAAGTTATACCTCGTTTTAAAGCTTAGACTTTCAAGAAAACGATCATAACATTCGTTCTTATGTTTTCACTAGTTTCAAGAAGAAATAACTAATTATCCGCAAACAAAATCAAACTGTTTGGAGAGCATTTCTCACCTATGATCCAGTCGTAATGGGCTCAGATGGGTTCTATCTTCGTGTGATTGGTCTCATTTTGTCCGTAACAATCCACAGAATAACTATATGAAATTGTATTTTCTCAAACGTAAACCAGTTTGGAGAAAAACTCCAGAAAACGTGATATTTTTTTTCTGCGAGAAATCTTAGCGGTCGCGTTCCAATCTCCACAGTAACTGCCAAGCTGTGTTTTTAACTTCATCCTGGGTATGTTTCTTTTCTTCACGAAGTTATCTACAAAATCAGACCGTTCGTAAAATATTCCATTCATGGGTTTGTTTGTTAGAAGGGTTTGAATGAATCAAGCGCTCCTCGTTCAGCTAACAACACCGTTAGCTTGTCAGGTGCTAGTGGGCTAACGACGTCACTTAAAAATATATGATTAGCCAATAAAGAAAGCTGATACTTCCACCTTCAAAACGAGGGGATTGGTTCAAAACCGGACCAATAGAATCGCGTGTTATTCAGCTGCATAACGGAAATTTTACCAAAACAAACGGCGCCATCTTTGTGCGTCATGACGCGCATGAGGAGCAGACACTGAGTGAGTGAGTTGATCACAGATTGAAAGATTTTTTAGTTTATTTTCAACTTTTCTTTTGGCAAACTATGTTTCTGGGGTTTTGGAACATATTTTTTATCCGAAAAAATATTATTGTGCATGATTTTTATGAAAAAAAAATATAATTACAGCCAAAATTATGTAAATAAAAAAAAATTATGTAAATAAAAAAAATAAAAAGATCTGGGAGATTTTTAAAGACACAGAAACACTAATATGCTTTTTTTATGACTAAAAAGGTGATAAAATGGCAAAAATTCAATTTGTTGCTTGTTCAGATTAGACATTTTTATACTAAAAGGTCAATAAATCAAAAACTTTTGTACCTAGAGATCTGAAACTTTACACAGTTGTTGTCAATAAGATTATTATCATACATATGGAAGGAATTATGCCTACTAAGAAGTATGTCTTGGTTAGGGACATTCAAATAATGAACAAAATTAGACGATTTTGTTTACAATTTTTTATGTTTGAACTACTGTATGATAGGTTCTGAAGCTCTGACACTCTCCATGTACATATCTACAGAAACTAGAAGGTCTAAGTTTTATTTTGATGTACAGTACAAGCATGTGAATTGAAAGATCTTGCTTTAATAAGCAATGGCATTTGGGTATGTCCAACTATTGTGCACAGCTCAAAGATAGGTGGGTATAAAGAGAACAGCCCTAAAACAATATATAAAAAACAAACCAACTAAGTGGGGCTATAAACTTTTTGTGCTTGCTGACTCTGCCACAGGATTTACATGGAACTTTTTTGTGTACGAAGGCAAGGCTTCTGACACTGGGAAAGGATTGGGTTATGACTCTGTAATGTCTCTAATGGATATTCAAAACCTAGGAACTGGATATCACCTCTTTGCTTCACTGTGGCACTATCAGAACCAACCATGTTGGGTTTCCTAAAACCACTTTGACACAGTTGGAGTTCTGAATCCAACTGATTAGAGAACTTTGTCAGAGTGGAAGTGCGTTGAGCTCAACCAACCGTCCACCAACTCCTTGTCCAGATACAAACACACATACACCAATGTATTTTGTGGAGGACAGTGATGTTCCCAAACATCTGTCTGCTACTGCAGGGAGACGACGGTGCAAAGTCTGCCAGAAAAAGACACCTGTAGGTTGCAGAGCATGTGAAGTTATTCTTTTCTTTGTACCTGGTCGAGACTGCTATCACCAGTGGGACCAAGAAAGGAACCTGTTGTAGGGATTTATTTCATTTTGTTTTCTTGTAAATAGTTGAAGGTTTTGCACTAATTGTATTAATTTTACTACAATTCTCAATATCATTTAGTTGCACAAAAGAAAGATTTTTTTTATGTATATCTTTTTTTTGTTATTGAAGATTCTTTTTTTTTAACATAACATCTACATATAGACAAAGATTACATCATTGTTTCTTATGACGTTGTATCACTCTTCACCTGCATCCCTACAAAAAGAAGCTGTAACAGCAGTCAGACAAAGACTACAAGGGGACACCACACTGCAAGAAAGGACCAAACTGACTCCGGAACACATCTGCAACCTGTTGGACATTTGTCTCAACTCCACTTACTTTCAGTTTCGTGGTGGTTTCTACAGACAAATCCACGGCTGTGCGATGGGCTCTCCAGTGTCGCCTATAGTAGCTAATCTTTACATGGAGGAGGTCGAGAAGCAAGCCCTGAGCACATTCCCAGGAAATCCGCCCAGTCACTGGTTCCGCTATGTTGGTTGGCCTTTTTAGACTGCGCTGTGATCATAGGAGAGGACGGGAATTTGCAACTGGAAGTATACAGGAAACCCACTCACACAGACCAATACCTACAGTTTGACTCTAATCATCCTTTGCAACACAAACTGGGTGTCATCAGAACTTTACAACACAGGGCGGAGGAGGTACCCACGAGCACAGAGGCTAAGAAGAAGGAGACACAGCATGTCCAAAAAGCCCTCTCGGTCTGTGGATATCCCAAATGGGCCCTGAATAGGGTGAGAACGTCCAAGAAACGTGAGAAGAGGGAAACAGAAACTGAGAAGAGAAAAAATGGAGTCTCTATTCCCTACGTGTCAGGACTGTCCGAGAAGTTACAGAGAATCTTCAGACAACATGACATCCCGGTTTTCTTTAAACCGGTCAACACATTACGGCAGAAACTAGTACATCCTAAAGACAAGATGCCTACAGAAAAACAGAGCAATGTAGTTTATTCGATCCGGTGCAGTGAAGGGAGCTGCAAAGAACACTACATTGGTGAAACGAAGCAACCACTCCACAAAAGACTTTACCAACACAGAAGAGAAGCCTCTAGTGGTCCACAGTCTGCTGTACATCTGCATCTTAAATCCACCAAACACACTTTTGAGGACAGCGAGGTGAAGATTCTAAGTAGAGAGAAAGGTTGGTTTGAAAGAGGGGTGAAGGAAGCCATCTTTGTGATGAAAGAGAATCCATCACTGAATCGGAGTGGAGGCGTTAGATACGTTTTGCCCGGTATCTATAGCAGCCTTTTGTAGCCATGGACTAAAGATGACACCTCGTGACCCAGTTTCACGCCTCTCGTTAGCAGGTTTCACTTTTCACTAGCCTTTTAGCATTTTTATAATAGGTTTGTTTACTGGTCTGTGGCTACAATAGGAGCCATTCACGGCCATCATAGGTAACACAGGCTCATTGGACGAGCCCTTCTTACTATTTTTTTACCTTTTACTCAGGTTAGTATAAATAGATCCAGTTTTCTGTCCATTTCATTCAGATTGAAAATGATTTCCGGATGGAAGTCGAAACGTGAAGAATTAAACTGTCCAGAAGACCTTTTTGAAACTTTTTCCACTCTGCTCCAATAATAACTCTATCACTTCTAGGGATGCTCTGAACCACCTCATCAATGTCTGACCAGAATTTCTCTTTCTCCTCGATGTCACATCCTACTTGTGGAGCATATCCACAAACAACGTTGAACATTACCCCTTCAATTTCTAGCTTGAGGCTCATCAACCTATCAGAACTTCTTTTTACCTCCAGAACATTCCCAACAAACTCCTCCTTCACTATAACTCCTACACCATTCCTCTTTCTATCGAAGAAGGAATGGTGTAGGAGTGTGAATTTGTAAAATTAATTTTATACTTATATGTTTTAGTCTATGACACTGGCAGGCCAGATCCACTAGTCATCCAACATTTCAGGGGCCACATATAGCTACACTGCGAGTCAAATTTGACCCATCGGTCATAGTTTTGGCACCTGTGGTCAAAAAATACTGTACATATTTTCATATGAGAGCAGACCAATATCAAGAAAAATAAGGGAGAATTTAGGTACTTAGGCTCAAATAAATTGTATTATTAGTATTATCAGTCCATAACAGTGCATAGTGTGCAGAAATGCTCTAACAATTGTTTGATCTAGAGCAGCGGTCGGCAACCCGCGGCTCCGGAGCCTCATGCGGCTCTTTCATCCTTATAATGCGGCTCTGATTGGCTTGGGAAAATAAATTACTAAAAAAAATTTTTTTTGTATTTAATTGAAGTGTGTTTTATTTGTGTTAGTTTTTATATTATTTTAGTTCTAAATTTGAAGATTATTGTGATCTTGAAATATCACAAAGTATGCTCCGCTGCATACTTTGAAAGCCCAAGGCGATATAAGGATGACGGCTCACGGATTTTTCCCTTTTGTTTGCTGCATGCACAATTTAAATTCAGCTTTTTAATTTATTCAAAAGAGACATTCAGACATTATTATTTTTTCAAGAATTCATTACATCGGTAAAATCTAATTTTCTCCGTAGCACTTCATAAGACATAACCACACTATAGTTGTTTATACAAAGTGTAAAGGTAAGAAAAAGCAATATATACAGTGTTATCTTCATTTTAGATAAATGGATATAAGGATGACGCTTCATGGCATTTTTCTGCTTTCGTTTGCTACATGGACAATTTAAATTCAGCTTTTTAATTTATTTGAAAGAGACATTCATTGTTATTATTTTTCAAGAATTCAAAATGTTCAAAATGTGTTCATTAAATGAATACAATGTAATTTTCTCTGTAGCACGTGGATTTCATAAGAAACATGCTGCAGTAAAGTAGTAGAAGTTTTTTTTTTTTTTCATTTTAGATGTGCGGCTCCCAGTGTTTTCTTTTCCGTGGAAACCGGGTTCAAATGGCTCTTTCGGTGTCAAAGGTTGCCGACCGCTGATCTAGAGCAAGGGTCGGGAACGTTTTAGAGAGCCATGAACATCTTCTCCTTTCCTCATTTCCCTTCAGGGGACGCCACAGCAAGTTATTTTCTTCAACCTAACCTTGTCACCTGTATCCTCCTGAAGGGGATGTGTAAGCCATGCTATATGTTAGAAATAAAAATGCAAGTAAATGAGTGCATTTACTGTAATTTCAACTCAAAGTGCTCCAATCCCTGATTATCTTTTTAATTAAATTGTTACAAGAGTAATACTTCATTTTATTTAAAAGCACCTTTCTAGAAACCCAAGGACACTACACCAAAATAAAAAGACCAATAGATCAAAATATAAAACGCAGTATGTCAAGGGGCAGTAGGAAGAATGAAGAGGAGGGCGACAGATTTGAAAAGGTGAGTTTTGAGACGAGATTTGAACATGTTGTTGCCAATCAATGATAATTGTAACCATTGATACCTCTTCAAGTTTTTTTTTTTTTTTTCATACTTTCCAATCTTGCTTTGGTTAATTTCTTCTTCACCATGATGTTCTCCAATTAAGCTTCAGAAGCAAAATCCTTGAAGACACATTTCAATGGTCTTTTGTACTGTTTATGAGATTTCTGCACATTTTTTTTTGTCTCTTTTTGTAGATAGAACAGAAGTTGTGTCCCACAACTTACAGTTTCTTGTTGAAAGGTTATCGCCCATGTTTTTAATTTCTGTTTTATTCAGACAAACGTGCAGCGTTGACTTTTTGTCGTTTTGCGTGATCATTTTCTCATCAGTGGTATTGTATACACTCTTTAACGATGGATGCATCTTCAGAGCTCACATCAGAACTTGAGTGAATTGCTCTGCGAACGTTTAGACACAAACCCAGATATTGCAGTTCCATATCAATGAACGATTGAGTCGTTAATGCAAAACCATGGATAAGATCTTTGTATATACATTCCAGCTGATAGATTTTCATGATCGTTGCGTAAACTTTGATTTGAAGTTCATGATTTTTTCATTCTTTTTTTTTTTTTTTTTTTCAAGATGGCGCCGTCCAACATGGCTGCCTCGGTACTTTGGTGCAACCTTTTTTCTCTGTTTTTGTTGGTAAATGGTGTATCAGCGTGCTCTTACACTCGTGAAGAGCTCTTAAACCTCAGGACTATGACCCCCACGGACCTACTACCAGTTTTTTTAGTGGCTGCGGCAGATTTAGTCCAAATATTGGCTAAAAAAGTGAAAGGCCGGAAGAGAGGAAAGCGTGCGGGAATCCTCGTTCGTCTCCGCAGACGTGGCTCGCGTTCGCCTTTGCCGAGCCTTTTTCTCTCTAATGTCCGCTCACTTACCAACAAGATGGACGAGCTAGCGCTGCTAATGCGACGAAACAGGGACTTCTCTTCCTCTTGTGTTCTATGCTTCACGGAGACATGGCTCAACGAGATGATCCCGGACTGCACGCTTCAGCTGGAGGGATTCCAGCTCTTCCGCGCTGACAGACAGAGGGATTTCTCCGGTGGAAAAACAAAAGGTGGAGGGCTCTGTTTCTACATCAACCACTCCTGGTGTTCGGATGTGTCTGTGATCTCCCAGCTTTGCTCTCCGGTTCTGGAATACTTCTTTATAAACTGTAGACCATTTTATTCTCCACGGGAGTTTGCTTCATTCATTCTGGCTGCTGTTTACATTCCGCCATGCGCAAACGTGCACGAGGCCCAACGCGCGCTCGCGGACCAAATTCTGTGTGTGGAGCAAAACTTCCCGGACTCTCTAGTTATTATCCTTGGGGATTTTAACAAGGGAAATCTGAGCTAGGAACTCCCAAAGTACAGACAGTTTGTAAACTGCCCAACCAGGGAAAAGAACACATTGGATCACTGCTACACTACAGCCAGTAAAGCCTACAAGGCTGTTTCTCGAGCTGCTCTGGGCTTCTCTGATCACGACATGGTTCACCTCATCCCGGCATACAGACAGAAGTTGAAGCTTTCTAAACCTGCAGTGAGGACTTCCAAGAAGTGGACCAGCGAAGCTGTGGACGAGCTTCGTATGTGTCTGGACACAAGAGACTGGGGTGTGTTTAGAGCTGCCACAGATAGTCTGGATGACTACACAGACACAGTGACGTCATACATACGTTTCTGTGAGGACAGCATCATTCCATCAAAAACCAGGGTAAGATTTAACAACGACAAACCCTGGTTCACACCCAGACTAAGACAGATCAGGAGGGAAGAGGAAGCAGCTCACAGAGCGAGCTACAAAGGCGCTAAGTACCGGTTCTCGAGAGGTACAGCAGGCGAGATCCAGGACCAATTCTCTGTCAATGACACCTCCTCTGTCTGGAGATCACTTCGGCAAATTACAAACTATAAGCCGAAAGCCCCACATGCTGCTGATGACTTACAACTGACAGAGAAACTCAACACCTTTTATGCCAGGTTTGATGTCTCACTCTCCTCCCCCCTCACTGATCAAGAACCTTCAGTCACTTTGAAGCCACTCCCATCCCTCACCCAATTAACAACAGAGATCACTCCAACTGACCAGCCCTCCCCCTCCACTGCTTTCTTGGTGACAAACCAGGATGTGCTCAAGCTCTTCTGCAAGCAAAACCCTCGGAAAGCTTCGGGCCCAGATGGTGTCTCCCCCGCCACCCTGAAACACTGTGCTGAGGAACTGTCTCCAGTTTTCACAGACATCTTCAACACCTCGCTGAAGACATGCCACGTTCCAGCCTGCTTCAAGCTGTCGACCATCGTTCCTGTCCCCAAGAAGCCCCGTATCACTGGACTTAATGACTACAGGCCTGTGGCGCTTACGTCTGTAATCATGAAGTCATTTGAACGCCTGGTCCTCCCTCATCTCAAGCACTTCACCTCTCCCTCTCTGGACCCTCTGCAGTTTGCCTACAGAGCCAACAGGTCTGTAGACGACGCCATCAACCTGGCCCTCCACTTCACCCTGCAGCACCTAGACTCCCCGGGAACCTGTGCTAGGATCCTGTTTGTGGACTTCAGCTCTGCATTCAACACCATCCTCCCTACTCTGCTTCAGGACAAGCTCTCTCAGCTCAACGTGCCTGACTCCACTTGCAGGTGGATTACTGACTTCCTAACAGATCGGAGGCAGTGCGTGCGGCTGGGGAAGAATGTCTCCACCTCTCGGACTATTAACACAGGATCTCCAAGGGGCTGTGTCCTCTCTCCCCTGCTCTTCTCCCTGTACACAAACTGCTGCACCTCCAGCCATGACTCTGTCAAACTGATCAAGTTTGCGGACGACACCACTCTCATCGGGCTCATATCTGATGGCGATGAGTCGGCCTACAGGATGGAGGTAGACCGGCTGGTGTCCTGGTGCAGCAACAACAGCCTGGAGCTCAACGCCCAGAACACAGTGGAGATGATCGTGGACTTTAGGAAAGTCACAGCTCCCATTACCCCCCTTGCACTGACAGACTTGTCCATCACCACTGTAGACTCTTTCCGCTTCCTCGGCACTATCATCACACAGGACCTAAAGTGGGAGCCGTCCATCAGCTCCCTGATCAAAAAGGCCCAGCAGAGGATGTACTTTCTGCGGCAGTTGAAGAAAGCCAAGCTGCCCGCCCAGATGTTGGTGCAGTTTTACACAGCCATCATCGAGTCCATCCTCACCTCCTCCATCACCGTGTGGTACGCTGGAGCCACAGCCAGGGACAAACACAGACTGCAGCGCATTGTGCGCTCCGCAGAGAAGGTGATCGGCTGCAGCCTTCCATCTCTCGAAGACCTGTACGTCTCAAGGACTCGGGTCGTGTAGGTCGGATAGCAGCTGACCCTTCCCACCCTGGACATGGACTTTTTGAGCGACTCCCCTCGGGCAGGAGGCTCCGGTCCATTCGGACCAGAACGTCCCGCCACAAAAACAGCTTCTTCCCTTCTGCCGTTGGACTTATGAACTCTTTATAATCTGGATCCCCACATCTCTTAGTCACTAAATAACCTGGATCCCCACATCTCTTAATCACTTTATAACCTGGATCCCCACATCTCTTAATCACTTTATAACCTGGATCCCCACATCTCTTAGACACTTTATAACCTGGATCCCCACATCTCTTAGTCACTTTATAACCTGGATCCCCACATCTCTTAGTCACTTTGAAACCTGGATCCCCACATCTCTTAGACACTTTATAACCTGGATCCCCACATCTCTTAGTCACTTTATAACCTGGATCCCCACATCTCTTAGACACTTTATAACCTGGATCCCCACATCTCTTAGTCACTTTATAACCTGGATCCCCACATCTCTTAATCACTTTATAACCTGGATCCCCACATCTCTTAGTCACTTTATAAGCTGGATCCCCACATCTCTTAGTCACTTTATAAGCTGGATCCCCACATCTCTTAGTCACTTTATAACCTGGATCCCCACATCTCTTAGTCACTTTATAAGCTGGATCCCCACATCTCTTAGTCACTTTATAACCTGGATCCCCACATCTCTTAGTCACTTTATAACCTAGATCCCCACATCTCTTAGACACTTAATAACCTGGAACCCCACATCTCTTAGTCACTTTATAACCTGGATCCCCACATCTCTTAATCACTTTATAACCTGGATCCCCACATCTCTTAGTCACTTTATAACCTGGATCCCCACATCTCTTAGTCACTTTATAACCTGGATCCCCACATCTCTTAATCACTTTATAACCTGGATCCCCACATCTCTTAATCACTTCCCTCTTGTCACTTTACTATCTTTATTTTTTTCTAGTATTTTCTATGACATTGCACTACTTTTCTTTTTCTTCTGAGCACTCTTAGTTTTGTTAAATTTATTATTATTATTTTTATTTATTTTATATTTTATATTTTTATTTTATATTTTTGCACACCTGTATCAAAACAAGTTCCTAGTCTCTGATATTTTTCACTGACATGGCAATAAAAGCATTCTGATTCTGATTCTGATTAGCCCTCACCTGGATTTGCGTTGTGATGAACTTTTCTTTTGTCCACCAGCAGTTTTTGGATTTCATTCAAACCACTGTTTCACCTTCAAAGTAGGAATACAATCTTTTAATGTTTATAATTTTGATCGAAGTATCATCCATGTAGACGTTGAACGATTCGCGTTTACTGAGCAAACACTTATGCAACGAGTTGAATTCTTTGTTGGCGAAGTTCTGTACCAAACTTGCAAAGTTGCCAATTTAATCCAAGTGGGTGTTTTCAATGTCTTGCTTTTGTTCGTCTTGATAATCTTTACTCTTTTCATGTGAGTCTGAACTTCTTATTGTTAAGATGATGTTGATGTCTTTAAAATGTGCAATTTTGTCTTCCAAATTGTCCTCTTGGTCCTTTAAGGTCTTGTATTTGTTCAACAAAATTTTGTGACCATTGTTTTCCGTCAAATTGGCCGGCCTGGTGAGTCACCAAAATTTTTCTTGAAACCACTTTGTATCTTCCTACGTAAGCTTGGCAAAGATTGGTCTGGATCATTTTATTTGGGTGTTTTTGTTTTTCCTTCAGATGTTAAGTTCTTATAGCTTACGCTTGTTCCGGGACAATTGGAGGAATCTAATGAGAACTTCACAGTTTTACTTTTGTTTACGTTGACGTTGCTAAGTTCAAGCTTTCTTGTACTTCCCAACCTTGCTTTGTTTGTTTCTTCCTCAATATCGATGTTCTAAAGGACGATTTAGAAGCAAAATCTTTGAAGACGCATTTCAATATGCTTTTGTCCTGTTTGTGCAAATTTTAGTTGTTGTTTCCTGTGATATTTTTTTGTGTTTTCGTATACAGTGTTGTGATCAGTTTTTGCTGTCAAATTTTCCAGCTCGGTGAGTTCTTGATCGTTCTCAAAATTTTTCAGAGGACTTTTGACCTTCAGAGCCTCAACTTCTGGATCCATTTTGATCTGTTCCTCCATCTTTTCGGTCATTTTTAAAAATCTTTTTCAGACTAAAATTAATTGAACTAGTTGAAGCACAGTTAAGTTCTGTAGTTTGAAAAGAGATTCCAATAATGTTACAAGTTACTCAATGACATTACAAAACCACAGGCAGGAACATTATAAAAACATTCCATTTTGATCTGGTTACTGGGCGACGATCAAGTTGAATTAAGAACTACATATCCCATACAGATTCAGAAGACTTTTTTTTAACCTGCAGGTAGATTTGCTTTGTCGCCATACAGCATTGGTGTCAGAAGTCCATTTGCATCATAGGCATGAACATTCACACCAGGTAAAACAATAAATAAAAGCAATATGGCAAGTATTAACGTGTAATAACCAGAGTAATCCTTCATTCATCCAGGAGTATACAGAGTACAGTTATGTAAACATGGATATAGGCATGTTTGGGCCCCTCCTTTGGGAACTCAGTATATATAGACCCAGTTCTCAGACCATTTTATCAGATTGAAAATAATTTCTGGATGGAAGTCATACCATCTAGATCATATACTGTGCAGAAGACAACTTTCAATGTTTTTCTACAATACATATCCCTTAGTTAGCCTATGCAGCCGAGGATCTGACCGCCAGGGTCCCCGCCGTTGGCTGCCACCCATCTCCTCCTTCACCCGACCGCTAATGCCCCTCCTGCAGGTGGTGAGTCCGCTGGAAGGGCGGCCCATGTCCCCTGTTCGGGCTGAGCCCGGCCGGGCCCCATGGGTAAAAGCCCGGCCACCAGGCACTCGCACGCGGGCCCCCCCTCGGGCCTGGCTCCAAGGGGGGGCCCCGGTGACCCGCGTCCGGGCAAGGACAACTTGGCCATATTTGATTTCTTCATAGGGGTATTTTTGAGCCACGCTTTGTCTGGCCCCTCACCTAGGCACCTAGGGGGGTGACCAAGGGGAGACCAAGGGGCAGACCCCGGACCCGCTGGAGAGACTATGTCTCACAGCTGGCCGGGGAACGACTTGGGATCCTTCCAGGTGAGCTAGAGGCCTGGGCTGCCCGCTTGAGGCTATTGCCCCAGCGACCCTACCCCGCAGCAAGTGGAAGATGACGGAACGGAACATATCCCTTAGTTTTTGTATCTCAGTAGCACATTAACATCAAAATGGACTTTATTTGTTTTATTTTAATGAAATCTCAATATCGTAAGTGCATTTTAAACCGTTTTCTTTACAAAGTGTTAAATAATCTTTAAAAATGTAGATTAGTTTTATTTCAAAAGATTTTAATTTGAATTATTTCAATTAGCGACTTTATTGGTTTGACAATTTTTTTTTAACATTTACAAAAAAAACGCAAACTAATTTGATCAACCCTTTGTCCGAGTCAAAAAATAACTTGAGTTCATTAATTTGGTTTAGGGTTTTTTTATATTTATGTAAAGAGGCATTTGTTCAGTTTACTTTTAAATGAAAATGTGTTTTTATACAACACAAAGAACAAAACCTTGGCCACTCAGGGAGGAGCTCTCTCTTTCTCATTAATTCTCTACCAGACGTTTTTTTTGTTTAAGTTTATTTTGAGTAGATACACATTTATTTTTTTTATTTATTAGTATAAAATACAAAATTCAAAAAGGAGTGGGAAGAAGAAAACTTGATTGAACCAACCCCATCTTACTAGTAAACAAAAATTAAATTCATAACTTACCGTATTTTCACGACCATAAGGCACACATAAAAGTCTCAAATTTTCTTCAAAATGAGCGGTGCGCCCTATCGTGCAGTGCGCTTATGTGATTCATGATTTGCGAACGTATGAAAGAACTATTAGGCGGATCCAGGTAAGGACATGAGAACATTAAAGGGGGGAGTGTGGGTGTGGATTGTGTATAAAAGAACAGGTGTGTGCTTTATGCAGAACATTGCTGTTTTAACAACCCTGAAAATGGAAAAGAGACACGCTTATGAAGCTCAGTTTAAACTGATGGCAATCAGCCACGTGGAGGAACATGGGAATTGAGCTGCCGCAAGAAAATTTAGAATGAACGAGTCAATGGTTCGTAAGTGGAGGAAGCTAGAAAACGAACTGCGACAGGTGAAGAAGACGGAGCTCAGTTTCCGCGGAAATAAGGCAAGGTGGCCAGAGGTGGTGGAAAGACTCCAGCAGCGATGGATGACCAGAGGAGACCACAGCTTCACGAAGGGTGGAAGGCAGCGCCGGGCGAGTTGCGCCACAGTTTGCCAGTGGATTGTAGATGCTTGGGCTAACCTGTCTGCTGGCACTGTTGTCCGAGCTTTCGCAAAAGCAGGCATCATTTCCGAGGAGCTGTACGGTACAGAAAGAGACTTTGATAGCGAGGAAAGTGAACCTGCTATGTTAGATTTAGAGCAGCTGTTAGATTCAGAAACAGAGGATGAGGACTTGGATGGATTTGATAAATGACTTTGTGACGACTGTAACTTGTATTTAAATAAAGCCAACCAAACTAAGTTTTTTTCCCAATCTATTTTTAAATACACACACTCCTGTGTGTGTGTGTGTGTGTGTGTGTTGTAAGGTGGACGGTGTAGAGGAGATGTACATAAAACCCGCCTTATGTGTGTTTTAAATACAGAGTACGCGAAATTTGGACTGCGCCTTTTAATAGAGTGTGCCTAATGGTCGTGAAAATATGGTAATCATCCTGCTCGGTCAGAAAGAAATAAAAAAGTTTTTTCTGTAATAGTTACAGTGGTGGTCAAAAGTTTACATACACTTGTAAAGAACATAATGTCATGGCTGTCTTGAGTTTCCAGTTATTTCAACAACTCTGATTTTTCTCTGATATAGTGATTGGAACAGATCCTTCTTTGTCACAAAAAACATTCATGAAGTTTGATTCTTTTATGACTTTATTATGGGTAAACTGAAAATGTGACGAAATCAGCTGGGTCAAAAATATACATACAGCAATGCTAATATTTGGTTACATGTCCTTTGGCCATTTTTACTTCAATTAGGTGCTTTTGGTAGCCATCCACAAGCTTCTGGCAAGTTTCTGGTTGAATCTTTGACCACTCCTCTTGACAGAATTGGTGCAGTTCAGTTAAATTTGTTGGCTTTCTGACATGGACTTGTTTCTTCAGCATTATCCACATGTTCTCAATGGGATTTAAGTCAGGACTTTGGGAAGGCCATTCTAAAACCTTAATTCTAGCCTGATTTAGCCATTCCATTACCACTTTTGATGTGTGTTTGGGGTCATTGTCCTGTTGGAACACCCAACTGCGCCCAAGACCCAACCTTCGGGCTGATGACTTCAGGTTTTCTTGAAGAATTTGAAGGTAATCCTCCTTCTTCATTGTCCCATTGACTCTCTGTAAAGCACCAGTTCCATTGGCAGCAAAACAGGCCCACAGCATAATACTACCACCACAGTGCTTGATGGTAGGCATGGTGTTCTTGGGGTTAAAGGCCTCACCTTTTCTCCTCCAAACAAACAGCTCAATTTTTGTTTCATCTGACCACAGAACTTTCCTCCAGAAGCTCTTATCTTTGTCCATGTGATCAGCAGCAAACTTTAGTCGAGCCTTAAGGTGCCGCTTTTGGAGCAAGGGCTTCCTTCTTGCACGGCAACCTCTCAGTCCATGGCGATGCAAAACACGCTTGACTGTGGACACTGACACCTGTGTTCCAGCAGCTTCTAATTCTTGGCAGATCTGCTTTTTGGTGCTCCTGGGTTGACTCTTCACCCTCCTGACCAGTTTTCTCTCAGCAGCAGGTGACAGCTTGCGTTTTCTTCCTGATCGTGGCAGTGACAAAACAGTGCCATGCACTTTATACTTACAAACAATTGTTTGCACTGTTGCTCTTGGAACCTGCAGCTGCTTTGAAATGGCTCCAAGTGACTTTCCTGACTTGTTCAAGTCAATGATTCTCTTTTTCAAATCTGTGCTGAGCTCCTTTGACTTTCCCATTGTAGCGTTTGTGGGTGTTTTTATCCAATGAGCCCTTTTTAAATGGCCTCAGAGAAGTCACCAGCTGTAGTCACTCATAATCACTCACAAGAAGTTAAGAGGTCATGCTATGAAGCTCATGTCATTGACACAACTTTCTAAGTCTCCAAAATTGCTCATTCATGTTGCTGTATGTATATTTTTGACCCAGCTGATTTTGTCACATTTTCAGTTTACCCATAATAAAGTCATAAAAGAATCAAACTTCATGAATGTTTTTTGTGACAAAGAAGGATCTGTTCCAATCACTATATCAGAGAAAAATCAGAGTTGTTGAAATAACTGGAAACTCAAGACAGCCATGACATTATGTTCTTTACAAGTGTATGTAAACTTTTGACCACCACTGTACATATATACAAGCAATGTTATATAACACATAATATATTCATACATGTATACGTACATACAAATACATTTGTATTTGTGCATTATGCAGGATGAATGCATAATGCACAATTATGCATTCATCCTGTGTATACAACTTCTGACACAATTACACACATGAGTTACATTGTATTTAGACCGGTCATAACTGGACCAGACCGTGTTTTTGTACAACTTGAATTTGTGAATGTTATGGCATTGTATGAGTTGGAAAAATATTTGGAATATTTGGAATCGACATACTGCTGGCTATATGAACCAAAATCTGACACCTGTCATACAGAGACTGTACACCCCATACCAAGGGCAATCAGACTCTGTACTTCCGGAGCGCCCCCCACAGAAGTCCCGAGGGACATGGTGGAATGCCTTCTCCATATCTACAAAACACAAGTAGACTGGTTGGGCAAACTCCCATGACCCTTCTAGGATCCTGAACAGGGTATAGAGCTGGTCCGTTGTTCCACATTTGGAACGGAAACCCCTCTTTGAGTTGCCACGTTACTTTGGGGAAGGGGGTTTGCATGCACCAATAATCCCAGCAGCTATGTTTTTGGGGGCTTAACGCTCCTGGTGGGGTCTCCCAAGCCAAACAGGTCTAGGCTATGGGCCAGAGAGATAAATATTGATCCAGAAACTCATATATAGAATTTTAAAAAAATATGAACGCTTCATATTATTCTGAAGATCAATTCATACATTTAAATTTGACAGATTTCCAATTATTCATTTTAATAGTAGAAGTCTCAGATAATTTTTTGAGGAGATCAAGAAATGTTTGAAATCATCAACATAGATTCTTAGTTGTTGCCATTACAGAGACTTGGTTAACTGATGAAGAAAGTGAAAGATTCATGTTAGATGGATATTATTTATTTAATGTAAATAGAAAAATAATAAAAAAGTGATGGTGTTGCAATTTATGTACAAAAAGAATATAGGTGTGAAATGAATAAAAATATATTCTTTTCTAAAATTCTATTGTGACAAAGACATAGAAGTTACACAGAAAAATGCTGCATAACTGATCAGCACAAGTTTTTAGCAGTTTCCCCGTAATGTTGTCAGGTACCGACCTCTTCATTTTTTACCCCTTGAATCTCTTTGCCACAGAGATGCTGTCGACGATAATAGATGGAGCCGCTCTTAAAGAAGCCCTGGTTTTATCAATTTGGTCATAATTTGACTAATTAAACCTGAGGTAGAAGTGATCAAGTTCATCAGCCAGGGACTTGTCAGGATCAAATTCCTTTATAGAGATTTTCTGCAGTTTATCCGCAGCCCCAATCATTGCTTTCATTCCCTTCCAGGTGTTGTATAAGTTATTGCTCTTTAGTGCAGCCTCAAATTTCTCCTTATGTCTTAATTTGTTCATTTTAATTTCAGAGCTGATTTCTTTCCCAAAAACTCTTTCTGCATCAGTGTCATTAAAAGCAAGCTTTCTTTTCAGCAACAATTCTCTAACATCCCTACTAAATCATGGAATGCTATTTGGATACACTTTAATTTTCTTTTTGGGAATAACGAGTTACTGCTTATGGACACAGGGCTTCCTTCGTGCATGGCAGCCTCTCAGTCCATGGCGGTGCAAAACACTCTCGACTGTGGACACTGATACCTGTGTTCCATTAGCTTCTAATTTGTATTTTTTTTTTTTTTGTATTTTGAATTACTCTATTCATCCCTCACCGGGGAAATTTGTTTGCTGCACTCCTTACACCGCAGCAGGCTGCCCTTCAACGGCGCCAATGGTGGGAGAAGTGGGGGCTAAGTGTCTTCTCCAAGGACCCTAGACGTGCTCTCCATGGGACGCAAACCCACGACCTTCCGGTCCGCGGGCGAACGCGCTAACCACGCGGCCACCGTCTAATTCTTGGCAGATCCGTTTTTTTGGTGCTCCTGGGTTGACTCTTCACTCTCCTGACCAGTTTTCTCTAAGCAGCAGGTGGTAGTTTGCGTTTACTTCCTGGTCGTGGCAGTGACAAAACAGTGCCATGCATTTTATACTTACAAAGAATTATTTGCTCTGTTTTTGTTGGAACCTGCGGCTGGTTGTGAAATGGCTTTAAGTGACTTTCCTGACTTGTTCAAGTCAATGATTCTCTTTTTCAGACCAGTGCTGATTTCCTTTGACTTTCCCATTGTAGTGTCTGTGGGTGTTTTTATCCAATGAGCTTGTTTTAAAATGGCTTCAGAGAGGTCACCAACTGTAGTCACACATGATCACTCACAAGAAGTTAAGAGGCCAACCTAAAGAAGCTAATTGCATCGACACAACTTTTTAAGTCTCCAAAGTGTCTCATTCATGATACTGTATGTATATTTCTGTCTCAGCAGATTTGGTCACACTTTCAATTTACTCATAATAAAATCATAAAAGAACCAAACTTCATGATTGTTTCTTTTTTTTTGTGACAAAGAACTATCTGTTCCAATGACTACATTAGAGAAATATCAGATGAGTTGAAATAACTACGTAAAAACTCAATACAGCATGACATTATGTTCTTTACAAATCTATTTAAACTTTTGACCACCCCTGTATATCAATACTCACAACAATCATTACTACCTTGCTAACCTTAGCAGGGAGTCTCATTTGGGCCATTTGTTTTGAAAACCTTTTTTTTTCTTTTTTTGTGAGGAACATAGATCCACTAACAAATCAGTTACACTTGTTCCAACTTGATTGATTTGGTGAAAACCTTAAATTATGAAAATAACATGACAACCCAATGCTTTTTAATTGTTTATTAGGAAGAAAATCATATGAAAAGTTCATGAACTTGAACAATAAGGAAGAACTACGAGTTTTATAAATTTAAAAGTAAAATACATTGTTTAAAGAAATGAGAGGAAAAAAAAATAATGGCTGTAACTTTGGTTTTACAATCCTATTTAATTAGGATAGCAAAATTTTATTCAAATCACGTAGCAAAACAACAATGCTCACAAGTTTTTAAGGTGTTTAAACTTTAACAATAGATTTTCTTGCCAATGTGAGAGTTTTAAAAATAAAATATGGAATGTCAAATCACCGATGACCAATTTACTTGGAGTCGGTTTGTCCGCTAAGTGCACAGATTGGAATTTAAGTAAGGTTCACAGCACAGCATGGGTCTTTCTTCATTATAGGAAAAAAAAAATTATCTGCTTCAATCTGTAAAACAATAAACTGAACACATAACTACAAAAATCAGGGAAGTGCTTAAGGCAATTCATTTGTCAAACATTCTACAGAAAATAAGAACATTTCATCACAAAAACCTTTAAAACAGGAGGCAGTGAAAAGGAGAAATTGATAGTCATCCCGGTCTTTATATCCCTGATGCAGGTATTGAGTTTTTCAATATGGTAACTCTGGTCAGGTTGGATCATATGTTATGTTTCCCAGGGGCAGAATTTAGAGCATGAACAAAATAGCTCTAAGAACTGAACTCTGTGGGACACCACAACTAACTTTAGTAAATAAAATAAACAGTGAATAAATCAATTTAAAGGAACTATATTTTTAAGCAAAAACAATTATTTATAGTAAAGGAGGAGGGGCTTCAGAGAAAGAGGGTGGGTAAGACGGGGGTGGGAACAAAAAAATTGACCCACGTGAGTTTGATTTGTTGCCAAATATCTATCAAATAGATTAGATTGTGGCTCGGCAAACGGGGCAGCTGTCATTCATCTCCAACCATTGGTCGATACAGGCAACATGGTAAAAGTGCTGGCATGGGAGCCTCCTGGAGGAAAGAAATGCAGGGTCAGTGTGAGCATCAACCTCTATACTTTTTCAAAACAGGAAAACATTATATAGTAAAACATGTGATAATGAAGGAAAAGAGACCTGCGGAAAAGATGCAATATGACTTTTATATTTCCTACCTGATTTGTTCCTGATCTTCAATTATGGACAGACAGATGATACACATGTCCTCCACCTGGTTGATGTTCCTTGTATAAACTGTCTGAAATTGATGAGAGAAAAACGTTATCAAATCAACCTGTTCGGGGTGAATCCTGCCTCTCGCCTGAAATTAGCCGGGATAGGGCACAGTATCCCCTGTGACTCCATCAGGAAGCAAAGGACAAAACTGTCGAATCGTCCACCTTCTCTGACAATCCGTTTTTTAATCCTAGGTGAACTAGCAAGGCTTATATAATTATTTAAGGCTACCGTGCTGTATTTGTTAGTGACAGTGTACTTATCGATGTCTTAAATAGATGCACCTCTATACATCATCATCATTTCCATTTGTTCTTCATAGCTCATCATATCCTGAAATTATAAGTTAAAAATAATTGTAATAACTAAGTTATTTGTCAACAGCGTCAAGAGAATAAAGCGAATCGGGTTTATGCTGTAGTTGTTGTTTTCCTCCTCACTTGTTTCCACTGGACTTGGTTCCATGCTTAAGGTCACAAAATGGACTGAAGTAGGTTGCCAAAATCTCACTTGGTGCAGAAACTGTTAAAAAAGACTTTAATCCAATACTTGAGTTCTCTAGTGCTCAAACGAAAGCCGTTTGGAAAGCTAGTTTGGAAAATTTGACGAACGATAAAAGGTTCACACATTTGTATCCCATTATCACGCCTGTTTGTGTCTTCCACATAAAGCAGAGACCCCATTTTGAGGTAATAGAATCGGATCTTCCCTACCGCCTTGGTCACACCAAAAAATTTTGTTCATAATAGTAACAAACAGAAACGGTGATGATTGACAGGCATGACAGCACCCCGGACTTACCAGAAACAGACGTTACCAATTGATCAATTAGAAATCTGAAGAAAAGAAGTGAGATAGAGAAACGTACCACTTGGGGATTTACGGCCCTACAAAACAAACGAAACTTGGGCGGTGCCGGAATTAATTGTTGTGGTGCAGTTGGTGGGAGATATGCCGGTGGCGGGCCTGGCAAATTGAAGTTCCTGCAGTGACACAGACACCAAATTAAATCTGTAAAAATACTCAGTAGATCATTCTTTTTTAACACAAGACTCACCAACTGGGGTATCCAGACATGGTGGGAGGCAGAGTCACCACCTGGGGTGGAACCGGGACGACACCACGGACTTCAGGACCTAGATTCTGTCCGGTACGGTTCCCATTGGTTGAGGGAGATGGACTGGAGGGATTGGTTGGATTGAAGATACAAGCGGTATTTGAGGAAGGAGTCGAATGAGTCTGGCCATTGACTCTCCTGAAATAATATGTTTTTGTTTAGTGCTGTTCTTTCTGTTTATAATCTTTCTGTTTATAAATGACTTTTTGACATTTTTACTACCTTAGACGCCGCAAAGATCGTCGGCGGCGTATATTTGGCCTGACGATCCCTCGCAAGTCGGAACATGCAGGGTGATGCACAAAAAATGGACCGGCGAAAACTGGTATGGGCCTTACAGGCAGAGCAGGGCCTGCTGCTGAAGAAGATCCATTCTGACCAGTGTGATTGGGTCGATTTCCCTGGGTTGCAGGTCTGAGGTAGTGGTCATGATTGGGATTAAGACAGACACCCTGGGTCTCTACAAAGAAAGAAATGAAGACACATTAAAACAAATGTCCATAATATCTTTAGAACTCAAAAGTAGAAAAAATTTCAAAAAAGTCTTCTGGACAGTTCAATTCTCTAAGAATTGAACTGTCCAGAAGACTTTTTTGAAACTTTTTCTACTATGGATGAATGAGGGACTACACGGACTTTAGAACTCAAACACAACAAAGCAGGTGTTAAATAGAACCCAAAATAAAACTAAACTAAAATGTCAGAAAAATGACTTCGATTTGGTCATAATTCATTACTAGCTGTTATTTAAAAATGGCTCTGCACTCTGACAATAAAATTATTTGAGCAGATTTAAAAAAAAAAAAAAAAATGGTTTCCATGGTTACCATTTTATACCTGTTATTAAAAATACATTATTATTTAATTATATAGTAGATAATAAAAATATAATTTATATCATTTTATTATAAATCCTACCTACTCTAGATATATTATACATACTTTTTGGGTGGGGACAGGAGGGATGACACAAAAGGGGGCAAATAAGTGTATGTGTTTTAATTCTATTTAGGCAGTCAATGTTGGCTGAATGCTGCAACAAAGGCCTACTAACATTAGCATGTTGCTCCCTGAGCCAACACGTGGTTCTTTGCAGACAGCAAACAACATCATGCAATTCAGAAAGTTTTACACCACACTTCACTTAGTTTCAAAGTGATTTGTTTTGGGGAATTTTGTTTACTTTAGCTGACGTTGGTAGAGAAATACGCTGGCAGTTTTCTGCAAATTTAAAGACATTTTCTAGAGACAGAAACCAGATGAATCCAACTCTTTAACTTGATGTATTTATTTATTAATGTTTGTCAATCATCAATTTTACACAGTTTTATTTTACGTTTATTTAGTTTCCAGATTAATTTTTAAGTAGTTTTTAACCTGTTTTACTGGTTTTAGTTATTATTCTATTCTTTGATTCTGTGTGTTAGTCCAGTGTTTCCTCATGAGGATCCGCCATCCCAGCAGCTCTGACTGCTCAGTCTGTGGGGACGGCCATCTGATAACAAATGATTTTTTTTGTGGAAGACTCTTTCACGACAGCTGATCCAAGGTTTTAGGTTCTTAAATCGGATTTTAATACTCACCAAGATCAAACTCACCCCAGGAGCAGTAACATTGTTTCTAGTGTTAAACCAGCTTTTAGAAATGACCCAACATACATAAACACGTGATCATAAAGTCACTGTGATGAGGTCACACTCACTTCTGAAACAGATTAAAAAACTTTGTTTGATGAGCAAAGTAACATTACTAATTGCTCCTCTGGACCAAAACATTTTGTGCACCACTGCTTATTCCATTGGAGAAAGTTGTGGACAATGTAAACAATGTTGGATATT
Source organism: Neostethus bicornis (assembly GCA_902685375.1). Classification (NCBI taxonomy): domain Eukaryota; kingdom Metazoa; phylum Chordata; class Actinopteri; order Atheriniformes; family Phallostethidae; genus Neostethus; species Neostethus bicornis. The sequence continues at coordinate 6,513,222 of CACRXE010000001.1, read as the reverse complement.
ATTTTGCTAATGGGAAAATTCTAATTGGAGTTTTTCTTAGAAAAAAAAATCTTTGAAATACCAACAAGTGGATGTGAAGGAAGCAGTGTTCATTTTCAAGTGAATGAATTATGGCTGCTCATTTAAAAAAAAAAGCAAAACAGTAACTCGAGGAAACTGTCAGTGACTAAATTGAGAGTACAGATAAGAGTGAGGGGACTGTCTCTGTGAAAAATGTAGAAGACGTAGAAATCAGTTAAAATCAAACTGAAGGGCAGGAAAAAACTCCAGTGTTTATTGGCAACTGTTAGTAAGTGTGACACTGTGGAATCATCGTGATAATCAGAGTTAAATGTATCATATATGGAGAATAGCATGCAAACAGAGACCAGAGGCACGACCAGACCACGTAAACAGAAGCAGGATCCAATCAGAAGATAAGCTTACAGCACGGTAATCACTACACAAAGATTAGATTAGAATCAGCTGTTTAATGTGGAAAAGAAATCAGTGGAAAATGTGGAAAATTCATAAAAATGAGCATGTATTAGCTTCTAATACATAAACATCAAGGTAGAAAAACACAACCAAAGAATACAAAGACTATTTGATTGTAAAGAACGTCTACAGCAGGGCAGGAGAAATACGTCCCTGTAAAATGGAGAGTAATCTGGAATGGCCGGAAATTTGAGTGGAGGCGTTGTGTTTGATAGTCTGTTTGAAACATTTTTATCACTTCAGTAGCCAGGTTTCAACAGGCAAACAGATTCAAGGCCAACTGTTTACAATTCATTTTAACAGTCACATAACTGTGATTTTAGCACCACAGATAATCATAAGTATCTGTAAAGATGAGTTGATGTAAAGTAGGGACTCACTTGTGTTGATCAAGCCTGGCCTGAAGGATTAACCACGTATACGTCATCACAGAATGGAAGAATCTCAAAGTCAGTTTAAAGTAAAGCTTTCTGCTTTTATGAGTTATTCACTAAAGACCAACATGACCGTTTAAATAAAGACAAAGACAAGAAAGATTCTTAAGAGTGAAAAACTTGATTTTAATGTCAAAGTCTTCAGTCCTCAGGTGAAAAGAGGAGGGAAGGAGATCAGAATACAACGAGATGCAGAGAGCAGGCAGAGGCGACAGCAGCAGAGGGAGACAAAAGTCTGAGGGATGTAGAATGTAGAGCCAGCTTCCAAACTATGGAAGAGAAAAATAAAAAGAACAGGACTCAATCAAATCATCGGAGCTGCTTCATGTAGCTTTAAACAAAGCATGTCTAATTATTATAATAATATTATTATAGAATCAACACAGATGACCTGATGCAGCTTATTTTTGTGTTATTTTTGCCAATTCTCCATAAAACAATTTATTTACTACTGTGCAGCAAAGTTTCATACAGATAAAAATAGCATTATATAGCAACGTCAACATACAGATATATACAAAATTATTCCCAATGTGCGTGTGTACGTGTATGTGCAGCCATACTGATGGGGTGCACGTCTATTAATAAGCTATTTGCAAAAAAAAAAACTTCTGCAGAGCAAAAAAAAAAAAATTGTCTTAGTATTGTACCGGGACCAGTACAAGCTGCACATATTTAAAAGAATAAGGACATGTCAGACTCGAGCTAAATTTCTGTCCGTTCAGCTCGAATAACAGCTAACAAACAGAATCTTAAAAAAAAAAAAACCACACATTAGACATAAGTTGTGTTGATTTCTCAGGATGACTAAGGGGGTCTGCATTTCTTTTGGCAAGCAGGTGTCAGATATGTTTACCCCATTTGATGGCGTTTAAAACACATACACACCACAAAAAATAGAAAAAAGCGATGGTAATTTTGTGTGAGATTAAAATATTAGGTCATACCTGTATCTGTGTCTGACTCGAAGACTGGGCCGGCCAGATTTCCAGGGTGGCCTGACTCCATTGTGGAGAGAGTGCTGTCAGTGAGCCAAATGCTCATGGAAGTGATTCTGCCCTGTCCGCACCACTCAAGTTCAAACGAGTAAACACCCCTCCCCTTCCTCAGCTGCACTCTTTAGAGTTGAGCGTGAGAATCCTCCAACGAGATTACTGCTGGAGATGGATGCCCAACCCCTTTCAATCACCAATCAGTCAATTCAGAAGCAAATAATAAAATATTGAACTTTTATAAATACAGTATATATATACATAAAAATACATACAGTATGTATATATTTATTGTAAGCAAGTTGTGGCAAGACAGTAGCTTATCTTATTTTATTGGACTGATAATCCTACGTTTATTATCTCGTTCACATACAGTATCTCTCCAGCCGAGTGAGAGTGTGGTAAGTCTTTTGTAGTGTTTGGACCTGTCTTTCTTTATCTTGTGTTTGTTGAACGTTAATATCAAATCATTTCTTTTGTCCTTCTGTTAGGAATTAATTAATCAAATCAAACTTTATTTCTAAAGTGCTTTTCAGATATAAAATGTAACACAAAGTGCTTTACATGTTGAAAACCCCAGAACACAAAAACAAATTAAAAACTGGTTTGGTTATTGTAGGATAAAGTGATATGAAATACATTATATTTATAAAGTCATCAATACTTTTCTGCTTGTTTGGGTTTTGTAAGTCAAGGTTGTAATCACCACAAATTTAAAAACCTTTTTGTTTGATACCAGAATAAACTTTCTCAATCAGTTAACAGATTTCTATTGTTAAAACTAGAAGCCCCAAGATTTTCTAAACCTTTTGTCTACCCCAGAAAGAGTCATCTGACACCTCTATCTGACCTGCACACTGAGGAGCGGAGTTGTTTTTGCGATTCAATTAGAGTCTCCTAGAGTCACGTTTGATGTGTTTGCCTCTCTCATATCTTTAATGAACCCCGCCCTTTATCTGCCTGACTGAATGAAGCTGTTAAGATGGCCATATAATAATACTGAGCAATATTAAGAAAACAAAAAAGAATGCAAAAGATATGGGTCTAAGTTCCTTTGGGTTTTTTTTTTTATCATTTACTAAAAAATTGCAAACCAATTTGATCGATTATTTGTCTGAGTAAAAAAATAACCTAAGTTCATTTATTTAGTTTTTTTTTTTTTTTTAATTTATCTAAAGAGACATTTGTTTAGTTTAATTTTAAATAAGAATTTTATTTCACACCAGAGTAGCTCTCTCTACCTCCTTTATTCTAACCAGACCTTTTTTTTTTTTTGAAAGTTTATTTTGAGTAGATACACAACAGGCATTTCCACATTATTAGTACAAAATACAAAACTCAAAAAGGAGTAGGAAGAAGAAAACTTGTTTGGACCCACCCCATCTGACCATCTGACCATGACCACGAAGCACCCCCCACAGGAGTCCCCTAAGGACACGATCGAATGCCTTCTCCAGATCCACAAAACACATGTAGACAGGATGGGCAAACTCCCATGACCCTTCTAGGATCCTGAAGAGGGTATAGGGCTGGTCCGTTGTTCCACATCTGGAATGGAAACCCCTCTTTGAGTTGCCACATTACCCTGGGGAGGGGGTATGTGTGCACCAATATCCCTAGCAGCTGTGGTTTTGGGGGCTCAACGCCCCTGGTGGGGTCACCCAAGCCAAACTGTTCCAGGTTAGGGGCCAGATAAAGCTTTGCTAAAAAAACTCCTTATAAAAAGTAAAACTGTGGCAAAGGTTCCCTTGCCCAGACTGAGGTCAGTAGTCCTCTCCCCAGACCAAACCCGGTGGTAGGGCACGAGAGCAAGCACCTGGTGTCCGGGCTTTTGCTCCTGGGGGCTAGCTGGGCCCGGCTCAGCTGAAACAAGGGACATAGGTTTCCCTTCCAGTGGGCTCACCACTTGCAGAAGGACTAGGCCATAGGGTTTGGGTAATGTGTGGCAATTGATGGGGGAGACCCTGGTGGTCTGACACTGGCACTCACACCCTGCAAAGACTAGTACGCTCCTATCCATAAATATTTGTATTGTATATTTAAACATGCAGGGCTTCTTCTAAAATGTAATATGACCTTTTCAGAGGTATTTTTGTGGGGATTTTGTTTTGTCAACTTTTATTCACTAATAAAGAAAAGGTTACACTTCCAAAGTTATTCAAATATTTTGTACTGATTTAGAAAAACTCATTCATGGGTGATTCAAGAGTCAAAGGTTTCCTGTAGTTGCTGAACAGCTTTTTGCTTTTCTTGTTGCAAATTTGCTGATTTATCTTTGTTTTCTAAGCAGAGCCACTGCAACAAAGTGCTGTGAGGAATTTTTTTTAATACAGCTTTTGGTGAATATTTAGGAGTCAGAAAATTTCCATGGTCAAGATCGAATGGTTGGTGTGATATATGCAATATAGTATATATACGTATATATATATATATATATATATATATAAATCTGCCAAATTGACTAATGTTTCAAACTTATAACAAAACGTGATAAACTGCAGACACATAAAAAATTGCAAAGACAAAAAAATATTTAATTTGGAATGAAACAACTGCTTTTAAGTAAACAGCTTCACAAACCTGCAACACGGGAGCAGGAAGAGAGAAATCTACAGTTGTATTACAATGTTGTGCTACAAGATACTGTGTCCTTCATGTTGTCACTTCACATTCTTATTTGATAAAGTTGTGTTTCTACGTGGAAAGAACTCCAGATGAAAATTACCTCCAACATCTATAGTGTAATACAAAGCAGCTTCTCAATGTTTTTTTTTTTTTCACACAATGTTTGTGTGCATGATCCCTGTCAAAAAAAACTTTACAGAGTTTTTAAGAACAAATGAACCTGTCACATGTCTAGATTCCTGCAGGGTTGGTTTTATAAACATGTAGCCGTGGATGTTACCAAAACACCAGATATTAAATGTTTGTGCAGCAGTCAAATGGAATTCCAAGAGTAGAAACAAATATGAGACAAAATGTAGCCTACGTCTAAAGAACATTTAACAAACTCTTCTCAAGGATTCTTTAGGAGATTAGAAATAGTTTAACGTCATAGAAAAAAAAGGAGAAAAACATTTAAACAAAGAACAAATCAAGAGCTTGAACTTTTTTGTAACACTTTCCAACATTGTTGAGTGTATGATATCAGTGAACACAGACTGGAAATAGATTAGAGTTCTCTGCTGATCAGATTCAAACATATGCCTTGATAACAGAAACAATCGGAGCTTTGAAAATGCTGCAAATCGTTTATATCAAAACATCCTCCTGCAGTGCAGAGTCTCATTTAACAGCACAGCAAGAAAAATGAAAGCAAAAAAAAAAAACCTTAAGGAACAGATGGACAAGGGGTTTAAAAAACTCTTTGTTGCATTTGTTCTTGTTTCCTAGTTCCCACCATGTAATCTTTTTAGCTTCTAGGGAAACACAAAAAAGCCCCTGTTTGGGATGTACCCTGCCCCTTGCCTCGAATCAGCCAGGATGGGCTACGGCACCCCCACAGTCCCAAAAGGGATAGATGGTTAAGGAGGTGACTTAACAAAAAAAAGTCTTTCACTTCTTTACGTCTACTGTTCGTCTCACTAGTTTCCTAAAAACATTTTATTAGTCTCACTTGTTTTTAAACAGCGGAAAATAATGGGAGGAAGGAGCGGAGGAGGGAGGAGCTCGGTGTCGAGTCATTCCTCCTCTAGGTCAAGAGAAGCAAGATGGGGTGGTTTGGTCAGGATGCCTCCCGAGTGCCTCTCTGGTGAGGTGTTTCGGGCACATCTCACCGGGAGGAGACCAACAGGCAGACCTCAGACCCGCTGGGGAGACTATGTCTCAAAGCTGGAGGGGGCATTGACTCAGGATCCTTCCAGGTGAGCTGGAGTTTTATTTTAATTTTTAGTTTAATTTTTTGGCAGGAAATGCAAATGTCAGTTATGAGTGACATTTGTTTGCTTAAAAACAACAGCCATGGCCAGCTGAATGTTAAACTGCACTGGCCTCATGAGCAGTGATGGGTATCGATTATAATCCTCTTATCGATACTAGACCTCACATCGATACCGCTTAACGATCTGGGTCTTTAACGAATCTCTTATCAATATTTTTGGAAACCAACAAATAAGTATTATGAACACGTCAAATTTAATTGGATGATGATGGAACTCACAACCAGAACAATAGTTAAATAAATGATACCTTACTCAAATAAAATAGAACACTTCACAATAATACTGAACTGGGCTGTAACAAAAACAAATGTCAATTTTAGAAATAAATATTACCGGCTATTAAGTTTAACAGTAATATGTGTTTGACATATCACTAACAAACACATAAGTTTAACATGTCATATTGCTGTGTAGCGGTTGTTGTAAAGTGTTATGTTCTCTTTTGGATATTTGTGTTTTTATAAGAAGTGTAAACTGTTTTTAAGTAGGTTCATTGTGCTACATGAATGTGATTTCATTTGTTAACTGTAATATTTGAAATTTAACTTGACCCCAGGAAGAGTAGCTTACGCAGTTCGCTGCTGATGCTAATGGGGATCTTATAATAAACAAATAAACAGAAGCAAGTTTTGTTTTGTTTTTTTGCCAAAAATAAAAAATTTGCTTTTTTTTTTTTTTTTTTTACTAAAAAATAGGTTAAAATATTAATGAAATCAAAATCAGTTGGCTTACTGTATGAAACAAGAGACACTTTAAGTACAAAAGGGTAATATTTAATTTACAGTTCCTTAGTTATGCCATATTTTTCATATTGTGCGGAGATTTGGGGGAATGCGGGAAAAACTCAGATAGATTCACTAGCTAAATTTAAAAAAAAAAGCAATAAGAATAGTAAACAGAATTGGATTTTATGAACACGCAAAAAGTACACAAAGTTTTTTTTTTTTTTTTTTAACCTGTTCTGTCCGGCGTTGTGACAAGCAGAATGATGATCTGTATGTCAAGTATTGCTGGGCAGTTTTATTTGTTTATTTTAAATGCTTTACAATCAAAATATATGTGCTTTCTGTGCTGGACCTGACAGGAATTACTAAGGAGAGGGGCAGGGGTAAGTGGGATGAAAAAGAGGAGGAATAGGGTACAGAAGAAGAAGAATGGGAGAGAAAGTAAAAAGAAAATTTGAACTGCAGTATTCTGCATCACAACCAACCTGCTGGATTATCTGAGAGGAAAAAAAGTACAAACAAGAGTTTAAACCTGTGATAAAACTGACACACACAACAAAACCTTCTAGAACAAATGACGTACAACACTAACACATGTTACTAGAGTTATAATAATATTGGTTGGAAGCAAGGAACATAGCGGACAGTAAACAGATTGATGCAGTGTGCGAGTGTGAGTGAAAGTACATGCATGCTGCCGATGTGAACCATGTGCTTATTAGGACCAACGGATTGTCACCAGCCCCAAAGGATTGGAACGAGGGAGGCAGAGACACACGCTACCCGGGCCCACGCCCATCCAGATCCCGGGACCCCGAGGCCGGGCCGAGGAGCCACCCACCCACCCAGCAAGGCGCATAGAGAAACCCCTGCCAGGGTCACCCCAGCACCAAGGAGCACGGGCCTCCCCGATGGCAGGACCCACAGGCCTCGGGGCAGACGCGGCAACCGTACCCCACGGCCCTAGGCGAGCCCAGGTGGTGACAGAAGTCAAGGCCCGGACCGAGAGGGGAGCACTCACCCCAAGGGCCCAGGGACCCGACAATCCCCAAGCCAGGGCTCAACCGGGAGCCCAGCAGGGCCAGGCTACCCCATGTGCAGTCACCACAGCCCAACATCCAGCCAGGTGCCCGACCCAGGCAGCCCAAAGACCACCTCCGCACACCTAATGTCCGTCTTCACTACCCTAGTCCCTCACCTGTAGTCCTGCCAACTCTCTAGTGATGCTCACCCCAGTGCACCTCTTAACCCCAACTGGTGACGAGGGGCCCCGGCAGGGCCAGGCGAGACCGCCCCCGGGCCCGTCTCCCCCATAAAAAACTACACAACCGTATCTCTGGGTGTCTCCAGCCCCCCGGAAGCGGGCAACACAGAAGTGACTGGCCTCCAAGTCCAGCAAACCCAGCCCCCCTCCAGGCAGCAGAGCCCCGAGATCCCGGCCGACTCGAAGGGACACAGACGGGTGAAGACCGGCCGCCCTCCCCCGGTCCCACCTGTGTATGTATGTGCTGCAATTGAAGTGGGCGAGAGAGCTTTTGCAGGTTGCGGGCCCTGTCGTTGCCAAGCGGCATTGCCTCCCAACCCGAGGACCTCTCTGTGTGTAGTTTAGTTTGAAATTTGTGTGGTGCCATTGTGCCATGTTCAGTGTCTAAGGTGGGATTTAAAATTGAGGGGGAACGGCATGAGGGGAGTGCAGGTTTCCCCACTAGGCACTCCCTCTCCGAAATACCCCTCAAAACTCTATATGAATATAAATGACTAAGATGCAGTTAAAAGTGGAGTGGAGGATGGGTGCAGACGGGGACTCAGAAGGGAGATCACCCTCCCCAAGCCTCGTCAGCGTGCCCCACCCATCCAGACCCCGCGCCCTTAGTGACAGTGAGCATGTGGCAGTGTGGGACCGGGAGAGAGCAGGCGGATAGGCACAACCGGGGGAAGGGAAACATCCCCCCGGGCGACCGGCTCCCCAGCCGGACACGGTAAGCGCCAGGGGCCCTCCGAACCAGCCAGGCAACCACGAGGCAAACAGCACGCTCCAAAAAGAGGCAGCCATGCGGGACACAGCCACCGAGGTAGTGTCCTCCGCCACACAAGAGCAGCAGGAGACCCCAGAGCCATCAGAAACAACCTCCAAGAGGCCCAAGGACCCGGGCCCACCCTCCGAGGCACCCCGTCACCACACAGCCTCGTCTTACCTTTCCTTTCTTTCTGCTACAGCCTACTTCCTTCCCTGGTCCCCTCCGCAACCCCTCCGTGCAGCAGGTGAGACGTGGATCCCCAGGTCGGGCACCAGGCGGTCCGACCGCAGTGACCACCGCGGGACAGCCTAGGCCCCCCCAGGACCCAGGCAAGAGCCCCAGCCCGCAGAAGCAAGCCCCCAGTTCCCCAAGGCCGACCCCCCCAACCCAGCCCCCACCATGACAACCAACCCCAACCAGGGTCCCACCAACGCCGTCTCAAGCTGGCAGCCACTGCCAGCCCCGTACCCCAGCAGGAGCCGGCACAGAAATCCCGACCATTTAGAGCCCCAGAACCAAGACAACACCAGACCTACTGGATGCATGGAGGCCCCGACCGCCCCCCGCTCCAAGCCCCCGGAACTAGTTTAAATCCGTACCTATTATCACCATGTTCTTACTGAGTGATGTGACTAATCAGCTGGGACCAGAGGGTCACTGAGGTTGAATCATGTTTAAAAGATGCAGACATGATCTCTAAGCTGATGTGGTCTGACAGGAGGTTTTTGTACTGGTTAATGCTAAGAGTGGTTTTGGATTTCCAGTTCAGGAGGATAGTTTTCTTTGCGATATATAAGGCAGTGAGAACCATTTGTGCCTTGTGAGTTTCAATGTTCATTTCACTCAGGTCGCCTAACAAACAAAGCTTTGGACATGCAGGGACTTTAAGTTTAGTTAATTTTGATAAGTCCTCACAGACTTTATGCCAAAAAGTTTGCACGGGTGCACAGAGCCACAGGGCGTGCATATAGTCATCAACGTAATAACGTAATAACTGTGTGTGCAAATCATAGACTGTACAAGGCCCATTTTAAATAGCCTACGTCCTGTGTAATGAGTTCTGTGAAGAATCTTGTACTGGATAAGTTGTAAGTTTGGACTGTTGGTCATATTAAAGGCATTCAGACAGATCTGCAGCCAGAATTGATGACTGGAGTTTAGTGATAGATTAGATTCCCATTTTGACATTGGGAGATAGATTGTGTCGTCTATTTTAGATACTAATTTGTAGACTTTCGAGGTGAGTTTAGGATTATTTAAATTCATGAGTTGTGTCTTTCAAACTGCTGTAATGTGCTCCCGCCCCCTGGTCCTAGTCAGAACACGAGCTGCTGAGTTCTGTAATAGTTGTAAACCCGAGATGTTTTTTTTTAGGAAGACCAGAGAGCAGGGCATTACAATAATCTATACGACTGGGTATAAAAGCGTGTATCAGCATCTCTACATTGGCCTGAGAGAGAATAGGACGGACTCTGGCAATGTTCTTAAGGTGGTAAAAACCTGTTCGTGTGATATTCTTAATGTGTGGAATAAAACTCAGCTCACAGTCAAAAATAACGCCCCGATTTTTGGCTTGTGATGATGGATAAAAAGACTGGGCTTGTAATTTAGGTAAAAGTTTCTCTCTCAGGGCTTCAGGACCGATAAGTAAAACCTCAGTTTTATCCTGGTTAAGCTGGAAAAAGTTCTCTGACATCCAAGACTTGATGTCTGAAATACAGTTAAACACAGCATCCATTGGTCGGATGTCCTCAGGAGACATGGAGATGTAAAGCTGCGTGTCGTCAGCGTAACTGTGAAAAGTGATTCCATGTCTCCTGATGACACCACCAAGAGGGAGCATATACAGGTTAAAAAGTGCTGGACCTAAAACAGAACCCTGATGCACACCACATGTAATTCTCTGGGGTTTGGAAGAATAGTTATCTAAACTTACCATAAAACTTCTGTCTGAAAGATAGGAGGTAAACCATAGGTGAACAGTACCAGAGAGGCTGACAAGGTGCTTTAACACTGTCACCAGTTTAAAATTATAACTTAGTCTAAAATCATTTAAAATCTTTGTTAAAGCTGTCTCTGTACTGTGGTTTACCCTAAAACCTGACTGGAATTTTTCCTGCAGGTTGTGTGTGTTTAAAAAACAATTAAGCTGAATAAAAACAAGTTTTACTAAATTTTGCTAAAAAAAAGGTAAGTAAGATACTGGTCTGTAATTACTAAAATCATTCAAATCTAAATTGCTCTTCTTCAGCAGGGTCCTCACCACAGCAGCTTTAAAACCACTGGGAAAGACCCCTGTCTGAAGGGAGCAATTCATCATATTTAAAAGTTCATCTTTTAAAGAATCATAAAATGATTTAAAAAAAATTGTGGGGATTGGGTCTGAAAGACATGTGGTGGGCCTCACGGAGCGGAATACTTTATCAAGACTCTCAGTATCAACCAGGATAAAACTGTCCAGTGTTTCCTCTGGTAGACAATCAGATCTGGTTAAAACAGTTGTTTGATTCAGTACAATTTCACTTCTGATTTTGTCTATTTTTCCCCTGAAGTGGTCTGAAAACTTCTCACACAGAGAGACGGAAGGAGGAAGTTTAAAATGATTAACATCAGGATGAATGAGGTGGTCAATGGTTGAAAAACAAATCTTAATGTTATTTTTGTTGTTTGTTATGATCTTTGAAAAGTGTGAATTTCTTTTATTTCTGACTGTTTTATTGTATACTATAAGTCTATCTTTGTAAATTTGGAAGTTTATTGTGTTTTTTTCTTTTCTCCATTTTCTTTCCACCACTCTGCAATTTCTCTTCATCTTTTTTAATTCTTGGTCTCTCCAGGGAGCAGTGGGCTTAGAAGGAAGTTTCTTTATTTTAATTGGTGCCACACTGTCTATTACTGTTTGTAGTTTATTGTTAAATTCATTGACAATAAAATCACATGGAGCAGGTAAAACAATTTGAGATATTTGTTGTAATATGTTTAAAAAATTTGCAGACACCTCAGGGGTCAGATAACGTTTTCTCACAGTTCCCACACAGGACTCCCGCTGAATAAAACCAGTAATATTAAAGAACACACAGGCGTGGTCGCTAAAAGGCTGTTCCACAACAGAGGACACACTCGTGGAGAGGCCATGCGTGATGACCAAGTCCAGAGTGTGTTTGTCCCCTGTTGCGGCTTGGCTCTGTAACGTGTTGGATAAAATCCATATATTTAAGAATATTTAAAAATTCAATAGAAACTGGGTCTAAAACATTATTTAAGTGTAAATTAAAATCACCAGTTAAGATAATCATACTATAAGAAAGATGTAAAATAGATAAAAACTCTGAAAATTCATTAATAAAAAGACTGCACTTCTTTGGTGGTCTGTAAATTGTGACACATAAAATTTTAGGAATATTAAAAACAACTGCATGGTACTCAAAACTATTAAAATGGTTAAATAAAACAAGTTTGGAGGCTAAAGTCTTAGAAGCTGTGCCACCTCCCCTCTTGTTATCCCTAACTGAAAAAACAAAATTAAAATCAGGTGGGGAGGCCTCTGTGAGAACTGCTGGTGCATCCGCAGCCAGCCAAGTTTCAGTTACAAATAGACAGTCAAGTTTGTTATCTAAAATCATTTCATTTACAATAAAAGTTTTGTTCAAAAAAAAGTGGACATTTAAAAGAGCCACATTAATTTTAGAAGGAGATGTACAAGTATTTCTGGATGGGTTAGGGTTTGTAAGAGTAATAAGATTGTTGGGGGACAGCAATGACAGATTATGAGAAGGTTCATGCATGGGTCATTTTCTGCTAATTCTAACCGGTATCTGAAATGTTTGAAACAATGAGGGTGTTGGTGATGAGGAGTTATGGATACAATGTGTGGAACCGGATAAATCCAATACTGTCTCACCTGATTGACTATAGTTGGCTTTAAGTCATAATGATTGCAGAGTGAGTTGAATGGACTACTGGTCTGTGGCTACAATACGAGCCATTCACGGCCATCTTAGGTAACACAGGCTCATTGGTCGAGCCCTTCTTACTATTTTTTTTTACCTTTTACTCAGGTTAGTATAAATGGATCCAGGTTTCAGTCCATTTATCATTCAGATTGAAAATGATTTCCGGATGGAAGTCGAAACGTCTCGATCAAGAATTAAACTGTCCAGAAGACTTTTTTGAAACTTTTTCTACTATGGATCACTCCTGGATGAATGAGGGACTACACGGATTAGTGAGTTGAATGTTCATGGAAAGAAGGCGAGATCCTGTGCAGTTTGGGTGAAGCCAGTTTCTCTTGAAAAGATCCGGTCTTTTGAAGAAGAGAAAAAAGTTGTCCACATAAGGAATGCCCTGGGATAAACAGAAAGAATTGAGAAACAGATTGAGTCGGCAGAGCCGACTGTACTGCATGTCTCCAAAACGAGGGGGGGTCAGTGGGCCAGTGACTACGCACTTCTTATCCAGGCAGTTGATTGTTGAGATCAAAGAAATGAAATGCTCCTTTAAGGTTTGAGACTGGTGAAAACGTAGATCATTCGTTCCCACGTGAAGAACAACAGTAGTTACAGTTGGATGCTTCTGTAAGACGTTTGGTGCATGATCCAATAAGTCCTGCACTGTAGCTCCAGAGTGACAAGAGGTCGTGGCAGAGCTTACTCTTACACGTCTGACCATAGACGTTCCTAGGACAAGTACAGTGGGCTTGGGAGCTGAAGACGGAGCCGTTTTACGAGCGTGAGAAGAATCCTGCGGTGGTGCGGTGTGTGTCTGGTCCTGTGTGTACTGCAGAGGCGCCACCGGATCCAGGTCGCGCGTGAGCACGGCCTTGCGTGAGCCCTGGTGCACGCTGAGAGATAGGGTTTCCAGTCCGTACAGGTGGGGTGACTAGTCGTGGGAAGTCAACAAGAGATTCCAAGGAGGGCGGTGTTTTGCTACTGTGTTGTTCCCACGCTACGTGCTTCGGGGCACGTGTAACCTGGTAGCTCCCAGGGCAAGAACGAACCCAGCGCTGTGGAGAAGGTTGACAATCCAAGCCTGTGAATCTGTTGTTCAGAGGGAGATATCCAGCATGAATATAACCCAAAATCAAACTAAATTAAAATGTCAGAAAAATTACTTCTATTTGGTCATAATTAATTGCTAGCTGTTGTTTCAAAATGGCTCTTCTGTCTGACAAAGAGTTTCGGCTAAAATGAAAGGAAAAGTGTACAAAACTGTGGTGAGACCGGCCATGCTGTTTGGTCTAGAAACAGTAGCACTGATTCAAAGACAGGAAACAGAGATGTTTGTAGCAGAGATGAAGATGCTGAGGATCTCTCTGGGAGTGACCAGGATGGACAGGATCAGAGGAACAGCACATGTTAGAGGTTTTAAAGTCAGAGAGGTCAGACTGAGATGGTTTGGACATGTACAGAGGAGAGAGAGAGAGAACATCAGAAGAAGGATGCTGGGTTTGGAACCACCAGGAAAGAGGACTAGAGGAAGACCAAAGAGGAGGTTCATGGATACAGTGAAGGAAGACATGAAGATAGTTGATGTGACCGAAGAGGATGCAGGAGATAGGGTTAGATGGAAAAAACTGACTTGCTGTGGCGACCCCTGGAGGGAAATGCCGAAAGGAGAAGATCTTTAGTCTGGTCTGACAATAAAATTACTTGAGCAGATTTAAAAAAAAAAAAAAAAAAAAAAACTGGTTTCCATGGTTGCGATTTTATATTTCTTATTAAAAACACATTATATTTAATTATATAGGAGATAATATAAATATAATTAATATCTTTTTATATAAATCATACATACTTTAGATTAACTTCAGCAGGGAGTCTCATTTGGGCCATTTGTTTTGAAAACCTTTTTTTTCTTTTTTTGTGAGGAACATAGATCCACTAACAAATCAGTTACACTTGTTCCAACTTGATTGATTTGGTGAAAACCTTAAATTATGAAAATAACATGACAACCCAATGCTTTTTAATTGTTTATTAGGAAGAAAATCATATGAAAAGTTCATGAACTTGAACAATAAGGAAGAACTACGAGTTTTATAAATTTAAAAGTAAAATACATTGTTTAAAGAAATGAGAGGAAAAAAAAATAATGGCTGTAACTTTGGTTTTACAATCATATTTAATTAGGATAGCAAAATTTTATTCAAATCACGTAGCAAAACAACAATGCTCACAAGTTTTTAAGGTGTTTAAACTTTAACAATAGATTTTCTTGCCAATGTGAGAGTTTTAAAAACAAAATATGGAATGTCAAATCACCGATGACCAATTTACTTGGAGTCGGTTTGTCCGCTAAGTGCACAGATTGGAATTTAAGTAAGGTTCACAGCACAGCATGGGTCTTTCTTCATTATAGGAAAAAAAAAATTATCTGCTTCAATCTGTAAAACAATAAACTGAACACATAACTACAAAAATCAGGGAAGTGCTTAAGGCAATTCATTTGTCAAACATTCTACTGAAAATAAGAAGATTTCATCACAAAAAAAAACTTCAAAAAGCAGAGGCAGTGTCAACACATACAGAAGAAGAGACGAGGAGATTTTCATTTTGTTTTTCAAGAAGATGAATTTTTTTTTCTCCTGTCTTGTGTCTCTGTGCACTAAATGATGGCCGCTGCTTGTTTCACCTCACATTTTACTAACAAAGAAGATAGAAATGGAAAAGAAAGAAAAAATATAAATTGAACAATATCTGTAATTATAAATCAATGTAAATTAAATGTAAATTAAAATTAAATGTAAAGTAAATGTGAAGGGCAGCCTGCTGCGGTGTAAGGAGTGCAGCAAACAAATTTCCCCGGTGAGGGATGAATAGAGTAATTCATTTTTTTTTTTTTTTTTTTTAAATTAGCTTTTTTTTCCATCAAAACAAAATAGTTTTGGTAACGAAGGAGGGGCTTCGGAGAAAGAGGGTGGGTAAGACGTGGTGGGAACCTAAAAGTTTAACCACGTGAGGTGGATTTGACGCCAAAAATCTATTTACTTGATCGGATTTTGGCTCGGCAAACGGGGCAGCTTTTTTTCCTCTCCAACCATTGGTCGATACAGCCAACATGGAAGAAGTGCAGGCATCGGAGCCTCCTGGAGGAAAGAAATGCAAGGTCAGTGTGAGCATCAATCTCTACACTTATTCAAAAAGAAGAAAAAAATATAAAGTAAAACATGTGATAATGAAGGAAGAGAGACCTGCGGAAAAGATGCAATATGACTTTTGTATTTCCTACCTGATTTGTTCCTGATCTTCAATTATGGACAGACAGATGATACACATGTCCTCCACCTGGTTGATGTTCCTTGTATAAACTGTCTGAAATTGATGAGAGAAAAACGTTACCAAATCAACCTGTTTGGGGTGAATCCTGCCTCTCGCCTGAAATTAGCCGGGATAGGGCACAGTATCCCCTGTGACTCCATCAGGAAGCAAAGGACAAAACTGTTGAATCGTCCACCTTCTCTGACAATCCGTTTTTTAATCCTAGGTGAACTAGCAAGGCTTATATAATTATTTAAGGCTACCGTGCTGTATTTGTTAGTGACAGTGTACTTATCGATGTCTTAAATAGATGCACCTCTGTACATCATCATCATTTCCATTTGTTCTTCATAGCTCATCATATCCTGAAATTATAAGTTAAAAATAATTGTAATAACTAAGTTATTTGTCAACAGCGTCAAGAGAATAAAGCGAATCGGGTTTATGCTGTAGTTGTTGTTTTCCTCCTCACTTGTTTCCACTGGACTTGGTTCCATGTTTAAGGTCACAAAATGGACTGAAGTAGGTTGCCAGAATCTCACTTGGTGCAGAAACTGGTTAAAAAAAAACTTTACTTCAATGCTTAAATTCTCGAGTGCTCTGTTTGGAACGCTTGTTTGGAAAACTTGACTAACGATAAAAGTTTCACACATCATTATCACGATGTGTTTGTGTCTTACACATGAGCAGAGACCCCATTCTGAGGTAATAGAATCAGATCATCCCTACCGCCTTGGTCACACACTGATTGATCAATTAGAAAGCTGAAGAAAAGAAGCAAGATTGAGAAACGTACCACTTGGGGATTTACCCTACGAAACGAAGGGAGCCTGAGCGGTGCCGGAATTAATTGTTGTGGTGCAGTTGGTGGGAGATATGCCGGTGGCGGGCCTGGCAAATGGAAGTTCCTGCAGTGACACAGACACCAAATTAAATCTGTAAAAATACTCAGAGGATCATTCTTTATAAACACAAGACTTGCCAACGGGGGTATCGAGACATGGTGGGAGGCAGAGTCACCACCTGCAATGGAAACGGGAAGAAAACACGGACTTCAGAACCTGGATTCTGTCCGGTACGGTTTCCATTGGTCGAGGGAGATGGACTGGAGGGATTGGTTGGATTGGAGAGACAGGCGGTATTCGAGGAAAGAGTCGATGGAGTCTGGTCATTGACTCTCCTGAAATAATATGTCTTTTGTTTAGAACTGTTTGAATTTTTCTGTTTATAAATGACTTTTTGGCATTTTTACTACCTTAGACGCGGCAAAGATTGGTGGTGGCATATTTTTGGCCTGATGATCCCTCGCAAGTCGGAACATGCAGTGTGATGCACAAAAAACGGACCAGCGAAAACTGGTATGGGCCTTACAGGCAGAGCAGGGCCTGCTGCTGAAGAAGATCCATTCTGACCAGTGTGATTGGGTCGATTTCCCTGGGTTGCAGGTCTGAGGTAGTGGTCATGATTGGGATTAAGACAGACACCCTGGGTCTCTACAAAGAAAGAAATTAAGACACATTAAAACCAACGTCCATAATATCTTTAGAACTTGAACACAACAAAAACGGGTGGTAAATGGAACCCAAAATAAAACAAAATTATATAAATATATTGATATATATAGTTTTAGCTTACCATCTCATTTTTTGTTTCAAAGCAATTTGTTTTGGGGAATCTTGTTTACTTTAGCTGACATTGGTTGAAATACCCTGGTAGTTTTCTGCATACAGTATTTAAAGACACTTTCCAGAGACAGAAACCAGATGAATCCACCTCTTTAACTTGACTTTTATTTTTTTTTTTTTTTTTTAAATATGATATTATGTATTTATTAATTAATGTTTGTTAATCATCTATTTTTAAACAGTTTTATTTTTTATTTAGTTTCCAGATTAATTTTTAAATTTTTTTTAACCTGTTTTACTGGTTTTAGTTATTATTCTATTCTTTGATTCTGTGTGTTAGTTCAGTGTTTCCTCATGGGGATCCTCCATCCCAGCAGCTCTGCCTGCTCAGTCTGTGGGGTCCTTACTGTGGGGGTTTGACTGGCCTAGGTGGTGCGAGTCCCTCACTTTAGCCATGTGAATCCCTCTGGTTTTGACCTCTAGAGTCATGGTTAGGCCGGCTCCCAGTGTGGATTGATCCCCAGTTTTTTATGGTTGAATCATTTGGATTTTAATTCCGTTTGCGTTTTTAATTTCTTCTGTTCAACATTTTGTCTACCTTTATGTTTGAAAAGTCAGTCAGTCAATTTTTCTTTTCAAAAAAAGAAGTATGAACCCTCCTTTTTAGACTCGGTAAATAACTTTGAAAGGGTTGATTAGCTCACTTCACGCCACTTTTTTTAATCTGGAATAGCCTGAACTTTGAGTGGAGGCGTTGTGTTTGATAGTCTGTTTGAAACATTTTTATCACTTCAGTAGCCAGGTTTCAACAGGCAAACAGATTCAAGGCCAACTGTTTACAATTCATTTTAACAGTCACATAACTGTGATTTTAGCACCACAGATAATCATAAGTATCTGTAAAGATGAGTTGGTGTAAAGTAGGGACTCACTTGTGTTGATCAAGCCTGGCCTGAAGGATTAACCACGTATACGTCATCACAGAATGGAAGAATCTCAAAGTCAGTTTAAAGTAAAGCTTTCTGCTTTTATGAGTTATTCACTAAAGACCAACATGACCATTTAAATAAAGACAAAGACAAGAAAGATTCTTAAGAGTGAAAAACTTGATTTTAATGTCAAAGTCTTCAGTCCTCAGGTGAAAAGAGGAGGGAAGGAGATCAGAATACAACGAGATGCAGAGAGCAGGCAGAGGCGACAGCAGCAGAGGGAGACAAAAGTCTGAGGGATGTAGAATGTAGAGCTAGCTTCCAAACTATGGAAGAGAAAAATAAAAAGAACAGGACTCAATCAAATCATCGGAGCTGCTTCATGTAGCTTTAAACAAAGCATGTCTAATTATTATAATAATATTATTATAGAATCAACACAAATGATCTGGTGCTGCTTATTTTTGTGTTATTTCTGACTATTTGTCTAAAAAAAAAAAAAATCAAATCACTACCATGCAGGAAAGTTTTATACAGATAAGTATAGCATTATATAGCAAAGTGAACATATAGATATATACAAAATTATTTCCAATGTGCGTGTATGCGCAGCCATACTGATGGGGTGCACTTCTATAAATAAGCCAAATGAAAAAAAAAAAAAAAAAAATCAGCTCAGTATAGTACCGTAACCAGCAAAAGCTGCTCATGCGCAAGACATGTTAGATTGAAGCTAAAGTTGCATATGAAAGACTTATTTTTGTTAGGCTTAAACTTTGCTGTTTTCAAGTTTCAGAAGAAAAAAAAAAACAGGGGTGTGCTTCTATCAGAAATAATACGGTATACATCACTGAAATTAGTTTAAAAAAGTGAAAGAACCCAAAACAATTAAATGACAAATAACCATAAAAGGGGCAATGGCAGGTGAAATCTAAAACTTAGAAACCAGGCACAGAGTGAGAAGTCTGAACTTTAAAGCTCCAACCTGACAGCTAACAAACAGAATCTTTAAAAAAACCACATGAGACATGAGTTGTGTTGATTTCTCAGGATGACTAAAGGGGTCTGCATTCCTTTTGGTAGGCAGGTGTCAGATATGTATACCCCATCTGATGATGTTTAAAACACATACACGCCACAAAAAGTATAAAAAAGTGATGGTAATTTTGTGCAAGATTAAAATATTAAGTTATTCATACCTATACCTCTTTCTGACTCAAAGACCGGGGTGGCCAGATATCCAGGGTATCCTGTCTCCATCGTGGAAGGAGCGCTGTCAGTGAGCCAAATGCTCATGGAAGTTATTCTGCCTTGTCCACACCACTCAAGTTCAAGCGAGTAAATGCCCCACCCCTTCCTCAGCTGCTCTCTTTAGGGTAAGCATTAGAATCCACCCATTAGATTACTGCTGAGATGGATGCCCCGCCCTTTTCAATCGCCAATCAGTCGATTCAGAGGCTTATCATAAAATATTGAATTGTATTTATTTATATATATATGTATATATATAGTATGTATAGTATGTATATACAGTATGTATATATATACTGTATATACATATTTATATGTATATTTGGGGGGAGACGGCAGATCAGTGGTTAGAGCGTTTGCCCACAGACCGGACGTTTGCGGGTTCGCATCCCACAGAGAGCACGACTTCGAGAAGACACCTAACTCCCATTTCTCTCACCATTGACGACGTTGTGGGCAGCCTGCTGCGGTGTAAGGAGTACAGCACACAAGTCCCCCCCCACACACACACACACGCCCCTCAGAGGAAACACTGGAGATGATAAAAGATTTAATGACATAAATAAAAGTCACTGAAAGCTAATAAAAAATAAGAAATGTTAAGGTTTAATCATCAATTAAGATCAACTAAAATTATGAATAAAACTACATCTGAGAAACTTAGTTAAAAGCAAGATTAAAAGATGTGTCTTGAGCATCTTTTTAAAAATATGAACACCCTGAGCGGCCCTGAGCTCCTCCGGCAGACTGTTCCATAAACGGGGGCCGTAGAATCCGAAAGTCCTCTCACAGTATGTGTGTGTTCTGACTTTAGGAATAACCAGGAGTCTGCTGCTGGAGGAGCGCCGAGTCCGTGAGTTTTTTTTTTTTTTTTAATCATTCATCTTGGTCAGAGTAACATGTTTTTAAATTAACATAAGCATATCACATCAATATATATCACATCAATTCAATAGGAGTAATAACAAAGTGTAAACAAGTGCAGAAATCAAAGTTTCTAATGTCTAAGAAGCAGTGTGGGAAAGAAAACTTATTTAACCCGACCCCCAGTGCTTATACATATTTACAATAATTAATTCATTTTATATTGTTTTCGACTTGGAGACAAGTTACAGAAAGGATATGGACCTGGTTACTAATACCAACCTAATAGGAAAGCAATGGTAAAGAAAAGCAAGTACTATGGTAAAGAAAAAAATGAAAACACAAACAAAGAAAAGAAATGCTCCAACAGAGCTAGCTTTACAGAATACAGTGATATAATTACATTAGACATTTTATATACTGTGACCAGATCATATGTTTATAATTTAGTTTGAATGTATTTACTTGTACATTTTGATATTGCTTGTAGGATTTGTCCAGGGTTTGTACGGTAAGAGCAGTTCTGAAAAGAAGGCCCAAGATCATTTAAACATTGAAACATGAGTAAAAGAACTTTAAAAACATACAGGAAGCCAATGCAGGGTTTTTAAAATCAGTATAATATGCTCCCGCCCCCTGGTCCTTGCCAGAACACTAGCTGCTGAGTTCTGTATAACTTTAAACCTGAAATGTGTTTTTTGGGGGGAAGACCAGAAAGAAGGGCATTACAATAATCTATGCGACTGGTGATAAAAGCGTGCATCAGCATCTCTGCATTTGCCTGAGAGACAATAAGGCGGAATCTGGCAATGTTTTTAAGATGGTAAAAACCTATTCTTGTGTAAAAATATTACATGTTTTAATAAAGAATGAAGGATGACACTTAGAGCTCACTCAGCTGATCATGAGCAGAGTGAATTAGCTGTAAACTCAGTCAAGCATGACTGATTTACTAATGTGTAATAAAAATACATCAATGCAGAAATAAATTTAGTTAAATAATATGTATTTGTATTTATTTAGATCTCCATTAGCTGTGTGAAGACAGCTATTCTTCCTGGAGTCATAATCACAAGTAAAGAGCCTTTGACGGAAATACAATAATGACAGTACACATATGAAATAAAAACACAAAACAACAACACATACATTCATACACACACACACACACACACAAACACACACACACACACACACTGGACCTTGTTTTGTAGGTGCGTTCAAATTTAGATCAGATCACTGTCAATCAACACTGACATTGGCCAGTGGTTCCAGGTAGTAGGAGCTTATTTCGAACGCTCCCACATTACATAATGGCAGAGACCTCATCACTATAGAATTAGAATACAATTACAGGTTTAATCAGAGAGAAGATGCCTCTTTAATAAAAATTTAAATTGTCTCCGGGCTGAGGAGTCCCCGTGTTTCCATCAGGATGAAGAACATTTATTGACTTCTTTAGATATTTAGCTGTAGATTAGATTAAGCTAATATTTAAACAATAATCTTTGACACATTGTTTGCTCGTCCCGGGGGAGGGATCTCTCTTTCACGTGGATCCCCATGAGGTTTCTTATTTTTTCCCCACTGATGGGTTTTTTAGGAGTTTTTCCTCACCGAGAAGGAGAGTCTAAGTGCATTAATGTGCTAGTCTTGTTTAGTTAGCATTTGTTAGTTATTTTTCTTGTTGTGTATTTGTGTTCATACATTCCTCTTTTTCTTGTGAAGCCCATTGAGACGGACATTCTGTGATTTTGGGCGAAACAAATAAAATTGAAATTGAAAATTGAAATAGTTTACTATTTGAATAAATAATGTCATTTGGTAAATTGTTCCACATAAACATGGATCGGAATTTGACAGTATTTTTACCATAATTAGTTTTTATTTTAGGTAATTTAAATCTGCCATCTATGGCATGTGTCGTTTCATGGCTGTGCCCATCAGAACTAAAAGACAGCTCTTGATAAAACACATTTGGTAATTTAGTCTCTATAACATTTCTTGTTAGTTTCAGCGAAGAGGCATCACATCTCTCTCTAACCTTTAGCCATAATAACGTATCATGCATCCATTTTACATTAGTTCTATAAGGACATTTAAGAACACAACGAGCTGCCTTATTTTGTATTGTTTGAAGTGTCTTAATATGAGAGACAGCAGCACAAGACCAGATTTCAGAACAATAATCTAACTGTGAGAGTACAAGGGTTTTTATGACATCTCCTACCATGTTAGACGGAAGCAAATGTGAACATCTTTTAATCATTGAGAGACTCCTGCCCATCCTCTGTGCTACAGAGCTGATGTGTTTGGACCAAGACAATTTATTATCAATTACTACACCAAGAAGTTTAGTCTCTTGTACCTGTTCAACAATTGTATCTCTCAAAGTTAGATTTAATTTGGGCTCATCCAGCAGCATATATCTGGTTCCAATAACAATGCATTTAGTTTTATCGATATTTAGGGCTAGTTTATTGTTTATAACCCACTGATGAACACATCTTAATTCTTCCACTAAAACACTTTAAAGCTCATTGATTTTAGATTGTGATGAATAAATTGTTGAGTCATCTGCGTGCATAGATATTTTAGCTTTTTGTAAGACTAAAGGCAAATCGTTCGTATACATAGAAAACAGGAATGGACCCAGGCAGCTTCCCTGCGGTATGCCACAGCAGATTAAAGAATACGGTCTGTCTCCTGTTTTCTAGGTAACTCTGAAATCAAAGTGATCTGCTGGACTGAAACCATAACATCACATTTTTCTAAGTTGAATATTTTGATCAATGAGATCAAACGCTGAGCTAAAATCTACTTTGTAATAAAACTGCTCCTGCCAACCTCTTATTGTCAAGTGCTGTGAGCCAATCATTTGTCATTTGAGCCATAGCTGTAGTAGTTGAATGATTAGCTCTGTATGCATGCTGAAAATCTGTATTTAAATTGTTACGTGAAAAATAAATTTGAATTTGTTCAAAAACTATTCTTTCCATAATTTTACTCAGGGTTGGCAGCAAACTTATCGGTCTACTGTTAGGGCTGCAGAAAGGCACAGTTGTATTCTTTGGCAACGGTACAATTTTTGCAGTTTTCCAGGCTTGGGGGTAGACACTCTGACGTAAACTTAAATTTCGAATGTAAGTAATTGGAAGAGCAACTATGTTTGCTAATTATTTCAAAAGTTTTGAGTCAATATTGTCGATACCTGACGGTTTTTCTTTACATTCTGATAAATATTTCTCTACCTTACTCTTTGATACTTCAAGAAATTCAAATTTACAATGTTTACCTGCCATAATGTATGTTGTACACGACCAGCTTGGTGTGCTGCAGTGTTTGATTATGTTCATTCATACAAAGCAGAGTGTATGTGTGTGTGTGTTTGTGTGTGTGTGTGTGTGTGTCTGTTGTGTGTGACATCATACTGAATAAATGTTGTAGCAGACACACAGACCAGATCCATCGCCTCCAGAAAATATTCAAAGCATCTCACTTTTACCATTTTTTTTGTTACAGACGCATTCTAAATTAAATAATTGACTAAACTGTCAACACAAAATATCCCATAATGACAATGAGAGAAATTGAGAGACACATTTTTTTTTTTAAGTTGTGGCAAATTTATCGAAAAAAACAAAAACAGGGAGGACCGGGGGAAATCCACATGTACGTACTGTCAGTATTCACAGCGTTAGCTCAATAATTTGTTGATGCACCTTTGGCAACAATTACAGCCTCAAGTCTTTTTGAATAAGATGCCACAAGCTTGGCACATTTGTCTTTGGAAAGTTTGAAGTACCTTCCTAGTTCTGTCAAGTTGGAGGGTGACTTTATTTGCAAAGCCGTTTTTAGATCTCTTTAGAAATGTTGAATAGGATATGGATCTGGGTTCTGGCTGGCCCACTTCAGGACATTCACCAAGTTGTTTTGAGGCCACTCCATTGATATCTTGGCCTTGTGCTTTGGGTCATTGTCCTGCTGAAACATGAACCGTCATCCCAGTCTGAGGTCTGGAGCACTCTGAAGCAGGATTTCATCCAGGATGTCTCTGTACATTGCAGCATTCATCTTACCTTCTATTTTGACAAGTCAGCTGATAAACATCCCCACAGCATGATGCAGCCACCACCGTGCTTCACTTGATGGATGGTTTTAGTCTGGATATCTAAGTAGTGTCTGTTCTTGTCCAAAAAAAACAACTGATATTCACCCCAAACAATTAAATTTTAGTCTCAGACCAAAAAAAACTGCGTTTCTTGTGGTCTAGGAGTATTTTGGGTGTCTTTTAGTAAATTCCAGGTGGTTTGCCTCGTGCCATTTACTGAAGAGTGGCTTCTATTGGACTACTCCACCATACAGACCTGATTGGTGGATTGCTACAGCGATGGTTGTCCTTCTGGAGGGTTCTCCTCTGTCCACAGCAGAACGCTGGAGCTCAGATAGAGTGACGTTCGGGTTATTGGTCTGACAAAGGCCCTTCTCACCCAATCACTCAATTTAGATGGTCGGCCAGCTCAAACAAGCGTGCTGGTGGAGTTAAACTTCTTCCTCTTAGAGATGATGGAGGCCACTGTACTCATTGAAATTTTCTGAGCAGCAGAAATTTTTCTGTATCCATTCCCAGTCTTGTGGCTCGAGACTATCCTGTCACAGAGGTCTACAGACAACTACAGACAACAGGATGCCTTTCCAGCAAATCTGAATTACCAAAAATTACAATAGTTGCCATTGAGGTCACCTGAGCACAAACATTTAAGAAAACAAAAGGTGAGGTGGGGATTGGATCTAAAAGGCATTTGGTGGTCTTCACGAAGTACAACACTGTATCAAGACTCTCCGTATCAACCAGGATAAAACTGTCCAGTGTTTCTTCTGGTAAACGATAAGATGTAGTTAAAACAGTTGTTTGATTTGATAAAATTTCACAACTGATTTTGCCTATTTTTTCTGTGTAGTGGTCTGCAAACTGTTCACAAAGAGAGACGGAAGGAGGAAGTTTAGCTCAGGGGGCGGCATTAGCTCAGTGGTAGAGTGTTTGTCCTTGAACTGGGAGAACCGGTTCAAATCCCACTGAGCTGCCTTGGTGTCCCTGGAGCAGACACCTAACTCCCTAGTTGCTCCCACCGTTGGGGCTGCCTGCTGCTGTGCAATGCAGCATTGCAATTTCCCCATTGTGGGACTTATAAAGGTTTGAATTATGATTAAAATCAGGATCAATGTGGTGGTCAATGGTTGAGAAAAGAATCTTAATGTTATTTTGATGGCTTGTTATAATTTTTGATAAGTGTGAGTTTCTTTTATCTCTGACTGTTTTTTGTTTGCTTCAACACTAGGACCGCTGTGTTCTAAACTACCTGCAAGCACCATGACCGTCCATTTGACCGTTAATATTCATGTTTTGCACTGCTATATTTCATAAATAAACTTTTAAACCACTCAATTTTTAAAATAATAATAATGATAAAATGTTAAATACTTTTAAAACCTAGAATAAAAAAGCAACCACCAAAGTAAAAATATCTAATTTGTCAATAGCCGACTTTTTAAAAATGTCCTCGTTATAAATTGGCTCTAGACTATATTCCAATATGTTAACATGAACTTTCAAGACTTTTCTAGAAAACAAGCCATACTTTATTCAGACAACAAGTTCTTACTCTCTTCAAGGTATCTCTTTAATATTATCTCACTCAACCTTTCTAAAATGTTTCTGTAATCACGTCAGAGTCTCTCCATAAATTAGCATATTAAAGAGACGTGCAGTTAAATTGACCGCTGAGGTGGTCTTAGTGTTACATTTTTCTTTGTAAATTTGGATGTTTATTGTGTTTTTTTTTCATTTCTTTTTTTTTTTTACTCCATTTTCTTTCTGCCACTCTGCTATATTTTTCTTTATCCCCGCGTCTGAATGATGTGGAGTTGGGAGATGGAGCCTCCTAAGGTTTTTCTATCCCTGTTTCAAAAAGTTTTGTGCACTCACATTCCACATTCATACTGCACAAAAAGTGGACTTGAACTACAAATCATAAAATCAAAATAAATTAGAATAAATAATATATAAATATGTAATATATTATTTACTATAATAAAAAAAAAATCAAAATAAATAGTGAAAACAATTATTTAGGAATTGTTGATCCGAGTGGATTTTGTTGGATCAGTAACGTCCACTTTTGATTGTGATCTACATACTTCTCATATCAGGAGTTCTTCCTCTACTGGTGGAACTAGGGCACTTAGAACAAGTCCCACAGGAGGAAAGACTCTGAACTCTACAACTTAAGGGTCGGAGGGGATCAATTTTATTTTCTGTTTTATTGTTTTAGTCTCCAATGTTGAACATTCCAGACTTGCTTCAAACAAATTAATAATAATAACAATGCATTGTATTTAGATAGCGCTTTTCAGGACTCTCAAAGACGCTTCACATATGCATTATTCATTCACTCCATACCAAGTGCTGGTAAGCAACTGTTGTAACCACAGCTGCCCTGGGCAGATTGACAGAAGCAAGGCTGCCATTTTGTGCCATCAGCCCTTCTGACCATCACCAACCAATTGCACACACGCCATTCTGACTGGGCAAAACGGTGAAGTGTCTTGCCCGGGGACACAATGGCAATTTTAATCTCAATGGCCACCCATCCAAGTACAGGCCATGTGCAGCCTGCTTAGCTTCTGAGGTCTGACTGGATCAGGCATTGACAGGCTGGTCAAATTAATCAAAAAGAAATGTCCTTATTTGTTTCAGTTATCAGATGACAACTTGTTATGGTGGCATTTTGAAAAAAAAACTTACTGTTTGGTAACTTTTTAAACAGAAGCATGGAGAGCAAGAATGGACACCTTGCATTCTGTTAGATCTTGATTGGAGTGTGTTGTATTTATGTTACCACTTATAAAGCCATGTGAGCTGGGCATGTGAGTGCATAACATTTACTAACTCAAATCAAATGTGCCTATACAGCAGGGGAGGCAAAGTTTTTGACTCGTGGGCCACTGTGGGTCTGGGAAAACTGCAAGGGAGGTAAAAGAAGTATCTTTTTTCTTTCTTCCTGTTGATAGTTATCTTGGTGATGATATGTGTATCATGGCATTTTTCTGAAATTGTTTAAGCAGCAGTTTGTTATATTCATCCTCCTTGTGATTTCTGGTAAGATCCAACCTAACCCAGGCCCAATTTGCAGTTCCACTGTTACTAACGTTTCCACACCTGTCTCTTCATGTAATGTTGGAACTGACTGTTTCAATTCATTCTGCCATCAAAAGAGTTTTGGGTTGATACATTTGAACATCCGCAGCACCTTCTAACCAAGATTGATGATATTATTCTACTGGTTTGGTTATTGTAGCATAAAATGATATGAAATACGTTAAATTTATAATTATTTCTGATTATTTCTGATTATTTGGGTTTAGCAAGTCAAGGTTGTAATCACCACAAATATAAAAGTTTTTTCGTTTGATACCAGAATAAACTTTCTCGACCGATTCAGTAAACTTGAACTTGGTGCACGATGTACAACACTTACAATTATATTTTTTGTCTTTTTTCTTTGGATTTCTATTGTTAACACTAGAATCCCCAAAATTTTCTCAACCTCCCGTCTACCCCAGAAAGAGTCATCTGACACCTCTATCTGACCCGCACACTTAGGAGCAGAGTCGTTTTTGCAATTCAATTAGAGTCCCCTAGTCCTAGTCTCCGAGTGTTAAGTCCCTTCCAAACGACTCTTAACTATCCTGCCTCTTGCCAGAAATCAGCCAGATTAGGTTCCGCCACCCCAACTGGGATAAGCAGTTCAGACATGAATGGAGAAATCCCGTATCGGCTTCAATCATTGATGACCTGGGATTTCATCTGAAAAGAGGACAGCCTGGATGGGACACCTGAAGCTGGAGACTTATTACTTCCACAAGAGTGCTGACTGTGTCAGGAAGAAACCCTCCTGCCACTTAAAAAGCTGAAGCATGCGAGCCAATTTCAATTATATTTGTAATTTTCTTTAAGAATTTCTCATCCATTTAGTTTCGTTTTCTTAACGGCTTACCACTAGTCGCAGGAGGTGCCGGATCCTATCCCGGCTGATTTAAGGTGAGATGCAGGATACACCCCGAACAGGTCACCAGTCTGCCGTGGGCCACACGCACACAATCATACACACACAAACATTCCTACAGGCAATTTCATAACGGCCATTCAACCTCACTTGCATGTTTCGGAGGGTGGGAGGAATCCGGTTTACCTGGAGAAAACCCACTCATACTTCATGCTGTGAGGCCACTGTGTTAACCGTGGTGCCCATCCACTTAGTATTATCACAATAACAGAAACATGGTTTAATGAAAACACAAATACCAATTTTTTGTGTTTCAGTTTTATTGTGCTGGAGTGTGAGCAGTACCAGGGGGAATCAAACTAGGTTCTCCCGGTCAAAAGACGGCAACTCTGCCACTGGGCCAACGCCCCCTGGGACCACAAATAGCTACGTATTTTGATATTGAAAATTACACAATGATAACAAAGAATAGAGAAAAGAAAACTGGAGGAGGGGTTGCTCTGTATGTCCACACTTCATTAGAACATGTTTTATTATCAAATATGACTGTTGCTATAAATGATGTTATGGAATGTTTAACAATAGAAATCCAAAGAAAAATCGGTCAAGAAAGTTTATTCTGGTATCAAACAAAAAACTTTTATATTGGTGATGATTATGATTATTTGTGATGATTATTTGGGTATTTCTAAACCCAAATAATCAGAAAAGTATTGATGACTTCATAAATATAATGTATTTCATTTCACTTTATGCTACAATAACCAAACCAGTAGAATAATATCATCAATCTTGGTTAGAAGGTGCTGCGGATGTTCAAATGTATCAACCCAAAACTCTTTTGATGGCAGAATGAATTGAAACAGTCAGTTCCAACATTACATGAAGAGACAGGTGTGGAAACGTTAGTAACAGTGGAACTGCAAATTGGGCCTGGGTTAGGTTGGATCTTACCAGAAATCACAAGGAGGATGAATGTAACAAACAATTTCAGAAAAACACCATGATACACATATCATCACCAAGATAACCATGCACAGGAGGAAAGAAAAAAGATACTTCTTTTACCTCCCTTGCAGTTTTCCCAGTCGGAAAGTCATTTTTCAGCCTATTCTTATCCAAAAACAAAGCAACTTGGACCCATTTCTTTTGCATTCTTTTTTATCTTAACAGCTTCATTCAGTCAGGCAGATAAAGGATGGGGTTCATTTTAAACATGAGCGAAGCAGAAATATAAAACGTGTGGGGAAAATTTTTAGTTTTATTTTCAAAAAACTCAATTGAAGCCTATATTTTCAGTCAGTATTCGATCAAATTTATTTCCTTTTCAGATTGTTTGTCGATCCACAACCCGTATCTGCTCTTAATCATGTGATAAGACCCACCGTGACCCATGAGTCAAAATTTTTACTTTTCCTGCTGTATAGGCACATTTGATTTGAGTTGGTAAATGTCATGCACTCACATGGCTTTATATAACACTGATAAATGAAACAAGATAGATGGCCATCACATAATTCCAGTAGTAACATATAAACAACGCACTCCAATCAAGATCTAACAGAAAACAAGGTGTCCATTCTTGCTCTCCATGCTTCTGTTTAAAAAGTTACCAATCAGAAAGTTTTATTTTCAAAATGCCACCATAACAATTTGTCATCTGATAACTGAAACAAATAAGGACATTTTTTTTTGACCAGCCTGTCAACGCCTGATCTCGTCAGACCTCAGAAGCTAAGCAGGCTGCACCTGGCCTGGGCTAAACTTGGATGGGAGACGAATAGGTCCTCAGTCTTTTGCAGGGACACACATACAGATCATATGAGCAACTTCATAGCAGCCAATCACCCTAACACACATGTTTTTGGAGGGTGAGAGGAAACCAGAGTACCTGTAGAAAACCTACACAGGAAGAACACGCAAACTCCACACAGAAAGCCAGTACCCTCAAACTTCCAACTGTGAGTCCACCATACCGTCCACTGCACCACCGTGCTGCCTCAGTATAACACAGGATTTATTTCTACCAAAGAATAACTTAAATAAATACAAGTACAACAAAGTCCAAGTTTTATAAACTCAAGAGTTTCATGAGAATCATTTAAAGTAATCAATAAACTATAAAACAGACTACAGGAAGAGTTCTCACAAAAACTATTAAGGATAAAAGCACATATCTAAAGTTTTTAACTTTTTTTCCAGTTCAGTTTAAATAAAAAATCAGATTCTAAGTTTCAGGCCTGGAATGAGGATCTTAGAACAAACCAGTAGGAGGCGCACTGGAAGTTTACATGTCGCAACATTTACAAACAGTTCATTAATCAATAAAAGTGGTTCATGAGAAAATCTATAAGACCAGGTTTACTGAACCAGTAAACCAGTGATTATCTAGATATTTTTAAGTCTTTTGAGTCTCTGACAGAATATAAGAGAGGAAATCATGGATAGGGGGTTTCCCCTCCGTGTGTGTGTGTGTGTGTGTGTGTGTGTGTGTGTGTGTGTGTGTGTGTGTGTGTGTGTGTGTGTGTGTGTGTGTGTGTGTGTGTGTGTGTGTGTGTGTGTGTGTGTGTGTGTGTGTGTGTGTGTGTGTGAGAGAGTGTGTGTGTGTGTGTCCATCCACTTCTGGATAAACAGTGGAGCTCCTTCTCCAAGAGGCTCAGAAAGCTCAATTACCACCCAGTACCGGAAAAGTTTCATTCCCGACACAATAACACTTTACAATAACTCACAGAATAACAGATAACTGGTTCATGTAATTCATCACTGTTTGTCGTTTTGTCCCTTTTCATCACTATATCACTTTTGACACTTTTTACCTCCTCGTGCACAGTCTGTCCTGCTTGTTTAATTGTTTTTTTTTTTTTATTATTTTCCCCAGATTGTCCCCCAACTTTTTTCTTGATACCACTTAGTAACTTCCTACGTAAACATGGCGAAGATTGGTCTGGATAATTTTATTTGGGTGTTTTTGTTTTTCCTTCAGATGTTAAGTTCTTATAGCTTACGCTTGTTCCAGGACAATTTGAGGAATCTATTGAGAACTTCACAGTTTTACTTTTGTTTACGTTGGCGTTGCTAAGTTTTCTTGTACTTCCCAACCTTGCTTTGGTTGTTTCCTCCTCAATATCGATGTTCTCCAAAGACGATTTAGAAGCAAAATCCTTGAAGACACATTTCAATATGCTTCTGTTCTGTTTCTGCAATTTTGGTTCTTGTTTCCTGTTACTTTTCTTAGTGTTTTCGTATACAGTGTTGTGATCAGTTTTTGCTGTCAAATTTTCCAGCTCGGTGAGTTCTTGATCGTTCTCAAAATTTTTCTGGGGACTTTTGACCTATGATATATATATATACATATATATATATATATATATATATATATATATATATAAATCTGCCAAATTGACTAATGTTTCAAACTTAAAACAAAACGTGAGAAACTGCAGACGCATAAAAAATTGCAAAGACTGTTTTTAACTGCTTTTAAGTAAACAGCTTCACAAACCTGCAACACGGGAGCAGGAAGAGAGAAATCTACAGTTGTATTACAATGTTGTGCTACAAGATACTGTGTCCTTCATGTTGTCACTTCACATTCTTATTTGATAAAGTTGTGTTTCTATGTGGAAAGAACTCCAGATGAAAATTACCTCCAACATCTATAGTGTAATACAAAGCAGCTTCTCAATGTTTTTTTTTTTCACACAATGTTTGTGTGCATGATCCCTGTCAAAAAAAACTTTACAGAGTTTTTAAGAACAAATGAACCTGTCACATGTCTAGATTCCTGCAGGGTTGGTTTTATAAACATGTAGCCGTGGATGTTACCAAAACACCAGATATTAAATGTTTGTGCAGCAGTCAAATGGAATTCCAAGAGTAGAAACAAATATGAGACAAAATGTAGCCTACGTCTAAAGAACATTTAACAAACTCTTCTCAAGGATTCTTTAGGAGATTAGAAATAGTTTAACGTCATAGAAAAAAAAGGAGAAAAACATTTAAACAAAGAACAAATCAAGAGCTTGAACTTTTTTGTAACACTTTCCAACATTGTTGAGTGTATGATATCAGTGAACACAGACTGGAAATAGATTAGAGTTCTCTGCTGATCAGATTCAAACATATGCCTTGATAACAGAAACAATCGGAGCTTTGAAAATGCTGCAAATCGTTTATATCAAAACATTCTCCTGCAGTGCAGAGTCTCATTTAATAGCACAGCAAATAAAGTGACGGCACATAAAAATAAATAAATAAAAAGCCTTAAGGAACAAATAGACAAGGTGTTAAAAAAAACTCTTTGTTGCATTTGTTCTTGTTTCCTAGTTCCCACCATGTAATCTTTTTAGCTTCTAGGGAAACACAAAAAAGCCCCTGTTTGGGATGTACCGTGCCCCTTGCCTCGAATCAGCCAGGATGGGCTACGGCACCCCCACAGTCCCAAAAGCGATAGATGGTTAAGGAGGTGACTTAACAAAAAAAAGTCTTTCACTTCTTTACGTCTACTGTTCGTCTCACTAGTTTCCTAAAAACATTTAATTAGTCTCACTTGTTTTTAAACAGCGGAAAATAATGGGAGGAAGGAGCGGAGGAGGGAGTAGCTCGGTGTTGAATCGCTCCTCCTCCAGGTTGAGAGAAGCCAGATGGGGTGGTTTGGGCATCTGGTCAGGATGCCCCCTGAGTGCCTCGCTAGGGAGGTGTTTTGGGCACGTCCCACCGGAGGTGAGGTTTCTTGAGGCATCTTGGTTTCCTCCTGATCTCTATTTGGATCATTAACATGACATTGTGATCTGTAGTGAGAGGAGGGAAGAGGTGGAGGAAAAGCTGGAGAGGTGGAGGTTTGAAGATTAGTCAGAGAGAGAAGAGATAAAGAAGGTAGAAGATTTTAAGTATCTAGGATCAACAGTCCAGAGCAATGGAGAGTGTGGAAAAGAGGTGAAGAAGCGTGTGCAGGCAGGCTGGAACGGGTGGAGAAAAGTATCAGGTGTGATGTGTGATAGAAGAGTTTCAGGTAAAATGAAAGGTAAAGCGTAGAAAACTGTGGTGAGAGCGGCCATGCTGATTGGTCTAGAGACAGTGGCACTGAGAAAAAGACAGGAAACAGAGATGGAGGTAGCAGAGATGAAGATGCTGAGGATCTCTCTGGGAGTGACCAGGATGGACAGGATCAGAGGAACAGCACATGTTAGAGGTTTTAAAGTCAGAGAGGTCAGACTGAGATGGTTTGGACATGTGCAGAAGAGAGAGAGAGAACATCAGAAGAAGGATGCTGGGTTTAGAACCACCAGGAAAGAGGACTAGAGGAAGACCAAAGAGGAGGTTCATGGATACAGTGAAGGAAGACATGAAGATAGTTGGCGGGACTGAAGAGGATGCAGAAGATAGGGTTAGATGGAAAAAACTGACTCTCTGTGGCGCTCCCTGAAGGGATATGCCGAAAGAAGAAGAAGGAGTCGAGTTTATGAATGTCAATGAATTAATTTTCTTCTGCCAACGATTGATCAGTCATAAAAGTTTTTTAAAAATCCACACAATAAAACAAAGTGTTTTTTAACATAGTCATAATCTTTTAGTATTTTTCCAAGCACAGAACAATTCCAAAGTTTTTAAGAATGGAAAAATTTTCATAAAAAACATAAAAAAAAAAAACTGATTGTAAATGATTAAGCAAACAATATTTTTATTGTGATTTGTTAAACTTTTGAGTATAATCAATTTTTTACACACAAAATGATTGATGTTTGCAGTATGACTTTATCATGAGTAAGTGGTATTTATTTTGTTTTTATTTATGCCTAGATAGCGAAACACAAATCAATAGAACTGTTTAAACAATGCTTTTAAAACAAGAACTAATCTATCTAGGTCAGGTTTTTTACTTTTCCTCTGCCTCCTTCACCGACTCCTCCTCGAACTTTTCTAATAACTCTTCCTTCTCTTCTTCCTCAAATTCTTCGTCTGAATCTGTACTTTTGACAGCCTCCAATTCTTCATCGAACTCAGGGTTGATGTAAATATCAGGTGCTGGTACTAGATGTGGCTCGGGTGGAGGGGCAATGGGAGAATGGAAGTTGTCAAGCCCTAAAAGATAGAAAAAAAATAATAATAATTGACTTTCAAACATTCAGTTTTTCAGTTGAAACTAAGCAAATTTCAGGAGTATGCAGTCTGTCATATCTGACCTGTTCTTTGATCCATTTCATGGAAAAATCCTTCAGATAACTCCATATCACTCCCTTCACACAACCCCCCTGAGACATCTTCAGGGGAATGACAAGGCAAAAAAACATCACTAGAAAAAAAAAAAAGAAGAAGAAAGCTGTTAAGATTGTATCTTCAAAATATTATGACAGACATGTAGAACACAGCATAACATAAAACTCAATTTAAGAAAAAATCTACATTAACAGTAAAATTAGCTAAAATATTTACAAGAAAAGTTTGAAAATGAATGAACTGAAGACAATACTTGAAGACCAGGGATGGGACCTATTACAGGCTAAATATTACTATTATTTTTGCAGATCCAAACCCCCTATTCAAATTATACCACGTAATTCTTCATTCATCCAGGAGTGATCTATCATAGAAAAAGCTTCAAAGTCAAAAGGGGAAACTTCTTAATGAGAATCTATTCTCTCTTTGGGGTAGCAGTTTCAGTTCACAGGGTTATTAACATGTGAACACTAGGGGAGCATCTTACTGGATGTTTAGTTTCGGTGAGGACAATAGATGGTAAGTAGACAACGTTAGAGAATAGCTAGACCCTGTCAATTGTAAAAAAGGTACTTACTTTTTCATGAGTGGGCAAGACAATGGCCATCACACAGCGGTGTAAGGAGTGTAGCACACAAATTTCCATGGTGAGGGATGAATAGAGTAGTTCATTTAATTTAATTTAATTTATATTGCTAATACAGCAAAAAACCTTTCTATTACACATTACTATTACCCATCCCTGTTGAAGACACCCCTTTTTGCACATACTGTAAATCTACTTGTAGCTTTGAAGCTTATTAAAAAAAACACATTTGGATGTTGTAAACCTTAATATTCATAATTTATCCGAATTTAATTTGATTGGTTTTAAGGAGAGTAACCTAAAAAACAAACATTTTAAAGCAACATTTATGTTGAAAAGGATTGCTTTAAAAACACCTACTTGTAGTGTAAAAACACAATGCTAAACACACAAACTAAAGAACAATTTCTCAAATTAAAATAAACAGATCAGTTGATTCTTAATGTAGTTTTGATGTACAACACAGAATGGTAATTCATTTAAAAATGATTGATTGCATTGATTGATTCGAACAGAAAAGCTATTTTAAAAGTTATTTTACTGCAATTTTTTTGGCAACAATACCGTGTAATCCCTCATTTATCCAGGAGGGATCCATCGTAGAAAAGGCTTTAACGTTGTCTTCTGAACAGTGTAGTTTCTGATCGAGACGTTTTGGCTTCCATCTGGAAATCCTTTTCAATCTTATAAAATGATCTGAGAACTGGTTCTAAACGTACTGAGATCCCTAAGGAGGGGGTAATCCAAACCTGATTCAACCGTGATTGGACAGGTAAGTATGTTATTTACAAGTGAGAGCAGCGCAGCACAGTCTAAAATGGCCAGCTGTTTATCCCTGGTGTCTTCACGGGTAAACTTGATGTTAGAATCCACAGCGTGGATTTGTGATCTGAACAATTCCAGAACTCTTTTGATGAACCCTTCTTCTACAACTCTACAGCTGACCCTTCCCACCCTGGACATGGACTTTTTGAGCGACTCCCCTCGGGCAGGAGGCTCCGGTCCATTCGGACCAGAACGTCCCGCCACAAAAACAACTTCTTCCCTTCTGCCGTTAGTCTAATTAATACTTTATAACCTGAACCCCACATCTCTTAGTCACCTCCCTCTTGTCACTTTACTATCTTTATTATTTTTTTATTATTTTCTATGACATTGCACTACTTTTCTTTTTCTTTCTGAGCACTCTGTTTTGTTAAAATTATTTTTATTTATTTTATTTTTTATTATTTTTATCTTATATTATTGCACACCTGTATCAAAGCAAGTTCCTAGTCTCTGATATTCTCATTGACATGGCAATAAAAGCATTCTGATTCTGATACTGATTCATAACGAGATCTATTCTCTTTTTGGGGTAGCATTTCCCAGGACATGTGAATCATCACGTGAACAGTAGGGGAGCATCTAACTGGTTTTTAGTTTCTGTGAGGACTGTTGGAGTTAATTAGACTACTTTAGAGATGATGGACCCACTCATGTGTAAATAAGGTACTTACCGGACCAATCACGATTGAATCAGGTTTGGTTTAGTCCCTCCTTAGGGAACTAGTTGAAACATCTCGATCAGAAAAAAAACACTGTCCAGAGGACAACTTTCAATCTCTTCTACGGTGGTTAATTCTACCACGACACTTACTAAGTTTCATGAATACTTTTTATGTTTACTTGTTTATCCATTACAACACAAATGTGTGGTGTGAGGCCTTTTAGGCCTGCTTGTTTGTTTTTTTTCTCCCCCGAAACTCACAGGTGCTGGATGGCTTCTAACGGGAGGATTGGCTGATTGCTCCCAGCTGCACAGACTTACCGGTGGCTATGAAAGACCTGGTGTCACCCACAGTCTCTGTCAGGTCTTCAACGATTCTAGTGGTAAACTGACCACCTCTAAGCTGAGTCAAATTTTGATATCAGACTAATTTTCTTATTCTCCTCACAGGAACCTTCAGCCCTTCCTCTTGGCCATCCAGCACTGCCTGAAGCCGTTATCTCTCTGCTGTGGATTCCTTTGTTCAACATTTAATAAACTGTTAAACCTGCATTTGGATCCTCCTCATTCCCTCTCCTACACAACAGAAGACCTGACCAGAATGGATCCAGCGGGTTCTGCATCACCCTCAGTGTCAGAGATTCTGACCCGACAAGGAATATTCCTGGGACAACAACAACAGGCCATAAAGGCCCTTATGGACGAAAATACTCAATTAAAAACACAGTTACAGGCTTTAACAGACAAAGTAAATAATCTAAGTTCTCTTTTTCTGTCCACAGCCTCGGCACCTCCTTCAGCTATGCCCAGCCCACTCATGGACCACCATATTACGGACCCGGAACCTTTCCATGGAACCCTGGGGAAATGTCATGGGTTCCTCTTGCAGTGTTCAAATGTCTTTGCTCTAAGACCGCGGACCTTCGAATCAGACAAAGTTAAGAATTTGTACATTGTGGGTCTTCTTCGGGGCAGGGCACTGGAGTGGGCCGAGGCCGAAGACGCGGCAGCCCCCCTGGCTGATCACTCAACATCTGATTTTCTGAGTTTATTCAGAACCATGTTCGAGGTGCCGGACCGGGCTGGAGATGCCTCCCAGCGTCTACTCCACCTTTCCCAGGGAACTCTATCTGTGGCGGAGTTCTCCATCTCATTCCGGACCCTAGCAGTAGAGGCTGGCTGGGGACAGAAGGCACTAAGAGGGGTGTTCCTAAATGCCCTGAATGATCCTCTGAAGGATGAGCTAGCTGGCAGGGGGACCCATCCACATTGGAGGAACTCATTTCGCTGGCAATACAGGTAGACAATCGTCAAAGAGAGAAACGATATGAAAATACCACCCGGGCCCTACACCCTACTCCAGTTCACAGCCATCGACAGCCTTCCTCGGTCTGCCCCCCGCCTAGGGCATTTGCATCTGTTCCACAAGAGGCTGAGCAGCCTTCCACAGAACCAATGCAGTTGGGACAGATGCATCTAACCAAAAAGGAAAGAGAGGTTAGACTAAAAGAAGGGAGGTGTCTCTATTGCGGGTCGAGAAGTCACTTACTCTCAGCTTGCCCTTGTCGCCCAAAAGACGGGGCCCACCGGTAGACCTAGGGTTACGGGTGGGCACAACTAGATGTCATGGTACCCCTAGGCTTATGATTCTTGTGACACTAACCTCTGGTTGTTCCTCTTCCTTTCCGGTCGAAGCGTTGGTGGATTCCGGGGCCGACGGCAACTTCATCGACGCAGATTTTCTCCGTCAGTGTGGATTCCAGTCCCAACCACTCGGAGAACCCATTAATGCCACGGCGATCGATGGACACGTTATCACCAGGGTGACCCACCAGTCCTCCCCGTTGGAGATGGTGGTATCGGGTAATCACCGTGAGCACCTTTCGTTTAACGTTATTTCTTCACCCGGCTCACCCCTTGTGTTAGGTTTCCCCTGGCTTAGGTTGCACAATCCACAGGTCGACTGGCAAAACCGGCATATCGTCGGGTGGAGCAATCAGTGCCATGCAACTTGCCTCCAATCTGCCGTGACAACCGTCTCTTCTGACACGGTAGGCTCAATCGACCCGGTGGACGTTGCGTCTATCCCGGCAGAGTATCATGACCTCAAAGAGGTCTTCAGTAAGGAGAGGGCACAATCTCTCCCGCCTCATCGGCCATATGATTGCGCCATCGACCTCCTCCCTGGGGCAACCTTACCCGCCAGTCGCCTGTACAATCTGTCTGCTCCAGAGAGGGGGGCGATGGAGAAGTACATCAATGAGTCCCTGGCGTCGGGGCTTATCCGCCCTTCCTCGGCACCCATAGCAGCGGGGTCCTTTTTTGTGGGTAAGAAGGATGGTTCCCTCCGTCCGTGCGTCGATTATCGGGGTCTTAATAACATCACCGTTCGCAACAAATACCCGTTGCCCCTCATTAATTCGGCGTTCGAGCTACTTCAGGGAGCCCGGGTCTTTACAAAACTCGATCTGCGTTGCGCCTACCATCTCGTCCGAATGCGGGAGGGGGACGAGTGGAAGACGGCGTTCAACACCCACCTGGGCCAATTCGAATACTTGGTCATGCCTTTTGGGTTAACTAACGCTCCCGCAGTCTTCCAGGCATTCATTAACGATGTGCTCCGTGACTTCCTTAATCGTTTTGTCTTTGTTTATCTGGACGACATTCTTATTTTTTCGCCCACTGTTGAGGAGCACATCGTCCATGTCCGTGCGGTACTCCAGCGGCTCCTTGAGAATCGTCTGTTTGTAAAGGCTGAGAAGTGCGAGTTCCATTCTCAGTCCGTCAACTTCCTTGGTTTTATTGTACACGCTGGGCAGGTTTGCCCGGACCCCGAAAAAGTTAGCGCGGTGGCTGAGTGGCCTCGACCCAACACCCGTCGCAAACTACAACAATTTCTGGGTTTCGCAAATTTTTACAGGCGTTTCATTCGCAATTACAGTCAGGTAGCTCTTCCCCTTACCCAGCTTACTTCCACAGCCAGACCGTTCGTTTGGTCTCCCCAAGCAGAGGGTGCATTCACTGAGCTTAAAAAGAGGTTTACCTCGGCCCCCATTCTGGTCCAGCCCGACCCCTTGAGGCAGTTTATTGTGGAGGTGGACGCCTCGGATTCAGGGGTGGGTGCTGTGCTGTCCCAATACCATCAGGAGGATGGCAAACTCCATCCCTGTGCCTTTTTCTCTAAGCGTCTCTCTGCAGCTGAACAAAACTACGATGTGGGGAATAGAGAACTGCTCGCAGTCAAACTGGCACTCGAGGAATGGAGGCACTGGCTCGAGGGCGCAGAACACCCATTCGTGGTCTGGACAGACCACAAAAACCTCGCTTACATCCAAGCAGCTAAGAGACTCAACTCTCGACAGGCCCGGTGGCAGCTGTTCTTTACACGCTTTAATTTTACCCTCACTTACAGGCCGGGCAACCGCAATACCAAACTTGACGCCCTCTCCCGCCTGCATGATGGTCATCAGTCCAGATCGGAGCCGGAGCCCATTCTACCCCCCTCCTGTGTCATTGGGGCAATCACTTGGGAGATCGAGACTGCAATAAGGGATGGTCTGCAGCATGATCCGGACACCGGTACTGGCCCAGCTAACCGTTCGTATGTGCCATCCTCTGCCCGCTCCCAGGTTCTCCTATGGGCACATGCATCCCGGTGGTCCTGTCACCCTGGGATTCGCCGTACAATGGCGCTTCTTCAGCGGCGGTTCTGGTGGCCAACGATGGAGGCAGACACTAGGAATTTTGTCGCTGCCTGTTCTGCCTGTTCCCGGGGCAAGGTCCCTCATCGTCCTCCTGCGGGGCTGCTCCATCCCCTACCGGTTCCCAGTCGTCCCTGGTCCCATATCGCACTGGACTTTGTGACCGGACTCCCTCCCTCAGAAGGTAACACTGTTGTGGTCACGATTGTGGACCGATTCTCCAAAGCTGTACATCTGGTGCCTCTTCCTAAACTCCCTTCAGCCTAGGAGACTGCATTGCTCATGGTGACCCATGTGTTCCGTCTGCATGGTATCCCTCTGGACATAGTCTCTGACCGGGGTCCGCAATTCACATCAGCTGTTTGGAGGTCCTTCTGTAAGGCGCTGGGGGCTTCCGTCAGCTTGTCATCTGGCTTCCACCCCCAATCCAACGGCCAGTCGGAGCGGGCTAACCAACACCTGGAATCCACATTACGGTGCGTGTTGGCCTCTGCCCAGTCCACGTGGTCGTCTCATCTCCCGTGGATTGAGTATGCCCATAATTCCCAAGTTAGTTCCTCCACAGGATTGTCCCCGTTCGAGGCTTCTCTGGGTTACCAACCCCTATTGTTCCCGGATCAGGAACAGGAGCTGGCCGTCCCTTCGATGCAGCTCCAGATCCGACGACACCGTCGTCGGATCTGGAGGAAAACTAGGAGGGCCCTCCAACAGGCCTGCGGCCGGGCTCGGCGCCAAGCTAATCGCCACCGTCAGCCAGCCCCAGCATATCAGGTTGGTCAGTCTGTCCTTCTGTCTACCAGGAACATTCCCCTCAGGGCAGAGTCTCGCAAGCTTTCACCCCGCTTCATTGGCCCTTTCCGGATCCTGCGGCTGGTCAACCCGGTCTCGGTAAAGCTCGCCCTGCCCTCTTCCATGAAGGTACATCCTGTGTTCCACGTCTCTCAGATCAAACCGGTTTCTACCAGTCCCCTCCAGCCTCCTTCTGCTCCCCCTCCACCTCCTCGCCTTGTCGACGGCTCGGATGCGTACACGGTCAACCGTCTTTTGGATGTTCGTCGCCGAGGTCGGGGTCTACAGTACCTCGTGGACTGGGAGGGTTATGGCCCGGAGGAACGGTGCTGGGTGCCCCGTTCAGCGATCCTGGACCCTGGCTTGGTCCGGGACTTTCACCGCCGCTTTCCGGACAGGCCTGGTGGTCCGCCAGGTGGCGTCCGTAGAGGGGGGGTACTGTGGTGTGAGGCCTTTTAGGCCTGCTTGTTTGTTTTTTTTCTCCCCCAAAACTCACAGGTGCTGGATGGCTTCTAACGGGAGGATTGGCTGATTGCTCCCAGCTGCACAGACTTACCGGTGGCTATAAAAGACCTGGTGTCACCCACAGTCTCTGTCAGGTCTTCAACGATTCTAGTGGTAAACTGACCACCTCTAAGCTGAGTCAAATTTTGATATCAGACTAATTTTCTTATTCTCCTCACAGGAACCTTCAGCCCTTCCTCTTGGCCATCCAGCACTGCCTGAAGCCGTTATCTCTCTGCTGTGGATTCCTTTGTTCAACACTTAATAAACTGTTAAACCTGCATTTGGATCCTCCTCATTCCCTCTCCTACACAACAAAATGATAATAATAAATTTGTTTGAAATAATGGATCGCGTATTCCAAGGCCGTTAGCTTAAAAAAGGAGCAAACGCACCATTTCAGTAGGTCTCAGTTTTTTACACAGTACTAACCTGTTTTGATCTTCGTCGTCCTGGTGAAGGGGAGAATTGTTGTCCCCGTCAGACATCTTCGTTTTCTATAAAAAAAAAAAAAAAAATGTTGATATAAAATCAGACAAAATAAACAATCAAAAA
Organism: Neostethus bicornis; assembly: GCA_902685375.1. Lineage (NCBI taxonomy): Eukaryota > Metazoa > Chordata > Actinopteri > Atheriniformes > Phallostethidae > Neostethus > Neostethus bicornis. The sequence continues at coordinate 6,470,804 of CACRXE010000001.1, read as the reverse complement.
CCCAGAAAATCAAACATTTATTTAAACTGCTGAGACGCGAAAGAAGGAAACAGTTCTCTGATTGGTCGTCTGGGTCACATGTGTGAAATTACTTTGTTGAAATTATAATACTTCAATATATTTGGGTATTTTATATATTTATTGATTGATAATAATCATTTACGTTTTTGTTTTGTTTTGTTTTTTTTGCATTTTAAGAGTATAATTTTTGAACAAATACGGACACCAAAATCTAAAAAAAAAATAATAATAATTACGCGACTCACGGAGTCACCTCGTTTGTTTTATGCTTTACAACTTGCAGAAACATGCAAATAGAATAAAGTAAGACATTTACAACACGAAAAGAATGACAATTACTTAATTTTTTTTTTTTTTACTCCAAGTATTTGAAAAACAGACGGACGGTGGTCACGTGATAGAATGGGGTTTCATGTTCATTTATTTGTGTCAGAGAATTATAGTAGAAAAAATTTCAAAAAAGTCTTCTGGACAGTTCAGTTCTTGAACGAGACGTTTCGACTTCCATCCGGAAATCATTTTCAATCTGAATGAAATGGACAGAAAACTGGATCTATTTATACTAACCTGAGTAACAGGTAAAAAAATAGGTAAAAAAAATAGTAAGGCAGGACTTGACCAATGAGCCTGTGTTACCTATGATGGCCGTGAATGGCTCCTATTGTAGCCACAGACCAGTAAACGAACCCTATTATAAAAATGCTAAAAGCCTAGTGAATATAAATTCCTGCTAACGAGAGTCGTAAAACTGGGTCACGAGGTGCCATGGCTTCTCAAAAGGCTGCTGTAAATACCAGGCAAAAAGTATCTAACGCCTCCACTCCGATTCAGCTAGGGATTTTCTTTCATCACAAAGATAGCTTCCTTCACCCCCCATGGACTAAAAATGACACCTCGTGACCCAGTTTCACGCCTCTCGTTAGCAGGTATTTTCTATTAACTAGGATTTTAGCATTTTTATAATAGGGTCGTTTACTGTTCTGTGGCTACAATAGGAGCCATTCACGGCCATCTTAGGTAACACAGGCTCATTGGTCAAGCCCTGCCTTACTTTTACCTTTTTTTTTTTACCTTTTACTCAAGTTAGTATAAATAGATCCAGGTTTCTGTCCATTTCATTCAGATTGAAAATGATTTCCGGATGGAAGTCGAAACGTCTCGTTGAAGAATTAAACTGTCCAGAAGACTTTTTTGAAACTTTTTCTACTATGGATCACTCCTGGATGAATGAGGGACTACACGGACTTGTGTCAGAGAATTAATTAAAAAATGACTCAGTATTTTTAAAAAATACATTTAATATCCCATCAGTGCTGTCGGTTTTTTACTTTGAAATGCACTGGGTGTGTATGACTGTGAGGGAATGCAAGCATTTTTCTCACCATTGTTTTTAAACATGCCAAAAAGTGACCACAGCTCCCATAGTTTTTTACTCACATGTCCAATAGATGACTTTATGGGTTTAAGAGCACATCATCAGGTTGGAATTTTACAATGGATCCAATGAAATTATTCTTCTAGCCTCTCAAAGTGGAATCTTTTTTAACTCTGTTTGGCTTGTGAAAGGCTTGTTAATTGGCAATTTTTCCATAACAATGGACTTTTAGACAAAATGGTGGGATTCACCTCTGTATAAATTTGTGCAGGCTCAGGTATTCTCGAAATTCTATATTTTTAGGAGCAATAGGTTGAATTTTTATTGTAAAGATGAAGTGCTATCCACATGTTATCCATCAACCTAGAAAAAGATAGGTCACTGCTGCAGGAAAGCAGGTAATAGTTGAATGAAAACATTTTATTTTTTACGGTAACATAAGATTTTTCACCAAGTGTGAAGCGGCCGGGATGCAAATCAGCGCCTCCAAATCCAAGCCCATGGTCCTCGCCCGGAAAAGGGAGGAATGCCCCCTGCAAGTCAGGGACAGGGTCCTGTCCCATGTGGAGGAGTTTGGTATGTCGCTGTCTTGTTCACAAGTGAGGGAAGGATGGAGCGGGAGATCGACAGGCGAATATATGCGGCATCCACAACAATCAGGATGCCATGATAAAGAAAGAGCTGAGCCAAAAAGCAAAGCTCTCGATTTGAGAATGAGAATTACTTGATTGATCCCACACATGAGGAAATTTGTGTTACAGCAGCAAACAAGAAAGAAATAGACAATATAAATAAAAGAGGATAACGAAAAATAATAAAATAATAGAATAGAATGAATAATGAATTACATGAACATCATCCAGTTATCTGTTCATTTTCTGTGAGTTATTGTAGAGTTTGATTGTGAAGAGAATGAAAGATTTTTGGTACGGGGTGGTTTTTGAGCGGAGCTGTCTGAGCCTCTTGGAGAAGGAGCTCTGCTGTTCGTTCAGGAGTGGGTAGAGAGGATGGTCAGGGTTGTCCATGATGGTAGAAAGGATGATCAGGTTTATCCATGATGTATAAAAGTTTATCCATCACTGCCTCAAGTGAGTCCTGTTTGCTGCCAATGACAGAGCCAGCCAGTCTGATTAGTTTATTCAGTCTGTTGGCGTCACTGGCTCCGGTGCTGCTCCCCCAGCAGACGACAGAGAAGTACAGGGTGCTGGCCACCACAGACTGGTAAAAGTTCTCCAGGATCTTACTGCACACATTGAAGGACCTCAGCTCAGGTATTTGTACTCCTCCACCACCATCACATCCCTAACCAGAATGTAGAGGGGTCGCAAGGCAGCAAGGCAGTCCTCTTCTTTCGAAAGTCAATCACCATCGATTTACAAGTCTATCCATGTCTATCTACGTTCCCACCCTCACCTATGGTCACCAGCTGACGCAGAGTGACGAAGAAGTGAAGAAGTTGTGTAAACATGTTGAGGAGACTCATACTTTATCTCTTCATGTGAAAAAACAGTATTTAATCCCAAGTAGTACTGACATTGTGTTTCAAGATTGGTCATCAAAATGATTGAAGCCAATACAGGACTCATCCATTCATGTCAGAACTGCACGTACACACATACACACATCATATGAGCAACTTCATAGCAGCCAATCACCCTAACACACATGTTTTTGGAGGGTGAGAGGAAACCAGAGTACCTGTAGAAAACCTACACAGGAAGAACACGCAAACTCCACACAGAAAGCCAGTACCCTCAAACTTCCAACTGTGAGTCCACCATACCGTCCACTGCACCACCGTGCTGCCTCAGTATAACACAGGATTTATTTCTACCAAAGAATAACTTAAATAAATACAAGTACAACAAAGTCCAAGTTTTATAAACTCAAGAGTTTCATGAGAATCATTTAAAGTAATCAATAAACTATAAAACAGACTACAGGAAGAGTTCTCACAAAAACTATTAAGGATAAAAGCACATATCTAAAGTTTTTTTTTTTTTTTTTTTTTTTAAGTTTCAGGCCTGGAATGAGGATCTCAGAACAAACCAGTAGGAGGCATACTGGAAGTTTACATGTCGCAACATTTACAAACAAAAGTGTTTCATGAGAAAATCTATAAGACCAGGTTTACTGAACCAGTAAACCAGTGATTATCTAGATATTTTTAAGTCTTCTGATTCTCTGACAGAATATAAGAGAGGAAATCATGGATAGGGGGTTTCCACTCTCTGACCTGCACCCCTGTGTGTGTGTGTGTGGGGGCGGGGGGGTTGGCTGTGTGAATGTTGATACATGTGTGCAGTGTTATATATGAGTGTGTGATTTTTAATGGATGCTTGTTTTTGACTTACTGTTTTTTTAACGATCTGGATTTTAATGTTTGAGTTTTTAATTATTTGTTTCAGCATTTTTATATAATTTCATGTTGGAAAAGTGCTTTACAAATAAGACTTGATTTGATTTAGAAGGTTGGGGAATAAATGTATTCAAACCATCAGAAAATCAAAATGAGATGGAAGAAGGGAGTAAATGGAATGGGGCGACAGAGGGCAGTGATTATGAATATCACCAAAGATCAGTTTATCGAATGTAGTTCTGACCGTAAAAAGTTTTGGCAGGTGGTGAAAACAATGGAAAATAAAGCTGCCTCTCCACATTTACCAAATCAGATAAAAATGTAATGGTAGATCATTTAAACAGACATTTTGCAGAGTGTGCGCATGCTCTAACCCTAACGATACCCTTTCACTCTATGGTGGCCGGCACCTTGTTCTTCTCTGTCGTCTGCTGGGGGAGCAGCATCGCAGCCAGTGACGCAAACAGACTGAATAAACTGATAAGAAAGGCTGGCTCTGTCATTGGCTGCAAACAGGACACACTTGAGGCAGTGGTAGAGGAGGTCACTAAACAACAATTTTATCCATCGTGGACAACCATGACAATCCTGTCCATCCACTTCTGGATAAACAGAGGAGCTCCTTCTCCAAGAGGCTCAGACAGCTCAATTACCACCCAGTACCGGAAAAGTTTCATTCCCGACACAATAACACTTTACAATAACTCACAGAATAACAGATAACTGGTTCATGTAATTCATCACTGTTTGTCATTTTGTCCCTTTTCATCACTATATCACTTTGTCACTTTTTATCTCCTCGTGCACAGTCTGTCCTGCTTGTTTAATAGTTTGTTTGTTTCTATTGAGAACTTCACAGATTTACTTTTGTTTATGTAGGCGTTGCTAAGTTTAAGTTTTTCAGTACAGAAAAAGTTGTGGCAGCTCAGCTCCATCATCACCTCTCTACAAACAGCTTACATAAAAATTTTAGTCTGGTTTCCGGTCAGATCACAGTACAGAAACGGCCCTGGTTCGAGTGATGAATGACTTACTTGTAACTGCGGACGAGGGCTCTCCATCCTTGCTCCTCCTCCTGGACCTGTCAGCTGCATTTGACACTGTGGATCACACCATTCTCCTTCACCGTCTTCAGACTACTACTGGACTCTCAGGAAATATTTTCAACTGGTTTCATTCATACATCACAAACAGAACAGAATATGTGGCTCTGGGGACTGCTAAATCCCAGCCACACCAAGTCACCTGCGGAGTGCCTCAAGGCTCTGTCCTTGGCCCCACACTTTTCACCATATACATATCTCCACTTGGACAAATAATCCGGAAACACAACATTTCATTTCATTGCTACGCTGATGACACACAACTGTATTTAAAAATGGACACTAAGCCCACCCAAGCTCTTTCAGCCCTTCAGGTCTGTCTGGAGTAGATAGGGACATGAATGACCAACAACTTTCTCCAGCTCAACACCAGCAAGACGGAAGCCATATTAATCGGTACACCTCACCAGATCAAGACATCCTCCATTTCAAGCATTCTGGTTTCTGGTCACAACATTCCACTCTCCTCCGCTGTAACAAACCTCGGTGTAAAAATTGACTGCAATCTCACATTTGACCATCACGTGCTCTGCAAAGTTTCTTTCTTACAACTCAGAAACATTGCCAGGCTCCGCCCCTCACTCACCCACGCCGCAGCTGAAAAACTAATCCATGCCTTTATCTCCTCCAGACTCGACTACTGTAATGCCCTCCTCGTTGGCACTCCTGGCAGGAGCCTTGAGAAGCTCCAGCACATCCAAAACTACGCTGCCATGGTCCTGATGAGGAGGCGAAAATATGACCACATCAGCCCTGTTCTCAATTCTCAAAATTTTTCTGAGGACTTTTGACCTTCAGAGTCCCAACATCTGGATCTGTTTTGATCTGTTCCTCCAATCTTTTTAATCATTTCTAAAAAATCTTTTTCAGACTAAAACAAGTTACTCAATGACATCAAAAAGCCACAGCCAGGAACGTTCTAAAAACATTCCATTTTGATCTGGTTGCTGGGCGAAGTTGAATTAAGAACTACATATCCCATACAGATTCAGATTCAGAAGACTTTTTTTGGTCCCGCAGGTAGATTTGCTTTGTAGTCATAAAGCATTGGAAGCCCATTTCCACCATAGGCATGAAGATTTACAGAAGGTAAAACATTACATAAAAGCAATATGTGACGAACCAAGCGTGTGCGGTTCTTGCCTACAACCTCACTACCCGTTCAATTAAAATATTTCTTTATTAATTTCTCTGCATCCCTTTTACCAGGAACAAAAGCTGCAGAGCAGGTCTATAACTCGAAATGAAAAAAATCGACCAGGAGATCAATCATTCGTTACGCGCGTTTTAACATTTAAATAAGTGTTATATTGATTTTATTTCTAAAGTTCAGAGACTTACCGTTTATCAGATTAAAGCACCCTCGATCCTGCAGAGCTTTTAACTATACACTGGAATAGTCAAACTGATGTAGTGTCCTAATTATTGCAAACGCTTACACTGATACGTCTGTCGATCTCTTGCTCTGTCCTTCCCCACTCGTGAACAAGAGCCTTAGATACCTAAACTCCTCTATATTAGGGCAGATCCTGTCCCTGACCCGCAGGAGGCATTGCACCCTTTTCCGGGCGAGGATGATGATCTTGATTTTGAAGGGAATGATCCCCATCCCGGCTGCTTCACACTCTACAGCAAGTCAGTTCAGTGATAGTTGGAGTTCACACACCCACACAAATCAACCGGATCCCTCCAACGCCTCGGCTATGCCTAGATATTCTGTCCATAAAGGTGATGAACAGAATCGGTGACAAAGGGCAGCCTTGGTGGAGTCCAACTCTTACTGAAATGGAATCGACATACTGCCGGCATTACGAACCAAGCTCTGACATTGGTCATACAGAGACTGGATACCGTACCAAGGGCTCCAAGACTCCGTAATCCCGGAGCACCACCCAGAGAATTCCTGAGAGACAGGGTGGATTGCCCTCTCCAGATCCACAAAACATATGTAGACTGGTTGGGCAAACTCCCATGACCCTTCTAGGATCCTGGAGAGGGTATAGAGCTGGTCCGTGGCTCCACATCTGGAATGGAAACCCTTCTTTGAGTTGCCACGTTACCTTTGGGGGGGAGCGGGGTTTGAGTGCACCAATAATACTAGCAGCTATGTTTTGAGGGGCGCAACGCCCCATGTGGGGTCACCCAAGCCAACAGGTCTAGGTTAGGGCCAGACAAAGCTTGGCTCAAAAACCCCTTATGAAGAGTAAAACTGTGGCCAAGTTTCTCTTGCCCACACTGATGTCATCGGTCCTCTCCCAGACCCCGCCCGGGGATAGGGCACGACAGCAAGCACCTGGTGGCTGGGCTTTTGCTCATGGGGCCAAGCTGGGCTCGGCTCAGCCAAAAAAGGGACACACTGTAGGTTTCCCTTCCAGTGGGCTCACCACTTGCAGAAGGGCTGGGCCATAGGGTTTGGGTAATGTGTGGCAGTTGACGGGGGAGCAAGGCCCTATTCATAGATGTTTGTATTTTATATTTAAACATGCAGGGCTTCTTCTAAAATGTAATCCGACCTTTTCAGAGGTATTTTTGTGGGATTTTTTGGTCAACTTTTATTCATTAATAAAGAAAAGGTTACACTTCCAAAGTTATTCAAATATTTTGTACTGATTGAGATAAACTCATTCATGGGTGATTCAAGAGTCAAAGGTTTCCTGTAGTTGCTGAACAGCTTTTTGCTTTTCTTGTTGCTATTTTGCTGATTTATCTTTGTTTTCTAAGCAGAGCCATTGCAACAAAGTGCTGTGAGGGAAATTTTTTAATACAGCTCTTGGTATATATTTAGAAGTCAGGAAATTTCCATGGTGATGATCTAATGGTTGGTGTAATATATACAATTATATATATAATATGTATATATAGAAATCTGCCAAATTGACTAATGTTTTAAATTTATAACAAAACGTGAGAAACTGCAGACGCATAAAAAATTGCAAAGACTGTTTTTAACTGCTTTTAACTAAACAGCTTCACAAACCTGCAACACGGGAGCAGGAAGAGAGAAATCTACAGTTGTATTACAATGTTGTGCTACAAGATACTGTGTCCTTCATGTTGTCACTTCACATTCTTATTTGATAAAGTTGTGTTTCTACGTGTTTCTACGTGTAATACAAAGCAGCTTCTCAATGTTTTTTTTTTTTCACACAATGTTTGTGTACATGATCCCTGTCAAAAAAAACTTTACAGAGTTTTTAAGAACAAATGAACCTGTCACATGTCTAGATTCCTGCAGGGTTGGTTTTATAAACATGTAGCCGTGGATGTTACCAAAACACCAGATATTAAATGTTTGTGCAGCAGTCAAATGGAATTCCAAGAGTAGAAACAAATATGAGACAAAATGTAGCCTACGTCTAAAGAACATTTAACAAACTCTTCTCAAGGATTCTTTAGGAGATTAGAAATAGTTTAACGTCATAGAAAAAAAAGGAGAAAAACATTTAAACAAAGAACAAATCAAGAGCTTGAACTTTTTTGTAACACTTTCCAACATTGTTGAGTGTATGATATCAGTGAACACAGACTGGAAATAGATTAGAGTTCTCTGCTGATCAGATTCAAACATATGCCTTGATAACAGAAACAATCGGAGCTTTGAAAATGCTGCAAATCGTTTATATCAAAACATCCTCCTGCAGTGCAGAGTCTCATTTAACAGCACAGCAAGAAAAATGAAAGCAAAAAAAAAAAAAAAAAAAACCTTAAGGAACAGATGGACAAGGGGTTAAAAAAACCTCTTTGTTGCATATGTTCTTGTTTCCTAGTTCCCACCATGTAATCTTTTTAGCTTTTAGAGAAACACAAAAAAACGCCCCTGTTTGGGATGTACCCTGCCCCTCGCCTTAAATCAGCTGGGATGGGCTACGGCACCCATGCAGTCCCAAAAGGAATAGATGGTTAAGGAGGTGACTTAACAAAAAAAAGCCTTTCACTTCTTTACGACTACTGTTCGTCTCACTAGTTTCCTAAAAACATTTAATTAGTCTTACTTGTTTTTAAACAGTGGAAAATAATGGGAGGAAGGAGCTGAGGAGGGAGTAGCTCGGTGTTTAATCGCTCTTACTCTAGGTCGAGAGAAGCCAGATGGGGCGTTTCTGGCATCTGGTTACGATGCTCCCCTCGCTAGTGGGGTGTTTTGGGCACGTCCCACCGGGAGGAGACCAAGAGGCAGACCCTGGACCCGCTGGAGAGATTATGTTCACAGCTGGCCGGGAAACTCCTCCGGATCCTTCCAGGTGAGCTGGTGGATACAACTGGGGTGAGAGAAGCCTGGGCTTCCCGTCTGAAGCTGCTGCCTTCGCAATCCGGGATGAGCGGCAAACGACGGAATGGAACAATAATGGAGTCTGTTTTTGTGTTCTTACATGTACCGTATCATCTATACACAGACAGGATTTTTAAACTGATTAAACAAACTACACATGTAGTTGATAAATGCATGACTAAAATACAGATTAGTTCAGTTCAGTTTATTTTGAGCAGAAATGTTAAAAGAAAAAAGATCAAGCAAAACATAATTGCACAAAGTATAGAGAAGAAACCAAAGCAAAGGTACATCATGAAGCACAATCATGACAAATATGTCTCAAAAGGGAGTGGGTAGAAAAAAAAAACTTACATGAACCCGCCCCTATTATTTACACAATCAAAGTTTCAAACAAAACCTAAGTAGACTTCCGGTTCTAATTGTTAACTAAGTTCAGCATCAAAACGAGACAAGAGTCATCATATGTATATGAACTCACATTATCTAGTGTCAGATTCAATGTTCATCAAAGTTTGTATAAGTACAACATTTAATTTATTTAGTCACTAATTACATTGTGAAGAAACATACCAACAATCATTAGGCAAAATAAGGTAATATAGACATTAACACAAGACATACCGTAGATTCCACAATGATGGAGGTCAAAATTTTAACCATGAACAGGATCAAAATACCATCAACATTGATATAGTGAATGATCGTCAAGCATAGTCCACAAGTCAATTCCACGTCTAGTTACAAATAGCTTTTTAATTGTTGTGCTTGTTGTATGCTTTTGAAAACCTATTTTCCCTCTGAGATCATACTTGATTTCTTTTTTGTTACCCTATTTTCAAAACTCAGTTATACTCCCGTTCTATTTTTAAATACGTACACTTGTCTGCTTGTGTGTGTGTAGTTGTAGGGCAGTTGTACGTAGTACAGGATTTGTATATAAAACCCATGCCCTATCATCAGGTATGCCCTATGTGTGTATTAAATACAGAGCAGGCAAAACTGGGGCTGCGCCTTTTAATACGGTGCGCCTTTTGGTCATGAAAATACAGTATTTTACTTCAGATTCTTTGGTTCGCCTTAAAATGAATTTTCTATATACTACATTTTTTTTCTTACAAGCATTCAGTAACCCAGTTGTCATCCAAGGTGGGGTTATAAAATTTCTTTTAGAGTTTGTCTTTATTTTTCTGATGGGACAATGACCTCTTTTCTTCCTGTACCTGTACTGTTGCATACTGCAATTTCCCTATTGTGGGACAAACAAAGGTTTTCTTGTTCTTGTTCTTGGCTATCAAGCAGAGTTAAAAAAGTGTCGAGAAACATATTGTACGCTGTGTCGACATTTACATTGCCAGAGATATAATCTTAACGTCGATTTTGAAAATCTAGCTTTAAAGCTCCAACAGATTCATTTGACATAACTCTTCTGGAATTATTTATTGGTTCCCTACTTTTTACTCTTTAGTTCAGGAGCAGGTAACAAGACAAAGATTGGCAAATGGTCAGTTGTATCTTTAAATAGTATTCCTCTAGTTAAACTGTTGTCAATAATATTGGTAAATATATTATCGATAAGTGATGAATTGTTTGTGGTAACTCTAGTTGGTTTTGTCATTTTAGGATACAACATAAGGCCCTGCATAACATTGATAAACATCTCAGTAGGTTTATAACTATTAATTTTTAAAAAGTCAATATTGAAGTCACCACAAATGATGTAGTCTTTATGTGAACAGTTTCCAAATAACTGTTCAGTGTAATCAGTAAATAGTTCAACGTTCGCTCCTGTAGAGATACACACAAGTAACTATGATATTCTTTCTCATTGTGGTTTCAATTTCAACTGTGATACATTCTATAAGGTTTTCCACAGAAATAGACATGTTCTCAATGATTTTACTTCTTAATTCACTGGTAATGTAAAGAGCCACTCCACACCCTCTCATGGCAGTTCTATTGGTAGAGTACATATTATAATTTTTAAGCATGACTTCAGGGTTTTTACTTTCTACTTCTACAAGATTTTACTACTTACGTATAGCTTATTCTACTCTACAGTTTGATATCTGAAGAAGTCAGTAGATATTCCTCATCCTGATGGAAACGGGATGGTTAAGCAAGCATGGGATCCTCCTCAGCCTGGCGACACTCAGGACGGAGATGTGCTAATCCAGAAGGAGACAGGATGATAGATCCCAGAAAAGTCATTTATTTTAAAAGGTAAAGAAATCATAGTGGCAGAGAGAATAATTCCTTCCGTTCCGGGTCGCAGGGCAACAGCCTCAGACTCAAACCCTCACTTCCGTCAGAGTTTCAGACTGAGGCTGCATCCTCCAGCTCATCCACGCTTCATCTATCAACCCTACTCCATCAGGATGAAATGCATCTACTCATCCCCGTCCTGGGCATAGCTGGGCTGAGGAGTCCCCCGTGTTTCCATCAGGATGAAGAACATCTACTCATCCCCTTTCTGGACATCTCCGGGCTGAGGAGTCCCCCGTGTTTCCATCAGGATGAAGAACATCTACTCATCCCCTTTCTGGACATCTCCGGGCTGAGGAGTCTCCCGTGTTTCCATCAGGATGAAGAAGATCTATTGACTTCAAAAGATATTTAGCTGTAGATTAGAATAAGCTAATATTTAAACAATAATCTTTGACACATTGGATGCTCGTCCCGGGGGAGGGATCTCTCTTTCATGTGGATCCCCACGAGGTTTCTCATTTTTTTTTCCCCACTGATGGGTTTTTTAGGAATTTTCCCTCACCGTGAAGAAGAGTCTAAGGGCAGGAATGTGCTAAAATTGTTTAGTTAGCATTTGTTAGTCAGTTTTCTTGCCATGTATTTGTCTTTATACGTTACTCTTTTTCTTGTTTTTCTTCCTTCTGAATCTTTCATGTGAAGCCCATTGAGACAGAAATTCTGTGATCTTGAGCTATACAAATAATACAAATATACAAATAAAATTGAATTGATTCGAATTGAATCCCAAGGTGTTCCCTGTCCTGCTGAGAGCCATAGTCTCTCCAGCAGGTCTGGGTTCTGCCTCTGGGTCTCCTTGTGATAGAACGTGTCCGAAACACCTCACCAGCAAGTATTTCACTGGTCAAATGTTATTTTTTCTTTGACCTGTTGGGTTGCTGATGGTAACCCAGAGGTAGTGCGCGCCACTGAAAATATAAAGACCCTTTTAATGGATCCCCGAATTCAGAATCAGAAAAAACTTTGTTAGTCCCAGAGGGCAATTTTTTTACAGCTTTCTTTGGCAATTTACTGCACCACACAACATCTCATTAAAACCAACACGAAAACAAAAGATGATAAAAATCAGATAAAAAAAAAAAAAAAAAAAAAAAAACAGAAAATAAAAACACACAGCTTGGGTCAGACCAGTCCAGTTAAGAAACCTCATACAAACATCTAGTTGACCCGCCCCCCCAAGTAAACCAAGACTAACTTAAGGATTTAAGACTTTAATTGCCAAGGACACAAAAGAATATGAAAAACGGTTCGTCGACCTTGCAGCGACATAAAACCGACATTTGAAGGCATTAATAAAAAGTCGTGTAAAGGGTGCTGAGGTAGACCCAGGATACATTTAGCTTTCTTTACTATTTGCTCTTTATAAGTGGATTGTAGGTCTCTCAGTGGAATTCCTGTTATTTTAGAACAGAGCTTAACAATCCCTTGCAGCTTGTTTTTATCCTTGACAGTCAAACCTCCAAACCAGCGGATGAAAGAAAAGGTGAGAACACTTTCAATAAAAGAACAATAAAATTGTTTAAAATTGTTTGGTTTATATTAAAAGAATTTAACTTTCTCAGCAAGTAAATCTTTTGCTGTGCTTTCTTAGCAATGCGTTCTGTGTTCTTGACAAACCGGAGTTTACTGTCAATTATTGGACTAAGGTATGTATAGGTATAGAGATGAAGATGCTGAGGATCTCTCTGGGAGTGACCAGGATGGACGGGATCAGAGGAACAGCACATGTTAGAAGTTTTAAAGTCAGAGAGGTCAGACTGAGATGGTTTGGACATGTGCAGAGGAGAGAGAGAGAGAGAGTACATCAGAAGAAGGATGCTGGATTTGGAACCACCAGGAAAGAGGACTAGAGGAAGACCAAAGAGGAGGTTCATGGATACAGTGAAGGAAGACGTGAAGATAGTTGGTGTGACCGAAGAAGATGCAGGAGATAGGGTTAGATGGAAGAAATTGACTTACTGTGGCACCCCCTGAAGGGAAATGCCAAAAGAAGAAGAAGAAAAAAGACTTTTTAAAAAAACAAACAATTGAGGCAGAAATTGCTTATAAAACATGTAAAAATAAACTAATACACATCATTAGATCAAGTAAAAAAGAATATTATTGCTCACTTTTGGAAAAAAAATAAAAATGATATTAAAAATACATGGAGTGTCTTAAATAAATTAATCAAGAAAAGTAATAGTAATGCTAACTTTCCCACTCAGATATCAACAAGTAATAACAGTTTTCTCAGTCAGACAAAGGAAATGGCAAATGAATTCAACAATTATTTTAGTAACATTGGATGTAAATTGGAAAAAAAAATTCCGGAATCTGACCAAGAGAACAATATACTCTGTCGAATAAGCCAGCAAGATAAAACAATTTTCTTACAAGGAACAGATGAAAATAAAATACATGCGATTATCAAACAAAGTAAAAGTAAAACCTCAACAGACTGGAATGGACTAGATACAGTATGTGTTTGGTTGCAGAATGTATTATTAAACCAATCACATACTGTATATCTTTAATTTATCTTTACAGTCTGGTGTTTTTCCAGAGGGGATGAAGACAGCAAAGATTATCCCTATTTTCAAGTCTGATGATCCACTGGATCTCACAAATTACAGACAGATTTCATCACTGTCTCAATTTGGAAAAATTCTGAAGAAATTATTTCATAAAAGATTATACAGCTACCCGGAAAAGCATAAGATAGTTTCTGAACAGCAATATGGCTTCAGACCAAATAGAACCACTGCATTAGCATTAGCAGACCTAGTTGAAACCATATCAAATGCAGTAGAAAAAGTTTCAAAAAAGTCTTCTGGACAGTTTAATTCTTCAACGAGACATTTCGACTTCCATCCGGAAATCATTTTCAATCTGAATGAAATGGACTGAAAACTGGATCTATTTATACTAACCTGAGTAAAAGGTAAAAAAAATAGTAAGAAGGGCTCGACCAATGAGCCTGTGTTACCTAAGATGGCCGTGAATGGCTCCTATTGTAGCCACAGACCAGTAAACGAACCCTATTATAAAAATGCTAAAAGCCTAGTGAATAGAAATTCCTGCTAACGAGAGGCGTGAAACTGGGTCACGAGGTGTCATCTTTAGTCCATGGCTTCAAAAGGCTGCTGTAAATACCGGGCAGAACGTATCTAACGCCTCCACTCCGATTCAGTGAGGGATTTTCTTTCATCACAAAGATGGCTTCCTTCACCCCTCTTTCAAACCATCCTTTCTCTCTACTTAGAATCTTCACCTCGCTGTCCTCAAAAGTGTGTTTGGTGGATTTAAGATGCAGATGTACAGCAGACTGTGGACCACTTGAGGCTTCTCTTCTGTGTTGGTAAAGCCTTTTGTGAAGTGGCTCCCTCAAGGTTCAGTGTTGAGCCTGTTACTTTTTTTTTCTTTACAATAATGATATTTGCCTGATGTCAAAAATTTTACACCTTATATTATTTGCTGATGACACAAATATAATTTGCTGTGGCAGTGATTTGGAAGTATTTCTTGATGAGGTCGAAAAAGAACTAAAACTTAAAAAAAAAACTGGTTTAACTCAAACAAATTAACTCTAAATTTAAAGAAAACAAAATTGATAATGTTTACAAATTGTAGTATAAATGTGAATAAAAAAGTTTTTATTCAAGATACAGAGAGAGAGCAAATAAATGAAATCTATTTTTTAGGAATAATAATCCAAAACAAATTAAGTTGGAAAAGTCACATACAATTTGTAAAAACAAAACTATGTAAATCATTAACGATTATTTCAAAGGTTAAAGAATGTTTGAATGAAAAGGCATTATATATTTTATATAACTCATTAATTTTACCATATATGACTTACTGTGTGGAGGTGTGAGGAAACACGTTCAAAATAAATATCATTCCAATTTCTCTTATTCAAAAAAGAGCCATTCGAATTGACCCGTATGTGACCCGTACAGGGCACATACAAACCAACTCTTCATCCATACAAACACATTGAAATGTAAAGACTTAGTAGATTATAAAACCACACAACTCATGTATTTTATTAAGAATAAACAGGTACCAAATCAGATTCAAAGTTTCTTTCAAAATCGAGAGAGTACCTATAATCTGAGGGGATCCAATGTTTTCAAAAAGCCTAAAGTCAGAACCAACATACAACAACACTGTCTCTCGGCTGTTGGTGTAAATCTATGGAACAGGTTAGAACAAAACATCAAAGACTGCAGAAGACTGAGTCGCTTTAAAAGTTTATATAAAAAAAAATTGTGAAATCATAGACAGAAACAAGCTGTTAACCTATATTGTAAATGTAGCAGAGCTTTATGTTTATGTTTAGGGTAAAGGGGGTATTATAAGCACTTTGCTTCTGCCCATTCCTTTTCAGACTGTATATTTTTATTTGTACCGTTAGTTAATTTTTTTGTTGTTTTGTGTTCATAAATGTCTGAATAAATTAAATTGAATTGAAAAACAGGTGGCACGAATATATATGTAATATACTATTGTTTGTGTCTGTGTGTGTCTGTGTGTGTGTGTGTGTTTGTTTGTGTGTGTGTGTGTGTGACTCTGTTTGGCTCAAGGTGTAGTTACAAGTTGGCTGGCGCTGTGGTGGCGACAGGCAGAGGAGCGTCTCAGACTGAGGATTGACTGATTGACTGATTGTCTGTGTCCGAAAACTGTGAATTGTAGACTGTGAATTACGGTCGAGTAACGAGCAGCTTCGCCCGACGGAGAAAGCGGGGAAGAAGAGGAGAGGTACGGTAGAGGGTGAAGAGGCTCTCTGGGACGTCAAAAAGCCCACCGCTCCCCTCTATTTTGCTTGCCAACGTCCGCTCTCTCCGAAACAAACTGGATGAGCAACCATTAATGTCTCCTGTCAGTGGGCGTATAAAGATGCTGGTTTGATCTGCATGACGGAGACCTGGCTGGACGATTCCATCGCCGATGCACAACTCTCGCTGAACGGGTTTGGGTCTCCTGTGCGGCGGGACCGGGACACTGTAAACAGTTAGAAGAGGCACGGGGGCGGAGTTTTTGTGTATGTCAACCAGACCTGGTTTTCGTTCCTGGTTCAATACAGCTGATGCAAAGAAAGTGAAATCAACAGCCAAAAAAATTAGGCCCAATGACTCAATTTCTGTAACTGAATCAGGTGTGTAGATAATAATAATAATAATAATTAAAACTTTATTTGTAACGCACTTTATATCTCCAGTGGAGATCTCAAAGTGCTACAATGACCTAAAGGAACAACTAACAGCAAAATTATATAAACCACAACACAAAAAAAACACTAAAAACTTTGCTGTAAACTTTCTTTGCATCAACTGTATTGAACCAGGAACAAAAACCATCAGGACACCGGCACTCGAGAACCGGCTTTGGACACCCCTGATTTAGAGTAATCGATAAACTATAAAACAGGCTTCAGAAAAATTTCTCATAAAAGTATTTAGGATAAAAGCACATATCTAAACTTTTTACTTTTTTTTCAGTTCAGTTTAAATAAAAAATCTGATTCTAAGTTTCAGGCCTGGAAGAGGATCTGAGAACAAACCAATAGGAGGTGAACTGGAAGTTAACATGTCGAAACATTTACAAACAGTTCATTAATCAATAAAAGTGGTTCATGAGAAAATCTATGAGACCAGCTTTACTGAACCAGTAAACCAGTGATTATCTAGATATTTTTAAGTCTTCTGAGTCTCTGACAGAATATAGTAAGAGAGGAAATCATGGATAGGGGGTTTCCCCTGTCCAACCTGCACACCTGTGTCTTTGTATGTGAGTGTGTGTATATGTTTGTGTGTGTGTGTGTGTGTGTATGTGTGTGTGTGTGTGTGTGTGTGTGTGTGTGTGTGTGTGTGTGTGTGTGTGTGTGTGTAAAGCTTGCAACAATAAAAGCCCGCTATGAGACAAACTACTCCCTTTCATCTTGTTATCACTGTTCCCATGACTTCACCTGGGATGGATGAAGGTCGGTGGACACACTTTGATACAACAGTATCAAGTGTGCTGATGTTGGAGGGACTCTTTACCACCACACGTTACAACTCCCTGAGATAAAAAAAAAAAGTTTTTAGGGCTGAGATTAGAGACACAGTGGAGATCTTGTTTTACACGCAGAAAGAGCCGTTGTAATATTTCAGAAATAAACATGTTTGTGCGCTCTTGTTTGGTCAAAGGGTTCAAGGACAAAACAGACTCTCAGTTTTTAACCTTGAAAAGAGTACATGGAAAGGAAAGTTGAAACTGTTTGAAAACCCGTGCGTGTGTGTGTGTGGCGGGGGGGGGGCGGGGGGTGTTATGTACATGTGCTCTGAGAAAAGATATTTAAAACATAACCACACTTTATTTCCTGACTAATAGAGCTTTACTTTGTTTCTGGCTTTTTTTTCTGTCCATAATGAACGTATAGTTTGTGATTATAAACAATTTTTGATCATGTACTTAAGTGAAAAAAGAAAATTAAACAAATATGTAAAAAAAAAAAAAAAAAAGCTCTACGTAGAGAGATCCAGCGTGAGGCCACAAAGACACAGAAACAGCAAAAAAGTCGCAGCCCCCCCCCCCCCCACACACACACACACACACCCACACCCACCATGACTCATACCACCCATCATATTTGCAGGAAGTGTGATAAGAGCGGCAGCTCCCGCATTGGCTTATTCAGCCAACACACAGTCAACGCTGCACAAACAGATGAGAATCAAGATGAAAACTCCATGGTCTCTAGAGACAGAAGGACGACAACCAATAAATATGCATCTTAAAAAGATAACAAAAGCAGGACATTAGAAGTCAATAAAATCAATAAAATAAGTCATATTTAACACCCCCACAACCCTGTTAGGGATAGACGGATAAGAAGATGACTGACTGACATTTAACACACACTAGAGAGACATGACTGTAACCAATCAGCTTGAAGACGAAAAACTACTTCCTGGTTCAGAGTGGGAATCATTCACATCTCTACCAGACCACCAGTAGACCACCAGTAACACTGAGCATACAGCTGATAATGTGGCCCAACGAGTTTAAAGGAACCCCTCCCACACACACACACACAAACTGTAAATTTTGTTTAAGGCTCCAAATACAGAAGAAAAATGTCACTCCTGAGTGTGAACAGAGTGTGTGAAGGAAAACAAAATCCATGGCCAAGAACAACCAGGTGTTTGTGGAGTTAAAGTGTGGAATTGATTGGATTCAAACTTGAGATTTCTTCAAATAAACATCAATCTGAAAATATTCAAAGAACTGTGGGTTGAGGTTTGGAACGCTGGCCTTTCTGTGTGGAGTGTGCATGTTCTCCCTGTGTATGTAATAATAATAATAATAATGCATTGTATTTCTACAGCACTTTTAAGGACTCTCAAAGGACTCACTACCAACACAAATGGACTGCTGCAGGATGAACTGGACACCTTTTCCTACTGGTGTAAGGACAACTGTTTGGACTTAAATGTGTTAAACGTGTGTGTGTATGTGTGTGTGTGTTGCCCAGTGACAGACTGGCAACCTGTTTGGCGTGTACCCTGCTCCTCCCCTTGAATCAGCTGGGATGGGCTCCAGCAGCCCTGTAACCCTGTAAGAATAAACGGTTACCACCTATATGTGATACCAACTATCACATTTGCAGTACGTGTGGTAGGAGCTGCAGCTCCCACATCGGCTTACTCAGCCATAGTCGACGCTGCACCAGCAGATAAGAATACAGGTGAAGACTCCGTGGTCTCTGGAGACAAAAGGATGACAACAAATAAATATGAGTATTAGAATAAGTCATATTTAACACACGCTAGAGAAACATGACAGTAACCAATCAGATTGAAGACGACAAACTACTTCCTGGTTCAGAGTGGGAATCATTCCCATCTCTACCAGTAGACCACCAGTAACAATCAGCATACAGCTGATAATGTGGCCAAAGGATGAAAAGAGATGGTTGTAGTTTAAAGGAACCCATCCAACGCCCCCCTCTACCTCCCTCCCCAACATCGTTGTTAGCTTTTAACGATGTTTTTGTCTTTATTATAAATTCTTTCTTTTATTTTTCTTGTTTTTTGTACTTTTTAAATCTTTAATGTGAAACTAGTTAAAAAAAAGTGATTTTTGGCAATAAAATTGAAGAATAGAATAAAAGAGAAAATCCACACACACCAGGGGCGGATGCAGGACTTTGTAAAGGGGGGCGTGAAGTCATGGACAAAACGAGCACCTGTCGTACTCGCCAGTATCGGGGGGTCTGGAAGCATTACCCCAGAACATTTTGAAAAAAATTTCTGCATTTTGGTTCATATTTTACCCAAAGTTTAAAATAATAAAAAATAATAATATTAAAAAAGTAAGAACACTTTATTTTTTTTAACCAAAAGTGTGTGTGTGGGAAGGGGGGGCTCCCTGTGTTTACAAATATGCCTCTGCAAACATAGGGAGAACATGTAAACTCCACACAGAAAGACCAGTTTCAAGTCTCCGCCCCACTCTGGAAGTTGGAACGCTTGACCTTCTAGCTGTGAGACCACTGTGTACCCCAGTTTTTTGGGGGTGATCACTTTAATTTCATAAATCTACAAAAACATGGTACCTTCTGTTTGCTGATGAATGTAATTAACACCAAAAACTAATTATAAATATATTTTTATTGTCTGGCTTAGTCTCCCCCACCACTCCCCCAGTGTGTGTACACCCCTCCCCCAGTGTGTGTACATGACACAGTGTAAATTTTGTTTGAGGCTCCAAATCCAGAGTAAAGTAGCACATATTCTTTTGTTTTTATAGATAAATGTCACTCCTAAGTGTGAGCAGAGTGTGTGCACACTGTAAAAACTCTGCCTGGGTGTGTTAGAAAGTGAGTGTGAAGAAAAACAAAATCCATGGCCAAGAACAACCAGGTGTTTGTGGAGTTAAAGTGTGGAATGGATTGGATTCAAACTTGAGATTTCTACAAATAAACATCAATTTGAACATATATTTAAAGAACTGTGGGTTGAGGTTTGGAACACTGGCCTTTCTGTGTGGAGTGTGCATGTTCTCCCTGTGTATGTAATAATAATAATAATAATGCATTGTATTTCTACAGCACTTTTCAGGACTCTCAAAGACACGTCACATATGCATTGTTCATTCCCTCCATACCAGGTACTGGTGTACCCACAGCTGCCCTGGGGCAAACTGACAGAAGGGAGGCTGCCATTTTGTGCCATCGGTCCTTCTGACCATCGGTTGATTGGCCGCTACATGATTACGTCTAGGAAAGAGTGTGTGTGTGTGTATGATTGTACGTGTGTCGCCCCGTACACAGACTGGCGACCTATTTGGTGTGTACCTCAAACCAGCTAGGATAGGCTCCGGCACCCCCTGTAACCTCGTAAGAATAGACGGTTCTCACCTTTATGTGATACCAACTATCACATTTGCAGTTAAGTGTGGTAAGAGCTGCAGCTCCCACATCGGCTTATTCAGCCATAGCTGGCGCTGCAGGTTAATCCCCCCCCCTCTAACCCCCATTCATGTACCCAGCATGGCCCTCTAATGAGTGACGGTGAGATTTGATTACCACAGTTCTTTAGACTATTTGACCAGAACGTCTTATTAAACACAGACTTCTGGGATTTCACTGTTTTTTTTTTTTAATCCTCATCTCTGTCAAACCCACTGCTGTGTTTTTAGGAGTTTTTCTTCACCGTGAAGGAGAGTCTAAAGACAGGAATGTTCTAAAATTGTTTAGCTAGCATTCGTTAGCTTTTAACGATCTTTTTGTCTTTATTATAAATTCTTCTTTTTTTTTTCTTGTTTTTGAACTTTTTAAATCTTTAATTTGACAAAAAAAAAAAAAAAATGTGATTTTTGGCAATAAAAATAAAATTGAATTGAACAGGGTCGTGAGGTTCGGAGCCTATCCCGGGGCCCCACACACACACACACACACACACACACACACACACACAGGTGTGTTTTTGTAGGAAATCAGTGAAAACCCACACATACACTGGGAGAACATGTAAACACCACACAGAAAGACCAGTTTCAAGTCTCCGCCCCACTCTGGAAGGTGGAACTCTTGACCTTCCTGCTGTGAGACCACTGTGTACCCCAGTTTTTTGGGGGTGATCACTTTAATTTCATAACAAATCTAAAAAAAACATGGTACCTTCCGTTTGCTGATGAATGTAATTAACACCAAAAACTAATTATAAATACATTTTTATTGTCTGGCTTAGTCTCGCCCCGCCCCTCTCCCCCTGGTGTGTGTGCATGACACAGTGTAAATTTTGTTTAAGGCTCCAAATACAGAAGAAAAATGTCCCTCCTTAGTGTGAACAGAGTGTGTGAAGGAAAACAAAATCCATGGCCAAGAACAACCAGGTGTTTGTGGAGTTAAAGTGTGGAATTGATTGGATTCAAACTTGAGATTTCTACAAATAAACATCAATCTGAAAATATTTAAAGAACTGTGGCTCGAGGTTTGGAACGCTGGCCTTTCTGTGTGGAGTGTGCATGTTCTCCCTGTGTATGTAATAATAATGTATTTTACTTCCATAGCTCTTTTCAGGACTCTAAAAGACGCTTCACACATGTAGGGTCAGAATAAATGGACATCGCCCCTCCCCGCTCCCACCCCCACCCCCAGGAATAACATTCATCAAGTATTCAGACCACACTGTTATCATGGACACTACCAACACAAATGGACTGCTGCAGGATGAACTGGACACCTTTTCCTACTGGTGTAAGGACAACTGTTTGGACTTAAATGTGTTAAACGTGTGTGTGTGTGTGTGTGTTGCCCAGTGACAGACTGGCAACCTGTTTGGTGTGTACCCTGCTCCTCCCTTTGAATCAGCTGGGATGGGCTCCAGCAGCCCTGTAATCCTGTAAGAATAAACGGTTACCACCTATATGTGATACCAACTATCACATTTGAAGTACGTGTGGTAGGAGCTGCAGCTCCCACATCGGCTTACTCAGCCATAGTCGACGCTGCACCAGCAGATAAGAATCCAGGTGAAGACTCCGTGGTCTCTAGAGACAAAAGGATGACAACAAATAAATATGAGTATTAGAATAAGTCATATTTAACACACGCTAGAGAAACATGACAGTAACCAATCAGATTGAAGACGACAAACTACTTCCTGGTTCAGAGTGGGAATCATTCCCATCTCTACCAGTAGACCACCAGTAACAATCAGCATACAGCTGATAATGTGGCCAAAGGATGAAAAGAGATGGTTGTAGTTTAAAGGAACCCATCCAACGCCCCCCTCTACCTCCCTCCCCAACATCGTTGTTAGCTTTTAACGATGTTTTTGTCTTTATTATAAATTCTTTCTTTTATTTTTCTTGTTTTTTGTACTTTTTAAATCTTTAATGTGAAACTAGTTAAAAAAAAAGTGATTTTTGGCAATAAAATTGAAGAATAGAATAAAAGAGAAAATCCACACACACCAGGGGCGGATGCAGGACTTTGTAAAGGGGGGCGTGAAGTCATGGACAAAACGAGCACCTGTCGTACTCGCCAGTATCGGGGGGTCTGGAAGCATTACCCCAGAACATTTTGAAAAAAATTTCTGCATTTTGGTTCATATTTTACCCAAAGTTTAAAATAATAAAAAATAATAATATTAAAAAAGTAAGAACACTTTATTTTTTTTAACCAAAAGTGTGTGTGTGGGAAGGGGGGCTCCCTGTGTTTACAAATATGCCTCTGCAAACACAGGGAGAACATGTAAACTCCACACAGAAAGACCAGTTTCAAGTCTCCGCCCCACTCTGGAAGTTGGAACGCTTGACCTTCTAGCTGTGAGACCACTGTGTACCCCAGTTTTTTGGGGGTGATCACTTTAATTTCATAAATCTACAAAAACATGGTACCTTCTGTTTGCTGATGAATGTAATTAACACCAAAAACTAATTATAAATATATTTTTATTGTCTGGCTTAGTCTCCCCCGCCCCTCCCCCAGTGTGTGTACACCCCTCCCCCAGTGTGTGTACATGACACAGTGTAAATTTTGTTTGAGGCTCCAAATCCAGAGTAAAGTAGCACATATTCTTTTGTTTTTATAGATAAATGTCACTCCTAAGTGTGAGCAGAGTGTGTGCACTCTGTAAAAACTCTGCCTGGGTGTGTTAGAAAGTGAGTGTGAAGAAAAACAAAATCCATGGCCAAGAACAACCAGGTGTTTGTGGAGTTAAAGTGTGGAATGGATTGGATTCAAACTTGAGATTTCTACAAATAAACATCAATTTGAACATATATTTAAAGAACTGTGGGTTGAGGTTTGGAACACTGGCCTTTCTGTGTGGAGTGTGCATGTTCTCCCTGTGTATGTAATAATAATAATAATAATGCATTGTATTTCTACAGCACTTTTCAGGACTCTCAAAGACGCGTCACATATGCATTGTTCATTCCCTCCATACCAGGTACTGGTGTACCCACAGCTGCCCTGGGGCAAACTGACAGAAGGGAGGCTGCCATTTTGTGCCATCGGTCCTTCTGACCATCGGTTGATTGGCCGCTACATGATTACGTCTAGGAAAGAGTGTGTGTGTGTGTGTATGATTGTACGTGCGTCGCCCCGTACACAGACTGGCGACCTATTTGGTGTGTACCTCAAACCAGCTAGGATAGGCTCCGGCACCCCCTGTAACCTCGTAAGAATAGACGGTTCTCACCTTTATGTGATACCAACTATCACATTTGCAGTTAAGTGTGGTAAGAGCTGCAGCTCCCGCATCGGCTTATTCAGCCATAGCTGGCGCTGCAGGTTAAGGCCCCCCCCTCCTTCACCCCCATTCATGTACCCAGCATGGCCCTCTAATGAGTGACGGTGAGATTTGATTACCACAGTTCTTTAGACTATTTGACCAGAACGTCTTATTAAACACAGACTCCTGGGATTTCACTGTTTTTTTTTTTATCCTCATCTCTGTCAAACCCACTGCTGTGTTTTTAGGAGTTTTTCTTCACCGTGAAGGAGAGTCTAAAGACAGGAATGTTCTAAAATTGTTTAGCTAGCATTCGTTAGCTTTTAACGATCTTTTTGTCTTTATTATAAATTCTTCTTTTTTTTTCTTGTTTTTGAACTTTTTAAATCTTTAATTTGACAAAAAAAAAAAAAAAAGAAATGTGATTTTTGGCAAAAAAAAAAAAAATTGAATTGAACAGGGTCGTGAGGTTCGGAGCCTATCCCGGGGCCCCCCCCCCCACACACACACACACACACAGGTGTGTTTTTGTAGGAAATCAGTGAAAACCCACACATACACTGGGAGAACATGTAAACACCACACAGAAAGACCAGTTTCAAGTCTCCGCCCCACTCTGGAAGGTGGAACTCTTGACCTTGCTGCTGTGAGACCACTGTGTACCCCAGTTTTTTGGGGGTGATCACTTTAATTTCATAACAAATCTTAAAAAAAACATGGTACCTTCCGTTTGCTGATGAATGTAATTAACACCAAAAACTAATTATACATATATTTTTATTGTCTGGCTTGGTCTCGCCCCGCCCCTCTCTCCCTGGTGTGTGTGCATGACACAGTGTAAATTTTGTTTAAGGCTCCAAATACAGAAGAAAAATGTCCCTCCTGAGTGTGAACAGAGTGTGTGAAGGAAAACAAAATCCATGGCCAAGAACAACCAGGTGTTTGTAGAGTTAAAGTGTGGAATTGATTGGATTCAAACTTGAGATTTCTACAAATAAACATCAATCTGAAAATATTTAAAGAACTGTGGCTCGAGGTTTGGAACGCTGGCCTTTCTGTGTGGAGTTTGCATGTTCTCCCTGTGTATGCGTGGGTTTTCTCCAGTTTCCTCCCACCCTCCAAAATCATGCATGTTAGTTTGATTAGCCGCTACATGATTGCCCCTAGGAATAAGTGTGTGTGGCCCCACCATAGACTGGCGAACAGTTCGAGGTGTACCCTGCCCCTCACCTTGTATTAGCTGAGATGGGCTCTGGCACCCTTGGCAACCCTGTAAGGGACAGATGGTTAAGAAGGTGACTGAAGGTGCTGTGGATAGAACAGTGGGCTCACAGCAAGAAGGTCAGGAGTTTGAATCCCAGGTGGGGATGAGGCTTAGAATGCTGGTCTTTCTGTGTGGAGTTTGCATGTTCTCCCCGTGTACGTGTGGCTCTCACTTTCCAAAAACATGAAACAAAAAACCAGTGTTTTTTGTGTGAATAACGTTCAAAAATGTTATTAAATTGTAAAAACGTGTTGTTTTAAATATTTTTATCACCGGTGACGTGTTTAGATTAAGATTTTCAACAAAAGATTTTAAAAAAAGTATTTTTTGATTAAAATAAAAGAATCACAGTCAAATCATTAAATAACAGTTTAATTTTAAAATATTTTTTGTTCTACAGACAAAATTTCAAGAAAATTGCAGGAACAACAAAATAAAACATTTGTTCTTTTTAAAATACTGACAGTAAAACTGAAATGAACAACAGAAAAACAACGAGGCTGCGTTACGAACAAATGGAGAAACAAACGAAAAAAAACAAACAAACCAGCGCTGAGCAGCCAACGTAAGCATTAATGCCCTGCTTTCTACAAAAAGTTCGTTAGTAACAACAAGGGTGACGTTTTAATAACGTCTGAAAATGTTTCCAACAAATGACAAGATTAATTGCTTGATTTTGCAAAAAAAAGTGGTCTGAAACAAACAAAAAAAAAATAAGAATTAAGTGGCAGCTTTTAACAGTGAAAAAAAAACAAAACAAAAAAACTGGCCACAAAAAAACAAATTCTTTCTAAAACAGTGTCGTCGTAAAAAATTGAGAAGAAAAATATTGATTTGACTTTGGTTTAAAAAGTTCCCTTTTTGTCACCAGCAGAGTCGATTTATGATTTTCAAACATCACATAAAAAAAACCCAAAAACAAATCAAAAATACTTTTTTAAGTTGGACTCTGTTATTAAATTCTTATTAAATTGTGTTATTGTTTTTTGCCAGTTTGACTGATTAACTGCGTTATGACAAAATAAGACTGCAGAGGGCGTAACAGAGCAAAAACAAGCATACAGTAAATATCTTAAAAGACAAAAACGCACCACTTTTACTTTTTCACTTTTTTTTTTTTTTTGGTGTGCCTTTTAATTCACATCTGTTAATAAAATATTTGTTTAAATCTGCAAATAATTCACTGTTGTTTACAGTAAAAGAATAAGATTTATTTTTTTCCCGTTCAAAAAAAAAAAAAATTAGTGCACATGTCAAAGGCAATATGGCCGTCTAGCTTAGCAGGAGTCTACGGAAGATCCATTTCTTCAGGTTTTTTTAAAGGGGGTCCCCAGAGTTTAAAAGGTATGTGCAATGAACCAGAAGACGTTCAAATTCAAATAAACTTAAAAGTACACAGGCAAACGTGCGCTGTGACAAAAAAAACAACATGCAAATTTACTAAACTTAAAATTAATCTGGTATCTTGTGACAAACTAAACGTAAAGACGCGCCTTTATGAGACGAGAAAAATGGCTTCTTTGCCAGAGCACGGCCCGCATGTAAGTAGCACTGCTGAAATGAAAACGTAGGTTTTGTTTTTCTAACTAAACCAGGATACGCATCCTGGATAGATATGTGCATTCAAATTCACGTCCAGGGGTGTAATGGTACACTGAACATCACAAACAAAAAGAAACAACTCACCGGCCCATGCAAGCAGAGGTGTCAAGTAACGAAGTAAGACTATTTCGTTACCTTACTCAAGTAGAAAATCTCGTTATCTTTACTTTGACGAAGTAATTATTTTTTTGTCTACTTTTTACTTTTACTCACTACTTTTTTATGCAATTATCTGTACTTTTACTTCGTTAATTTTATCAAAAGTAGTCGCTACTTTCTCCATTTTGTCACCGTTATAAAGCCGCGACTGTTTGTCGGATTTTTTTTTATTTTATGAACCCTGAATGCATCAAACAAAGGAACAGATGAATGATTGGCTGAAAGGTCCAGTCAATCATTACTTTGGGGCGAGTAGCCCCGCCCACAAACTTTTAAAGAGCAGGGACGTCAATTTCTGTGTTTGAGACTCGGGCTCGGAAATCAAAGTGTTTCTGATGCTGCAACACTGAACTTTGATTGAATTATCAGTTTTTTTAAAAAAAAAAAAAACAACAGCAAAGAAATGTTTTATTATTATTATTTTCAGTCTGCGGTTATTGTAAACGTCTTTGCTGAAAATGTTGTAGATGGTATTTTTATAAAAATAACTTTGATCTGTGACGCACTATTTTATCTTTACAAACAAAACTAATTGAACTGATTAATCCATAAATAGTAGTGGATGAAGTATTTGTGCTTAAAAGCATCCAAAATGTTATTGATTAGTTTATAAAGACTGACTGAGGAGATTAAAACTACACATCGCTTAGATTTTGTATCATGAAGATGTTTGGGTTAATATTAAAAAACCTTATATGTACACATATATATGTAGATATGTATATATGTAAATTTATATATACCGTCTCCTAAGTCCCGCCCCTATTGGTTTCTTAAAATCTCATTTCTCTGGTTATTTTTTCATTTTTACAGTTCTTAAAATTTTAGAAAAAGAATCCAAGGATTTTTCCTCCTGTGTGTTTCCTTCACTCCCACTGCCTTACGAGTGCATGTAAAGGGTGTTATTTTGTCAATGGGCGTGGTTTTACTGGGTGTACGATATTTTTTGTAAAATACGATAATTTTACGTCATTAGTACGATAATCCAGCATCTCCCACCTGGCAACGCTGGTTCCATGCGCTGGTTCCATTATTAAGAAATAAATGTTTCTGATTCATAAAGTTTCACCAAAACACTTTCATTTATTATCATATTTTCTGCTCCTTAAAGCATGTGATAATAGTTAAAAAATATGTTCACACGCTTTTGTTAACAAAATTCCTTTTTTTCTGAAAATTACTTTTACTTTTTTTACTTTTAAGTAGTTTTAAAATAGGTTACTTTTTACTTTTACTTAAGTAGAAAACTTGAGTTGATACTTCTACTTTTACTAAAGTAGTTTTTTAACTCGGTATTTATACTTCTACTTGAGTAGGAAATGTTGGTACTTTTGACACCTCTGCATGCAAGGCACCAACCGAACCCCATGTCCCATTACACCCCCAGTTAGAAAACCAGTTGGATGAATAATCCAACAACAAGTCAGCTGTTAGATATGGTACATTTATCAGTGACCATTTAACAAGCAACGACAGGAAATGGAATCTGATATTTCGGAACAAGCGTCACAAACGTTCTCATTTCCATCCCTTAAAAAAAAAAAAAAAAGTATTTTTCCCAAAAATATCCAAAAATTTAACAGCGGAGCTTAAGCTCTCGGTTTACTGAAATCAAAGCTTTTAAATTCGGATGTAGATCCAGTGTAAAGACAATAAAAATCATCTAAATAAAACTAAACGTCACCATCCATCTGGGATCTATGGTACAAGTGTCCCAGATGGATCTGAGGATGGGTGGAGAAAAAAAAAACAAAAAAAAAACTAGTTAAAGTCTTACATGTCGTGATCCAGACCTCCAGAGCAGCAGAGAGTTTACCTTTCAAAATAAAACGAGGGGTTAAAGAAGCGAATGGAAAATATTGCTTTTGGTAACAGTTTTCACAAATTCCATCAGAAGAATGGCTTCAATAACCGGTAGTTAAGAAAAAAAAAAAAAAAAAAACACAAGAAAAGCTCTGAAGAAAGAAGCATCCATTACTGGTTACAGCCAAATGAGGAGGCCCAGAAAAACACGAGGAGTCTTCAGTGTTTAAAGTACGCATTTAGGTCCAGTAGTGTCCTCGTCCAGCGTGAGGTCCACCACCTCGGGAGGGGACGCCCAGTTGGGGTGAGGGGAAATTCGAGTCCAGCGCTGAGATTGGTTTGTGCTGTTTTGTCTCTCCACTGAGTTATCGTTCCAGGAAGACAGACTCCTGATGACTCCTCCGCATGGATGAGCACTTCTGCGTGGAAAAAGAACATTTGAAAAGTTAGGGGTTTTTTTTTCCGTATCTTTGAAGAGGAACAGAACAAATTTAGGGGAGATGGTGGCTCAGTGGGTAGAGCGTTCGCCCGCAAACCAGAAGCTCACAGGTTCACGTCCCACTGAGTGCACATCTAGGGTCCTTGGAGAAGACCTTAACCCCTCATTTCTCCCACCATTGGCACCGTCATAGGTGGCAGCCTGCTGCGGTGAAATGCAGCACAATAATTTCCTGTGAGGGATTAATAAAGTATTAAAAAAAAAAAAAAAAAATTTCACCGTGCTTTCTTGTTCACTTCAATTATCTCCACCTCCGAGTCAGAGGAAGAAATGTTGACCGGGCCCTTGTGTTGAGAATCCGCCTTGTGCAACAATGTGGTAGCCTCAGCGCTAACCCTAACCCCCTAACCCAACCCGAATAAAGTATTAAAAAAAAAAAAATTACCGTGCTTTCTCGTTCACTCCAATTATCTCCACCTCCGAGTCAGAGGAAGAAATGTTGACCGGGCCCTTGTGTTGAGAATCCGCCTGGCGTAACAGTGTGGACGCCTCAGCGCGGTCTGAAATAAATCAAAAAGAACAGGTCAAACATTGCGAGGCGACACCGGGCAAATGAGAGCTTTCAGACCTCCTGCTTCGATGGAAACCAAAAAAAAAAAAAAAAAAAAAAAACAGAACAATGACGGTAATTTTAAAATCTGACTGGACGACAAAAAGTGACGAGAAGTAGGGAAGTTTGATAGTTTAGTTTCAGTCGCCACCACTCGGAGAGATCAATGTTTACTAGAACCAAACACTCTCCAGCAGAGTCTGGACTCGCTTTCTGATGAGCGCCCTGGCCTTACATGGCGTGCCTTCGCTAAAAGGAAATAGTCAGAATATATACCGGGTTTGTAACTGACCTGAGTTAGCGTTTAGAGCTCTTATACACCCAGAGTGAGTTGCCATTTCCAGGCTTCTGTGCGTTTTAAGCTCACGCTTTATCACCGTAGGCCGGGCTTTCTCCACACTCATACTCTCCTGGTAAGAATCACTGTCTGAAATATCATAGTGACCCACTACTGGAGGCCCGTCTGCAGGAAACAAAGAAAACACTTCATTATTCAAATCAAGCCTGGTCATAACGGGGCTCTGGAACAAAACACTGGACACCAGATCCAGTCTGGATTGAGTTGGGTTTTTTTTTTTCTCAAAGTTTTCCTAAAAGTGAAAATTTGTTTGAAACAAAACATTTGCATTGAATCGTCTAATGTTAACGTAAGTTTTTTTTTTTTTTTTTTGGTTTTTCTCCATATTGTATTTTATTACAAGAACCATAACAAAAAAAAAAAAAAAACATTAATTTTTTCCATCCATTTATTGCTTTTAAAATGACAACCATTCACAGAAAAAAACTACACTAGAACACAGTCATTACAAAACCACTTCAAAGGAACCGAACTGGCTGAGGGGAACGTGTCTGTAGAATACAGAACAAAACTATGGAAGAGCAGGAACTTTTTAATTCTACCCTGTTTAAAGAGAGAAAGAGACAAAAAGAGTCGGAAGTTCAGACGTGTGAATATTTGAGGGGTTCTTCTGGACATCACGATTCAAATCTGACTAATCAGAGACAAAAGCACTTGTCGATGTGAAAGGCCATGTAAACTAGGGGGAGCCTCTTTGGTAAACAATAGACCGTCCCTTTCTGTTTTCACAGTTTCATTCCACACATCGACTCCTATCAATTTAAGGAGAATGTAACCGACGCTAAAGTCGGATCCATTCGACGATCGGAAACGTACGAACAATCATACAACTTCAAACAAAAGCAATGGAGAACTCGTTAAAGAACTAAAATCCCCCCCGGACTGTCTCCCATGTCTCAGCGGAAGCACGGCTATACCTTGTACGCATGCTGCTGGTAACGAGTAGAATCACATGCAAACGGGTGAGGCAGCGACCAATCAGTGACAAACACATAGAAAACCACTTTGGAACATCCTAACTACAAACACAATCTGGACGGAGGGTTTCCTCGGTAGTGTTTGATGTTTGAAAGAGTTAAGTGTTGATTTCTGGGGGGAGGGGCCTAGGGGGGAAGGGGGGCTGTCATCATTTATTATGATTTAAGATTAGAGTTCAAAGAGAAAGGGGACGACATGTTGTTTTTTGTCCACAGGGTTTGAACCAAACAAGGCCACCTGTTCGATTAGATTACAAAAAAAAATAAAAAACATTGTAAACATTCTCATGCATCAGTCTGCTGCCACCTACAGGTGTAATGCCTGGTTTCTTCTGGATTTCCACGCTTTTCCTGTTCTATCACGCAAAAAAACAACCAAAAGCAACTGAATAATAAATACTATGCTACTGAGAGTTGGATTCTCGTGGCACCAACAAAAGAACTCGTTCATCTATACACTAGCTACTAAAAATAAAGACTGGGACTTATGTTCCGTGCTCACTAGTTTCTGGTTACTGCAATGTGGCAGCGATAGCAGCAAAGAGAACAGAAAGGCCAACGTCAAATGAAAAAAGTAAGAAATGTTAGCAAGTCTAATCTAAATTTGTTATATAGTTTTAAAACGCAAATGATTTCCTGTGTTTTTATTT
This sequence comes from Neostethus bicornis, assembly GCA_902685375.1. Taxonomy (NCBI): domain Eukaryota; kingdom Metazoa; phylum Chordata; class Actinopteri; order Atheriniformes; family Phallostethidae; genus Neostethus; species Neostethus bicornis. The sequence continues at coordinate 6,438,836 of CACRXE010000001.1, read as the reverse complement.
TATTTCGATAGGCAGATTTCTGGTTAAATGTTCTGCTGTTAGTAAAGCTTTGCCACCAACATGTGGTTTTCCTGAGACATTTGCAAAGGAAAATACAAATGTATCTGGAGGAAGAGGACTGATGGAGGTTTTAAACCCATTTCTACAGAAAAAAAAAAAAAACGCTTTGTTGTTCCCAGCACGAGTTCAGAATGACAAGGCACATGCTATTACACCCCACCTAGCACTGGAACAATTACTGACTCACTGCTCAGGTGCTCTAATGCACTTTTCTATGAATCAGATTATGATTTTTTTGTGAATAGCTGGTGAGCAAAAACTAAAAAAAAAAAAAAAAAAAAAACGACCGAGCCATACGGTGACGGTACGAGCCCTGACTCGGTGTTGTGACAAACGCCCTGCAACGGTGTCACGGAAGCTGGACGAATCAAACAGGTGAGTTGAATCGTTCTGAATGTCAAATCTCACAGTGATGCAGCCAACACGCTGAGCCTCAGGTCTGCACAAAGTCCAGCTCCGTTCCAGCTGCTATTAATAGTGTATGCCTAGTGACCTCACATCGTGTACCTATTAAAACCCTTTGCCATGCTTTTTTCAATCAACTAGTTCTACAATTCTTGTGTGAAACTGAAGGGAAATCTAGACATTCAGAAGGCCGGGATCTGGAACACTTAGATTTCCATTCTGAGTAACAACTTCAGGCACGATGCTGTTGTTGTTTATCGGGGCCGGAGTGAGGGCGCTGTTCTCTTGAGCCATCATGTAGGCGGCCATTGTCTCCGCAGATTCTGACGATGGCAAAAAGGAACTGGGCGGGGAAAGCCGCGCCCCTTGTCGCCCTTCTGGGCCATCGCTGGAGCGCTTGGACGAATCGTTGTCCGAGTCGAGGTGTGCGAGCTTTTCCATCCAAACGCGGAAGCGTTCCTCTGTCTGGCGCTGCATCACAGCAAAGCGTGTCATGGCCTCCTCCAGAACACTGCCGATGCCGTTCCTGTCCCACGAACTGGTGTCCAGCAGCCCATGAATCTGGGCTCCCACTCTGGATCTCTCCGATGCACGTCTGAAGCCAGCTTTAAAGACATTGAGGCCAAGCCATAAGAAAATACAATAGCACTTTCATGCTTCGGAGGTGGACTTGTGTTAAAGAGAAAATGACTGGTTACGTGCAGATCGACTCGGTCATGCTGATGGACTACGTCATGCAGTTGTAGCACTCAAAATCTGTATGCGGGATGTAAAAATGGTTGAAAACATTTCATGGGCTAAAGTTTCCTAGAGAAGAACACGCTGAGTGTCTTGGGTGACTCGTTGAGAAAGTCTAGGACGTAAAAACATCAATCTGACTAAAAACTAGGAGTAAATCTGTCAAATGCGAGCAACAGATATGTCGAACCTAAACTTAGAAAAAAAACAAGCAGTGTGTTCTAAACAAACATTTGACTTAAACTAGAACCAAGTTTCTTAATCCCTAAAAAAAACTCAAACTCCAATCAATCAGCAACTCAAAAATCAAAAGAAAAGAAAAAAACGATCAGATTTAATCAAAGATAAAAAAGAAAAACTGGCAAAAATCGGGCAAAATAAGAAATCCATTCATTTAAACAGAAGCAGCAGAAGTCAAGAAGCGAAGGACGGTTTAAAAGTTGTTTCTGCAACAACTGAAGAAACAAACAAAATCGACTTACGATGCGCGGAAGTGTGTCGATACAATCGATCTTTTCCTTTGGTTTTTTTTATTTCTGAGCCTCGTGTCAGGTCAGTTGGAGATGGGTTTGCATTAACATGTGCCGCTGACTGACTGACAAGTGTGTACCCCTCCACCCTCTAAACGATGCCAATAAACCCACTAAAAAGAAGAAATCCTCTCGTTCAAATCTGGTGATAAAAAGTAAATAAGTTGGACTGGCTGTTGTTTGGACAGAATGAGAAGTAAAAACAAATCTAAACCTGACAGAAAAACTTCTGGGACGTCCAAGTAAGACCCCTCCCCAAAAAAATAAATGGCCAGGAAAAGAAGCCTTATTTGCATTTTGAAGCCAAAATTTGATGTGGCTGACGCTACATCGCTTCATCGTCCCGGTTTACTATTTTAAGACTGCAGCTAGATTAGGTTGTCGACACTTCTCGAGTTAGAAAAAAAAAAAAAAAAAAAACGCCAGCAAGTTTACACGGCATGCAAACTACAAAACTAGATTCCAACAAAACATGTAAAAAAAAAAAAAAAAGACACGTGAGCGAGCACGAGCCCCTCGGACTATCCATCTAAAGACAAAGTGAATGAGTAGAAATGATGAAGAAACAACTTGAAAAGAAGACAAAAAACAGTGATTGAACAAAACAAACAGCAGGACTTGTGATGATTTAAAAACAATAAAAAAAACTTCAAACATTTATTTACGAATCAGATTGTTTATGTAGAAAAAAAACAATTCTTCAAAAATTCTAAAGTGTTTGATTTTTAAAGATCAAAGAGTCGTACTGATGCTGGGTGTCGGTCTTGTGTTACTACGATGTGATAGGCCAGTGGAAATTACCTGGAATTTCGGATTTCATCACTTTGCTTCCTCCAGAAGTGTCGTCGTCTTCGTCCTCGGAGGTACTGGTGCTGGAGTCGCACGTCAGCTCACTGTCGCTCGTACTGCTGTCCTGCAGCAGGTTGTATTTTTTTCGTGCTGCCATTTCTCTTTTCTGTCTGAGAAGACGCATCCGCTCTTTGTGCTTCTGACTCCGGTGACCTTTTACCTTTCCCAACTTTCCATTGGTTTGCTTCTCCTGGCTCAGCGCGGCCACGGACGCCGGCTGGCACCGGTTCTTCTTTGCGGCGTTGGCGATGTGAGGCATCTCGCTTTCTGATCGGGATCGCCGAGACTTCCTCCCTCCGGATGTTGTGGCAAAGATTTGTCTGTTCGTGATTGGAACGGGATCGTTCGTGGCTTCCATCGGTCCGTCTTCGTCATCCTCTATCGGTGGGATGCCGCCTTCTTCACCCGAGGACAGTGTGTCTGAGTCAGCCAGGTGCCCGCTGGATGAAGGAGACAGCATGCAGGGGTTTGAAGAGTCACTCTCGTAGATGTGATGGGGTGCAGGTTTGTCACTCCCTGTAGATGCCTGTTGGGATTCTGGGGAGTCTCTCCGGAGCTCCTTCATCAGACATGGCATGGACAGGAGACTCTGCTCCCCTTCTGTATTTAAAGGACTGTCACCCTCTTTTTCTCGTGGGGGTGAACTGGTACTGGTTGTAGTCTCTGTTTTTGGGGGCTCATCGTGATCTTTTTCAACAGAAGCAGATACTGACTGTGCTTCATCGAGGCACTCCCTGGAGCATTCGGCGTACAAAAATCCTTTTCCCTTTTCGGAATCAGCCATTGTGCCAGTTAAGCCCAAAGGTCCAGACAACTTGGACCAATGTGCCTAGATGAAGACGCACCTGCTGGGAGAGAAAAAAAAGAACATCAATATTTTCATCTATTGTTTCAAATCTGCTTAAATTGTAATCTATTACAATACAAGACCCTATTTTACCAGGTATTGTATTTACTTGGTAGAGGGTCAACACATGTGAGGTCACCAGTTCAGTTTATTACATTTATGGACAGAATTTTTGGGTACAGCCGAGGTGGGGGATATGGTCTCTGCTTATTTTTGTAGATGTAGTGATTCGGTTCACTTCATCAGGCCGTGATCTCTGACTTTCACGAGACTGATTTGCTGCCATATGTGAAACGGCAGGGACGGGGATGAGCACCTCCAAATCTGAGGTCGGGGACCCCGACTTGAAATGGGTGCAGTGCCCCTTGCAGATCAGGAACATGGTCCTGCACTAAGAGGAGGAGTTAAGTATCTATGGGTCTAGTTCACAGGTGGAGGGAAGGATGATGAGGCGTTCACAATAATTAGGATGCTGCATCGGTCATTTCAGGTGAAGAGAAAACCCCGGCCGTTACCCCGCGCAACCCAGCTTTGAAAAAGTAAAACTGGACGGTCCACAGAACAATGTGCTCTAAACAAAGAAACAGTGTAAATACACAGGATTGTAACCTTGGCTGGTTTCCACTCACTGTTCCCTGCTGAGCGAGGCCAACCAGAGATCACGGAAAGTAAAAGTACGATAAACAAGAATTATTTACATACAAATTATACTGAAAAACAACATTTCAAATAAAACCTGTTTAAACAACAAATATTCAATAGTTAAGATTCTCACAGAAAGAAACTGGTCTCTCACACACACATTGTTTTTTTAAACACACAGTTGAGTTGAACATAATAACGACACTTTACGTCTGACTGAGATGCTAGACAATTAAACATCATTAAGTCAGCGTAACAAATTAGAAAAGACCATTTTTAAGCATCAAATAAGCCATAAAACAGTTTTTATGTTATTGTTGAAAATGAAAATATTTGTTCTGTTTTAACAAATATTTTTCTGTGTTTACAAATTTATTGGCTCCTTCAAGTTAGATTGATATTTTATTTTTAAAATTCAAAGATACAATCTCAAACACATGCTAACATCAAAACGCGAAAACAGATCAAACAACAAAACACCCGAAAACAAACAATAAACACCAGCAGATTTAAATTTAATATTTAAGCAAATGTTGATTTGTTTGTGTTTTGTTGAAACAATAAATGAAATGAGACTTTCTTCGTTATTTTCAACACAATTCCATCGGGGGGGGATTTAAAATAAGAGAATAGTCTAAATTCACGATAAAAAAAACCCATCAGATGTGAGAGAAGTGATTAGTTGAATTCAGTTCAGGTGTGTTTGGTTCAATCAAGTCATTTAGTTCAGGTGTGTGTGTGAAGGGAAAAGCTTTGCTCCGATCTATCTGTCGCTAGCTGAAGCTAACATAACCTTTACAGCTGCGTAGTATTGCTAATCTCCGTCACAATCACAACCTTCGTGAACTTATCGTGAGGCTAACAAGTGGTGGAGAAAAAATATCTAGGTTGCATGACAGCTGCAGTAAAACGGCTTATAAATGGAAGCAAAATCATGTCAGTCGTTACTAGCTAATGTGAGTTAAAAACGATCCCCCACATAGCATCTGCCCGGTGTCAACTTACCACCGCGTTACTTTATATACTTCTTTTATTCCAAGTCAAACTTTTCCGCGTCATCAGCAATGAAAATCTTTTAAAATCTGCGCTCCGGTAGAATCTAAGAAACTTTCTAGCAATGGGAAAGAACTGAGAAGCGTTCTGCCGCAGTCCGATCGCACGCTCCCAAGCTGCTACTAGACGTTAGCTCTGTGTGTTTCAGCTAACTGCTCGAAACGACATTCGCCAGGCGTTTACAAAGCCAATGCGTCACTTCCGTTTCCTGCTTGAAAATAAGAGCGTAAACAGTACATTTTAAAAAAAACAAACAAAAACTTGCGTGGTACGATCCGCTTTCTGAGAACAAAAATCAATAAAAAAATATTTTCACCTTTAAAAAAAAAATAAATTTTGTTTAGTCTTCTGGACCGCGTTTAACTAACAGGGTCACGAGGTGTGCCGCAGCCAATCCCGATCGAGTTAAGGCGAGAGGCAGGGTACACCCTGTACAGGTCGTCGGCCGGTACCGAGACACAGAAAAACGAAATTATTCTATCAAAATGAAATATAGTATAGTATAAATGTTATTTTTACTTCAGATAAACACAAGACCATTATTTTCCGTCGCTTTGAGTAGTTTTTCAACCTTTTTAAAGTAAAGGTACCGTTTTTTTTAATTTTTTTTTTTTTTTTTAAATGTAAAAAATATTTTAAAATCCTTCATTAAAGCGTCTTTTTAAAAATAAATAAATAAATACTCAATTTAACCAAAATATCCGGAATAGAAATTAAATATTGTTTTCGTCTTCTGGGCTTATTATTGGGTCACAGAAGGCCGGAGCCTATCCTGGTTGATTTCAGGCTGGAGGCAGGGTACACCCCATACAGGTCGCCAGTCTGCTGCAGCCCCCCCCCCCCCCCCACACACACACACACACACACTTATTCTTCGGGACAATTTCACATTGACTAATTACCCTTGCCTGCATTTTTTTGGAGAATAAGAGGAAACCCACTCATGAGGAGAACATGCAAACTCCACACAGAAAGGACAGTGTTTCAAACCTCGTCCCCACTCCGGGATTCCAACCCGGTATAGGGGCGGCTGGGATCACCCACCCACCCCCACCCGCCCACCCCCCAGAAGATTTTGAAAAAGTCATTTTCTGCATTTCGGTGACCCATTCACTGGTCCTGGAAAGGGATACCTTGACTAGTCCCCTTTCCTTTCTTCTTCTTTTTTTTTTTTTTTTTTTGTGGACCAGATGGCCCCCTCTGGATCCGCCCCTGCATGTGATGGATGATTTGACTTGTATATTAATATTTTAATATTTTAATTCTAAAAGACAAAAATGAATGGAAATGAATACATTTTTTACAGTAAATGTTTATTATTGTTTTTATTCGGTCGATTTTTAAGGATCTAAGAGTTTTATTTGGTTCAATGAACTAATAATTGTAAATTTACGATAAATTATTCTCTATTTTCTTAAAGATTTAATGACCTTATTATTTTAAAAGAAAATAATCAGGGGTGTACCCTGCCTCCAGCCTGAAATCAACCAGGATAGGCTCCGGCCTTCTGTGACCCAATAATAAGTTTTTTAAATCAAAATGCGTGATTCATTTTCTGGGCTTTTATTGTCAGAATATTTTAAAAATCTACTCCGATTGATTCATTGAATTTCTTCCGGGTCGCAGTTAGCATTTCACCAGTTCCGCCGGATGCGCCTTCCTTCCCTCCGAGCATCGGGAATCAGGACGCACGTCTCTTAGAATTAAAATGCTGTCGGTTCGTGTCGCAGCGGCTCTTGTCCGTAACCTCCCTCGAAGGGCAGGATTTGTAAGTAACTTTAAATTTAGTTTGCGTTTAACTTTTCGTTGCTTTGATCGCATTATTATAATTGTTTTTCTAGTTACCCGAAGCGACTGCGTGTCTTGTAGAGGACACCAGGCCCTTCACGACGCTAGGCTGCACAGTTCTCATGTTTTAATAATAAATCAAGATGTTTATAAAACACATCAACATATTGTTTAAACATCATTTGAAAATAAATAAATAAACCAAGCAGTCAGAGAACGCGTGTTCGAATGTTTAGGCTAGTTTTTGCAGTGAAGGTCAGAATCGTCTGGTTTTGACAGCTCATCAAATAAAAGAATCAGTTTCAAATGTCATTAAAAAACAAAATAATTTAATCTAATGTTTAAAAAGTAATGAATTTTTATTCGCGTTATTTTAATTGCACGAGTAGTTTTATAAAAAAAAATAAGCCTGTCAAGTTTAGCTTCTTTTTTTTTTATTTTTATATATTGACGTATAACATCACGCTTTAAATTTGAATCGTAGATGTTTTCTATTCATCAGGCTTTTAAAATATTTGTTTTTATTAATAATAAATTGGAAGTTTAAGAGGATTTTTAAAAAAAAATTAGAAACAACTCTGATTGGTTCTAATAATCTTAAAAAACACAGAATAGGAGTTAATTTTGAAAAATTGAAATTCATTTACTTTAATCATCAAAATGAAAACAAAAATTACCTATTGTGTCTTTAAAAAAAAAAAAAAATGATACCAATTCAAGAAATCCCCAATATTTTGGCTGATTTATTTAAAAAAAAAAAAAAAGTCATTTAAAATCAATGCTAAAAAAAAAAAACATAAAATTGAATACTTTTTCGCAAAAAATTTGACACGATTTACTCTTTTAACAGCACAAGTATTATTAAAAAAAAAAAAAAAATAGAAGGAAAACTTTGATTAAACTCATATATCAAACTATTGAATTTCCAACTATAACATCAAACAATAAATACATTTTTCTCTTAAAAAGTATCGTTAGGTTTATGATTATTTTAACGTGTTTGTTGTTTGTTTAATAAACAGACTGGGGGGGGGGGGTCTTATCCATGCATTTGGTCAGAATTTAAAGCTGCTCATGTTTAAGTGTGAAAATGTCTGTTTCTGCTTTCTTCCTCTGAACACCACATTATCGATGTGATGTCATGACCATCAGACCGAAATTCATTGGGTGGTGGTCCCTCTTTACAAGAAGGGGGACCGGAGGGTGTGCTTCAACTACAGAGGTATCACACTCCTCAGCTTCCCTGGTAAAGTCAGGGGTACTGGAGAGGAGGGTCCGTTGGATTGAAGAGGAGCAGTGTGGTTTCCGTCCCGGACGTGGAACTACGGACCAGCTCTATACCCTCTTCAGGATCCTGGAGGGGTCATGGGAGTTTGCCCAACCAGTCTACATGTGTTTTGTGGATCTGGAGAAGGCATTCGATCGTGTCCCCAGGGGACTCCTGTGGGGGGTGCTCCGGGAGTACGGAGTCTCAGAGCCCTTAGTACGGGCTGTCCGATCTTTGTACGACCGGAGCCAGAGCTTGTTCCGTATAGCTGACAGTATGTCGATTCCATTTCCAGTGAGAGTTGGACTCTGCCAAGGCTGCCCTTTGTCACTGATTCTGTTCATCACCTTTATGGACAGAATATCTAGGCGCAGCCGAGGCGTTGGAGGGATCCGGTTTGGTGACCTCAGGATCGGATCTCTGCTTTTTTGCGGATGATCTGGTCCTGTTGGCTTCATCGGACCGTGATCTCCAGCTCTCACTGGATCGATTTGCTGCCGAGTGTGAAGCGGCCGGGATTGGAATTAGCGCCTCCAAATCCGAGACCATGGTCCTCACCCGGAAAAGGGTGGAATGCACCCTGCGGGTCAGGGACAGGGTCCTGCCCCAAGTGGAGGAGTTTAAGTATCTCAGGGACTTGTTCACGACTGTGGGAGGGATGGAGCGGGAGATCGACAGGCGGATCGGTGTGGCATCAGCAATAACTAAGACGCTGCATCGGTCCGTCGTGGTAAAGAGAGAGCTGAGCCGAAAAGCAAAGCTCTGGATTTACAAGTCGATCTACGTTCCTACCCTCACCATGGTAACCAGGATCTATGTTCCTACCCTCACCATGGTAACCAGGATCTACGTTCCTACCCTCACCATGGTAACCAGGATCTACGTTCCTACCCTCACCATGGTAACCAGGATCTACATTCCTACCCTCACCATGGTAACCAGGATCTATGTTCCTACCCTCACCATGGTAACCAGGATCTACGTTCCTACCCTCACCATGGTAACCAGGATCTACGTTCCTACCCTCGTCATTGTAACCAGGATCTACATTCCTACCCTCACCATGGTAACCAGGGTCTACGTTCCCACCCTCACCATGGTAACCAGGATCTACGTTCCTACCCTCACCATGGTAACCAGGATCTACGTTCCTACCCTCACCATGGTAACCAGGATCTACGTTCCTACCCTCACCATGGTAACCAAGATTTACGTTCCCACCCTCACCATGGTAACCAGGATCTACATTCCTACCCTCACCATGGTAACCAGGGTCTACGTTCCCACCCTCACCATGGTAACCAGGATCTACGTTCCCACCCTCACCATGGTAACCAGGATCTACGTTCCTACCCTCACCATGGTAACCAGGATCTACGTTCCCACCCTCACCATGGTAACCAGGATCTACGTTCCTACCCTCACCATGGTAACCAGGATCTACGTTCCCACCCTCACCATGGTAACCAGGATCTACGTTCCCACCCTCACCATGGTAACCAGGATCTACGTTCCTACCCTCACCATGGTAACCAGGATCTACGTTCCCACCCTCACCATGGTAACCAGGATCTACGTTCCCACCCTCACCATGGTAACCAGGATCTACGTTCCCACCCTCACCATGGTAACCAGGATCTACGTTCCTACCCTCACCATGGTAACCAGGATCTACGTTCCTACCCTCACCATGGTAACAGGATCTACGTTCCTACCCTCACCTATTGTCACCAGCTGTGGGTGGTGACCGAAAGAATGAGATTGCAAATACAAGCAGTCAAAATGAGCTTCCTCCACAGGGTGGCTGGGCTCTCACTCAGCCATTCGTTCTGCCATCCGGGTGGAGCTCGGTGTCGAGCTGCTGCTCCTCCTCCAGGTCTAGAGAAGCCAGATGTGGTGGTTCGGGCATCTGGTCAGGATGCCCCTCGAGCGCCCCACTGCTGAGGTGTTTCGGGCACGTCCCACCGAGAGGAGACCAACGGGCAGACGCCAGACCAGCTGTGGAGACATAGTCTCCACAGCTGGCCGGGAACGACTTGGGATCCTTCAGGGTGAGCTGGAGGATGCATCTGGGGTGAGAGAAGCCTGGGCTTCCCGTCTGAGGCTGTTGCCCCCGTGACCCGGCCCCGGATAAGCGGAAGACGATGGAACGGAAGTTCATCAGTAACATTTTCACAGATGACCGATGCCTCACGACATTCCGCTTGCCAATTTAATTAACCAACCAATAAATCGTTAAAGCCCCAAATAAAAGCCTTCTTGTTATGATACGGTAATAATAAAAAAAATCATTTCTGTTTTGTTTTTAAAGGCTTCCAAAAATGTTGCGGCAGCTTTCGTCGGAGCAAAGAATCTACACACCAGTCGACTGTGTCTCCAAAAGACAGGTTGGTGTTCTCAGAACGACTTTTAATGAGTCAAATCTTCGTTTGTTTCAGGATTAAAGGTTCTAATTATACTTTTTTTATTTGAAGGCACTGCTGAGGTTTCATCTATTTTGGAGGAAAAGATCATGGGCGCTGACACCAGCGCTGATCTGGAAGAGACCGGCCGTGTGTTGTCCATCGGCGATGGTATCGCCAGAGTTTACGGTCTTAGAAACGTACAAGCGGAGGAGATGGTGGAGTTCTCCTCTGGTTTGAAGGTAAGGCTTCGAGTCTTCGTAATGTGTCGAGTGCTTGTTGGGTATTTAAAATAAACCCTTCACCCCAATACCTCTCATCCAGGGTATGTCTCTCAACTTGGAGCCCGACAACGTTGGCGTGGTGGTGTTCGGAAACGACAAGTTGATCAAAGAGGGTGATATCGTTAAGAGAACGGGCGCTATTGTAGACGTGCCCGTTGGCGAGGAGCTCCTGGGGAGAGTCGTCGATGCTCTTGGAAACGCCATCGATGGGAAGGTATCCCCACCTCTTCATCGCTCAAAGAACTCGTCCGTTATCGTGAAGCGGAAAAATCGAAATGATTTTATTTCTTAAATTCTAACAAAGTAACTGGATGTATTTTGATTTGTTTACTTCAAAGGGTCCCCTTGGCTCAAAGACCCGCAGACGTGTGGGTCTGAAGGCCCCTGGCATCATCCCCCGTATCTCTGTGAGGGAGCCCATGCAGACCGGCATCAAAGCCGTGGACAGTTTGGTGCCGATCGGTCGTGGACAGCGTGAGCTTATCATCGGTGATCGTCAGACCGGGTAAAAAAAGAGAATGTTTGAACACCTCGTGCTGGGTTCAGGGTCTTTGAAACTCGTTTTTATGGAATGTCTCGGAAACTCTTGTAGTTTTTACAGTTTCTACGTTTGGAACGGCATTTTTTTCGAGCTGTGGTTAAAAATCAAAACACACAGTACTGATTTAAGAAAAAATGTCACCATCTTTAACTTTTAATATTTCCGCTCCAGAAAAACGGCCATCGCCATCGACACGATCATCAACCAGAAACGCTTCAACGACGGAACCGACGAGAAGAAGAAGCTCTACTGCATCTACGTCGCCATCGGCCAGAAGCGGTCCACCGTGGCTCAGCTGGTGAAGAGGCTGACGGACGCTGACGCCATGAAGTACACCATCGTGGTGTCTGCCACCGCCTCCGACGCCGCTCCGCTGCAGTACCTCGCTCCTTACTCCGGCTGCTCCATGGGCGAGTACTTCAGAGACAACGGCAAGCACGCCCTCATCATCTACGACGATCTCTCCAAGCAGGTGAGACTCGGAGCTCAGAAGACTCGAGGTTTCATGCTCGTCTGTTAAAGTGTGGACACGGCAGAGAACAAAATCCTTGGCTAAGAACATCTGATTTGATCGTTTTAATTCTTCTGTTTTTTATAATGTTGTGCAGCTCTTTGTATTCTTTGTTTTAAAATTCTGTATAAATAAAGTTTATTACAATCTGGTGTAAAGCCGGTCTCCGTGTGTTTGTTCCGCAGGCCGTCGCCTACCGTCAAATGTCCCTGCTGCTGCGTCGTCCACCCGGTCGGGAGGCGTACCCCGGAGACGTCTTCTACCTGCATTCCCGTTTGTTGGAGAGAGCCGCCAAGATGAACGACAACTTTGGCGGAGGCTCCCTGACCGCGCTGCCGGTTATTGAGACGCAGGCCGGAGACGTGTCGGCCTACATTCCTACAAATGTCATCTCCATCACAGACGGACAGGTGCGGAGTCTGAGTAACGAGTTTTTAGAATATGTCGTTAAATTATTGAGCTCATTTTTTTTTACTCCATATCGGCTGCGCAAGCCAATTAATTACTGCTACTTTCCCTTGTAGATTTTCTTGGAGACCGAGCTGTTCTACAAAGGTATTCGTCCAGCCATCAACGTGGGTCTGTCAGTGTCACGTGTGGGGTCCGCCGCTCAGACCAGAGCCATGAAACAGGTCGGTCCTCTCTACTGGTCCTCTACGGGACGAAAAAAAATCATGTTAACTCTTTGTTGCCTGCTGCTCACCAGGTGGCTGGAACCATGAAGCTGGAGCTGGCGCAGTACCGCGAGGTGGCCGCCTTCGCCCAGTTCGGATCCGATCTGGACGCGGCCACTCAACAGCTGCTGAACCGTGGCGTTCGTCTGACCGAGCTGCTCAAACAGGGACAGTACTGTGAGTGTACCGCCTCACAACGCCACCTTAAACACGAAACGGTGTTAAATTTATTTGTGCATTTAGAATCGTCCAGCGGGTGTTTATGAAGAGGCGTGTAGCCGTCCCGTTTAGGTGTACGCAAGATATACACCTGGAAAAAAACTTCATATATTCAAACACAAGCTCAGTCACATTTACGATACGACATGCAGATCGGATGACTCCAAATACGAATTTTTACAGGCAGTAATTTCAATGTTTTCTATTCCGTAATTTCTGGTGTATAAGTCGTGACTTTTTCCCCCACACTTTTTAACCGTGTAGTTTATGAATTTTTTTCAATGACCACCAGGGGCGCTCAAACTGTAAAAGTACGAGTAAGGCGCTAGCGTGGCCGAGTGTTTGTCAGATGAAGTGAAGCAGGAAGAACATCAATCTTCGTAACATCACTACTACTTCTTCTTCTCCTTTCGGCATTTCCCTTCAGGGGGCGCCACAGCAAGTCAGTTTCTTCATCTAACCCTATCTGCTGTATCCTTTTTGGTCACACCAACTATCTTCATGTCTTCCTTCACTGTATCCATGAACCTCCTCTTTGGTCTTCCTCTAGTCCTCTTTCCTGGTGGTTCCAAATCCAGCATCTTTCTTCTGATGTACTCTCTCTCTCTCTCCTCTGTACATGTCCAAACCATCTCAGTCTGACCTCTCTGACTTTAAAACCTCTAACATGTGCTGTTCCTCTGATCCTGTCCATCCTGGTCACTCCCAGAGAGATCCTCAGCATCTTCATCTCTGCTACAAACATCTCTGTTTCCTGTCTTTTCCTCAGTGACACTGTCTCTAGACCAATCAGCATGGCCAGCCTCGCCACAGTTTTGTACACTTTCTCTTTCATTTTATCTGAAACTCTTCTGTCACACATCACACCTGATATTTTCCTCCACCCGTTCCAGCCTGCTTGAACTCGCTTCTTCACCTCTTTTCCACACTCTCCATTGCTCTGGACCGTTGATCCCAAGTACATCACTACTACTTCTGTTTTGAAACTTATCAAAATAAAAGAACTAGAATTATAACTCATTATTTCCTCAGGTTTGAACTTTGTTGTAATTTTGCGTCTCGTTGTGTTTTTCAACATTTTTTTATGTCAAGGTACATTTTTCCATCGAAAATATCTTGAGTCACATCAACCAAAAAACTGTTAAAAACAATTCTCCATTTCTGCTTTTATCAACAATATATTATTACTATAAAAATATCATAAATCTATATTTTAGACTGTGAGCCTTTCATAGGATTTACCCAGAATGCAATAGTAACTTTATTTTTAATGTCTTGCAGAAAATGTGAGATTTAATTAGAATCTAGAATTTTTCTGAATTAAAACGCTGCCTAAATGTTTCATGTTGCAAAAACATACGATCCACTAGGTGGGGTAGTTTTTGTGAGGGATGGAGAGCAGCGTGAAGCAAAAAGAAAAAGTGAAGAAGAGTGGGTTGCTATGGTTACAGGACGGCCCAGTCTGTCTCTAAATAAAATAATAAACATAAATACATTTTCTGGGGGCAACAACCTCAGAAGGGAAGCCCAGGCTTCTCTCACCCCGGCTGCATCCTCCAGCTCACCCGGAAGGATCCCAAGTTGTTCCCCGGCCAGTTGTGAGACATAGTTTCCCCAGTGGGTCCGGGGTCTGCCTCTTGGTCTCCTCCTGGTGGGACGTGCTCGAAACACCTCACCAGCAAGGCGCTCAGCAGCATCCTGACCAGATGCCCGAACCACCCCATCTGGCTTCTCTCAACCTAGACAAGGAGCGGCTTGATACCAAGCTCCTCCAGGATGGCAGAACTCCATACTCAACCCATACTCGATCTCTGAGTGAGAGTCCAGCCACCCTGCGGAGGAAGCTCATTTCAGCCGCTTGGATTCGCAATCTCATTCCTTTGGTCTCCACCCATAGCTGGTTACCACGGTGATGGTAGGAACGCAGATCCTGGTTACCATGGTGAGGGTTGGAACGTAGATCCTGGTTACCATGGTGAGGGTAGGAACGTAGATCCTGGTTACCATGGTGAGGGTAGGAACGTAGATCCTGGTTACCATGGTGAGGGTAGGAACGTAGAGCATGGTTACCATGGTGAGGGCAGGAACGTAGATCCTGGTTACCACGGTGAGGGTAGGAACGTAGATCCTGGTTACCATAGTGAGGGTAGGAACGTAGATTCTGGTTACCATGGTGAGGGTAGGAACGTAGACCCTGGTTACCATGGTGAGGGTAGGAACGTAGATCCTGGTTACCATGGTGAGGGTAGGAACGTAGATCCTGGTTACCATGGTGAGGGTAGGAATGTAGATCCTGGTTACCATGGTGAGGGTAGGAACGTAGATCCTGGTTACCATGGTGAGGGTAGGAACGTAGATCCTGGTTACCATGGTGAGGGTAGGAACGTAAATTCTGGTTACCATGGTGAGGGTAGGAACGTAGATCCTTGTTACCATGGTGAGGGTAGGAACGTAGATCCTGGTTACCATGGTGAGGGTAGGAACGTAAATTCTGGTTACCATGGTGAGGGTAGGAACGTAGATCCTGGTTACCATGGTGAGGGTAGGAACGTAGATCCTGGTTACCATGGTGAGGGCAGGAACGTAGATCCTGGTTACCATGGTGAGGGTAGGACCGTAGATCCTGGTTACCATGGTGAGGGTAGGAACGTAGATCCTGGTTACCATGGTGAGGGCAGGAACGTAGATCCTGGTTACCATGGTGAGGGTAGGAACGTAGATTCTGGTTACCATGGTGAAGGTAGGAATGTAGATTGACTTGTAAATCGAGAGCTTTGCTTTTCGGCTCAGCTCTCTCTTTACCACGACGGATCGATGAAGCGTCCTAGTTATTGCTGACGCCGCACCGATCCGCCTGTCGATCTCCCGCTCCATCCTTCCCCCACTTGTGAACAAAACCCTGAGATATTTAAATTCCTCCACTTGAGGAGTTAAAAGTTAAAAGTAAAAAGTTTCTGATAATAAAAGGATCAACTTAGAATTAATAGTGAGACGTTAGCAGCCCCACCTGCTGCTGTGTTGTTGTTACTGCAGCGTTACAGACACTGTTTTTAAAGAAAAGTTTTTATTTATTTTATTTAAACTTTGAAATCTCTCTTTGAGCGCCATCTTTCTTTGTAAATACCTCATGTTTCAAAGTGGACACCTGCAGCTTTTAATAAACAGGTGCAGCTTATGTTTTGGGTGTGGCTTATAGTCAGATGCGCTCTATAGACCAGAAAAAATTTGATAAATGAGGACCACTGACGATTTTTATCGTTCCAGCTCCAATGGCTATCGAAGAGCAGGTCACGGTGATCTACGCCGGCGTGAGGGGTCACCTGGATAAAATGGAGCCGAGTAAAATCACCAAATTTGAGAAGGCTTTCCTTCAGCACATTCTGAGTCAGCATCAAGACCTGCTGGCAGCCATCAAGTACGGGAAATTTATCCAAGACGATAGATGTTCTCTCTTTGATTTGTCTGCTAATCTGCGTTCCCTCGTTTACAGGGCTGATGGGAAAATCTCGGAGGCGTCCGACGCGAAACTGAAGCAGATCGTTTTGACTTTCCTGTCCAGCTTTGAGTAGGTTGTTTTGTTTGCGTCGCGACGCATCTATTCTTCTTTTTGTGAACTTAAAAAAAATAAATAATTCAAGTCCTACTTGATCTTTGATGTACATAACTCTTAAAAGAGAATAAAGTTATTCCAAACAGTTCTGTTGACTCTTTTTTTTTTTTTTTTCTTAAGAGGTTTTGTAATTATTTTATATCTTAAAATAGTTTTATTTTAACTTTCAAGCTGTTCGTCACAGACTCATTACTTTGGCCCAAAATATTTTTTGTAGGAATTAAACCAATGCAACTGTTTGGTATTTTTTTTAAAATAAACTTCTTATTGTTTGGATTCAAACAGTAAAAAGTTTAATCCCACAGCGCCCTCAACTGGTCATCAGTGGTATAGGCTAGCAATTTTTATTTGGCTTTTTTAAAACCATTTCACATTAAAATCTTTCTATAATTCTCATTTAGTTTATTTCCAAATTATTTTTTCCCAATTATACATAAAGCAAAGATATTTTCAATAAAACAAACGTGAAAATCACGAGCTTAGAAATCACGACGGCTTAAAGATAATCCAGTTTATTAACCTTCAATTATTTTTTTTTTTATTACGTCTGTAAGCAGTCTTAAAAACTGTAAGCCGTGTCACTCTAGAAAAAATCTTAATTATAACGGTGTCATACCTGAGGATAAAAAATATAAACGTAATCATTGTTTCTGGATGTTTACAGAAAAAAAACTAATTCCGTTGAGATTTAAAGAGTTTCCTGAAAAATCAACTTTTTGGAGATTCTTACTATTTTTGAGGATTATTCTCACATCAAGACTGTAGAAAATTATGCACTAGCTTTGTAACTCCAAACGAAATATAAGTTATCGTGTCCGCTCCCAGGGAGCGAGAGGAGGTGGAATTCTGTCTCAGAAAAGTGAAACTGATAAAAACCAATCTGATGCCAGTCAAATAGAAAGTAAACAACTGAACTCAACAATTTTCTGTCGTTAACTTTTTAAAGAATAACGTCTTTGGGGAAAAAATACAATTTGAAAGAAATCGATATCATTTGAACTCATTCTTGTTCTTTAACAAAGTTTTATGTGGTGTCGAAATTTTCAGACTATTCGGATCGAAGTCTCAAAAAGAAGGCGGAGTAACGGATAAAATTTTAATCAAAGTCTCAGTTTAATAAAAAAGTACTTTATTAAATTTTTTCAAGTGAAAAACAAAACAAAGTGACATAAATTTTTTTTAATGTGAAACTATGATTAACCAAAAAAAAGTGACAACATATAGAGAGGTGCACAAACATCTGTAAAAAATAGTTTTTTTAAGTGAAGGTGGGGATTTAAATATCGAGGTGCGTGTTTTTGTTACGACAATTAGTGATTTTGCGATCAGAGTGATTGTGAGAAATAAAAAAAAAACATTAATTAAAACATGTAATAATGGTATAAAATTTAAATATTAAAATCTATTTTAATAAACTGGTTTAGACCCAGTATTGTTTTGTGTGGATCGCAGGTCTATGATTGTATTTTGGGATGTTATTCTGTTTGACGTAGCACGGGTCGTAATAATCCCACTCCAGTGCTGAATTCGGGACTCCGTTGGACAGTCCATCGCTATCCGCTGAGAGGATCCGTAATGAAACACCTGAAAACAAACAAAAAACAACTTTTAACTCGACTGATTCGTCAAAAAAAACAAATGATACTTCAAGGAAGTTTAAAAACTTTGAGAAATATTTGATCTGAAGTTTTCCGTTCCGTCATCTTCCGCTTGTACCGGGGTCGGGTCACGGGGGCAACAGCCTCAAACGGGCAGCCCAGGCCTCTCTCTCCCCGGCTGCATCCTCTAGCTCACCTGGAAGGATCCCAAGTCGTTCCCCGGCCAGCTGTGAGACATAGTCTCTCCAGCAGGTCCGGGGTCTGGCTCTTGGTCTCCTCCCGGTGGGACGTGCCCGAAACACCTCGCCCGCGAGGCGCTCGGGGGGCATCCTGACCAGATGTCCGAACCACCCCATCTGGCTCCTCTCGACCTGGAGGAGGAGCGGCTCGACACCGAGCTCCTCCCGGATGGCAGAGCTCCTCACCCGATCTCTGAGTGAGAGCCCAGCCACCCTGTGGAGGAAGCTTATTTCAGCCGCTTGTACCCGCGATCTCATTCTTTCGGTCACCACCCACAGCTGGTGACCATGGTGAGTGTAGGAACGTAGATCCTGGTTACCATGGTGAGGGTAGGAACGTAGATCCTGGTTACCATGGTGAGGGTAGGAACGTAGATCCTGGTTACCATGGTGAGGGTAGGAACGTAGATCCTGGTTACCATGGTGAGGGTTGGAACGTAGATCCTGGTTACCATGGTGAGGGTAGGAACGTAGATCCTGGTTACCATGGTGAGGGTAGGAACGTAGATCGACTTGTAAATCGAGAGCTTTGCTTTTCGGCTGATCTGAAGTGTTGAAAGTTTTAAAAGGAGGTGTTATTCATTCCCAAGTGATAGTTTTGAAAACTCAGGGAAAAATAAATAGATTAATAAATAAATAGATAGTTTCACTTAAATTTTTGCAACTGAATTCCCCCCTCCTTTCGCTCCCCGTAGTTCTTCCCTCTGAATCCGTGCTCAACACAGCTTAAATCTTGTTCGAAGCCTCACAGTGTAGAGTGAATCAAGTTAGAAAAGCTAGCGCAGAGTTTTTTATATTTTTATTTGAATAAATTTATATTAAAACATCAAGAACCAAATCACTTCCTGCTTACGTTAAATTGTGGGTGTGACAGAGAACAAAATTCATGGCCAAGAACAGGTAGTATCAAAATGGCATCCAAATACAGAACGGAAGAACGTGCAGACAATCATGAAAGAAATATGTTTTTAATGTGGAAAAAACATTTAAAAAAAAATTTAATTAATTAAAAACTGATTTTTTTAAAGTAACCTACTAAGTTATTTTCGGGTTTTTAAATATAGATGCATGTTGTTTTTTAAAGCATTTGTTTTGTTTTTTACTCCGTCAAAGACTCATTTTTGTTACCGTGGTGTCCGAGAAATAGACATATTCTATAAAAGTCACCTTCTTAACCGTCTATGCCTTTCGGGATGGGGGGGCGGGTGGAGGGGGTCGTGCCGGGCCGGAGCCCATTCGGCTGATTTGAGGCGAGGGGCAGGGTAGTTGAAGGGCAGGTCACCAGTCTGCCCCGGGGCCACACATAAACCACACAAATTCCTAGGGGCAATCAAGTAGTGGCCAATCAACCTAGCATGCATGTTTTTGGAGGGTGGGAGGAAACTGGAGTACCCGGGGGTACGAGGAGAACATGCAAACTCCACACAGAAAGGCCTGTAGTCCAAGCCTCGTCTCCACCCGAGACTCAAACCCTGACCTTTTTGCTGTGAGGCCACCATGCCACCTTCTATAAAAGTTTAAAGTTCAAAAACATTGTTTAGATCAGTGTTGTTTATAAACTAGAATTTAATTAAGATCATTAATATGCATCATTTTTATTGATTTTTTTACACTAAGACTGTATAATTTAAGAGAATTGTATTTTTTAGAACCAATAGGTTCAGATTTTGGTTCAGTGATGAAATCAATTATTCATTTTTAGGAATGTATTAAATCTCATTGTTACCCGCGCCCGAATAAAATGTTTAGAGAACAGAGAGCGGATACCTGCACTGGCTCCAAAGTCGCTGTCCAGACCTGAACCCTCTATGGACACGTTGAGGCTTGATGACTCAGTGGGGGGGTTCACACACTCATACTCCATCATCACTTTGTCAAACGGATGGCCCGCCTCGGTCAGCCTCTCCTGAGTACTGCTTCGACAAATGGGCCCCATGTACACCGTCTCCTGCTGCACGACAAATCCATTCACGTTAGTTTGAGACTTTTTATTCTTAGATATCACTTTGATTTGTTGTCAAAAAACAGCGTTGGTTTGGTTTTTTTTTTTACTATTAAGACTTGTTTTTTGTGTAAAAACAAACAAGGAAACTGCTTTTTATGCAAATTTAGAGTTTCCACAAGTAAGCCTTTGGGAGCACCAGTTTTTTTTTATATATATTCCTTCATTTAAAGTCATCAATAAAAAAAAACACAAACAAAATCAGCCATTAAAGAAAAATGTCTTTTTTTTTTGTTTAAACGTTTTAGTCCGAGTCTGTTTCTATAAAAATTCTGAAAACGCCAGGAAGTGTTGGACAAACCTTCCATTCCATCGTCTTCCACTTATTCGAGCCGGGTCGCGGGGGCAACAGCCTCAGACGGGAAGCCCAGGCTTCTCTCACCCCGGCTGCATCCTCTAGCTCACTCGGAAGGATCCAAAGTAGTTCCCCGGGCAGCTGTGAGACATAGTCTCTCCAGCAGGTTTGGGGTCTGCCTCTTGGTCTCCTCCTGGTGGGACGTGCCCGAAACACCTCTCCCGCGAAGCGCTCAGGGGGCATCCTGACCAGATGCCTGAACCACCCCATCTGGCTCCTCTTGACCTGGAGGAGGAGCAGCTCCACACCGAGCTCCTCCCGAATGGCAGAGCTCCTTACCCGATCTCTGAGTGAGAGCCCAGCCACCCTGCAGAGGAAGCTCATTTCGGCCACTTGTATCCGCGATATCATTCTTTCGGTCACCACCCACAGCTGGTGACTATGGTGAGTGTAGGAATGTAGATCCTGGTTACCATGGTGAGTGTAGGAACGTAGATCCTGGTTACCATGGTGAGGGTAGGAACGTAGATCCTGGTTACCATGGTGAGGGTAGGAACGTAGATCCTGGTTACCATGGTGAGGGTAGGAACATAGATCCTGGTTACCATGGTGAGGGTAGGAACATAGATCCTGGTTACCATGGTGAGGGAGGAACTAGATCGACTTGTAAATCAAGAGCTTTGTTTTTCGGCTCAGCTCTCTCTTTACCACGATGGACCGATGCAGCGTCCTAGTTATTGCTGACGCCGCACCGATCCGCCTGTCGATCTCCTGCTCCATCCTTCCCCCACTCGTGAACAAGACCCCAAGATACTTAAACTCCTCCACTTGAGGCAGGACCCTGTCTCTGACCTGCAGGGAACGTTCCTGTTGAACAAACCTCAAAGCTAAAGTTAGCTGAAAAGCAAAAAACGCTAAGAAGAAGCTTAAATTAACTAAAAACGCTGAAGTTCACCAAAACAGCTTAAGTCAGCTAAAAAGTTAGTTCACTTAAGCTTCTTTTTAGCGTTTTTTGCTTTTCTTAGAAAAAAAAAAGAAAAAAGTTAGTTACAGAGTTTTTAGCTTTTTAAAACTAACAAGAGCTTTTAAGGGTTTTAAAATCTTTTTATTTAACTAACTTAAGCTTTTAAAAATGTATTCAGACAATTTTTGTTATTTTTAGTTATGTTTTTCTTCCAGCAAAATAATATCTTTTAATGCTTGAACAGTTTTTACAGTTAAAATGCAGTTAAAATGAGACAAATAAGTTACGAAACAGAAAATCTGTTTTCTGTGTGACAACTGACAAAAAATTCCAGGCCTTTACTTTATAAACTTTTAACTTGACGTCCCACTTCGGGGATAGAGTGATCTAATTCAATTCTTAAAAACCCAAAGGTAGAAAAAACACGTACCCGACCCACCACTAAAACCAGTCTAGGGGCAACAAAGAGAAGAAACATCACAGATCCTCTCCGTGGACGGACGGGCAACATACCAAGAGTGGAAGCTAACTGAACAAACAACGCGGAGCCGCGTGGATCTCAGCTTTAAGAAAACCATTTGATCTGATCTGTGATCACTCACCGTTGGAGAGTTTGGTGGTACCAGATTGAGTCTGGTTTCTGTCTCTGAATCACTGGTTTGGACTAAAACAGGAGCACTCCTACACCAGCCAGCTTTGCAGACGTTGTACTTCTGCAAACCGGAGGCAACATTGTCCATCGGGGTGAAACAAGCCCCAGAGGAAGAGGCCTGGATGGTGCTGGGTGCCCTCAGAGACCCTGATCCGGTTTCACCATCTGGTCTAATCAAACGGATCCTGTGGTGGATCCCCGTCCTCTCCCTGGATGAAGTCCTGGAAGATGTGGCATGGTGAAGCAGAACTGGTTCTGACAGAGACATGTAGGCCCCCCTACCATCCTGGACCACATTAGAAAGTCTCCCAGTCGACTGCAGAAGGAACTCCTCTGTGTCCTGTAGCTTCATTCTGTTCTTCTTTGATAGAAGGAGTATTTTGTAGCCCAGGAAGAGGCAGTTCAGGAAAAGTAGAATAACTACACAAGGAATGAGCAGAAGCACAACCAAAGTTAAATTAATCACAGGTTGGGATTCACTCACATTTATCGGTGTCGACTGAGTTATTTGCGACATTTCATTCCTGCTGACATCACGGGTGAGTTTGAAAGAATCTCTGAGGTGAAACTTGTGTTTTTTAGCACAGGTGGGTTTCCATCACAATCAATGTGCACTGCTTTGTGTGAATGTGATTTTTTTTTTTTTTTTTTGTCGCATCGTGTGAAAATGAACATTCTACAGCCTTTTCTCAGTCATTCTCAACATGTCCTGCCAAAATGAAAACTGAACCAGGAGGATACTGTTAGTGGTTTAGTTAGAAACCATGTTTTCAAAGTAAGGTGTGTTTGTTTGGTTTTATGGTGTAGTTTTAACATGACCACCAGATGGCAGTAGAAGACCAGGCTGTTCGAAACGTTCCAGCTAGCATGTTTCCATAAATAACTTGGTTATTTAAAACAAATTTATACATTTAAACCTAATATTTGTGACCTGAAACAACTGTTTGGACATGTTTTGTTTCACCAGCTGGTGTGAAAACCTTCGCTTTATGTTTGACATTTTATTTGTTGGCTTTTGAGCCAAAATATTCACACACAAAAAAATCAATAAATAAACGAGAGAGAAGATCCTTTTTTATCCATTCATGTTCTGAACCGTTCATCCCTAACGAGTTGCAGGGGTGCTGGAGCCTATCCCGGCGGATTCAAGGCGAGAGGAAGGAATTCCATTGTGGCTAATCAACCTGACATGCTTGTTTTTGGAGGATGGGAGGAAAACTGAAGTATCTGGAGAAAACCCACACATATATGGGGAGAACATGCAAACTCCACACAGAAATACTAGTGATACAAGCCTAGTCCCACCCCGGATTCAAACCCCTGACCATCTTGCTGTGAGGCTACTGTGCTCCTTTTTTATTTCGGCTTAATTCAAATAAAAAGATTGCTTCAGAGGATTAAGGAATGTGTTTTAATCTTCTTCTTCTCCTTCCATCATTTTCCTTCAGGGAGCGCCACAGCAACTCAGTTCCTTCCATCTAACCCTATCTCCTGCATCTTCTTCAGTCACACCAAACTTGTTTATGTTTGTAGTTTTTTACCGAACACACAAAACGTTGGGAAAACATGTTACAGATTGATAATATTAGCCAAGAAAAACATGGAAAGAACTTTGAATGCTACAGAAAAGTCTTACTAAAAATACCCCCCCGGCCCCCAAACCCCCGTCCACAACTGTATCTTCTTAAATTTATATTAGAAAGGAACAAAAATCTGAAACAAGAGATAAAAACAGAAGATGATAAACTATTGCAAATAATCACAGAAACTCATTTTTCAGGTTGACAAAACGTTGTTTGATAAGAACAAAAAAACAATATTTTCTAATTTATGTCTTAAGATTTTGTTTTTTGAGTGCGGTGCACTTGTATTTTTTTTGTGGGCCCTGAACTAAAATAAATTTGATATCACTGGTGTAGACCAAGATTTATTTCTTGTTTAAGAAAAATTTCTCAACTTGTTCTTGGATTTTTCTGAATATATCGACGTTCCTGAGAAAAGAAACGACCAACGTCAGTTGTTTATTTATTGTTTTGTGGTTTCCAGAGACTGTTGGGTGACCTCAGGATTGGGGTTTTGCTTTTTGCAGATGATGTGGTCTCGCTGACTTCATCAGACCGTGATCTTCAACGCTCACCGGACTGATTTGCTGCCGAGTGTGAAGAGACCGGGATGGGAATTAAAGCCTCCAAACGTAACACTGTGATTCTTGCCTGAAACAGGTGTAGTGGCAAGTAGCAGCATGGTGATCCAGTGGTTAGCACAGTGGTCTCACAGCAAGAAGGTTGTGGGTTCAAATCCCGGGTGGGGAACGAGGTTTAAAAACACTGGCCTTTCTGTGTGGAGTTTGCATGTTCCCCCTGTGTATGGGTGGGTTTTTTCTGAGTGCTCCAGTTTCCTCCCACTCACCAAAAAACATGCATGTTAGGTTGTGGACCCCCTCGGAAACGAAATGTCTAATCTCAATGGGCATATCCTCCTAATAAACAGTGCCCCCTTCGGGTCAGCGACAGGGTTCTGCCCCAAGTGGAGGAGCTTAAGTATTTCAGGATCTTGTTCATGAGTGAAGGATGGAGCAAGAGAGCGACAGACGTATCAGAGCGGCATCCGCAATAATTAGGAAGCTGCATCGATCTGATTTTAAGCTGAGGACAACACAACAAAACAGTTTCTTGAGCTTCTCTACGTTGTTGTTGAGCACAAAAAAGATAATCTGCAGATAGATATGAACTCCTAAAGAAATCTGTTGCTCTTTAGCGATGTCTGTCGGGTCAAAATTCTGAGGTTTAAGTGTGAAAATGTTCTGATTCGATGAATAAAAATGACATTTTTGCATCTCATTTGATCAAAAAGATTTCATTAGGCAATAAGCTCCAACCGACTGCCTCGTCTGTTCGAAGGCATTTAGGATAGAAAAAAATAAAAGGATCTATGTTTATGAGCCCCGCCTCTCGTCCATGACTTGCTAGGATAGCCTTCAGTTGGGATGAGCGCTTCAGAAGACCACTGACTGACTGTTTATGCGGCCCTCCCCTACCCCCCTCAAACTAAATATAACATGTAAGGTTAAAAAACTCGACTTTTTAAGTTTGCGTCCAGAACCCTAAGACAATAGCGTTTTTCAACCAGTGTTCCAGAGATCGTCATGTGTGTATTAGAAAATGACCCATTTCCACCTAATACGTTGATCGTAATCCACCGCTAGCTCCCAACGATTGTTTTGGTCAATCTCGTGGTGTTTTTGTTTAGAAAAATGGATTAAAACCTATTTATTTATCTTTCTCACTACAATATTTCCTCATTTTATTTACAGACAGGCGTTGGTTGTTTACTGTAACCATAGCAACCCACTCCGCCATCTTTGCTGTTGGTGTGGCCTCCAGATTTTTTTGGATTAAAAAACGTACGTTGGCTTAAAAAAAGGTTTGAAAACACTGTTTTAGTGAATATTAAAGGAAACAGACGATCGGAATCCAGATCGGAATCCAGATCGGAATCGTTCAAATGAAACAGAAGAACAACAAAAAGTGCATTTTGAAATATTTTTTTATTTTCATGCTTTGAAGTCAGTAAATAATAATAATAATAATAATACATCAGCAGCCGTCTCATTGTAGAATATTTACAAACGTTTCTAATAATTCAATAGAACATTTGACATGTGAATCTCTTTTAGAGACAATGTTTCTTCTATTTGTACACGAAGCACAAAGTAGATCTTTGTACACAAGAGAAAGTTGCCATTGTAATAAATCAATGCAAAGATCAGTCATATGAGCACCATATAACTATAATAATAACTATAATAATAATAATAATGGCAATAAGAAGAAAAAAAAACTTTTTTTTACTTTTTTTTTTCTACGTTTCAAGATAAAGGAAGTCTTTACAGACTTGATTAGCACGCTGATATCCTGCCTTGAGTTTGCAAGTATAACAGTCCAGACAACCTTTTTTACTCAAAAGAAAGGTTGTTGAGTTAATTTTTACCCTCAGATACCAAAGATTTCATTTCATTCAACTCACTGCTCATGCGGCACCACAGTTGGTGTGTGTCATGCCGCACAATCGCAGAAAGTTATATCCTCCAAATGTCCTGCGTGATCTACAAATCAGCACCACTTGCCAAGTGTCCAAGCACAATAGGAGGTTGTGATTGGTTGTGTTATTAGCACCTCGGGCAAGGCTGTGTTTGTGAATTGATAGCAACAAAGACACTTGTTGAGGTTGTGTCAGCTAGAGAAGAAGCAGGCTAGCACTGGCCCAGGCTGTGCTTGATGATTTCACGGGACTGCGGTGGGATCCTGTCGGGAAAAAGCACCTGGAACTCCACCAGCAAGTCACCGCGTTGGGATGGGCTTTTGGCCATTGGTAGACCTTCGCCCCTCAGCCGTCGAATGGCACCGGGTTTGATGACATCACTGCATGGGAGAGGCATCATTCGGTTGTCAAGTGTTGGAACGTTCACCGTGCAGCCACAGAGAGCCTGGAGACACAAAAAAACGAGAAAACGTCAGTCTTGTTTACCTGTTGCCTCGTCGCAACTGAAATAAAGCCGATAAATTTGGATCTTTTAAAAATACCCAGTTGAGTAACATGTTGATATGAAGTGTGTGTTCTTCTGAACGGACTGTGTTACACAACAATGTTACAGATGTTATAATCACTGTACTATTTTCTGACTGCGTGTGGGAGTGAAGTGTGTCAGTGGCTGAGAAGAGCCAAAGGATGACAGAGGAGTTGTTTTAAAATGCCAGTCTCTGTAACTGCTACCCTGCTAATCTGTGCGTGGGCTGATGGAAGTGAGAGGCCGAAGTACAGAGAGCCAAAAAAGCCTTTTCTCTGCTTTGTGTGTTGAAGCAGAAGAGTCTGCAGTGAGGATAGCGGTGAGGCGGAGAAAGGGCAAAGTAGGATTTGTGATTGCAGTCAGCGCCGAGGCTAAATTTAGCTTCTGTTTTTTTTCTCACTCTGCAGGAGCTGGTGAGGTAGCGGAGGTGTTGCCAGACTGCTGCTGTTCTGTTTGTTGGGGGACTGTCAGCTACAGCCTCAGATGGCCAAATCAGAACATTGTGTTCTCCACTCAGACTGTATTTAAAGATATTTGTTCTATGTTTATTTTAACGTGGGTTCTTATCGCCAATCCGATTCTTTGATCATCTGAAACAATGCAGTGAACTCACCTCCTTCAGAGTGATCTGGGCGGTGTAGACGATGTTGGAGCCGTCTCTTTTGTATGTTGAATGCTCCTTATCCCTGAGAATGAAGGTGATGTCTGCTGGAGTGTTGTTGGGTGTCTCATCTCCCTCTTTGGGGAAGGTGATCCTCGTCCCTGCTTTCCAGCCTTTCTTCACCACCACATTCAGCACCTTGTCTTCACTTCGAAGGCTGCGGCCGTCGGCGTTGAGGCGACTGCGAGTGATCTTGACGTGTTTTGTGCAGCCGTGCATCACCTCTTCCAGAGTCACCAGGAGGTCGTGCATCACCACTTTGCCCTGAAGCCGTCGGCCCTTCTGCGGACCGGCTTCGTAGCCACTGTAGCCCCCCACGTGACTGAAAGTGAACTGCCTGAAGGGGTTGAAAAGGTCTTCGTCACTGTCAAAGTCGCTGCCAAAGAAGATGTCGAAGTGGTCGGAGCCGTGAAAGAAGGAGGAGAAGGTGGCATGGGGGTCGCCGGTGAAGTTATTGCGGAAAACGTTGCCTTGGCTGACTGAAATGCCATTTTTAAGACCTGGGAAGAAAAATGAAAGTAAAGATTAAATCAATTTATAAGGAAAATATTTATTTTAGTTTGGAATGGAAACCTAAAGGCAGTATGGAAGATCTTCAAGTTCTGACCAAACAACTCTTTGTGAACACCGCCTTAGTCTTTTCTGGCTTTTTCTCAATTTGCACATTCAACCAAGACCTGGTTGATCTTATTTGTTGCCAAAAACAGGAAGGACTGTTTGAGTGGTTGCGGTCCGATGGTTTTTGTTCACCATTCAAAAATGATTGGCTTAAGATTTCAAATAAACTGCAGTTCATTCAAATTTATGGATTTTTTTTCAGTAGATCTTAAATCAACATGAGTTTGACCAATGAGTCGGATTCAAGTAATAAAGTAAAAAAAAACAAAAACGATAAAGATCTTCTTTGCCACCTTTAAGTGAATCCTAACAACCAATAATATGATTTAGTGTGTACTTAAAATAAAGCACAGCGATGCTCACCTTCTTCTCCAAACTGGT
Source organism: Neostethus bicornis (assembly GCA_902685375.1). NCBI lineage: Eukaryota > Metazoa > Chordata > Actinopteri > Atheriniformes > Phallostethidae > Neostethus > Neostethus bicornis. Next base: position 6,410,439 of record CACRXE010000001.1, on the reverse strand, counting down.
CATAGATGCTTCTCTTTTTGGGGTCGGTCAGGATCTCGTAGGCCTCTGCTATCTCTTTAAACTTTTCCTCTGCATCAGCATCGCTGTTCTTGTCTGGGTGGAACTTCAGAGCCATCTTTCTGTAGGCTTTCTTGATCTCGTCTTCGTTAGAATCAGGAGACAAACCCAGGACTTTGTAGAAATCCTTGCCTGCAGGTTTGATGGACAGACAGGGTGTGTCTGGCTCGGACTTGACGCTCTCCTGCAGACACAAATCATAAGAATATTTTATTTAATAAATGATTAATTAACTCATTTTATAACAGCTTTAAATCTGAATTTAGCTGAACATTTTTAGTGCCTTTTTATTTTTTTTTATGAATGTGTGGATAACTCCATCCAGGCAGACAGTCTTATCTGTGCTGCTTTGAAACTGCATGCATTTCATAGGCTGATGGAGCGAGATGAGGGGGGATCTGATAGAGGCGAAAAAGACTTTCCCCCTCAACGACTCAGATTCTCTGCTGCGATTGGCTGGATTCAGCATCGCATGAATGAAATGGGATGAAACAGAGAATCAGTCTGTATGAAGAAAAACCTCCAAATCCAGACTTAAATTTAAGTGTTTCCATATCATCCCACAAAAAAATGAGAATTAGATCTACAGTAATATTTAATTAAAAACACACTTGAATCAATAAAAACACATAAAATAAATCGGATGTCGGATTAAATAGAAGTTGGCCAATAGGAAGGCAGGGTGGTGAAGGTGCTTCATGGTAGTTAGAATGAATGAAGCATCAAAAATCCCAAAAGAACGAGAGTTTAAATCATTCCCGAAGAGGAAGACGCAAAAAAATGTCCACTTACCGCTGAGGATGAAGACCCGGAGCTGTCCCCTCGGTGCATAAGACGCACTTTGCACTTGACGTTGCCGTTTTTGTGCTTGACACCAAACTGAGTCCAGATCAGAACCATGATGGAGAGATGCTACTGGTTTAGTTTTGCTTTGAGAAGTTTCGTCCTGTCTGAGCTCTGCTCGTCTCACTGTGAATCTCTGCCGCCGCAGCTCCTTTTTACTATCCACTCACACACCCACGCACTGTGATCGAGCTTTCCCCGCACCGCCCAGTTCCTGACGCGCAACAGGGGATACCGGCGTTCTCAAGTCGCACGTTGATACGCCATTGGTGCTCAAGTGATGATCACGCGGATGTTGCAGCCTCCTTCACCATCTCTAGACATGTTTCCGGAGTTCTTGGAGACGGATCCAAGCAGACAGTCACGACACGGTACAGCGAGTCCTTTTCTTCAGACAGAACGGAGCTAAAAAAAAAACATCCTCCAGAGCTCAGACAGTCTCTCTTCTCCAGGATGGAATGTTCCAATTAAATCTTTTATTTGCACAAATTGGATGGAAAAATTATGGTTTCACAAAAAAAAAAAAAAAAGTCTGTTTATATTAAAGCAAGCAGGACAGGGACATCTAAATTATTTATAGAGCACTTTTCATACATGACCAACTCAAAGTGCTTTAAAAATAACCATCTATTCATCCATCCATCCATCCATCCATCCATCCATCCAGGAGCAGCTCAGAATGGAGCAGTTTCTCCCCCATGTTGAGATAATTCAGATGTGGTGGTTCGGGCATTTGGTTAGGACGCCTTCTGGACGTCTTGATAATAAACTGTTCCTGACAGGTCTGATCAGAAGGAGACCCAGAACCCACTGGAGGGGTTGTGTCTCACAGCTCGTTTGCGAACGCCTTGTAATCCCCCTGGATGAGCGAGAGTATATGAACCAAACTCTGGCCCGCGGGCCAAATTTGGCCTGTCGTGTAATTATATTTGGCCCGCGATGCAATACCTCATTACTATCAAAGCTGGCCTACTGGTATTAAGTCCTTTACCAGTAATTCTAGAAATCACATCATTCTCAGCTGGCCAATCATAACCAGACCCATGAAACAACCTCTCCTCTGTTGTCATGGTGATCTCAATCCACAGCTGCCACTGTGCTACCCTTCCCAAAAATGGCAAAAAGAAAGGCAGAGAACAGAAGCTTTCTGGACAGGAAGGAGACAGAAGAGTACAGTATTAGACGACACGGTAAAACAAAACCCCGTGGCAAGGAACAGAAAGTAGAAGAGATAAAAAAAAAAAATGATTCCACAACAAAACATGTTTTAAAAAAGCCACATCGTCAAGTGAAGCTGCCGTTATGGTGAGTTATATTGTTGCAACAGAGATGACAAAATTATTTTGCCTGCTATAAAACCAAAAAAAACACCAATCTTTCCAACAGCGTTCCCATGCGCACAGCTTTTCGAAAAACTTGGTGTACTTTGTGCTGAGTTACGGTGGCGATTTGCCAAATTTAGTGTCCAGAAATGTAGGTTTTAAATTGAACTGCTTAGTTCAACTTAAAGTTCAAGGTGTGGCTCTTGGATTGATTTATTATTGTTGACTTATTTTCTACACATGGGAGATCCTGTTTGTAGTGGGACTGTCGGCTCGCTTCACCTGAAGCACCTATCTACCGGTGTCCCAGTCCGGTCGCACTGTGTCCAACCTGGCAACCCAAAAACTGGAGTCCGGAATGGGTCACAAAACCAGGCCGCAGTGAAGAACACCAAACTGCCCTCTCTGTATTTCACAGGGTCCAAGTCTGCATCCCCAGTTTCTCAAGCGAGCAACTGAACATTTCTATGGAAACCGCAAAAACACAGGGCCCGAAGCACCTCCTCCAAACCGTCTCCTTCTCTGCACCTCTTCTAGATCGACTCCTTCTCCTCAGCTCCCCCGGGACCAAACCATCTCCTCCAGCCAAGATGGATGTGGCTCGGGGAGCCAGCAGCTGGTTGCACATGTCAACATGTCAACAACAGAATGACTCCATAACCAGCTAGCCGTTGGGAGCTAGCCAGACGATTTCCAAAAAATCAGCCGTTCGACACAAAACAACAAAGTTCAAAATGACGTTCAAAGTGCGCTCAAAATGTAATCTTCAGAACGAGACAAAACAAAGCCAGAAGAAGGGACAGAAACTCAGCATAATTTGGTGAATTAACGCTAAAGTAACAGGAAGCACTGCAGCAGGTAGCCGCCCAGGGCAGTGCCTCAACCTGGCGCGCTGGTTGAGGCCTTGCTTCCTTTTCTGTGGTTTTGCTTTTACCAAGCGAACCATTCTCAAGGAAACAGTGGAGATTCCACAAGAATCTCCATGAGAATTCATTTGAATTTTTTCGATGTCTTTTACAAATTGTATAACAGCTCCACACTACGTGCTGTTTTCTCTACGACCGGACCGGTACCTCTTTAACGACACACTATGTGGTACACATGAATCAATTACTATTAATTGTTTTCCTTACATGAGAATGACTTGTATAAAACTCATTCCAACAGGTTTCATCTTGATCCCTCTTGAGATAAGTTAGTATGATAAGAATTTTAATCGAACTCCATCTGAGCCCCTGTGGAGAGTGTGCACCATCTCGTACACAATCGTACATAAAAATGCCACAGATGGTTCACTAATCCAATGACCAACATTCTAAACACATTTTAGCAGCTAAAATTAGCCAGTAGCAGTATTTCTATTAGAGAGCGGCTCTGTTAAATAAAAATACATCCACCCCCACGGGCCAGCTTCACATCGCTGGCGGAGACTCTGAATGTTAACCGATGAACACGCTGTTAGCAAACATCTGTGGGAGGAAAAGACCGCTGTATGTTATACAACTAAACAGTGTGGAATAAAAGTGCTTGATGGTGATTAGGTGAGTGTTCAAGAACAGCTATGAGGGGCTTGATTTCATACCACCTCTCCTGCTCGCTGTAGCTTGTGAGTCCTGGTGGAGATTGGGGTAAAATATGATTGCGTTCTAAAACCAATAATGTTGCAAACAGCAGGGATTTGCATCCCACCACAGATTTTGATTGCATTATGTTAACGGCGAAATAATGGACCATTTCCAAGGCGGCGAGCTATTCCAGCCGTTATTACTGCTATAAATTAGTGGGCGAGCATCACAATATTATTACTCCAGTCTTTCAGAGGAACATGACGGGCTGTGTTTAACATGAAATATGTTGTGAGTTTTACTCTACTGTTGCCGTTTAGGATAGAGAAAATGCAGGCTGGTGAAAAATAACTCATTACTGAACGCCCCCCCTCCCCCTCCCCCGCCCATGAAATAACTCATCTCTTTCCTCAGAGCACAGTGAAATTATATTAGACACAGTTATCATTTTTATTATCTTTCACTGTTTAAAGAGCGGTTTTAGTAAAAGTCAAAGAAATGAGACAAAAGAACAAAAAGATTCACGTTGCCTTTTTATTACCTTTATCAAGCTAAAGAAAAAAAAAACCTTTGCTGATATTATCTAGTATACAAATGTTACAATCCTATCCTCGCCCTAATTTTTCACCATTGTCTTTTTCCTTCTGGGAAAATAAGCCCTGAAAAACTTGAAAAATTCACACTACCCCTACAGGTCAGGGACAGTGTCATTAACTGACAAGAGGAGTTTAAGTATCCCGGTGTCTTGCTCACGAGTGGGAAAAGGATGAAGCAGGAAGTCGACAGACGAATCGGTTGGGGTGTCTGAGATAATTAGGAAGCTGCATCGGTCTGTTGTGGTAAAGAAAGAGCCGAGCCAAAAAGTAAACCTCTTGTTTTACAAGTCGATCTACGTTCCCACCCTCACCATGGTAACCAGGATCTACGTTCCTACCCTCACCATGGTATTCAGGATCTACGTTCCTACCCTCACCATGGTAACCAGGATCTACGTTCCTACCCTCACCATGGTAACCAGGATCTACGTTCCTACCCTCACCATGGTAACCAGGATCTACGTTCCTACCCTCACCATGGTAACCAGGATCTACGTTCCTACCCTCACCGTGGTAACCAGGATGTACGTTCCTACCCTCACCATGGTAACCAGGATCTACGTTCCTACCCTCACCATGGTAACCAGGATCTACGTTCCTACCCTCACCGTGGTAACCAGGATGTACGTTCCTACCCTCACCATGGTAACCAGGATCTACGTTCCTACCCTCACCATGGTAACCAGGATCTACGTTCCTACCCTCACCATGGTAACCAGGATCTACGTTCCTACCCTCACCATGGTAACCAGGATCTACGTTCCTACCCTCACCGTGGTAACCAGGATCTACGTTCCTACCCTCACCGTGGTAACCAGGATGTACGTTCCTACCCTCACCATGGTAACCAGGATCTACGTTCCTACCCTCACCATGGTAACCAGGATCTACGTTCCTACCCTCACCATGGTAACCATGATCTACGTTCCTACCCTCACCATGGTAACCAGGATTTATGTTCCTACCCTCACCATGGTAACCAGGATCTACGTTCCTACCTCCACCTACCAGCTGTGGGTGGTGACCGAAAGAACGAGATCACGGATACAAGTGGCCAAAATGAGCTTCCTTTGCAGCGTGACTGGGCTCTCGCTCAGAAAATGAGGAATTCTGGCATCCGTAAGGAACTCAGAACAGAACCTTTGCCCTTCTGGATTGAAAGAAGCCAGATGGGGTGGTTCAGGTATTAGGTCAAGATGCCCCTCGGACACCTCACGGGTGAGATCATCTAGGCATATCCGGGTGGAGACCAAAAGGTAGACGCCAGGTCGGCTGGTAGGACTGTGTCTCAGAGTAATGGAATGCTTCAGGAACCTCTTGGATCAGCCACAGGATGTGACCAGAGCTAGGGAAGTCTGGACTTCCCTGCTGAGGCTGTAGCCTCCATGACCTGTCCCCAGATAAATGGACATCCTGGTGCCCTTCACTCCTTCCTTTGTCAGACTGTCATGTCCTCAATGTGTTGTCCCACCACATCTAAATATACCAACCTGGCCAGAACTCAAGTCCATCCAGGACCAAACTCTGCCAGTTTGGCTACCTCACACTATCTGTACTTTTCCGTTCCTTGATAAACTAGGTAAAACTTGACTGGTACACCTGGTTCCTGTCCCTCCACCCCCAGTTTGTTACAATCAAAGGCGTTTATTACATAAAAGAAAAGAGGTGTGTTTTTTAAACCTCACCTTTAAAGTTTGCTGTTTACTTTCTCTAGCCCACCACACACCAGTTTTTGTGCTGATTTGAATCCCATTGTATTTTCTATTTTAAGTCAGCGCTAAACGTACCGTAGAAACTAAGGTGAACCACAGCAGCCGTGGTTTCAGAGAGTAGTGTCACATGGAAAATACAAACATGGCAGTGCTTCCTCCACCTTCCAGCTTCCTCCAATGATAGATGGAGTTTCCTGGGGATTCTCCTGTCGTCTTACAGGAAGCAGTAGACAAATTAGGCGAATATGTCGAGCCAGGAGCGTCATGTACCAGATAGCAGCTCCTAGATACTATTCACAGAACGAGCCTGATGGAGTGAATCAGACCAGCCAACATTCATTCTCTCCCGCCCACGGGAACACTTTGCTTGTGTGTTCTACTTGTTTTTCACATATTTGCAAAATCTCACAGAAACACTTACAAAGCGGCCTGTCAGGCTCACAGAAAATAATGCTAATTAAAGCATCAGGCTGTGCTGACACTCGGGTTGTTAAATAACAGGAGGCTGACATGAAGCCGAGTGTTCTTGTGATTTTTGCTGCACCCACACATTTTGTAGTAACCGCACTAACAACCATCATCTTTTTAAAGAGAAACATTTCCAGTCCTAAACCATTTTACTCCCAATGTAATTCAATATCTTACAATAACATAAGCAATAAATAAAGACATAAATATTCAAGATGAATATTTAGGTCACACCACCAAATCAACAGTTAGCTGTATCGGGACCCAACAGACACGAGCAGCTTAGGTTTGCAATTCTATCAATTTTATTGAAAATACTCTGGGCTGCGCGGTGGGTAGCACAGTGGCCTCGGAGCAAGAAGGTTTGGGTTCAAATCCTGGGTGGGAACGGGGCTTGGAAAACTTGGCCTTTCTGTGTAGAGTTTGCATGTTCTTCCCATGTATGCATGGGTTTTGCCCGGGTACTCTGGTTTTCTCCGACTCTCCAAAAACTTGAATGTTTGGTTGATTGGCCGCTGTGAAATTGCCCCTAGGAATGAGTGTGTGGATGGTTGTGTGTGTGGCCCCTTGACAGACTGGCAACCTGTGCGTTTATCCCGCCTTAAACTCAGCTGGGATGTACGACTGAAAATAGTCTATTAATCCCTGAAGTGAAATGTGAGTGCTGCGGTGCAAACAGAAGAATGAACCCCTAAAAAGAAATAAAAATGGAATCCCATCTGATCAAACGATTGGCATTAAGATTTCAATAAATAAAGAGATCAATAAAGTCACAAAACAAGTTAATAATTTATTAATGCAAGATAAAAAAACATAAATGAAAAAATGCAAAAATGAACAAAGGAGACTAGATTCGTAGTCCGTGGACTGTTACGTTAAAAACATGGTTACACACTTTAAAGAGCACTAATATGATAAACATTTAAATATTAGACTGTTACCTTTCCTATACAACATGAGATGCAATTACTGACTTTGAAACCAGTTGCCGGTTAGATTCCGGATGAGCTCATGCGTAAGTGTCCCCTGAGAATGCACCCAACCCACCATTGGTGCCATGACGGCGTCAATGGTAGGTTGGGTGCAATGATGTCTTACTAGAACTTCTGTTCTGTTCCGTCATCTTCCGCTTGTTTCAGGGTCTGCCCCTTGGTCTCCTCCTGGTGGGACGTGCCCGAAACACCTCACCAGCGAGGCGCTCAGGGGGGCATCCTGACCAGATGCTCGAACCACCCCATCTGGCTCCTCTCGACCTGGAGGAGGAGTGTCTCGACACCGAGCTCCTCCCGGATGGCAGAGCTCATCACCCGATCTCTGAGTGAGAGCCCAGCCACCCTGCGGAGGAAGCTCATTTTGGCCGCTTGTATCCATAATCTCCTTCTTTCGGTCAACACCACAGCTGGTGACCATAGGTGAGGGTAGGAACGTAGATCCTGGTTACCATGGTTACTCAGCTCTCTCTTTACCACGACGGACCGATGCAGCGTCTTAGTTATTTCTGACGCCGCACCGATCCGCCTGTCGATCTCCCGCTTCATCCTTCCTCCTCTCGTGAACAAGACCCCGAGATACTTAAGCTCGTCCACTTGGGGCAGAACCCTGTCCCTGACCTGCAGGCGGCATTCCACCCTTTTCCGGGCTAGTAGAAGTAAAAGGAAGACAGAACCACATGGTGGGAATTTATTTTATTGTACAAACGACGTGTAAATAAAATCTACTGTACACGTATAAGGTCGCTTAAAAAAGTCAATGAAAACAGCTCTGGATTCTATTTAAAGGAACGGAAGTGGAATTTTTTTTGCTGTCAGTGAATCCATCACCTAATCTAAATTTACCCAAAATGCAATTCACTTGTTAAAGCTAAGCCTCCAGCTTCCCCTGCAGATGATTGACTCTGGGTGTTAAATTGGATGTGCTATTATTACCTGACAGGCAGTGAAGTATGCAGAGGCTGCTTGCATATCGGTGATGGTGGATTCGTTCCTCACAGGTCTGACTTTAGCCCTCATGGCTGTTTTTCAGCAGCCTGCAGGGGACTCAGAGAAGTGATTCACAATGCTGAGAGCACACAGCACCTCATCTCACAACATCCCACTGACAACACTTTTTTGCCCTTCAAAGGGCAGCAGATGAATCGACGCTGGTTAAGAGCATAAAAAAAATCACAAACTCAGGGCACTTTTACAGGCAAAAAAAAAAAAATGGCAAAACAGGGGTGCCTGGGAAAAGGAACTTTTTGGAGGATGTTTTTTTTTTACCTTTAACGTTGTATCAAAAACATACCGGAAGTGGTTTTTGATTCCATGCATTTTTGAGTAATCTACAAACTTTCCCATTTTTGGACTGATCAAGGTTTTTTTTCAATTCTTGATTCAAGACGTTGTTTTAATGCATGGCTGATATTTTTTCTCTATTTATTTTAGGGACACTGCATATTAATCAACATCACTCTTTATCTTCTGGAATTAGCCAATGGATACATTTCATGTGGCACATTCGTCCCAAAAAGTTCTTGGCCATGCCTTTTGTTCTCCGCCACGGCCACATTCAAACATAAGCAGGGGGTGTATTTACAGCATCAGTGCACACGTTCTGTTTGACGACACATTATTGTTGTTGTTCCGTTCCGTCATCTTCCCCTCATCCAGGACCGGGTCGCAGGGGCAACAGCCTCAGATGGGAAGCCCAGGCTTCTCTCACCCCAGCTGCGTCCTCCAGATCACCGAGGAGGATCCTGAGGTGTTCTCTATCCAGGTGTGAGACATAGTCTCCCTAGCGGATCCGGGGTTTGCCTCTTGGTCTCATCCCGGTGGGACGTCCCCGAAACACCTCACCAGTGAGGTTGTAAAGGTTGTAAAACAGGGAGGACTATTTTTATATATGAACACATCCAAACAGGAATATAAAGGAATAAGCACTAGCTTTGCTAAGTTGATGGGTTTACGCTGTAATCGCAGCCTTCAAACAGATTTAAACTGTGTCGTGAACGCATCCATGGGGGAGGAGGCTAAGCAGGGAGCGAGAGAAAGGGGGAATTCACATTATCCCAAATGGAATTGAAATGGAATAAATGTATTTATTAACTTTTTATTTAACCTTTTTTTTGCATGAATTACATATCTAGGCACCTTATTTAAATGTGATATTTTAAGCTAATTTTTATGTTTTATTTTATTTGAAGTGATACTTTCAAGAAAAAATGGAGCTAGCATGTTCTCTGGCGGGGATTTGGGCTGAAAAGAGGAAAATACCACCTAAATCATCTCAAAACAAGTCATAATTTATCACCAGATAAAGACGTGAGATGTTCTGTCTCATTCTGTCCCCTTTCTCTCGTCTCGCACTTTCTCCCCTGTTGCTCTGTGACTCCCACACATGTCTGTGAGTGTGACTGTCTCTTGTGTTTCACATCGACTGGACTGAAGCCAGAGAACCAGACAGGCAGGTAGAAAGCAATGGATCATAAACATGTAAATAGAAACACAGACACTGAGCTGACTCCTTCTGCACACACAAAACAAGACTTGGTTTAAGAATCAACAGCCAAGAACGAAGAAAACACATGATATCTGTGGTTTCCATCATCACCTGGAAGAATATGTGTTCACATGTGGACCAAAAGGTTGTCCAGCCAGTCGATCGCAGTCAGGCTGATTCCAAGTCGACTGCCAGGTGTGTAGGGGAAAAAATAGGAAATGAATTCAGTGATGTCAACTCAGAGGCTTTGATGCTATATTTAGCAAGTATTCAAACCCATTAGCCGCTAGAATCGCTACATTTTGACAACTCTGTTTTTTTGTTTTTTTTTCCCCGAAAAAAAGCACCAATCTGTTGGCTTATTCTAGTGTTATTGAAGAATTTTGTAGTCTGTGATGTGAAATAATTTTTTAAGCCTGAAATCAAAGAGCAGTGCCTTGGTAGGGGCAGGGGCCACAACAGCAACAGGCGCTGCTCTTTGATTTCAGGCTTAAAAAAATGATTTCACATCACAGACTATAAAATTCTTCAATGCTTGCCAAAACAAGTTTCTATGTGTGTGTCTGTGTTAGAAGGAGAAGAGAGAGGAATTTGTCTGTGTGCATGTGTTTGAGAAAGCGTGTGTTTGTGATCTGATCGCTAATGTTCCGTTCCGTCATCTTCCGCTTGTTCCGGGGTCGGGTCGCGGGGGCAACAGCCTCAAACGGGCAGCCCAGGCCTCTCTCTCCCCGGCTGCATCCTCTAGCTCACCTGGAAAGATCCCAAGTCGTTCCCCAGCCAGCTGTGAGACATAGTCTCTCCAGCGGGTCCAGGGTCTGCCCGTTGGTCTCCTCCCGGTGGAACGTGCCCGAAACACCTCGCCCGTGAGGCGCTCGGGGGGCATCCTGACCAGATGCCCAAACCACCCCATCTGGCTCCTCTCGACCTGGAGGAGGAGCGCCTCGACACCGAGCTCTTCTCGGATGGCAGAACTCCTCACCTGATCTCTGAGTAAGAGTCCAGCCACCCTGCGGAGGAAGCTCATTTTGGCTGCTTGTACCCGCGATCTCATTCTTTCGGCCACCACCCACAGCTGGTGACCATAGGTGAGGGTTGGAACGTAGATCGACTTGTAAATCGAGAGCTTTGCTTTTCGGCTCAGCTCTCTCTTTACCACGACGGACCGATGCAGCGTCCTAGTTATTGCTGATGCCGCACCGATCCACCTGTCGATCTCCTGCTCCATCCTTCCCCCACTCGTGAACAAGACCCCGAGATACTTAAACTCCTCCACTTGGGGCAGGACCCTGTCCCTGATCCGCAGGGGGCATTCCACCCTTTTCCGGGCGAGGACCATGGTCTCAGATTTGGAGGCGCTAATTCCAATCCCGGCCGCTTCACACTCGGCAGCAAATCGATCCAGTGAGAGCTGGAGATCACGGTCCGATGAAGCCAACAGGACCACATCATCCGCAAAAAGCAGAGATCCGATCCTGAGGTCACCAAACTGGATCCCTCCAACGCCTCGGCTGTGCCTAGATATTCTGTCCATAAAGGTGATGAACAGAATTGGTGACAAAGGGCAGCCTTGGCGGAGTCCAACTCTCACTGGAAATGGAATCGTCATACTGCTGGCTATACGAACCAAGCTCTGGCTCCGGTCGTACAAAGATCGGACAGCCCGTACTAAGGGCTCCGAGACTCCGTACTCCCGGAGCACCCCCACAGGAGTCCCCGAGGGACACGGTCGAATGCCTTCATCAGATCCACAAAACACATGTAGACTGGTTGGGCAAACTCCCATGACCCCTCCAGGATCCTGAAGAGGGTATATAGCTGGTTCGTAGTTCCACGTCCGGGACGGAAACCACACTGCTCCTCTTCAATCCGAGACTCGACAATCCGACGGACTCTCCTCTTCAGTACTCCCGAATAGACCTTCCCAGGGAGGCTGAGGAGTGTGATCCCTCGGTAGTTGGAGCACACCCTCCAGTCCCCCTTCTTGTAAAGAGGGACCACCACCCCAGTCTGCCAATCCAGAGGCACTGTCCCCGATGTCCATGCAACGGTACAAAGGCGTGTCAGCAGGACAGCCCAACACCATCCAGAGCCTTTAGGAGCTCCGGGCGGATCTCATCCACCCCCGGAGCCCAGCCGCCGCGGAGCTTTTTGACCACCTCGGCGACCTCGACAGCAGAGATAGGAAGACCCATCCCGGATTCCTCATCGGAAGACATGTTGGTGGAATTGAGGAGGTCTTCAAAGTATTCTTTCCACCGATCCAAAACGTCCCGAGTCGAGGTCAGCAGCTCCCCATCCCCACCGTAAACGGTATTGATGGTGCACTGCTTGCCTCTCCTGAGCCGCCGGATGGTGGACCAGAATTTCTTTGAAGCCATTCGGAAGTCGTTTTCCATGGTGTCACCAAACTCCTCCCAAGCCCGGGCCTTTTCCTCAACGACCACCGAAACTGCGTTCCGCTTCGCCCGCCGATACCTGTCAGCTGCGTCGGTAGTCCCACAGGCCAAAAAGGCCCGGTAAGACTCTTTCTTCAGCTTGACAGCATCCCTCACCACTGGTGTCCACCAGCGGGTTCGGGCGTTGCCGCCACGACAGGCACCGATAACCTTGCGTCCACAGCTCCGGCTTGCCGCCTCGACAATAGAGGTCGCTAATGTGTGACAACAAAATGTGTTGTGAATGTAGTTTTACTGCAGGCTGGGTACGATCTGCGGGGGTTTGTGATGTTAACACTGGACTGGTAGATCTCAGAAGGTTTGGTATTTCAAAAGTAGATCTTGAAACAAAAAACATTGGGCACCCCTGACCTAATGTTTGCTGGAGAGTCCCAAAGAAGCCCAAAGATAGATTTTTGCAAATCCATACACATCCCCCCAAAAAAGATGAACCTGTACTATTACTTGGAGATTTTTATTTTTTGATTTTCGTATATAGTCGTACAGTTTGTTCAGCTCATCTACAAATGTTTACTAATCACACCTTGATGAGCGGAGTTTCCAATACCACAGCATTTGAACTTCTCACATATAAATACTTTTACTGCAGCATCTACAACATCTTTCGAGGGCATTTTGATGGAAACAAAGTCGAAAATGCATTTAAGCAATAATAGGTTCATAAAGCAGAGGAGCTGAGAGAGGCATAAAGAAGAAACTATACAAGGAAACAATGAGGTAGATTAAAGTCCAGAAGGCAGTGATGGATTATATCTGGCAGTGAAAAAGGAGTTTCTGCAAGGGGAGCACTTTTAAATTTTCCCTCTAGCTCAGTGTCTGCGGCAATGAATCATTATGTGTGTTTATGAATCTTTTCTTTCACTTTTTGCTCTGCAGCACTTTTACATAATGTATTTATTTAAAATGCTAATCTTTTTGTTGACTGTGTTGGAGATAAAGCATGGCGACATTCCCAGATTTTTTTTTTCCTCAGCAGGAGACACTCGGTGTTTTCTTTAGGAATGTGCTGCCACCTAGAGGAAGACTAAGATACTACAGCAGGAGTAACTGGTGCAGAATCTGTGTCACAGCATCCACAGAAGGCTTTTATATAACCAATTATATAAGCAAAAAGTAAACAGTTGTATGAATAATTTATAATCCTTAAAGACAAAGTAAAAAAACCCCAAATAAACAGAAATGTTCAAACAGATTCATTCTCCACTTCTGGTTGGACGTTTGGTCCCGCATTGTCCAGTCGTTCCTCCTCTTGGTGACTCTTTTCAGCTTTCTCTGAAGTCTTTAACCGTCTCATGTAGTGTCGATTTTCTTCAGGGTAGGACACCGCAGACAGAGGCAGCCTGCGGATGTTTGGGTTCTCAGAGGAGAGGAGGAGGAAGATAAGAGTGGACAGGCAGAAAGGCCACGTGCAGGCTGGTAATCCAAGCTGGAGCAGGGATATCAAGAAAAGAAGAGAGCATGACATACTGAAAGACACCTGCAAATGATCATCGTGCAAAAAAATCTTTTGCTTACCACAGACAGCAGGTTCGATGAAGCTGAAGAGAAGTATGCGCAGAAAATTGCTTTGAAATAAAACATACACAAAGGACTCGTTTTTTGGATTTGTTAGAACTATTAATCAAACTGTTTGGAACTTACCACAAATCAAGGCCAGTATGTGTGTTTGCCAAGTCAGAGCATAGAATACCCCTCCTACAGCCATGCAGGACAACACACTGTTATACCCCCACAACCCTGAGTAAATATCCCTCGGGGGAGCTGCTAAGGCAACACCTGCACCACATGAGAAAGAACAACACAATCATCTTGATCATTCATGTGAAGGAGTTCACGCTTGACGGTGATGGATCAGAAAAAACATGGCATGGTGGTGTCAGAGGAGCCTGTAGACAGGTGGCATTTCTATCTGCAAATAATGGTGTGTTTTTTTTTACCGACAGACATGCCGGCAGCAGAGCCCAACACGGCATGGAAACAGATAGTTGGAGAGCTGAGCAGCAGGGCCAGAAGGATGAGACCTGCTGTCCAAGGATCGTCGCATCCGAACACTTGGCCGACGCCAACTGGCACAGATAAAAATAACTGCAAACAGGAACCTTCAGTTATCTTTGTGCACCCTGTTAGAGCGACACAGTTTATATCCTTTTATGTTAAAAATTCTTGCTTACTTGAGGAATATCAAAGTTTAAGGTGGAGTCATTGAGCTGTAGGTGTGTTTTCGGCTGGATGTGCACCTGTAGGTGTAAACGGTTACTTTGTAAAGTTATGTGTAGGAACGTCTGAGTGTGCAGCAGAGATGGATCGTACCTGTGGGAAGTATGGGTGACCAGCTCCTGTAGCAGCAATGTGCAAGCACACCAAGATGTTAAATGGCAGGGTGAAGATCGGAAGGTCCCATTTGTTGGCGACCGAGGACAAAGCGCTGGAAACTATTGGGCTGTTGGGACGAAATGAATCAATAAATAAGCAGTGATTATTTGCCTCGAGGTAGAATGCATGTGACTCACAACAGGAGCAAATTTGATCTTCTTGTCTAAATGAACTTTTTTTTAAGTGATACCTACCATATCATGGACATAAACACGTTTGGCACTAAAAGCCACCAAAACCAGTCCCCTTTAGTGGAGAATATAGCCATCAGCATGCCAATCAAAGTTCCATTGTAGCCGTATAATCCCGCCAAAATAGCGTTCCTGCACACAAGAGACATAAGTACATGAGGGGTATTGTGTGTGTGTTTTTTTTTTTTTAGGGTAATAACTCTTTTCTCATTTTTTTATAAATTTTTATATAAATATATTCATTCCGTTTAACTTTTGTTTTGACACTGTAAATTTTCCCCTTTTGCTTCCTGTTTACGATGAAACGTGCATCGAGTTTGCAAAGCTAGCGCATATATTTTTATATTCTTATTTTGGTACGTTCAAGTAAAAATGGCACTCCCTGTTGAAAGGAGGGACCAAGCGTGAGTAGAACACATACACAAAACACCCCCTTCCTGCTTATGTTAGAATGTGGGCGTGGTGGTGAACTAAAGGCGTGGCCAAGAACAACTCAGCGATCAAACCTGATCATTTGATACACTGGACGGCAGAGCTCACAAATGACTCAAACAAGCATGAGTGAAATAGAAAAAGCCCTTCAGGTGTGTTTTTGGTGTGTGAACTACATTCAAACATGGTACAATCTGGGATTTTCTCATCAAGATTCTTTGCTCTCGAGTCCGAGTCGATTTTGACCGAGTTCATTTTCAACATTTGTAGGTACCGACTCCCAATTTGATGCTTTTGTGGTACATTATTTGTCAAAGTTAACAAAGTTACAAATAACATTTTTGCTCAGCAGCCTTTACCACGCCGTTAGCTTTAAGCTACTTTTGTGTTCTTGTTTTTCTTGAGACATCATTTGACGTGTGTCATTGTTCCTTTGCCTCCATGTAAATAGATTTGATTTTAAAGTAAGTAAGGAAAATATAGATCTCCACACATGTATTCCTGAGTCTGAAACTATAAAATTGGGCCAGATTTCTGATCAAATAATTGGATCTAGAAATTCCAAGTCGCTGATTTAACATAAACCCCTCTTAAATGGCTTCATAAAAACTGTCCATCCCAAATAAAGACATGACTAAATATTGCTGAAATGATTTATTGTAACCTGTTTTGTCTGAGCAAGATGGCTGACACAGTTGAGACCACAGTACCCAGCAGACCATTCAGACCCCACCATGGGTTCTGGAGAAAAAGGCCAATCACAATGAGAAGACCACTGAGAGGGTTGTTTACGAACATGACCTGGGCGACTCCCCTTAAGATGCAGTCCAGCAGTTGGATTGCAAAAACCTGCCCTATTGGAGAAGCAAGATGTCATTTTTTTTATACCAATCATGGGCCCAGCAGCTTGTTTTCTTTAGACTTACCACCTACTTTTTGTCCATTCTGCACACTGCCTCATATCTCCTGTGAAAACCCGGACAGCTCTGAGTAGGTAAGGGATAGCAGGGGCTTCTTCTGGAGGCTGGTTGTTCGCCATCCTAGCACTGATGTACTATAACAAAACATGGCAACAAAAAGTAACAAGTAATGTTATGAATTGATATGTCATGAAAGTTGGTAAGTGGTGGGAGAATCATGATGTCGCTCTGTTGGCTTTATTGAAACATTATTGTTCCCAGATGGTCTCAGCCTCGGCCTGAATGAGGTGGAAGACGTGTTTGGGTTTATTGGGAGCTTCGACTTCTCCGCTAAGGCCGATGCACCTGTGACCCGACTCCAAATAGTTCAGTGGTAGAAAGTCTATCCTTGGACCAAGAGAAGCTGGTTCGATTCCCACTGGACCCATGCTTAAGTGTCCCTGGGGTCGACACCTAACCCCCAGTTATTCCCACCATTGGCGCTATCATAGCTTCCGGCTGCAGTACAATGTAGCAAAAGTAATTTCCACACGACAGATAAATATTGTATGATGAAAAAAAACTCGGCAGACACGTTGCCAAAAATGGGAGCGTGAACAATGTTTGTCTTCATATTGACTATGCTAAAATTTCTAACACAACTCCTGATGAGTTTTATTTGAGTTGATACATTTAAATGATAGCAAAAGTAAGAAACACATGGTGGAGCACAGCAGGAAGGAAAAGTGTTCTTTTTTTCACTATTTATCAGTGAAACTCCAACATATAGGCTGAAGAAAATCAAATAGTTCAATGTACAGTGAGAGCGTATGCTCTCTCAGGCTCTGGTCTTAAAACCATCCCTGGGACTATGGTTGAAAAATATCAATATTTTGAGCATCACAGCTCAGTTTGGCAACCGGCTGAGGATGAAAAAAGCCTCCAAAGTGTTGTCAACGTACCAACTTTCTGCACTGCTTCTCTGCAGGACGTTTACACAACAGACATCCAAAGTGGGGCAATTAAAATCCACAAGGACTACACTCACCGTCTTATCTACAGGCCATTGAACTCAGGCATAGTTCAGATGTCTGAAAACTAGTCCAGAGACTCTGGAGGAACTGTTAGCCTCACTTTTTCAGACTCCTAAACCAGTTCATGCCCTACAATCTGAGGAAAACCTCGTCAAGCCACCCCAGCATTTGTCGGTACTTTTGACTTATTAGTGAAGTTGTGCCCTCGTTAAAAAAGTCTGTTAGTTTGCGGTTGAATTATGACTCGTGAACCAAGAAGGAAAAACGAACAAACAATAGAGAACACATAAACGAATGAGGGTAAAAAACCCATTGATTGTCACTAATGGCATTGCAAAAATAAAATCTCACTTTTTTTCTCCTACAAAAGCAATTTCCAACCCACAAACAGAACACCTGGAAAATATTTGGACCTGCATGCAACTATGGAGTAGGTGGAGTAAGTGCTGATACGACTTTGTAACTTGCTACGACTACAAATTTCATTCTGTGGGTACGAATAAAAAAACACACTATAATGACGTCACTATTGGGACAGGGGAAAGTAATTGAACATCAATTTTTTTTTTCTAATTGCACATGTTCCACATTCAAAGAGTTTGTTTTACCACATGTGCACCCCGCTTAAAAGAGATTTTTTCTGAATGCCCCAAATTTAAGTTTTGAAAAAATAACGGCAGCTGTCTGTGCTTTTATCTATTCGACCAACCTGTACCTCAGGATTTGAATTGCAGCCCCGGTGTTAAAAAAATTGACTTTTGATTACTTTCCACTGTCGCAATAGTGACGTCATTATAGTGTGTTTTTTATTCGTACCCATGGAATTGATTCGTAGTCGTAGCAAGTTTCAAAGTCATAGCAAATTAGAGTTGTTTTCACAAAAACGTTACTCGTACCCACAGCTTTTAGATTTATACCCACACAGATTCCACCGCACAAACACAGATGTTTGCGTACACGTTTTTGACATCGATCATACTCCATATGCAACCTGAAGAGACAAACGAAACCCAAGTTTAAAACATGTTGCCATACAAAATGTTTTAATTGAAAACCTTGACACGACAAAGAAACTTGTTTAGATCACACAGTGATGGACTAAAGAAGAACCTGTGCAGTTACTTTTAAATGTAATTGAACATCTTAAACAATGCAGTGCAGTTATTTTTGGTGCCAAAAAGCAAGTCATTACCACAACTGAGACTCAAGTTTTCTTGGCTCTCTCTTTTCTCATCCGTCCTGCTCGATTTCTTTTCATCTGAAGACTGGATCCACATGAATGATTTATGAAATAACAACTGTGAATAAAACTTACTTGAGGAAAACACGTCTTTTTGATGTCCTATTTTAACACAAATATGATGAAAATATTTTGTTATTGTCAACAGAAACACATTTTAAATAGTTTAGGAAAACCTCTACTTTTATAGATTGCTTTTGTTTTTTCCGGAAAACAGAAACGACCTTGAGGAGTTGTTTTTCTCGTTTGTGTAAAGGTTTTTTTTGTTTGTGAAGATTACAGGTTTTGTTTAAAGTTTAATGAAGCATTCAGACGTCGTCGTTCAGAATACGACACACACTCTCACATCTCTGTAAAATGACATTTTAGTTGGCTAACATGGCCGTAAAACATCACCGGTTAACAACCGTTAAAGAAGAAGAGCTTCCTGTGAGTCATGGCAGAGCTACCGAAGGTCCTTCAGTAAAAAAATATTCACTCTGACATCATGAATGACGCCTCGTATCGCGTCAGAACTGTTTTAGAGACCTCTTTACAAACATCGTCAGAACAATGAAAAGTACGATGGACATCTCCACATTTATACGTATTTCCATTAATTTCTCAAACTCCTTAGTCAGACACCGGGCCATAGAGGGTGCAAGCAAGAGGCAGGCTACACCCTGCCCAGATCACTATTTTGTTCCACGTTTACGCTTAAAGATCTTTGAACTTCCTACATGATAATTCTGAAGTCTTTTGGCGTTTGTGAACCTGTTCGTACTTTGGGCAGGTTTTTATCTTTCGATCTTTGTTTGCTGCTTTTTTTTTTTTTTTTTTTTAATAACATCACAGATCTTCTCATCTTATCTGCTTAATTTAAATCTGGGTCTGTACTTTTATTTAATCTTACTTCCATGTTAAAATCAGACCTTGATGTTATCAGACTTTGTGTTACTGCACAGACTCAGATTCAGTGTGAAAATGATTCTCTTTCCTGCCCGAGGTGGAGAAGACTCCAGCAGGGAAGAAACATCTTATTCAATGTTTGCTGTTTGCTTCTTGTTTTTATGATGGGAAGGGAAGCTCAAAGCAGACTTCCTGTTGAGTTTCCTCGGCCGGTGTGACAGTAAACATCATTATGCTTTTCAGAGAGTGATGAACTTCATGATCTTTGTGCTCTGCTGGTTATTCTTTGTTTTGTTTTTTTTTTTCTGGGTATCAACTTCACGCAACTTTGGAAACAAAAACTATTTCTATTTTATTTTGATGTATTTACATGAAAAATGGCACCTGTCGAGGGGTGCACGCGGGTGAGAGGGATCTGAAAACGAGCAGACGGAGTTTCCCTCTGTGACTAAATTGAACTTTCTCTGATTTTCTGGTTTCTAGAGTAGAATATGCAAATATTTGATCATTAATCTTAGACACGTTGGATACTCATCGCGGGAGAGCAATCTATCTTTTGTGTGGACCCCATGAGGTTTCTTATTTTTTCCCCACTGATATTTTTTTTTTTTTGGAGTTTTTCCTCACCATGAAAGAGAGTCTAAAGGCAGGAACGTCCTTATATCGTCCAGCTAGAATTTGTTAGATAGCTTTTAGCTGTGTATTGTGTTTATTATACATTCTTACTTTTTCTTGTTTTTGTACTTTTCAAATCTGCAACGTGAAGCCTATTTAGGCTGTCGTCCCGGACAAGTGGAATACGACGGAACAGAGTGAACAACTAAAATTGAATTGATAACAGCCCGACCCCCTAAAAACATAAAGCATGGGTTTAATCAGTTATGGGCAAACCACGGACTGCGGGCCACATGCGGCCCATTAAACGTTTTAATCAGGCCGACTGTCATGATCCCCTCTTCTGCAGCCAAGAGGGAGCCATGGATGTGTCTCAACCATCTGATTAGGATCACCTGGGGGGATTCCTGATTTCACTCACCTGTGCACCCTGCAACTATTTAAGGGGAACCATCCCTGACTTCCCTGTCAGGTCTTACTATCTCTTCCAGCCAGATAGTAAGGTCCCCCTTGGTTGCCTGACCATGTTTTGAATGTTTTTATATTAGTTGGACTTTGGAAACCTTAAGTTAATCATGTGCTTCTTGCTTTACAAACTTTCCTGAATTATGTTAATAAACCATGTTTGAAGTCCTGCATTTGGGTCCTCCTCTTTCCACCTTCCCGCAAAACCCTGACACTAGGGATGGCCAGCTCGAGCCTGTCTGCTCGAGCTGAGCCGAACAGTGTGACACAAAAGTATCGCGAGAATTGCTCCGATTCCGTGTGTCGGAATGTCAAACATCGCGCGACCCAAAATCCGAGCTACTGTCACGTGGAGCCAGGTGTCGAAGAGCTCGGAAAGTTTGAATGGGCGGGTCGGTCAATCAGTCAGAAGATATAAAAGGGTTTCATTCATTCAGGAAGTCGTGGGTTTTTGCGAGGAGGAGATTTTCTAGCGATTTGCGTCATCACAGCTTTAGATTCTACAGGGATTTTATCACAGCAGGTATTGTACACAATAAGATCACTTTGATCTTGTCAGACCTTTTGTAGGTGTCACACACACACACACACACACACACACACACACACACACACACACACACACACACACACACACATTCAACCAACACAGTCACACACGCACACACAGATTTATCAGATTGTTTTTAGGATTCACCAACACAAATATAGAGTGTTTGGAATTGAGAGGTTGAAAGAGTTTTTGCGAGAATTGTATGAGAGTGGCCCCGCGACAGACTGGCGACCTGTTCGGGGTGTACCCTGCCCTTCGCCTTAAATCATCGGGATGGGCTCCGGCACCCCGGAACCCCGAAAGGGGTAGACGGATAAGAAGATGACTGACTGTATGAGAGTGAAAGGTGAGTGTGTGTTTCTGTGTACCATTTGTAAATGGAGGGAGAACCAGTTCTGTTTTAATAGTCACACCGGGAGCGTCACCTTCAGCGGAGAATGACAATTTGTGGGACCTGCTGGACAGCCGGGTTGGTACGTATTTTCATCAGATCAACGATGTCCACATGTTACATGGTTTTACAATCCTAACTACTTTTTTCTACGTGAAAACCAGGAAAGTCAGTGCGCGAAGGCGAATGCCACAGTGGTGGTTCAGAGATGCCTGTCGGAGCCCTACTTCTTCAGGGGAGAAGACCCTCTCGCATTCTGGGCATCGAGGACAACAGTTTACCCAAACCTGCACAAACTGGCCAAGCATCTCCACATGCCAGCAACCCCGGTGCCCGGTGAGCGGGTCTTATCCAAAGCGGGAGAGGAAGTCAGTCTGAAGAGGAGCAGACTAAAGCCAAGCACCGTGGAAAATATTTTATTTTTAAATAAAAAATCTATGACAAACATTTACAATTGTCCTGTCTAATTTTTTGCGCTGTTTTAGAGCCGCAGAGACTCTCTTACGTCTTTCCTGAATGTTGCTGCTTGTGTCACAGATTGTTGATTCAAATCGTATTTAATTTATACAGTATTTCTCTTACCAAAACATTATAAAGTGCTTTAGATTAAAATATCAAACAGACTTTTTCTATACTTTGATTTGGAGAACATCCAATTGGACAAAAGTGAAAATATCGCACACTCTCCCAAAACAAAACTCTTTACGAAATCTTCTGCGCGCTCGCACAAAAACATCTGTTTAATTTTATCAGTGTTCATTTTCCCTTCCATAAGATTCTATCAGCTGGTCCTCTAGAGTTATTCAAATGACAATGGGTCAAGTGTGTGCTTTATTGAACATTTAATTACATTGTCAGTAACGGAGTGAAATTTGATTGTTTAGGTAACTGTTACTATGGTAACGAATTAACGTAATCTCATTTCATGATAAAAAATTAACTACAAGAAGAATTGCCCCACAATAACCCACATGTCATCTTCTAGTAAAACAAAATTTGAGGCGTAGATTTTTTTTTTCTTGGGGTTTGTTTTTTATCTGCGCATGCGCAGCCTGCAAACGTGCCGACTCCTCGTGTCGACTTTTCGCAGTTGCTTGAAGTTGCTTGAAGTTGCTCGATGAGTCGCGAGGCCTCGGATTTCCCATCCCTACCTGACACCCACCAAACTTGAAAAAATTAAATGAATAAATCTTATGATTTTTATTTCCCCTGCAATTCTGATGTTTCCTCACTAGTTGGCGCACTCTAGATATATTGGCTTTGTTGAGAAAACAACAACACTGCACCCATCAAAATGAGTGTGTCTGTGATGTGGACCCTGTCAAAATAAACAGTGTGCACAGATATGGAAAGCCATCGGACCCAATGCATGCATGTAAACAAGCGTGTTAGATGTTAAAACAAACAAAATGTTACATCAAGTGCTTAGATTTCAAACCTAGCACTGCTAGATTTGAAATTTAGCACTCTTGATGTAACATTTAGTACACTTGTTTAAAATCCAGCACCATTCTATCGGTCTAATCTAGCGTTTACCAAAGCATGCCATGCATCTGATCCTGTTCCGACCGCTCCTGTGTGATATTAGAACTCAATGTGTCCCGCGAACTAAAACGTTTGCCCACCCCAGGGTTATATAAAGAGATGCTTCCACTATATCCATGCATGGGGGTAGACACATGCAAGTCTAGTAACTTAAAATACACTAAAAAAACATTCGGAATATAAGATTTATCTAAAATATTGTGACGGCAGAATGAAGATTAGTCTAGAATCTACGATTGCAATTTCTTTATTGTGGGACTAATAAAGGTTTTCTTGATTCATCAGAATCCACAAAGGGACCACCCTGATCAGACATAGGTACTCCTTTCCCATCATTTCATTGCTTTATTTACTGATGGACATTATGAAGGTCATCAGATTATCTTTTGTACCTATTCTACATGTACGAGATCTCCTGGTCGCTTTAGGAAGTGTTTGCTCATCAGACTCAGATGTAAAAGGAAAGGAATTTGGTTGCCAATCAAAGGAGGAACAGTAGTAGCCAAATGTTCACGGGCTGCAACGTAGGGATTTGTGAGTGAGACTCAGAGGTTCCAATGTGACTCGTTGGGGGTACCAGTGAGATTTGCCAATGACTCCTCTTTATCTTTGACCACTCCAGCAATCAACTTGTTGAACTCACCAAGATTTCCATGAGGATATGTTTATTATGAATAAGCATATTTTGTGCAAGTCGAAGTCTTTGCCGAAAGCACCATTTATTACACACCATCCTTCCGACACCAGGAAACCCTCCGCCAATCGCATCTCAAGTTTTAATTCCATTTTGACTGTTTTAATGTTTGCTTTTTAGTCATAAAGTATCCAAAAAACCCTCGAAAACCCTTTCAGATATTCTTTTTATTTCTCCTCTGACAGAAAGTGAAGGAAGCATTGAACGCTCAGTCTTTACGTGTGTTTGCGCTTCCATAACGCTTTTTTGTGAGATATCTCTCAAAACACTGAAGGAATTTCAATGCAACTGCCTACAGTTATTTAATACCAATTATTTTTATGTCATCTTTATGTAACCAGGAGAAAGTCATTGAGATTAAGAATCTCCTGTTCAAGACTGTCCCGGGCCAGAGGCAGTAGCCTAAAAATACATGCTTTTTTGAATGGTGGGAGTAAACACACACATACAGGCAGAACATGCTAACTCCACACAGAAAGACCAGTGTTTCAAGCCTCAACCCCACTCTGGGACTAGAACCCCTAGCCTTCTTGCTGTGCAACCACCGTACTGTACCATTGATAAACTGATTAGCTTTTCAAGGTCAAGCTCTCAAAAGTCAAGGTCCTTGTTGGACTTCTTTATTATCTGTTTCTCTTTTTACTGAAACAAATGTGGTTCCAACCTGATTCCCAGCAAGGTTTCTTCTTTCCAAGAGAATCTTTACTTTCAGGCGGAAGATGCAGCTGTGAAACCACCGTGTGTGTCTTTGAAAACATCTGATAAATATCTGGACCTGGACGCATCCTGCTGTTTTGCCTGAAAGCTGCCGTGAAGCGGACATATTGTTGTGGTTCCCTCCACCACCACCGGAGGGAGCCGGAGACCATCTCACCTTTCCCCCAATTCTGGCTGACTGAAACACCTGCTCTCATTGGAAACACCTGCACCTGCTCTCCCGGCTGCCTACTTAAAGGCAGCCTCACCAGTATTCCTCGTCGGGTCTTCATTCCTCCAGCCCTGGCTGATTCCCGACCCATCTGACTTCCGTGATTTTGACTTTTGATAACCTCTGTTCTCTCTCCGTTGTTTACAGCTTCGCTGTTTCCTGATTTAATAAACCTAGTTAAGTCCTGCATTTGGGTCCTCCTCCTTCCATGTGCACCCCGCATCATAACACATATCTGACCACAACACTCGGTTTTTGTTTTTCTTCGTCCCACAGAACCCTCCACACCATTTAAACTCCGAGTGTTTCTAAACCAGAGTAGAACAGAGTCATTCATTTCCAGCAACAAATTTTGTTGCATGTTTTACATGCTGTTTTTTTTTTTATCCTGATTGCATGACTGTTACTCGTGCGGTTTAAAGGTCACAGCCTTCTAACTTCGACAAATATGACTTGACTTGACCTTTCAGAGCAGAAATTTTCTGAGACTCTGAATCTTTCTTTAGCTCTTCACAAAAGACAAGCGAAAATTGCTTGAAATGTTTGAATTTTTTAACGCAAAGATTCGTTTAGTCATTCACAGATGTGATCGACCGCTTCACATCCAATTCATCTTAATTAATTGATTCATTTGGAACTTTTACTTTCTTTCAATGCATTTTATCAACATCTCTTTATTTGTGGAATTTTCAATCATTTTGGTTGAAATGTTTAACTTGCTGTTCTCCAAACAGGAAGTGCCATTAAGGCTGGGACCTGTGGGTTTTCTGTCAAAGTTGGAAAAAAACCCCTCCCCATTTTTTACAACGGAGTTAGTTCTGAGACATCCATCCCATACAGGGTCAAGGAGGCTGCCGAAGCCTTTCCTGGCTTATTTTAAGACGAAAGGCAGAATACACCACGAACAGTTTGCCAGTCTTTTGCTGGCCACACACACACAACCATCCACACACTCATTCCTAAGGACAATTTCATTGAGGCCAAAAAAATCATGGAAATTGGATAAAAAACCAGGAAGACGAATCTCACTAAAACAAAATACCGTAATTTCACGGCCATAAGGCGCACCTAAAAGTCACAAATTTTCTTCAAAATGAGTGGTGCGCCTTTTTGTGCGGTGCGCCTTGTGTGTGAGAAAAGGCGGACCTAAAAGAAAACGCCGTGCCCGCGAGGCGGACTTGAAAGAAAAGGCATGAGAACGTTAAAGAGTGAAGTGTGAGCGGCGTGGGAGCGATGGATGACCGAAGGAGACCACAGTTTCACAAAGGGTGGAAGGCAGCGCCGGGCGAGTTACGCTACAGTTTGCCAATGGATTGTAGATGCTTGGACTAACGTGTCTGCTGGTACTGTTATCCGAGCTTTCTCAAAAGCTGGTATCCTTTCTGAGGAGCCGCACAGTACAGACAGTGACTTTGACAGCGAGGAGCGAAGTGGACCTGCTCTGTTGGATTTTGCGCAGCTGTTCGATTCCGAAACAGATGATGAGGACTTTGACGGATTTGAATAAAGACTATTACCGGTAATGTGCTTGTTTATACTACTTAAATAAAGTACAACCAAACTCAGTTTTGCACCCGATCTATTTTTTAATACACACATTTGCATGCTTGCGTGTGTGTTGTTGTAAGGCGGTGTGTGACTGAGACTGCGCCTTTTCGTACGGTGCGCCTAATGGTCGTGAAATTGCGGTAGTCAAAGTTACTTTAAATAAGTAATGATTTTAAAAACTTTTTGTTACCGTAGTATATTGATCCCTCACTTGGGAAATTCCTGTGCTGCATTGCTCCTCAGCAGGCAGCCCCAACGGCGCCTATGGTGGGAGTAACTCGGGGGTTAGGTGTCTTCTTTTTGGGGGGGGAGGCGTTGGCTCAGTGGCACAGTGTTTGTCCTTGAACTGGGAAAAGCTGGTTCACTTCCAACTGAGCCCCCTAGGTGTCACTGGAGCAGACACCTAACCCCCTGGTTGCTCCCACCATTGGTGCTGTCATGACTGCCTGCTGCGGTGCAATGCAGCAAAGTAATTTCCTTATAGAGGGACTAATAAAGGGATTCTTCTTCTTCTCAAGGGACATCCAGGGGCCTCAGTGGGAATCAAACCAGCTTCTCCCAGTCCAAAGACAGACATTCTACTACTGAGCCAACGCCTCCCTGTTGGCCACGCTGTGAAATAAGACTTATTACCACAAGAAAGCCCCTCCATAAGTGTTCCGCTGAAGTTCCACCACAAAATAAAAAAAGGACGAATGAAGGCAAAAGTTTTCTTACCTCTTTGTGACAAAAAACCAAAGATCTTTAAACTCCAAGTGACGTCTGACAACCGTACTCCGCTTCTCGATAAAAAAACCTCCTCATCTCCGTTTCTCTTCTGAGTGCTGAAAGCAAAGTCTCTCTGAGGAGCTGCTAATCAGGGATAAGAATGTTCTTATTACGAACGGATTTCCTGTGAAAGTAAAACAGTAGCCTTTGTTTCTGAAGTCCTTTGGGAAAAAAAAGAGAATTTTCAGGAAGTACAGGATTCAATTTTCTCTGTAATGGACACTAATGGTTTTTCAGAGAAATGTTTGTAGTTCAAATCATATCAGATTTGAAAGTTTCAATCTTTAAAATCAGTGTAAACATAACTTGATGTTTAAAGTCTTTTATTTTGATCGAGTCCACAACGATAAGAAAAGCTTTACAAAATGTTAAAACAGTCCGATCAATGTGTGAGAAAGAATAATAAACAGTCAAAAATATATCAAATTAAAGTAAAAAAGGTTTCAAATAAAGACGTCCTCACTTTTAGATAAATATGACTTTCTTTAAATTCATTCTTTATTTTTTCCAGAAAGAATTATCAAATGGAAAAGTTCAAATATGAGCCGAAAATAACCAAAAATAAAACCTGAAAACAAACAAAAAAAAAATAGATTGAAATCACAACTGAAAAAAGTAAAAATATTTGGAAAAAATGAGTTTTTTCAAAGAAAAACAAATGGGATTTTATTGAATGACAAACGTTTTATTGAAAACCTGGAAAAAAATGATTTCGGCGACAGTCCGAAGAAAATGCTAATTTTATTTTCCAACAAATATAGTTACAGTTTGAATGAAAAGTAAAGAGAATAATCGAAGGTGCGGAAGAGACTTTTTTTTGTTATGTTTTCCATTTTATTTGACTTGTTTGGAATGATGAAACTGTGACAATGTGATGGGAAATCCATGAAAGGCGGAAAGAAATGAGCTTTTCCCAAAACTGTGAATATTATTTTCTAGTAACAATAAACTCCTTTTGATTCTGGTAAAAACAAAGTTTTTTGAACGATGATGGCTGTGCTTCAAATCAGAATTTTATGTTTTATTTTTGTGTATATGTTTAGTTATGTTGTCGTAATTTTGTGAAATTCCATTCGAGTTGTTTGTTGGGAAAAATAAACAGAAATAAGACACTGGGATTAAGTATGCACATACAGTACAAGGATTGTGGTCATATTTGTAAAGAAACTTCACACACCAATCCACAGACGCTCATACACACGTGTTTTTACACTCAAACCCACTCCCATGCGCTCACACAAACACTTTTTTTTGAAGATCCGGTGTCTCGTATCTGCCCGGACTTTAGATTGAGTCAATGGCATGCTGAGTGCTGAACTCCTGGAAATCCTCGGGGATGGTGTCTGTGGAAGTGACAAAGCAGGTATCAGTGAGGGTGCCGGAAATCTGGGAATTATATGGAGGTCAAACTAATTCCGTTCACAGCAGAAATCTGTGCAACGAGATTGAAATTAAATATCGTCCCCGAGAGAGAAGCCAAAGGTTCAGATACTTTTAAAATAAGTTTTCTTTTCAAAGAGAGAAGAACTTGGTGTTTCAGAAATTTTATCAGAAATACAAAAATAATGATGTGAGATGTAGTTTTTTTTTTTCTCACCATTGCAGCGATATTTCAGATTGGACCAGATTATATTTTCTTGGGAGAAACAGAAGACGCCGAGTCGTCCTCCTCTCATGGTGGTGTCAATGGTCACCCCTGAGTCTGCAACCAGCTCAGTTCCTTCGTAAAACCGGGCTCTGAGCAAAACACATGAAAAAACAAAGTCAGTTTTCAAAGAGTTTTGATTGTTTGGACCGATCAATAAACCTCTGAAAAAAATTGAGAGTGTTAGCTTTGACAACATTTTCTGGATTTTAATGTTGAGTTTTTATTTGTGTCATGATCCCTTCACTTGGCACCAGAGGGTGCCCTGGACCTTACCTCATCACCCTGATTGAGACATCTGAAGGTGATTATTCTGATGCCACACACCTGTGGACTCTGCTGCCTACTTAAGGGCAATCTCCCTGGACCTCCATGTCGGGTCATACCATCCCTTCCAGCTAGCTTTAAGTTTGAAAACTTCTTTATAAATTAAGTTTGATTGGATTTTCAAACTTTTGAAATATTTTCTCGTACGTCCACCCAAATCCGCCTCTACCAACACAATATTCTATCAATGTAATTGGTTTACATTCCATTTTTCAGATCATACCTGATGTATCCGACCTGTGGGCGGTGCTGCAGGTACCAGCGATAAGACACCTTATCCTTCCAGCCCACATTTCGTGGGTCTTTCCAAAGGAGACGCACCTGGTCGTTGGTGTCTCCTGTGTGCCACAGTGAGTTTCTTAGGTGTTCTCCAGGGCCTGATTTAGACTTTACAGCCTGAAAAACCAAGAGACATCATAAGGTGACAAGGAATGGGGAAGCAGAAAAAAGGTCTGGGTTAATCTGGGTTATTCACCTTCAGCTGAATGCCAGGTTCGGCCACAGCTCGGAATGGTGTTGCTTGCCAGTATGTTTGTTCAGTTTGTTTCCACATAACTACATAAAAAGAGGAAGAGTCCTGGTAGCCAAAGATGAAACCAGCATAATCGTCATCAGTGACTGTGTTCACATGAAATGTCCCCTCAAAGTCCACTCCACTGAAAGCGGTGTAACCTGAAAGAGAAACGAGTCCATTATTTACATTTCATTTCCTTTTTACGTTCAGTAAAACATTGTTGTAACATGTTGTTATAAGGCCAAGATGTGGGTCTTACCAACAGCAAGTCCAGGGTCACTGTTCATGGTTTGAACGATTTCCATTCCCTGTTTGGACAAACATATAAAGTGGATGACGGATTTGGGTTCCATTATATATGTATGCACTGTTTAGCACTAATGCTAAGGGAAAAGGGGGTTAGGTTTCTTCTCCATGGACACTTAGGCATGGCCCAGTGGGAAACAAATCGGCTTCTCGTGGTCCAAGGGTGGACATTCTACCACTAAGCCAACGTTCCTCCTCTATTCCTCCTAGCCTATGCAACTAGACAGTAATTGAAAACCATTTTTGACCGAGGAGTTCTGGTCAAGAGGCAGCAATAAAAACATAAAAAGCTCATATAAAACAAAAACGATTGAAGAGACTTTTACTTTCTCTTGTATTTCAACACTTTATTCAATAGTTTTTCTCACCTGGTTCAAAACAACCCAGTTGGGGTCAATCTGGGCGTCACCTTCAGGGTCCAACACAACGGTCTGATAGGCCCTGAAGTCAGTCAGAGTCACCTCTGCATTTTCGGGACAGTTATCGATTCGGTCAATGACTTTGTCTTGGTCGAAGTCTGACTCACACACATCTCCAACACCGTCATCTATTGAGTGACAAAAGAGTTGGAATTAACGTAAGAAAGACTGTGCGTTGCTGTTTCATGATGGATCAAGCCTATACTAATGTACAAATTTGGGGTAAACTTAGTACGGTAGTATTTAGTGTCTGGAAATGTTTAATGGAACCATGGATTGACAAACAGTTGAACGGACAGCCCTAATGTTTGTTGCCTGCTACACATTTTGCAGGCAGAAGCGTAACAAATAGAGAGTCACATCATCGGCATATAGACGAATGTAACAATCTCATTAACTTCTTGACGTCCTAAATAATTGTCATGTTCCATTTTTTTTTTTGTATTTCCAAGAAAACCAACTAGAAATATTTTAATTTGAACAACGTTTCTCTCTCTTTGACTTTAGAAAACTCGTGGTTTCATGAAATGAATTGAATATCCTTTATTTATCTCCGAAGGGAAATTTGAGGTTGGACTGAAACATGGACTGAAACACAATTTTATTTAGTTCAATTTAACCAAAAAACCTTTGAGACAGATTGTAAATAATCCTTTTGTGAAGTGGATCAACTCACTGTTATCGTCAATCTGGTCTGTGTTTGGTACCAGTCTGCAGTTGTCTGGTCCCGGTGGTAAAAAGTCTGGGATGCCGTCATTGTCATCATCCTCGTCACACTCGTCTCCTAGACCGTCTTTGTCTGTGTCCAGCTGGGAGCTGTTGATTACTAATGGGCAATTATCCTTGGTATCCTGGTGACCATCACCATCACTACAGGAAGCAGTGACACGCAGATGTGAAGCAAAGAAAAAAAAAAAAAACACGATGACAGGTAGAGAACACAGAATTTGCATTTTTACCTGTCTTGATTTGTGTCACATGAGTCTCCAACCAAATCGTTGTCGATGTCAGACTGCAAGACAGCGGCAAAGCAAACACTTCACATGTATGGGAGTTGAAAAGCTTTGATGGTTGTTAGGTAAAAAAATATAAATACTTCTTTTATTACTTCTTTTATTACTTCTTTTATTACTACATCTTTTGTTACTACATCTTTTGTTACTACTTCTTTTGTTAGCTAAGTAATGTGTTGATACTGTTTGCTGAACATCCCCCACCTTTACTATCTGTAAGTAGGGTCTGAAACTTTTCTTTCCCCACTACTCCCTAAGAACACACCTCTTTGTTTTCACAACTATCACAAAAAAGCAGACAGGGGTGCATTTTCTTTGTAGACACTACAATTTTGAGAAAAGCTACCTTTGTGACAAGTAAAACAAAGAATCTCTCCTTTGCTCTCCGGTCGGAATAGCTTTTTTTTTGCGTTCTCCCACTCGCAAAACCATAGTTTTTACTAATATTTTGCAAACATAAAATGTCCAAAGTAGTCGATGAAGGAATGCAGAGATGGATTAATATCATTCCACTTAAAACTCGTATTTACCCCCACATTTGACTGAATGAAGACAGTCTGCTACACCCAATAAATGTTTACAGGAACTGGATGTAGCAAGTTGTTTCCGTTTGCAAAATAAAAGCCTCCTAAGAGCCTCAGTGCTCATAAACTTTTATTGAAAAATAGGCAGTAATTATTCAGTAACTGTTGTTCTTGGTCATTATTTTTTCTCGTAATCAGAGTTCTTTATTCACCTGGCAGGGAAATGTGCCTTCAAAAAGCTCACTCCTGGTTGACAAGGTGGTTCCCATGCGAACGCAGACTGGACTTATAACTGTATATTTTTTGCTCTAAAAATTTAACGCAGCGCCACATGTAAGGCAGAAAATGGCGATTGATTTGGCTTCATTTTGAAGAAGACGAACGTTCATGGTGACTTTACAATCACTAGATCCTTTGCAAGAACACATTAACCTGAACTCTGGGTTTTGTGTATTTAGATGAGCTAAAAAATATTAATAACACCTTTTTGTCGTGTGTAAATGTGTCAGACATCCTTCTGACTGACCTGATTTGGATTAGGGATGTCAGGGCAGCTGTCACAAGCATCTCCCACTCCATCTCCATCTCGGTCAAGCTGGTCTCTGTTCTGGACTCGTTGGCAGTTATCAAGGAAGTTCTTTAGGCCTGCCCACCAATCAGCCCCCAGGAGATAAACATTTTAGTCATTCCAGTCCCTCCAAAAGGATTGCTTCCCTTCATTTATTTTTGGATGTAGGTTATCAGCATGAAGATGGCAGCAGATGAAATTCTGAATTGGTACAGCTTCGGGACAAAACAATTACATTTCCCTGCCAAGTCATGATTAGACAGGGTGGTGCTGAGTGAGACGATGACTGAGATGATAACAATGATGTAAACATGGGCTTCTGTCTCCGTGTGGGAGTGAAGCTGAACAATAATCTCAGCTGTTTTGTTAGAGTTGGAGGCTGCTTTTTGTCATTTCACCACAAGGGTGCACTGTTGATGTTCCTGTGCGAAGGAGTCTGTACTTCAATGGTATTTTTATTTATTGCAAAGAGGCAGCAGCTGCACCATAAATGGACAAAGGTCAAGCAGCACAAACAGCAGCGTTGGAAGAGAAACTATCTGGTGTCCTGTGGGGTTTTTGGAGGTGTAATCATACTGGTGAATGATCAAAGCTTGTGTTTGAGCAGAGGTCAGACTGTTATTAGCGGTGCCTTCAAGCTACTCTACGCATTCATTCATACCACTACATAGTGTTAAAAAAAAAAAAAAAAAGCCATGCTGTAGAGAAACATGCAGCTAACTCTTGGCCCGGTTCTCAGATGAAGTGTGGAGACATGAAAGACGAAGCGGAATCTAAAGTAGTTCTGCTGGAAGCCTTTGTTAGAAGCTCTTATTTAACAAGGACATCAGTGCTTATGATGTCATTTCTGTTCTTACCGTCTCCGTCCATGTCGTCATCGCAGGCGTCACCTTTGCCGTCACTATCAGTGTCCCTCTGGTCCGGGTTCTCCACTATACGGCAGTTGTCGCAGGCGTCCCCGTGACTGTCCTTATCACTGTTCCTTTGGTCGACGTTAGGTTTCAAGGGGCAGTTATCCTAAATTAAGTACGTACACACATTTTATTAGGAACATAGAAGGTTACTTACAAAATCAAATCTGCATTGATATATTTTACTCACTTGTTCATTTGGAATACCATCTCCATCTGCATCGTCATCGCAGATGTCTCCTTGGCCGTCCCGGTCAGCGTCCTCTTGGCCAGAGTTAGGAACATAGATGCAGTTATCCTGCAAAAACATGACAAGTTAAAACAGACATGGGCAAACAACGGCCCGCGGGCCACGTTAAACATTTTAATCTGGCCTGCCGAACTTTAAAAAAATAAATAAATAAACCTTGTTAATTTTATTTCCCCTGCAATTCTGATGTTTCCTCACTAGATGGTGCATTCTACATATATTGGCTTTGTTGAGAAAACAACAACACTGCTTCCATTAAAATGTGTGTGTCTCCGTGATGTGGACGCTGTCAAAATAAACAATGTGCACAGATATGGAAAGCCATCGGGCCCAATACACACACGTAAACAAACGTGTTATATGTTAAAACAAGCAAAATGTTACATCAAGCGCTTAGATTTCAAACCTAGCGCCGCTAGATTTGAAATTTAACGCTCTTGATGTAACATATGGCGCTTGTTTAAAAATCTAGCGCCATTCTATTGGTATAATCTAGAGGTTACCAAAGCATGCCATCCATCTGATCCTGTTCCGGCCCCTTTGTTAAATGTTAGAACTCAATGTAGCCAACAAATCATAAAGTTCGCCCACCCCTCGGTTAAACAGTTCAAAATGGTGTTTGCATCGCTGCAAAGCTGTGCTTCCCTTACGTCTCACCTTCCTACAGTTTGGATCTTTACACTTGAGCTTCTCGTCTGGATATCCATCGATGTCGGTGTCTCTGCCGCACAGATATCCGTTTCCAGCCCAACCGATTCCACACTGATGAAACCAGTGACAATAAACCTCGTGGCGAACCCGAACAGGTTACGTGTACAGTAGAAGTGTGTGTGCGGTGTGTGAAAACCAACTTGACAAGAAACGGAGCCATCTCTTTCCAGGATACACTGGGCGTTGACATCACAGGGGTTGGTCAGGCTGTTTCCACAGCTGATCTCCGGCTTACAGCCTTTCACCTGATCTCCTGTGAAACCTGACTTACAGCTGCCGCAGTGATAAGATCCCTGCGGGGGAATCAGGACAGCTGTGTGTGAACATGTTTGAGCAGGGATTGAGACTCTCTCCATCAGGAATCCTTACCACAGAGTTGTGACAGATTGAGTTGGCGGTGCAGCCTCCATTGTTCGACTGTTTACATTCATCTACGTCGTCACAAACCTGGAAGGAAACAAAGGAGAAAAAAATATCCAGTTTGATCCATTTTGTTTCCTCAGACTCAACCAATGAGCAGTCAGTATTTACAACATGTGTATGTTCATAAGATCGTTCCGGCAGCACTGACAGACGGGCATTGATACCAAGTCTGTTCACTGCATGACTGAGCGCACAGAGAAATCAGGTTTTTTAAATAGTTGCAGTTTAAATGAAAAGGTTTTATTAGAGTCGAAGAGATCTGGACCGAACAACTGGATAAATAAAAAAAGGTCTGCACGCCATCTTTAATCCGTTCCGTCATCTTCCGCTTGTTCCGGGGTCGGGTCGCGGGGGCAACAGCCTCAAACGGGCAGCCCAGGCCTCTCTCTACCCGGCTGCAGACCGATGGACCAATGCAGCGTCCTAGTTATTGCTGATGCTGCACCAATCCGCCTGTCGATCTCCGGCTCCATCGTGAACAAGACCCCGAGATACTTAAACTCCTCCACTTGGGGCAGGACCCTGTCCCTGACCCGCAGGGGGCATTCCACCCTTTTCCGGGCGAGGACCATGGTCTCGGATTTGGAGGTGCTAATTCCCATCCCGGCCGCTTCACACTCGGCAGCAAATCGATCCAGAGAGAGCTGGAGATCACGGTCCGATGAAGCCAACAGAACCACATTATCCGCAAATCCATCTTTAATCATCTTTAATCCCGCTTCTAAATTTCTTTGATTTGATTATTTTTCTCTAATTTTACCCACAAAGCTTTTCATGTTTTATGAAAAGCACTTTGAATAGTTTTGCAAACTAACTGTGTTTTCTAAAGACGTTTGCCCCGCCTCCTTCATCGGAGTTACTTCATTATAAAACAAGCAGAGAATGCCAGGGGCGGATCCAGAATTTTCTAAAGGGGGGAATGTGAGGGTATTGAAAAGCCAGTATGGGAGGCGTGGGGGCATTATTCCCCGAGAAAATTTTGAAAAATAAGAGTCATTTTCCTGCATTTTGGTGGCCCATCCGCTGGCCCTGCAAGGGGATAGCTTGACTAGAACCCTTTCCTTTCTTCTTTTTTTTTTTTTTTTTGACCAAAAGGGGGCGGGGCGATTCGCCCTCGACTCCTCGTGTTCAAGAAGTCAAACACTGGATAGAAGACCTCGCAAATTATAAACCTCTAAAGAGTTAACATGAAACCCCATCTTTAAAGGGAATTATTTGATAGAAAATGACCTCACAAATAAAATAACAACGTTGGTCTAGTTTTGTTGTAAATGTTTAAAAAATTCCAAGGTGATCAAAAACCTATCGTGATTTTTCTCATGCTTTTTTTTGTGTCTGTCTGATTTAATTCGGTGTCCTCCTCTGCTTCTGAGTCACAGTGTGGGATAACTGTTAAGAAACAGTATTTTTACAGACTGATCTCACTATCTTTGACATTCTGGAAGAAAAATGTCACGCTTTTTATCAGGTTTCATCTTTCTAGATCCTCGTGGGTTCTGATGAATAATGTGTCGTACTGATTAGTTTAGATTTAAATTACATCTGGGAGGCCCGGCTTAGACAAGATGACAACATTTATAGCTGAAGGAGAAAGTACAAGAGACAGAGAGCTTTTATGTTATAACAAAAACAAAAAAAAGGCCATAAACTTGAACATTTGAATGTCACGGATAAAAAAAAATGTAGAATCATGTGAAATGAGACCTGATCAAATTAAGCAGGAATGTTTTTTCGGAGGTAAAATAAACAGAAATGTTTGAATATTTAAAAAGTTTATGATGCGAATCAAACTTTTTGGAATTTTCTACCTTCACTTGCCAGCCCGTATTTTGATATTATTCAAATTCTTGTTTGTTCTTGGCTATGCCTTTCTTCCTTTGCCACGCCTACATTCTAACATGAGCAGGAAATAGTTTTTTTTTTCAGTGCATGCACTCTCATCACATTTAGTTCCTCCCCTTAACTGCGAGCGGCAGTTTTACTGCAAATGCACCAAATTCTAGCACAAAATCTAAAAGAATTTGTGCTAGTTTTTGGCTAACTGGAAGCGGTTTAAACTATATTTGCACCTTAAACAAGATTTACGCTGTATCATGCGCGCAACCAAGAGGCGGGACGTGAGAAGAGGCGGGAACTTACAGTAAATAAGTATAGAAAATATAGAAAAAAAAAACGGAAGTGACTCTCAATAAACGTATGCAGAAGCTTTTTTTTGGCGACCATCGTATTTTTGAGCAAATAAAATTGACCATGTTTACGTTCATACTATGAGATGTTAATTAATATCCCTCTTTAGTGATACAAAGAATATCTTGGTTCTTTATCAAACAATTCACCCGTTTTTTTTTTGTTTTTTTTTTACTAATTAGTATTTAAACATCATCATTTTGACACACGATGGCCTCAGAGGCCAACACGTTCTCACAAAGTGAACCTTGGAAAAACAAAAGCAAATCATTTCAATCAAGGTTTCAAACCACTCATCCATAAACTAGTGGCTGTTGTTGCCATGACGACATTCATTTATTCCTATGTTTGCTATTCAAACTCAACAAACGAGGTTCCAGAACTATTGAAACTAATGAAGTATTTAATTTGTTCGAGTGAAGATTCTTGACATTTCAGTCCGAAGCTGCAAAAACGAACCTTGTGACTGTATTTTTAACACGATTTTCTTCCAGTAAGTTTCCTACTGAAATATTATCTCTACTCATATGAGGTGGGAGGGGGTTTTGATCACCGAGGCCGTCAGAATGGAGACATTGCTTTCAACTTAACTTTGTCTCCCTTTGAGGGCCCCTCAGAGGCCCCGCACGCTGAACAACTCACTACCCTATGTGATCACGAGCTGCACAACCATCACATTTGTGTCATTATTCACGTCCTTGTTTCCACTATATTTCTTTTTCACCACTTTTAATAATGACAGTGATTTTGTGAGTCAATAAAAAAAATGTGCAATCAACTGAAAATGTCAAAGCGATCGTTTCGGAATCTTTAAAATAAAGTCGTACCAGTATTATGTTGTTCTTTTTTTCTTGACAGTGTTTTGTGCTGTTTTACCTGTTTGTTGGTCTTCGCAAACACAATGCCGACTCCCTCCACCGGGAGGCCGATAAAGCCGAGCGGACAGGCGTCACATCGGAAGCCAGGAGCGGTGTTCACGCACTTTACTCCAGGGAAGCAGGGGTTAAACTGGCACTGCAGAAAAGGAGGGCATTAGCTTTGCTGAAGCAGCAGGAACACAAATGAATCTCTCTGGGTTTTGCCCCAAAACTTTTTAGGTTCAAAGATGCAGGAGACGCGGATGCGACAGGACCGACTTTCATAGAACAGATAAAAAAAACAAACAAAGACAATACTTCTACTAAAGTTAGCCCTCATCTATCAAATTTGTGTATTACAAAATTTGGAGGCTTTAGAACCAAAACTGTTCTCAACTGGATTTATTAAAACGACGTAAATGTGTGGTAACATGACGGGATTGGTCCAGGGGTGGGCAAACTTTTTGGTTCGCGGGACACATTGAGTTCTAACATTTAACAAAGGGGCCGGAACAGGAGCAGATGGATGGCATGTTTGATAACCACTAGATTAGACCGATAGAATGACGCTAGATTTTAAACAAGTGCTAAATGTTACATCAAGAGCGTTAATTTTCAAATCTAGCAGCGCTAGGTCTGAAATTTAAGTGCTTGATGTTACATTTGGCTTGTTTTAACATCTAACACGCTTGTTTACGTGCGTGTATTGGACCTGATGGCTTTCCATATATGTGCACACTGTTTATTTTGACAGCGTGCTGCATCACGGAGATACACACATTTTAATGGGAGCAGTGTTGTTGTTTACTCAACAAAGCCAATATATCCATAATACGCTATCTAGTGACGAAACACTAGAATTGCAGGGAAAATAAATCTAACAAGGTTTATTTATTTAATTTTTCCAATTTCGGCGGTCCGGATTAAACCTTCTAACGGGCTGCATGTGGCCCGCGGGCCATAGTTTGCCCTTGTCTGGATTTGTCTGTAAATGCTTAGCAACATTCAAAATAAGGATTGGACTGAGCTTGGATCTGAATATAAGTTGGTGAGTTCATTTTAAATATGCTTCTGCCGCCATTTTTACTAAGATTTAAACTTTATGTGTGCCTAAGAGGGACAGGTGTACCCCGATTAATGAATGCCAGATGGCCTCTGGTGTCATTTTTGACGACGCATAGAATTTACGCCTGTCTTCGCCACAAGTCTAAATATTAACCCAAACATATCATAACAAATGTTTGAACAATCTGGATAAATGTTTTCACTTTGCAAAGCGAATCCAGGTTTCATCACCGCAAAGGAAAAGAGGAGCCTACACCAAGAAAAATCACGTTACCTCATCAACGTCATCACAGTTGAAACCATCTCCTGTATAACCATCAGGGCAGGGCGCACACTCAACACCATCTGCTGTTTCCACACACATATCGTCACGGAAACAGACACCTGAGGTACACTTTGGTTTCACCACCTCAGTACCACCCAGACCTTCATAAACACAGGAAGCAGACGGTATTTTTAAATTTATGGACTGATAGATTTTCCAGCGTCTCATTGGAGGAGATCTTACCGCAAGCCTGGCACTCTGAGATCGTGTTTCTGAGAAAAGACGTCTCTTTAACCTGAGCGGGGTCAAATGGAAGCCAGTTTAAACATGGTCAGACTGATGGGCAGTGAGGTCAGGACTGAAGGGGGAAGGGATTAAAAAGGCTCAGAGGAGCTGTTGGGTTGGTTACCTGCTGAATGAGGACGTCTTTTAGCTCGTTTATCACCTTTGTTAACTCTAGCATTTGATTGGACAGCTGCTTGGTGTTGACCCCTGCAAGAAAACGAACCGCTATTTATCTTGGGAAACATTTGTCCGTCTCAGGAGACTTGTTTCTAAGAAAGGAATCTTACCAAGAGTCTGAACTGAGTCTCTTTGCTGAAAATGACAGTTTTGTATCGATGCAACATTTTCAAATGAATCCCCAACAACCAGCTTCAGCTCGTTTAAATTCTCCTGATGAAACAAAGAAAAAAACGTGAACCCATTCCGACGGTTATTGGAACTGAATTCTTTATTGTGTGTAAATGTTGTGAGAGACGAGCCACCTGATCCCTGACTTGCATGGTCTTCAGTTCCACGGTTCCATATCCAGCTGGTAAACCCTGGAAGGCAGCGGGGAGATCCCTGATGGTTTCCACCAGCCTGCAGTCCAGATGCAGCTCCACCCCGGCCGGCCCCTGCTGAAGGCCCCTCAGGTGGAACAACAGTCGGTGCTGTTGGCCGTCTGCCAGGATCAGGTTGTTGATGGTAACGGAGCTCATCCTCTTGTCGGTTCGTAGATAACGTAGCACGGCTTTAAGAGGACGAAGCAGTGGAATAGAAGAGGGAGCGTTTAGCATGAAGAGGTTTTTTTCACTCGTCTGACTGGTTAAGAGATTTAAAACGGTTTTTATTTTCACGGCGAGCCGGCAAAAGGCTCGCTGTTTCTAAGAAAGGAATCTTACCAAGAGTAAGACCGAGTAAGACCGCAATTAAGACAGAAAAATCACAATTAGATTTTAAATTTTGCCTCAATTCATACGGTTGTAGTTTTTTGTTAAAAATTATGCAGCTCAAATATTCTAATTTTCTGTTTGAGATGTTGGGTTTCACCATCTAACACTTTTAAAAAAAATTATATGGTATATACGATTATTTTGGTACATTTACCAAAAAAAACATAAAAAAAAATGGCGCTACACACATTTAAATTTTCTGCTTTTGTTAGAACGTGTGTATGGTGGGGAACAAAAGCCATGGCCAAGAACAAGAAGTAAAGTGTTATAAAGTGTTTCAAAAGAGAAAACAGTGAGTTTAAAGCTTTTGAAAGTGGCTTCGTGTCGGCTCACCTCGGTTTAGCTTTCCCATCACCGTAAACTCAAAATACTTGCTGTTGTCCCTGGGGTTGTGAAGGGTGAAGACGGTGGTTCCGGTCTTGGGCTGCAACGTGAAGGTGGTGAGGATGAAAGCTTCATTCACCCCTTGCTCAGCCAGACCCCCCTGCAGCAAGTCTGGCAGGCAATCAGGTGAGGTGAGGAGATCATAGACTGTTGACGGGAAAATGAAAGTGAAGGAGGTAAAGCGTGAGAAATGGAGGACGAGATATGAATATTTACAGCCTGAAGCAACACTTTGGTCGGACTTGAAGTAAACACGAGAAAATGATGTCGACCAGTGTTACAAGCTCTCCTGATCGGTCATTCAATCGAGACAAAGTTGGCAGGTTATAGTAAAACCCACATACGTACGTCTTTAGATTTTTGTCTACTTTCAGAGACAAACGTTAGAGAGGAGTCTCTTTATGATCGTGTGAGCCGGGCCAGCCACAGGGGGTTGTGTTTGGAATCTACCATCTGCACAGATCATGAATACACAAGTACTATAAAAGCCAACTGCTAAAGTGTTTGTTGTGAGGGGGCAATATGACTCCCAAATGCTCCTAAAGACCGGCCCTTGTTGACCAAGGTTCTCACAGATGAATTCTCTGCTTCTCATTTTTACACACGGCTCTTCCTCCCTTGTGATTTTTCATGCCCATAAACACAAGATCCAGGCTTTTACCCAAAGTGGCGTCCTTTGTACGTTTTTTCAACAGCAATTTTGCTCTAATTTCATGCTTTGAAACATGAAAGTGTTTCCGCTCACTAAATAAACATTTTACTGCAAAACATGACAGAATCAGTAAAATATTCAGAGAAAAAAAATAAAACAGCTTTGTGTACAATTGATATAAAACATTTTAGAAAGCTTTTAAAAAGGTCGGGTCAGATGGTCAGAAGCTTTCTGGACAGAAGGCCCCGGATTGGCCAGCGGTCTGAGGACCTTATAGAGCGCCTCATTTCACCTCCTGATTAACCTCAAATTTCAAGCTTCATAAAACTTTTTCAGCTGAAAGCCATAAATGAATTCCACATCTTGTCTTTTGTTTAACACTGCCACATAAATCTGCCACGCTTAGTTTACGCTCTGTAGTTTAGGCTTTGTCTGTTTTAGAGCTTGGCAAAATATCCCTTACACAAACATTTGTGTTTAAAAACGTTCAATAGTCATTTGAACATTTTTTTGTAATAAACATAAAACAGTAACAGCGTTGTTAAAATAAAGGGATGTTTTTGTAAATCATTTTGCCAGTTATAAAGATAACGTAAACAGGGGCGGATCCAGGATTTTCTAAAGGGGGGGTGTGAGGTCATTGCCAAAGCCAGTATACAGGGGGCTGAGGGCATCCCCTCACCTCCTACCCCCAGAACATTTTGAAAAATAAGAGTCATGTTCCTGCATTTTGGTGGCCCATTCGCTGGTCCTGCAAGGGGATACCTTGACTAGTCCCCTCTTCTTACCTTTCTTCTTCTTCTTTTTTTTCGTAGATTTGCTCCTGGTAAACACATTTTGTGACTCCAAGAAGTCTTCTCTTGATTTATTAAATTTAAGCCCCATGACGTCTGGACATTTATTTACCTCTCATTTAAAGATGACTGGATTTGGTCAAGAACTTGATGC
The DNA here is from genome assembly GCA_902685375.1 of Neostethus bicornis. NCBI lineage: Eukaryota > Metazoa > Chordata > Actinopteri > Atheriniformes > Phallostethidae > Neostethus > Neostethus bicornis. Next base: position 6,368,193 of record CACRXE010000001.1, on the reverse strand, counting down.
GACCGAATTTTGTTAGTAAACATTGATCATTCATTATTTTTTCTTAGTTGAAGTTTACGTTCGCATTTGATAAAATAAGATTCTATAACTTATTCTAAAACTTTCCTTTTTGATCTCACTGCCAGGTCCAGTTTCTTTTGGGGTGTACACGTTTATTGTAAAACTTTCAGAAAGTGACTCCAACTACCGGTAGAAACATGGTGAGCTAAAGTTTGACCCAGTTAAAAAAAAAAAAAGGTCACAGCAATCATAAAGATTCAATATTTGGATACTAGATTTAACAAAATGTGTTGTATTTCTTCCTCACCTTTGTTAACAGGAACCAGTACAAATTGGTACCATCCTTCTGACCTTAAACTGAATTGATTAATCCCTATGTTTGGTATCATTTTTAGCCAATAATCTACTTTGGTGCCCAAGACTGAGATCCAAACAACTTCTAAAATGAGATAAAAATATTTTTTCCAGAACTTCTGTTGTGAAAATAATGGAATTTAGTACAAAAAGTTGCAGTTCATATGCTAGGCCTATGAGTAGCGCTGTGGCACTGCCATACCAAAAAACAAAGAACAGAATAGTAGAAGAAACTAGAATAAGTTGACGCTAAGATGTTGAACAAAAACCTTCCGCCTGCCGTGGATCACAAACTTTATTATTATTAATGTTCAGGTCAATGTGATAACCAAGTTAAAAACAGTCACGTGTGTGAGGTTTTTAAATTTTATGACCTTGACTTTTGTGATTTTGACCTTTGGTCACATGACCCTGAAAAGTTAATCAGTTCATCTATAGTTGGCACTGAAAAACATTGCTCAGATTAATTAAAATCTCTGCAGTGTTTCGGCAAATATGACATTCACTTACAGTAAGTGTTACAGACGCATGGATGAACGGACGTCCATGCGATGCCCATGCAACTATTTTATCGTGCACATCACGAAGCTTTACGAAGATGTCGTTCCTACAGAGTATGGACGGCTCAGTCGGAAGCAAAAAAAATGGTGTGAAAAAAATTCTAAAAATAAGTGAGATAATTGTCTGAAGATGAAAACTATTTACGTTGAGTTCTTAAAGCTCCTGCAAGTGAGAATTCTTTTAAAGGTTTATCCAGAGCATCAGGAGGATCCTCCTCACTTCCTGTTCACTGCTTTGTAATGTCATTTTAGCAGCTGCTCTCTTAATCTGGCAAAATCCTTCCTCGTCATGTCTGTACCTGCACGGCACAGCGTGTTTCTCTGAATCAAACAAAAATCTCTTGAAATGCTTACATTGCTGTAAAAACGGAATGTTTTCATCCACCTATTCACTGCTTTCCAGCAACAGAGATCATTTGTTTTTTCACATATTGGTCTAAATATTGATCTGCGTAATGATGAGGAACAGCCGTCAGCAGTTTGGGTTCAACTGATTGATTACCACAAAAAAAAAAAATCTTATTTCAGTAATTCAGAAACCATGAGATACAAAACAATCTAGTTAAACCAAAGCAAAGATCTTGACGATTTAATTCCACTTGCTTAATAATTTGGAACACACTGTTATAAAGTAGCATTCTGCGAAGTAGCTTCGGAGCATCTAGCGTAACTCTGCAATCAGACATTCCTGTGGTTATTTGTTGCACTGGCCAATGGTAGAAGGGGTGCGGTGATGTCATTGTTCAGGACCGAATCAGATACGGGTTAAAAACAAGCACAGAAACAAAACTTAGGGTGGAGACGGTGGCCGTGTGGTTAGCGCGTTCGCCCGCGGACCGGAAGGTCGCGGGTTCGCGTCCCACGGAGAGCACGTCTAGGGTCCTTGGAGAAGACACCTAACCCCCGCTTCTCCCACCATTGGCGCCGTTGAAGGGCAGCCTGCTGCGGTGTAAGGAGTGCAGCAAACAAATTTCCCCGGTGAGGGATGAATAGAGTAATTCAAAATAAACAAAAAAATAAAAAAAACCCAGTAATTTATTGTGTTTTTATGTTGGAATTTTATTTCAGAATGTTTTTGAGCTTGAAGTGAAAACGTTACTGACTCTTGTCTAATTTGATATTAATTTGTGGGGTTTGTTTACTTTTCCAGGACTCTACGGGTTTAGCGTACATAAATAAAACGGTACCATTCATAAGATAAGAAATGCGATATTTACCGAATAAAGCTTAAAAATATTTTCACTTTTGCTTTCGTTTTCGACATCGTGAAAAACCTCCTCCTCTCACTCCCCACTTCTTCCCGCGGCCCTGGATGTGTTTACAACACAGTTTAATTTTTTTTTGGAAGTCGCTAAAGCACATCAAGCTAACAACGCTAGCCTATATTAAATTATATTCCCTTTTCCAACGCACTTACACAGAAATGGAACTTCCTGTTGGGATTGAGAGTAAATGGAACGTGAGCATGACAACACTTCCTGCTCATGTCGATACGGGTACAGAGGACAAAAGACGTGGCCAAGACCAACTTGGCTATCGAATAGTAAGTCAACACTCGACAAGAGAGTACGCATTGAAATTGAAAACCACTTCAGGAATGTTTTTTGAGGAATTTTGGGAATAACGGTCAAACCTCATAAAAGTTGATTTTTAATAAAATATAACGTGACAAATTGAAGTCGTTAAGTCTGCCATAATGAGACACTAAGACAGTCTTTTTTTCCATTTTGTCTCTTTGGAAATTTTCAAATCCCACAGTTATAACCTGTTTCTTGTTGGTTTGAACTTGAGAAAATCAACCCCAGATTGACAGAATGTGTGTAAACAAAAACAACATGTAAAATCACGTTTGAGTCCTGAAACAAAAACAAATATCAGAGCTTCTAAGGTACAGTGGTACCTTGGAACAACTGTACAAAAAAAAATTCTTTGGTAACTTGTTATTTTGGGGACGAAAACACTCGACTGGCCTCAAAAACAAGCTTCTTTATATGTTTGGTTACCATGACAACTCATCTAATCCTTTTACAACAACAAGCTCATTCATGTCATTTTTACTTGTTTTATGACTGGTCGGTATCATCAGGGGACGTTTTAAGAATCCCATTTGTACTCAGAGTGGAACTCGTTTCAGATTTCACTAAAACCATCATTCATATCATCCTTAACTGGTTCAAATGGTTCCACAGCTGACGTTTTTCTACCAGAACAAACTCTCGTTGGGAAGACGGTCATTTTGCAAGAAGATAATAAATGTTGAATCTTAGAAGTCGGGATTTGTTTGAAACTTAACATCAGGCTTTTGTTACCGAAGGATCGGAAAAATTAATGAGCGTCTGAAAGGTACCCCATCAATCATGTGGGGTGCTTCGTAAGAAGCTGATAAACTATAAACACCATTTGTTCAGCGTGTCTTCTGTTTGTGTGTGACCTTGAGCATGTGTGTGTATAAGACCCAGAGCGAGTGGAGAGTGTGACTTGAAGTTTTCATCTGTGATTATTCCCATGTGTGGGACCTGGCAGAACGCTGAACCTCCTGAGTTGAAATAATCAAGCAGTTTGAGATCCGTGGCTGCGAATAGCAGGGTGGCTTTTTAAAAACTCTACCTTCACTTTGCTTTTATTCTTTCTCTGCTTTCTTTCAGAAACGTCTTTGCGCCTCATCTCCTCAATAACTGACGAGGATATTTAAGATTTTCCTCATACCTCACCGAGTGTCACTCAGCATATCTAATCCTTTGTTTTCTTTGTGAACGATATTCTGTTTCAGAGTCGGATTCATCCATTATGCATTCAACTCACACATAGTGTGTAAAAATACTGACTTCTAGACTCGTTTCATCTCTTCTGACTGATAAAAAAATGAAAAATTATACAAGAGACAGTGTGTATATAAAAACGAAATCACTTGAAACCTAAACACACATTTTTATTTTCATTTGTTTTTGATGAGCAACTGTTTTTGGGTTTGACGATCAATCAAAAAGGTACATTTTAGTGGGATTTTATCGTCTTTTGAATAAGTTCCGAGTAATAAAATGATAATATTTCAAACATCACTCACCTAATGCCTGGGCTTCCACTTGAAAGCAAAGTTTTAATAGTAGCTGCGAGGCCAGGATGAGGGCCGTCCACACATCCATTTTTCCTCTTTCAACTGCTTGCAGGTTTTATCTTTAGTAGATTCCTATAGGTGTGCACCAGAGGTGAGAGTGATGTTCCTCTATTTGGAATTAAAAAAGAGACAAGACTGTCATGTCAAGCCAAATTTTTCTGTGTGTGTCTGAATTGTGAATGTGGAGAAGGGATCGTGTTGTAGAGGGAGGAGCTTTTAGGTCCAGAACCTGCTTTTAAAACCTTTCTCAGGCGGCCCCATGCAGAGAAGGAGTGACCTGAGAACCCCTTCCATATATCACCACACGTTGTCCTACAGTCAACCAGCCAGTCGTTGTCGAGGCTCCCAGATTCAAAACTGATGTTTTCAAATGTGAGCTCAGAATATTTTTAGACTCATGAGTTCATGCTCCGAGTAAATTTCTGAAAATGTGTTTCCCACCTCCGGCAGAGTTTCTAAAAGCCAGAATTCTTCCTCTTCTTCCGAAGATCAGACGTAGCACCTCTAATGCTCGAGCATTAGGAAGGAAAGAAGCCCTCTGATGTTCCTGACTCAATAAGTCCTGTTAACAGGCCTCAGACAGACGGCCGTCAGGTCCTCAGCATGTCTGGCACCAACACAGAGAGAAGGTCCACTCAGGTTTTAACGATGCTTTTTTTTTCACTTTCTGTCTTGCTGCTGAATGGATTTATTTTTGAAATGAGAAGACATGTTTTTGTGGGGTAATCATTTTTTTTAATCTAATGTCATATAAACGTTACATCTTTTGTTAGCTCAAAAATGAATATTCACATTTTTCAAAAACTCGTAAATAACTTTTTTTCATTTTCCCTTCCATTTTTGACGACGTGCCCCGCCCCCTCTGCACGTGCACGACACAGTGTGAATCTCGTTTGAAAACCAAGTCAGCAAAAAGTCTAGGGTTTAATTAGCACAATGGTAGAAAGTCTGTCTTTGGTTGAAAGAAGCTGGTTCTATTCCCATTGAGCCCATGCCTAAGTATGTCATGATCCCCTCACTCTGCCACCAGAGAGCGCCATGGACCATCCTCCCTCACCTGGACTCCAGTCTAATCTCAAACACCTGGGTGATTAGCCTGATGTTGAGAAGCAGTGGCGATGCATTGTCAGCCTGGTGCCTATTTAAAGGCAAGCACCCCCAGACTTCTTTGTTGGGGCATACCTTCCATCCCAGCCACGTCTTCCTGGCTGCCTGACCAAGATGTACAATAACCTGAGACAATTCATTGATCACTGTTTGGTTTTATTTACAGCTTTACTGGACTGTCTAATCAATAATTTGGGTAATCTTTTCTTCCACATCCTCTTCATGACATAGTGTCCGTGGAAAAGACACCTAACCCCCAGTCACTCCCACCATTAGCGCCATCATGGTTGCCTTCTGCAGTGGACTGCAGTAAAAGTAGTTTCCCCATGAATATATAAGATTTTTTTCATAAAAAGTAACGTATATTCTTTTGTTGGTGTACCCACATAGAATACGTACTCATTGCAGAGGGCGTGCACCACAAACAACTGCTACATGAGTAAGAACGTAAGCCTGGCAGAGAGTAAAAGGCGTGGCCAAGAACAACCTGATGTTCGAATGGTTTTCGAGAGCATTTAAATTTCATAAACATGCATGAATGAAATAAAAACCACTTTCAGTACTTAAGTATGTTCATTATGTCAGAATCAAGTTAAAACTTGTTAAAAACTTCACACATCTTTCTCTTTCAAAGCTCTCCGACTGCAGGACGATGTTTCAGGCGACACGAATAAACACAGGTATCTGTTACAAAAAAATTGGTAACAAGTGACTCATAGTTTCCTTCAATCTAGCACAGGTTTCTCTGAAGTTTCCATCTGTACTGATGTGGACTCCATCCAGGACACTCAGGGTTTAATCTATCCTCCAATTGGTTTTCAGAGCGATCCTTTAAAGACAGCGGGGTTCTGGATTACAGACTGTCCCTGCAGACCTACAGCTGCAGCCAGCAGACCACATCAGTCAGCTGGAGGACCTGGGATGTGTAACATTGTGGTGTGCTAGATGAGGTCAGACAGTCAGTTCTGCAGCTTGCAAAGAGATAAAAACCAAATCCCAGGTGTGTCTGACTGCATCCTTTTATTATTTTTTCCTGATGAACTGATAAAGTTCTCACACTCTAATAAAAACTTTATAACGTTCATAAATAAAATGGACGCTGTTGAGGTGATAATTGATGTAATTAAACCAAACATTCTTATTTTAAAAAGAGTGAGTTCGTTTTGTGCTTAAAGCAAAGAGAACTTTTAAAAAAGCAAACAAAAACCTTGTCATGACCCCTCCCACATCTGATACTTACTCCTTCCTCCTTGTTCTGCCCTTTCCCTAATTCCTCATACCTCATCCCAATTAACTCTTGCTGTCATGAACCCCTCACCTGCCACCAGAGGGAGCCCTGGACATTCCCTCATCACCCCGATTAGGGACACCTGCGGGTGATTAGTTCGATGACACACACCTGTGGATCCTCGTGCCTATTTTTTTTTTTTTTTTTTTTTTTTTACCTGTCCTGTCCGGCGTTGTGACAAGCAGAATGATGATCTGTATGTCAAGTATTGCTGGGCAGTTTTGTTCTACCAGGGTCAGCACAATGTGCCGACCCTGACAAGCTTTATTTGTTTATTTTAAATGCTTTACAATCAAAATATATATGCTTTCTGCGCTGGACCTGACAGAAATTACTAAGGAGAGGGGCGTGGGTAGGTGGGGTGAAAAAGAGGAGGGATAGGGTACAGAAGAAGAAGAAGAGAGGGGGAGAAAGTAAAAAGAAAATCTGAAGTTGTAGTATTCTGCATCACAACCAACCTGCTGGATTATCTGAGGGAAAAAAAAAAAAGTACAAACAAGAGTTTAAACCAGTGATAAAACTGACACATACAACAAAACCTTCTATAGCAAATGATGTACAACACAAACACATGTTACTAGAGTTATAATAATATTGGTTGAAAGCAAGGACCACAGCGGACAGTAAACAGATTGATGCAGTGTGCGAGTGTGAGTGAAAGTACATGCATGCTGCCGATGTGAACCATGTGCTTATTAGGACCAACGGATTGTCCCCAGCCCCAAAGGATTGGAACGAGGGAGGCAGAGACACACGCTACCCGGGCCCACGCCCATCCAGATCCCGGGACCCCGAAGCCGGGCCGAGGAGCCGCCCACCCACCCAGCAAGGCGCATAGAGAAACCCCTGCCAGAACCACTCCAGCACCAAGGAGCACGGGCCTCCCCGATGCCAGGACCCACAGGCCTCGGGGCAGACGCGGCAACCGTACCCCACGGCCCTAGGCGAGCCCAGGGGTGACAGAAGTCAAGGCCCGGACCGAGAGGGGAGCACTCACCCCAAGGGCCCAGGGACCCGACAATCCCCGAGCCGGGGCTCAACCGGGGGCCCAGCAGGGCCAGGCTACCCCACATGCAGCCGCCACAGCCCAACACACAGCCAGGTGCCCGACCCAGGCAGCCCAAAGACCACCTCTGCACACCTAATGTCCCTCTTCACTACCCTAGTCCCTCAACTGTAGTCCTGCCAACTCTCTAGTGATGCTCACCCCAGTGCACCTCTTAACCCCAACTGGTGACGAGGGGCCCCGGCAGGGCCAGGCGAGACCGCCCCCGGGCCCGTTTCCCCCATACAAAAACCACACAACCGTATCTCTGGGTGTCTCCCGCCCCCCGGAGGCGGGCAACACAGAAGTGACTGGCCTCCAAGTCCCGCAAACCCAGCCCCCCTCCAGGCAGCAGAGCCCCGAGATCCCGGCCGACCCGAAGGGACACAGACGGGTGCCTATTTAAAGGCAGTCTCTCCTGACTTCTACATCAGGGCATCACCATCCGTCCCAGCCAGTTCTTCGTTACTTCCTTTGTTCCTTCGTTTCTTCGTTCCTTCCTTCGTTCATTCCTTTGTTCGTTCGTTTGTTCCTTCCTTCCTTCCTGCCTGCCCGACCAAGTTTTTAATTGAACTGTTGTATTTTTGGGCTCATTCCTTTGGATTAATCCTGTGCTTTTGCCTTACAGCCTTGCCTGACTTCTGAGACTTAATACATCTCTTCATGAGCTTTTTTGGGATTGTCTCATTTCCACGCTCACAGAAGGTTGCATGTTAGTCTCTATTTGCAACGAGGTGAGAAATTTTATCCCACAAAAGCACAATAACCCCTCTCAAAGATAGAAAAATGACATTTGCTTGATAAAAATTGGCAACAAAAATACAAAAACGAAGACCATGGTCGACACTAAAGAGGATAGAAATGAAACCATTTCTACTGTTTTTTAAGTTTTCATTTAGCCGACTAACTCATATGACTTCACATTTCTCTGTAAAATCGTTTAATCTGGCCACAGCTGTGGACCTTGTAACATAAACCTCTCCTTCTTGGGAAAGTATGTCTATTACATCGGAGGATTGACGAGAGGACAGCAGACACATTCTCAGAATAACCTCGGGGCAGTCGGAGAACATCATCTCTGAAACAACAAATGTGGTTTTGGTGTTTCAGTAAATTATGCAAGGATACCTAATGAAAGCCCCCGCACAGACACGGCCACGTTGATAGCTTTGCCATATGTACAATGTGAATTCAATTTCAGATCATTTCAGACGGTACAGCTGCTCTTTGAGTCACACCCGCTGTATGAGATCACTCATTCATTCTACCTTAGTGAATGTCTTCCCTGCATCTACACACGTCGTTTGTACGTAGACACTGCTGTAAATCACCCCGGTAGACACTCAGGATAGGTCTGTAATGTTTCTTGCTTTTCACACGAACACCTCCGCGCATCTTTTCCTACTTATCACAGTGCTTTCTTTCAAAGTGCTTTCTGCCACATTTGAAGGTTGTTCCGACACCAAATAACATTGAAGTTCTTGAAAAGGTTTTCGATTTCATTTTTGTATGTGAGAAATTTTCGAGCCCTCTCTCCCAGTCTAGTATTCAGATACTAACTTAAATGACAAGGTTGTTCTTGGCCACAGATTTTGCGCCCTATTACGCCCACACTGTGCTGTGCAGACAAAGACGGGATGAGGAAATGTTCTGTCAGACAAATATGCACCTGCTAAAATGACATCGCAAAGAAGCAAACAGGAAATGTGGCGGATCGTCCAGTGGTCTGCTTTTCTGCAGAAACCGCAACAAAAAAAATCTCATCTGCAGAATTATTTGGAACGTGGTGTGTATCTGCTGTGAGAAAAGAATTATTTCCCCATGAAAACACAACGATGAGGCACAACTACTACCTTGTTACCATTGGTGATTAATAGATCCCTCGCCTTGATGTCCAGAGGATAAATGTCAATGATGTCCACGATAAAATAACTGTGCAAGGTATTAAAAATTGCTGCCCTCAGCTTTAGAAATAGCTGTTAAGTTAACCATCGCTGGCCATTATCAAACCTTTTTGTGCTGAGAATGTATAAAAGGGAGCTGTGACCTGTTCCAGGGAAATGCCTTTTGGCATTTTTATTCCTAATTTGATTTAAATTTGATAGCGTACATGTTTAATTAAAGCCCATTTTTGTTCGGCAGTATTTTACAAGCTGGAGGACAAGTGTCAGCACTCTAGTGTGAACTTTGTTCAGGTTGGAAGTCATTAGAAAAAAGCAGCAGTGATTCTGGTAGAGCGATTGTCTTGGTATCAGAAGATTGGTAGTTTTCTCTCATCCGTCCAAAAGCATAAATGGCCTCAGGCAAGGAGCTGAGCCTGAGGGGGCTGCAGCCAATCCCAGCAGCAACTGGGTGAGAGAAACACTCAAGAACACTTCTAAAGTGAATTTAGAGAGAACAATTAACCTTTTGGACGATGGGAAAATCGTAAGTACCCGCAGAGAATTCACAGCTGTTTTACCAGAATAGAACATTTAGTCCTGTTTAGAAACGGACAAATTATGTCTCGCCATTAAAAAAAAACAAAAACAAAAAAAGTCAATTTAACTGCACGACTGATTGGGAAAGAACACAACTTGGATCAACTTGGCTATTTTTTCTTCTTTTTTGAAGCACTTAAAACTTTGTTTTCTTCGGATGGCTTTTATCATTGATGCTTTTCAGACGTCCATCCATTTGAAGGCAGTTCAGACTTCCCAAAAACTCTGGAGAAAAAAATGAAGACATTCTGCTAGATAGTGCTGGTGAGGATACTTATTCAATTCTTACCAATTTCTTCCTTGTTCTTCGACCAAGAAAATGTATTAAACTGTGGGCAACTCATCAGCACTGTTCCCATGAATAGTCTGAGCCTGACCAATCCCAGGAGGCATGACTGGATTAGACCAGGTGGAAAGCCACTTTCTTGCCAGGGTGAAAGAAACGTGCCGTCTCTCTCGCTGCACAGTCCTGAACCCTTTCACATCTGAGAGAAAAAAATCCTCTCTGAAAATGTTTATTTTCTTCTCAAACTTGACTTTTTTTTTGACTATTTCATCTACAAAAGGGACACATTCAACCAGCCAGAATGTCACCTTGCTTGTTTTAAGACTTGCCAAAGTAGCAGCGAGGCTCAAATAATGTATTTCTTACATCATAAGTCAAAAGTTAAGAAAATGTTTCAGAGTTTAAGGAGCAGAGTTGTGTCGTTCGTACACGGCACACTGAATGGGAAACATGATAGTCTCTGAAATCTTTAAACAGAGGATAAAATGTGACCTGAAAACGTTTCAGTAAAGAGGTGATAAATATGTGCAGAGACCAAAAAACAAAGCCAAACGTAACTCTACGACCTCCCCTTTTCCCTCTCTATTATAAACAAAAGTCCAATTGAATACGTTTCAGCAGGTGATCCACTGATATGATGTCAGAAACGTGTGGCAGACATTTTCAGTTCAAATTCCTTTTACCCCAAATCTTTTGTAAAGGTTCGACTCTGTAAATATGTGAGGAACAATTTTGTGAACATCAAGACAAAACCCATTATGGAGCGTCCACAGTGCACACAGCGGTGCATTGTGCTCCACTGAGTTCTATTCCAGGTGTTCTCATTAATCCTTCATAGTCCTGGCACGGTGAGACCAAGCATGTCTGCAATAGAAAGGTCCGCCATGCAGCAGGAAACAGCGCTGAGTGAGACAACACACTGCGTCATTTGTTGAAACACAGAATAGTTCACATCGGTGCCACACTCCCACTGCATGACCAACAACTGCACAGAAAGAAAACCAGCATCCATCAGGCAGCACGTGGAAACAATTATTGCCCCTTCCTGGTGTGTAATTTCCCACAGCAAATACAAGATGAGAAGCACATGTTTGATGACAGAGGAGGAAAAAATAAAAACTATGACCAAATCATTTTCATGGATAACACACGTTTTTTTTTCACTCGGAGTACACAGACGATACGAGGTAGCTATGTTTATATCTTTACTCTACGTCATGCTTTTTTCCCACAAATTCCGACAACAGCAGCCGATGTTAAGAAGACAGCAATTTAACTTTGGCAACTGGTTAGTTCTAAAGCACCCACTTACTATAGGTCCATGATCTGTAACTACAGGTTACTAGTAGGTGACCCGTTTGTTCTAAACCATGTTAGATCAGAATCTACTTTAATGATCCCACACATGGGAAATTTGTGTGGCACAGCAACAGCTTCCTATCTGCTAAGTGAGTCGTTGTAGAGCACGATCACGTACGGAAAGAAAGACCTCCGGTAACGAGATGTTCTCGAGCAGAGCTGTCTGTGCCTCTTGGAGAAGGAGCTCCGCTGATCGTCCAGGAGTGGGTAGAGAGCAATGTTCCCTCTAAGCTGCGCGCCTGCACAATTGCGTACTGCTCGCAGATTGATAGCGCACAAGAAAACCTATGCAGCACAAAATAAGACTCATTTTAAACTAAAGATGAAAAAATGAGACAGAGCTCCGGAACTGTTAGAATATAACCTTCTCAAAACTATGTATAAAGCTCATCAAGAGGTATTACCATATAGATTACAAAAACAATTCAAAAAGAGAGAAAGTCTGCATAATTTAAGAGGAACTGATCTTTTTGTTAAATCACAGTTTCGAACCAAAACAAAACAAAGATGTGTTTCAATTCAAGGTGTTAATCTGTGGAACAACCTGGACAATAAAATTAAATCATGTAAGTCCATTCATTCATTTAAGAAAAGTGTGAAACAACTATTAATTGATAGATATATGTAGCAGAAAACTCTTTCTTGTTGTTGTTTGATGTTTTTTTTTTATGTTTTTTTTGTGTGCATCACCCTGGTTGTACAGTATATATTTTCTGTTGCTAAGGGGCAGATATTATAAGCTTTTGCTTCTTTCTGTACCCTTTCATTCATAATTTCTTTTACTGAAGACCTTTTTTTGAGATGCGTTTGTTCTTTTGTTTTGAATGAAATAAAACAAATAAAAAAAAAAAATATTTCTTTCTTCTTTCTGAAACAAATTGCTTCAAAGCGCTGCTTTGAAGTTTGGCTCATCACTGCTGCTGACGTCACAAAAGAGTAAAAGTTTTTGCTCCGCCCCCTTCTGCTCAGGAAGCTTCTGTGTTTGCTCAGACACATAAAAAATTAGAGGGAACATTGGTAGAGAGGATGGTCATGATTGTCCATACCTGACATATTAAATGTAATTAGTTACGTTACAAGTGACCGCTCTCAAAAAGTAACTGATCTGATTACTTAGTTACAAAGTAAAGTAACTGTAGTTTAAAACCTTGAAGATATTTGGGGGATATTCTTTTAAACACTAATGTATCTGCTTTAGAACAATATTTGATCCTTTTGACCGTGCATGTGTGTTTCCTGTTATAATTTGATGGCCCTTGTCAGCAGGTTCTTTCCCAGCCTACGACCTTTGGATTGAATTGAAGAATTGCTCTCGTAGGATGGTTGGGAGGCAGGCAGAAGACATGGTCAAACCAGCGAGTACGGCGTTGTGCAAGATGCATTAGGCTGGCACGTACAGGCTCTAAGCACCTGGTTAGAGACTCTCTGGGGCCACCTGATGTTTTCAATGGTTCTGAGCTCTGCTATTGAAGCCATCGATTCCAGCTGCCAGAATCTTGAATCGATGGCTTTTATTACGGTGATTCCATTATAATGCTAATTTAGTTTTAAGCACTTCTTAATCTTAGTGCACGACTGGGAACTTTTAAACATTTACTAAGAACAAATGTACAAGTAAAATAAAATCCACCCACTTATCCAGTAAACCTGGTTGTAGAGAAGATTTTAAACCCTGAACATTCTGTCAGCGCTTTATGCTGCTTTATTTAAAACAAATCATAGTAGCGCCCCCTCTTTAGATCCCTAGTGATGTAACTACAGAAAAAGTAACTAATTAGATTACTCCGTTACTCAAAAAGTAACACTGTTAGTAATTCCATTCACAACACTCTTTCTAGGGCATACGGACTTGCGTTGATCTTAAGCCGAGTATTAAAAATTATAATAATACATTTTATGTATAATGCGACTTCATTCCAGAGTCACGGGGCAACGGCCTGTAAGGCTCTGTCCCCCATTGTGGTCAGCCTGGTCCTGGGCTGGTGAGGGCAGTGGGTGGAATTAGAGCGAAGGTGTCTTGAGTTGATAAGTGGGGAGAGGAGCTCAGTGAGGTAAGTTGGGGCATTCCCATGGACACATTGGTAGGTGAGGAGGCAGATTTTGTAATGAATTCTGAAACAGATGAGAAGCCAGTAAAGTGATTGGAGAACGGGTGTGAAGTGGTCAAATTTTCGCCTCCTCGTCAGGACCCTGGCAGCACAGTTTTGGATGTGCCGAAGCTTCTCAAGGAGTTTTTGCTCAATTTACACACCTTACTTACCGCCGTAACCTCTTTCACACTATGCAAACTTACTATATTACACCTACAACGAGTCTCAGGCGCAAACCAATTTGATCTCCATCCCGCCCCACTTTAAGTCCCGGATTTAAAGTTTGCTTTTGGACTGGTTGATGTCAAAATGATGGTATATAAAAAACAGTGTTCACACGTTCATCAGATCCATTAAATTGGCCTATGTTGGTTTTCTGTGAACACATACACTTGGTCTGTCTGTACTTTGAGGGTCAGACGGCAGGAGAAATACCCACGAATATAAACTAGATCTGTTCATTTTTAGGCAAACATCAGCGGTTTATGTGTTTATGTCTCATACGTGTAACTACTTAAACCCACAGATGTCATCTGAGATGTTTTTCATGCTTGTGTGGGAATATCTTGGTTCAGTAATCTGATCATGTCTAGGTTTTGAGCTGGAAAGGGTCACTCCGTTCTGTGAAATTATAATCATTATCCCTTTAAAAAGAAAAGGTTTACGCTAGGGAAGTGGACCACTGCCACATGTGGTAAATTGAGGTTTTTCTTTGGAAGATCAAATTAGTAATTTTTTTTTTTTAAATGTTAGAGTGCAGACTCCATGCAACCTCAACTAAATGCTTCTGTTACATCCAAACTCTTTGAAACTGAACTCACCATTTCCTGTCTAGCAGTGAAGAAACAGGAAGATAATGCATTTCCCAGAAAGAGACAGATATGGCTTCTTTGAAGCACAATCCATGAAATGGACAGATTTTTTTCACACACCGTCACAATTTTAGTTTCTTTTCCCGTCAAGAACAGATTTTTGCACCTAATACCTCTGCGTTTATCTCAAAGGCTGCTCTCACAGTTACAGACAATGCCAGATGGTCTTTAAGATAGTGCTTGTCCCCTCTTTCAGGAAGGATATTACAAGGTTGGCAGAATTTAACATGGACCCCTGCTTTGAAGAAGTAATGATGGTTCACAGCAACATGGGAAACTCTGAGTGAGCGTGGTGATTTTTAACGGCCCGTCCCACCTGTGGCTGCCTGTTCCTAAGCGCTTCAAGCCAGCGTGACTCAAGGGAGAAATGTTTCCAGTGTTCCCGGTCTCCTCAGAAATCGTTAAGTCTGCTTTGGCAAATAAAAGAAATAGTTTTGCAATCAAGCTTTAAAAACATTTTGACTTGCTTATTATTACTAATGTGAAGTTTGATGCACGGTCGAGTTGTACCGAATCACCTGAGCGATGAATGTTATGAGCAAAACAAGTCTTACAAAATCATATTTAATGTGGGATCATTTTGTTACACTTGTATCTTTTGTTTTGTCAATAAAAGCTGAACATGTCGAAGGACGGGATTCCACAAAACACCAGAAACAGGCTGCAAGTGTGTCGCACCAAATTCAACCCTATAAGTTTGTGCCACGGAATGTCGAGGAAGCTTTAAGGACTTGGGCTTAAAGCTTCTTGGTTCGTCATTGCGTTCATGCTTTCGTAATATTTTCATAAATAAATACCACATCTCCCAAATCACTGAAGAGATGTTCATCAAACTGCTGACAGTTATTTGGTGCCAACTTCAGACGAACTGACTAGATTTTCAGGGTCAAGCAACCAAAAGACCAAGGTCACAAATTCTTGTGAATGGGTCATCCACTAAAAATTGAATCCGTTCATAGTTACCTGATACCAGCCATAGATGAACTGTTCAAATTTGAACAGGCGAAGGGATTTTGGCATTGACTTTTTTATTCCTATTAAAAGTTGCAATTGTCAGTGTAAGTCACAGGTGTCGAAGTCCGGTCCTCGAGGGCCGGTATCCTGAAGGTTTACCATGTGTTTTTGCATCTACACACCTAATCCAGGTCAGTGAGTCATTGTGCCAAATTTGATTGGCTGTTGATTTCACTTTCTGTGTATCAGCTGTGTTAAAGCAGGAACACATTGAAAGCCATCAGGGCCAATACACGCACATCAGCAAGCGCGTTAGATGTTAAAACAAGCAAAATGTTACTTTCTACATCAAGAGCTTAGATTTTAAACCTAGCGCTAAATGCACATTTTTAAGCGCTATCGCTCTAGATTTCAGACGTAGCGCCGCTAGATTTGAAATTTATTGCTCTTGATGTAACATTTGGCGCTTGTTTAAAATTTAGCACGACATTCTATCAGTATAGTCTAGCGGTCAACAAAGCATGCCATCCATCTGATCCTGTTCCTGCACCTTTGTCAAATGTTAAACCTCAATGTGGCCCGCGAACCAAAAAGTTTGCCCACCTCTGGTCTAAGGGCAGGAATCTGATGAAATTTTTTAGCTAGTTTTTGTTTAGTCAGCTGTCGGCTGTGTATTTATTTTTATATATTCTTTCTTCTTTGATCTTTGTCTTTGTATTTTTTTTTTTATCTATAAAGTGAAGCCAGTTGAAACAATTGTTTTGTGATTTTGGGCTTTCGAAATAAAATCGAATTGAGAAGAAAAGTTTTTTTTTTTAAACTATTAACTTTCCATGTTTGAATACAGAACGCCTATCAGTTCTTTTAAGAGTTTGAATCCAGTTAATGAGCAATTTTCTTTTTTAATATACATTGTCCGCATATTAATTTTACTCTATTGTTAAAAAGATTGAATCAAAGGCGACTAAAACCCTGTAAAACAGATTTCTGTGTGGGATCCCTAAACAATTTAAACTGGCACTGTATAATTAAATCAGATGGAGAAAAAAGAATTTTTCACCTCCACCAAGGAGGTTATGTGATGGGGAGATAAAATCAATTAATTTAGGCGTAATTTGATTGGCCAACTCTTCTTCCTTTTGTAACTTTAAATTGATGCCATGGATGGCGATGCACACGTGAGTGTGTTCCGTGTTGTTGCCTGTGAATGGATACCAGGTGCTTGTTGTTGTGTTGGCTGCATGTTGCATTGTCAGCTTGGTGTGTCTAGAAATTAGCTTTAACTGGCTCAGCAGGACTCACATCAAAAGCTCTGCTAATAGCTGATAAACTCATTGGGCTCGGTCCGCCCGGCAACAACTACGCACGTTTTCATCCCAGGCGGCGCAGCCAAACCGCAGTGTGTTCCTCAGAACCTGCATTCTAATCCGACCCAACTATTTTCATGAGATGTTAAGAGGAAACGGGTTTCAGGTTTATGGGAAAGCAATAAAATGTCAAATCCATGACGGGTTAGGGCAGCGGCTTGTTAAAAAAAAGGGGGGAGGTTTCTTGTGAGGTAAGCAATGACAAAAACAGATGGAGAGAAGCACAATAATGTGATGTCATGGTATTTCTTCACAGTTACACAGATGAATAGTTAATACCTGCTGTCTAAACACTCAAACAAACACAACGTATTAACAAGATCATCTGAACAAAAACGACAGCATCATGTGAAGAGATTTATCTCCCATGGAAAGACGAATAAAGTTGTGGTTCATTTACAAGTTGTTAACTCCTCAAAAGCTTGTAAAAGTCTTTTATTTTGCTGTCAATGACTGCCTGCAAATAATCTCCTGACAACCAAAACCACAAACTAAAAATACAATCTGTCTGGAAGCCAACGCTGACTTCAGCAAATCTTTTTGCTTTGTTGGCTAAAAATATTGAACTTTTGCTGCTTTTTTTCAAAGACATAAACACATGTGGAGGCTCTAGTGCCTGTGATGGGTGTGAATGAATGAAATAAAAACTGCAAAGGAACATTAGGGTTTCAAGGAGTCAACTTTAATGGGATCATGATTGTCTTTGCTAGAGGTCAAAAATTGAATCGGTTTATGGCTTCAAAAACACACACGCAGCCAGAACCATTCCTACAATCACTCAACCTGTAGGAATCTCTCTTTCACGTGGATCCCCATGAGGTTTCTTATTTTTTCCCCACTGATGGGTTTTTTAGGAGTTTTTCCTCACCGAGAAGGAGAGTCTAAGTGCATTAATGTGCTAGTCTTGTTTAGTTAGCATTTGTTAGTTATTTTTCTTGCTGTATATTTGTGTTAATACATTCCTCTTTTTCTTGTGAAGCCCATTGAGACGGACATTCTGTGATTTTGGGCTATACAAATAAAATTGAATTGAATTGAATTGAACCTAGAAAGAATCTACATTAGATTCACAATCAGGGTTCACAAAAGCCCAGAAACCACTTTCAGCAGCGTAGTTACACAAAGAATCATTACTTTGGATAGAATGACAGACATCTTGAATTGTCAAAGGTTGGCTACCTCGTATTATCTATCTCATTTCATCTGAACGCCCTCTTCCCAACAAACCTTTTTCATCTCTTCTTACCAAAAGGATTTATTGTTGCCTTTGTCTCCTTTCTCTTATATCTGGGCGATCTCTTCCCTCTGATTATACTCTAAATGGTTGAGATCAGTGTTACCCGTTGGAAGAATAGCAGCGACCTCGGTCTGGCTCATTGGTTGGTATCCATCTGGCCATAAGACGTACAAACCGACATAAAGGCTGACAAAAAATAACAGATAGATGAACAGAGAGAAAGAGGTACAGACAGGCAGGGTCCTACAGTATGTTCGCCCCACGACAAAGGAAGTGTGTACATTTTATGGTAGAGAGGGAAGACTGTGACCTTACTGGCCAGACTGGTAACGAACATGAGAACCAAATGGAACTGTCTTCGTCACAGCGTACTAGTTGTAGATGCAGCCAATCTCTTTCCTATGTAAATCCTGGAAAAAAAAGAGAGTGATGATTAGTTAAACCTGTTATAATCACTCTTTTAAGTCACAAACTTTCTGTGAAGTCGAAGCAATAGTTATTACAATTCTACTACAATTTGCAAGAAATGAAAAAATGGGTAACTCTTTAGAGGCAATTTTTGAAAAGCAGTTTATTGAAATCAGTTTGATTGAGATTAAATTAATTTAAGAGCAGTGGTGAACCCTGAATGTCTCTTCAAAGCCTTCTCTGCTGAGCTGAAATCTTTCTGAATCGTCAAATCCTTCTTTGCCAGCATTTGTTGCGGGATAGACTAAAATTAGCAGAGCTTCGATAAAGCTGTCTGAGTCTGTTCTGTAGCCTTTGTCTACACGATATGAACGGCAATGATTTCTTTGCTCTGCCCGATCAGATTTTGAGTATGTTTTGAGGGGGTTTTAAGCTTTCCAAGGCTACTTGACTATTTTCAGACCTGCTGATTGGACAGTCACAGAGCTTTGCTGCTTAGCTAGCAAACAGCGTCAGTAGCGGACTACGCAAACGGAAACCTGGTAACCTAGAGAAGCTGCATTTCAATTTTATGCTGCAAAAGTCTGGAACAAACTTCCTGAGGTCGTGAGACAGGCCTCTACTGTGACCATGTTTAAATCTAGACTGAAAACACTTCTGTTTAACTGTGCTTTTGATTAATTGTTTTTTTTGTTTTTTATTTGTTTTAATGATTCTATTTATTTAATTTTTAAACTTTTTGATTCTATGTTTTGTGATTTTAATGCATTCTTGTTTTTCCTTCTTGTGAAGCACTTTGAATTACATTTTGTATGAATTGTGCTACAAATAAACTTGCCTTGCCTTACTGACTATTTATATTTTTTTGAGTAAAGGCTTTTGTTGTAAAGTTTTTGTGAGCCCCAAGCTTTACATTTCTTGTAACAAGACATTTTCTGTGGTTAGAAAAAGGATTTAATAACCATTTTAATGTTTATTATTATTATCAAGGGCTAATTGATGCAGATGGACGACTGTTGCCTAAGAGGGACATGCACTGT
Organism: Neostethus bicornis; assembly: GCA_902685375.1. Classification (NCBI taxonomy): domain Eukaryota; kingdom Metazoa; phylum Chordata; class Actinopteri; order Atheriniformes; family Phallostethidae; genus Neostethus; species Neostethus bicornis. Next base: position 6,348,631 of record CACRXE010000001.1, on the reverse strand, counting down.
ATTACTGTCTATCTCACTAAATTAGGTAAACAATTATTAAACATACACTCTGTGGCAAAAATTGTCAATAAAAAGAGGTCACACCTCGATATGTAGTATGATTGGAGAAGCTGTAGTTTTGATTGCAACGTGCCTGTGCTTTTCATTGTTTCTAAAATATTCCGTGTCAGATTTATTTCTATACAGTGTTTTATTAATTTTTCTCCAAATAGTAAAAATATCCTCTACTTTCCTTCAAATAGAAACATAGGTCTGAGTTCTATTGTTGTTTCTATTGAATTTGATTTCACCAAATGTTTAAGACTGCCAATATCAAGCAGTCAGGATTTCTCCTGGAAAATATTGGGTTGCCACCATTTTTCTAGTTTCTAATAACACTGGGGCCGCTGGGTTCTAAATTTATCTGCAAGCTTCCTGACCGTCAATGTGACGCTTATGTAATTATCCATGTTTTTCGCCGCTATTTAACATAAATAAACTTTTAAACCACTCAACTTTTAAAGTAATAATAATGATAAAATGTTAAATATTTTTAAAACCTAGACTAAAAAAGTAAACACCAAAGTAAAATGATCTAATTTTTCAATAGCCTACTTTTCCCCCACATTTTGCGCTGCTGCTTCAAAAATGTCCTCGTTATAAATTGGCTGTAGGCTACGTTTCAATATGTTAACCTGAACTTTTAAGACTTATCTAGAAAACATGGCCGACTTTATTCAGACTCTCTTCATGGTGTCTCTTCAATATTACCTCACTCAACCTTTCTGAAATGTTTCTGTAATGGCGTCAGTGTCCACCTTGTCTCTCTCCACAAATATAAACACACACACACACACATGTGTGTCAATGTCAATAAACAATAAACACATTGCCATAGCTATGTTGTTGCTATGGTGGCAATGCACACTTCCTTTCGCCTGCTGCGGGGTGCAGCAGGTTAGAGGAGATAAAATGCTTATAAATTTCGAAATGTTCATTTTTAAAACACAAAAAATGCATAATAAAATAGAAACCATGTTTATATTAAAAGTCATAAAAGGTCAGCCTTCTAGGCTGACTTCATTTATTCTAGTTAGCGTATTAAAGTGACGTGTGGTCATATTGAAGGCTGCAGCGGTCCGAGTGTCAAGAGTTCTACAGAGTTTTCACAGGTCTGGCTGGGTTGTTGGTTGAAAATTTCACCAAGAGGAACATTTCATAATACACTTCTACATTTTGAATTGAACTCTTGCTATTAAATGACATCTCCACCAATGTCATTTGGTCAGTAATTGTCAAAGTTTTTCCCCATTGAAAACCATTGACATGTTTCCTATTATTATTTATGAGAACACCACAATGATTTTTTTTATTAGAAACAGAAAATCGAGTAGAAATTGCGTTTTTCCAATAAAATCAGCCAAAACATCGGGGAATAAATCGGCGACCATTATCGATCTCAGTGAGAAACAGTTGACGCATATTAAAATTTCATCGGGTGCATTTCTATAGAGGGCTCTCACCCGACTCCAAGTGTGAGCAAGTGTGAAGCCAGCAGTGAAGGAACGAGGATGAGGAGAACGTCAGAGGAGAAAATTCCTCTCTTCATCACCTCTGTCTTCCTAACGCTGAGGGAGCTCTGCTGCTTCGGGCGCTGAAATACAAACTCTCTGCAGAAAAAAAAAGATGCAAGAAGTCAGAGATAAAAGATGCTTGACGAAGGGAGACTGAAAGGGGGAAAAATCGACAGAGATAATGAGAGCACCAGAGAGAGGAGTAAGAGTGGAGAAAAGATACTGACAGTCCGAGAGCGGTGAGAAACGCTGCCTGTCAAATAGACTTATTTCACTGCAGGAGATTAAATGTCAAGTGTGGCTGTGTAAATAAAAATGAAAGTGATTCATGTTGTTGAAAGGTGAAGTCTCTGACAAAAGTCAAAGAGCACAACATGGTGTAAAAGTTTAAAACAAATGACCACAACAGACAATCAAAGTTTTATGTTTTAATCTGAACTAAATTTTTAAATCTACGAGAAAAACAAAATATTTTCAAGCCAACAATTTTTCTTTTGATGGTGGAACAAAGAAACTTTTCGGAAAAAAACGGGAGGTAGATGAAAGGAAGTAACATAAAGAAAAATCTTTTTATTGGCCGAATGGTGAAATGAAACTGGTCTTACTTGGGTGGCATGTTTTCGGGTCTACTGGACCAGTCCCAGACCCAGTCCGTATCTGCTCGCCGCTCAGCTTCCTCCTACGAGACAAACGTCTTCACGTCACATTTCTGTCCAAGCTTTAATCCAACAAAACAACAGCAGTAAAAGATATTAAATTTAATTTCTCCACACAATTTCAGACTTAATAAGTGAAGTAGTGTTCCGTTCCGTCGTCTTCCATTTATCTGGGGCCGGGTCGCGGGGGCAACAGCCTGAGACAAGAAGCCAAGGCTTCTTTCATCCCGGCTGCATCCTCCGGAAGCATCCCGAGTCATTCCCCGGCCAGCTGTGAGACGTAGTCTCTCCAGTAGGTCCGAGATCTGCCTCTTGGTCTACTCTTGGTGGGACGTGCCCGAAACACCTCACCAGCGAGGTACTCAAACCACCCCATCCTGAAGGAGGAGCCAGATGTATGTGTTGTGTATGAAGTAGCGTTCATACACAATTTTATTTGCCACATTGATTTTATTGCTAAACTTTCATTTTCCTTTTTCACCTTACTTTCAATTGTTGTAATTGGAGTCTAAATTAAGGTGAAGGGTCTCACAAACTCACGGAACAAATTTATAACCGTAATCACAATCAACTTTAGTGCCAAGTATGTTTTTACAAATCCGAGGTGTTTATTTTGGTGATGACGGCGCGTGCATCAAATAATAATTTAATCTGTTAAACGAAGCAAAATAATTTCATTAAATGTCACGATATGAATTAATATACACAAAAAGAAATTTGCTTCCATTTGACTTTGATCTCTGCAATAACCATAATATTGATTCCATCTCATCTCAACATTTGGTCGATAATTTGATTAGAGTTTGTTCCTGTTTTGATTCTGTGTCAAAAGATTGACGTGGGTAAATATTAATATAATATATCACAAAAGTAGACCACAAAGAAACGGTAGCCTATTGCTTAGTACAACGTCAAACTTGTTTGAAGCCTCTAAACAAGTGCATTTCAACATTTTTCATGTCAAGGCACATTTTTCCATCACAAAAAAAAATTGAGGTACCACCACCGAAAAATGCTAAAAACGATTCTCGAGAGCCGCCGATACTAACAATATATAGCAATCAAATCAACACATCAAAACCCATTTTGACACTTTTTAAGATTCATCTGGGATAGTTTTTGGGGTAATGGACAATAGCATGTAACAAAAAAGCAGTGAAGAAGAGTGGGTTGCTATGGTTACAGTAAACAACCTGTCACTGAATAGTCCTGCCTTTCTCTAAATAAAATAAAGATTTCATTCTGATAAACATAAATAAATATTCTTTAATCCATTTCTTACCCAAACACCATGAGATCAACTATAACAATTTTTGGGAGCTACCACTAGATCCCGACACCTGTATGAGGTGAAATAGAATCATTTCCCACAGCACACCTGACGGTGTCTGGACTGTAGAACACTGGTTGAAAAACACTTCTGTAAAGTTAGTGCATTAAGCCAGCAAAGCAAGTGCAGAGTCTTTTGTGTCCTTATTTTAATGCACCTTCTCAGAAATAGCATTCCCTGTAGTAAAACCTTACATGCACAATCCCTCATCTGACACAAAGCATGTGGACGGTTGCAGAAAAACCCTTTGCTTCCATTAGAAATGTGGGTGTGACAAAGAACAAACTTCAAGAACGACTGACATTCAAATGGTATACTGGACGGAAGAATCCCAAAAGGTATACTTTGTGCAATACTTCCCCTCTTCAAAACCACTTTCACAGGTTGGACTCATGCTTAAGAACAGTTGTACTGAAAATAAAACGATCATATCGGTAAACTGTGTACTTCAAGAAACATTGCAAACCTCGGCCAATCATTTTTTGGACAACGAGCAAACCCTATTGGCCAACAGCCTGTCCATAAATCAGACTTCCTGGGTTTATTGTTCTGTTTACACATGCATGTTTTAATACCTGTTCATGTGTAAACAGCATGTTTTAAACATGTGGGTGTGGTCTAATCCTCGTTGTTGGAGCTGGTCATAATGTTATTAGATTATGATTGTATCGATATGTGCACACCCGATCGATTACTGTTCTCTGAACCTGGAGATGTTGAACTCTTACGCCGTCCTCGTAGGAGACATAGCGAAATACACTCGCCCAGCTCTACCTCCGGTCTCTCTGTCTACCAACAGGGGGCACTGTACTCTGCCCCACTCCACGCCCTTAGCTCTAAGCTGACGGATCTGACGGTGGGACTGGGACACAAGATTCTCTTCTTCTCAATCAATCAAGGAATCAGGAACAATTTAGTACCATTGTCAATGAAAATTCACAAACGAGGAACTTGCTTCAACACATTAAAGGTCCCCTATTATGCAAAACTGACTTTTATGAGGTTTTAACCTTTTATTTTACTTAGTACTACCCCAAACAATCCCCCAAAGTGTGTTTTATTGTGATTCATGCTATTTTGAGATATTTAAAGTCAAAGTAAGGGGCGTGTTCTCCAAACCTCTAACGACTGGTGTAACATAGTGACGTACATCTGTTTTTTGTTCAGCCCCCTGCAGCTCAAACACCCTCCCCCACTTCTACCTGCTCTCCACCCTGATATCCACCCATTTCCGTGCTTCACTCTACTGTGAAGCACACCTCGCCCCTCCCGCTCCACGCTGTGCTGGGTGGGTGGGGAAATCACAATGAATGACAACCAATCGCAACCAACGGGGCGGGTCCCGGGAAAAAAAAAATAAAAAAAGACTGAAACAAGCTGTTTTGACTTCCGGGTCTGAAACTGCGCTCCTAAACAGGGTAGTATTTAAAAACTATTGTGTTGAGATTGTGGCGGAATGTAAAATTATGCATATCAGATACATAGCACAGGATAAAATAAGGGAAAAAAAGCATAATAGGGGACCTTTAAATACATAAAGGAAACGACGATAAGAATAAACCCAAATAAATGAATAAGCTGACAAACAAAAAGTATTCTGAACAAATTGCTAAATTAGCCTGCATAACGTTAGCGGGTACATGAAATAAACCATTATTTATTCACACAGCTACTTTATTTATTTGAGAATTTATATTTGAAGTCTTGATACATCAGTCTGTCTCTTTCTGTGGAATCATTGGGGTTTGTTGATTGGCCCGTGTATGTTTTTCTTTTAACCAATCGCTGCGTTGAGCTCAGGACTGAACTCAACGAGTAAGTTGCCTGAATAATCACTGTCGTCTTTAACCCAGCAAACAGAGAACTTCCAGGAAACGTTAGCCTGAGGTTTTCTAAAGAATTCTTTTTACCTAACCAAAACTAACGTTCCCTAAACGTTAGTTGGTGGTTATGTTGGATCCTAACCTTCCCAGAACGTTGAGAGAACCAAATTCCAAATGTAATGGTTGAAAGTAGAGGAATGTTTGAAAGCCATGATGCTTTCAAACGTTCTTAAAACCAAAAAAAAATGTTTGAACCTTTAAAGAACCAAAAATAACCTTCAAAGAATGTTCTGCTAACCTTTGAAAAACCTTCCCAGAACATTCTGGGAATGTTAAATTGTTAGCTGGGACACCAGAGCAGAAAATGAAACTTTTCCCAAACGCTGTCGGCAACATGGCAGTCACATCTTTACCCTGAAAAAATTTTTTGAACACTGTCTTTGATCTGGCTTAAAATTCTCAATGTATCGGAAATACTGACGGGTTTGGGTGACCTCCGTGCGTAGCTACCAACACACAAACAGTCCTGGAGGAACGCTTGAATTTGACATAATGGCATTCTCTTTACTCTTTTTGATTTTTATGAAGACCCACAAACGGCTGCATTTGGGTTTGGTACCCTAACCTAGTAGCTGGAGTGAATTAAACTGAGCAGAGGCACTAGCTAGTGCCAGTTTGGCTATATTTTTGTAGTTGCAAACGTAGAATATTATTTTCTAACGGTAAGCCTGCATTGGTAAGAAAGTAGTCCGTTACAGTCTGTGAGAACAAGCAGCGGTGGGCAGCGGTGGGCATGCACGGTTGCTAAGAAACACAAACCTGAGAGACGCTGAAAGCTGGAAATGACAGAAGTGGGTGTCAACGCATGCACCTTATTCACGTGGAGTCGTTCGCAGAATATTAAGACTTTCAACAATACCTTTAAGAATTTGTTATGATAGGAGTACACCCATATTTCCGTCCCATTTTAGGCTACTGTCATTTGTAAACTAAAAGTGTAACAATGGGAAGCTTTAGTTTCTACCAGATTAAAAACGTTGAGTTTAGGTTGGAAACTGCAAAGACATTAAATACCTGTATGGGGACACAGTCACTGTCCTGCTCGCTGCCAGCCTTTGGGGAACCAGTGGACTGTGGAGTCAGCACCTGGGGAGGACTGTGGGCACAAACAGCAGCGTAAAGATTCAGCAGCAACAACAAAACAAGAGCAAGTGAAACTCTGCTGAAAACGTATCAAACTTCCTGACGCTGCAAATGTTTTCTGCACATCATTTCAAACAGAGATGAGAGAGTCGTGCCACATCTCTACCTGTCTCTACTCCTCTCACACTCAAGCTGTGCCTCCAAAAGGATCCTTTCCAGTTCCCCCTGCAAGGCTGAAGAGATGCTGTCCGGTGGCCCTGTCAGACTCTCCCTGCGGCTCACAGCTGCAATCAGCTCCTCCAGCTCCACCCAGGAGCCTGATGAGGAAACAAAACAATCTTCAGAGTCTGCAGTTATAACGAGGATACAGCAGGAAGGCAAAAAAAAAGATCACTTGTTTAAAAATTACCAAGAAGAAATCATAAAGAAATAGTCCCTGAATTCATTTGTCAAAACTCTGAACCAAATTTTTTTTAGCTTTTTGTTCGTATCATCTTCCAATTTTGTTAAATTGAAATCTATAAACGTTTCACCTGCTGCTAGTAATGTTCGGCTTATGTTTTTGTCACCAAATGGGTTTTAGAATCATTCAGCGGTTTTTGAAGGAATTGTAGAATCATTTCTGGCCCTCCTACGTGACAAAGGAGTGCCTGGTAAGGTGACGAGCTACAGCCATGATTTTTTATATGTAGCAGGAAGATGTCACACATGGTTCCTTCCGCCATGTTCCTCCGAGTTGAGCGGAAAGTGGGCGGTTCCTACGGGGTGTTGGCCTAGTGCTAGAGTTAACGTCTTTCGACCGGGAGAACCTGGTTTGAATCCTGCTGGGCCAAAGCTTTCCCTGGGACTATGGGGGTGAAAACTAAAAGGACAAACTGAAAAAAAAAAAAAAAAAAGAAAGTGGGCGGTCCTTTCCGGACCCAAATTTTGAAGGCAGAGTCTGTGCTTTTATCAGGAAGGGCAGGCGGATGAGCAATAATCTGGCTTTCACACTTTAAAAGTTATTTTGTATTAAATTGGAAATTTGAAGTTTTGTACTTTGTCTTGAGGACAATTTTTGGACAAAATTTTGGACAAATTTTATAAACCTCAGCAAATTGGACAAATTTGTTTTTGGTCAGTTTGTGAGTAAAAATAAATAAAATTCTGTAATAATTTTTTATCTAAAAGAGGAGATCGTTTAACGTTCCTTCTGGATCTGAACGGACACATCTTAAAGTGGTCCTGGTTATGAAATGTCCTGATGTGACACTGGATGACCTGTAGGATGTGAGGGGATAAGCACTGGATGCATCGCATGTATGTAATAAACACAACCCGGCGAATAATTAAAGTCGGATATTTACTGCTGTGTCGGCGCTTTTTCTGTCAATGACTTCTGAATGAAGGTCCACAGCCGACCGGATAAACGAGTGCACACAAAGACTCACTGGGTTCAGAGAAGAGATCTGCTCATGCACGCTGGTGTGTATGACGTGCACAGCCTCACAGCTGAACAGTAGGGCAGGGCTAACTTGGGATGACAACATGCTCGCTTATGTAAGGTCTTATTTCTGTTCCAGATTAGCCATTCACCCTTTCCCTCCCCATGCTTGTTTCTTTAGCCAGGTTGTTTTTTTCGACATCAGAACGATTTAAAAAAATAAATAAAAATCTCAACTTATCTGCAAAAGACAATATCCTTCATTCTCATTTGATCTCCTTGATCTTTTATTGAACGAGTCATTTGCAACGTGTAAAACACAAACATCAACAGGAGCATGCGTGTCGGGTGGGGGCCGAGGAAAGCAAACTGTGCCATTGCCCTATTTATTTTTCTACAGGGTAGAGTTATGACATAACAAGTGCGTTGCTGCTGGACTTATCTGTGGCCATGCTACAGCACTAAATCAGTTTCAATGCTGCAATCCTGGACACGTTCATCTGTGCTGCTGCCAAATCAGCTTTATGTAATGTTGACAAGACCTGGACGCTGAAGGACTCAATGAACTGCAGCAGAACAGGTTTCTCTTAGCTTCACCGGATTCTGAACGTCTGTTCAGAGACGTTCAGGTGAGATGGAGCCTCATTGTTCTTGGGGATCAAGGATTATGTATCTTTACCTTGGATTTTTTTCCTTTACAAATGTTTGGCTCCGCCCTGCACATGGCGGTTAACAAACATCCAATGTTTTTCATTCATGCATCGTTTTAGAAAAACACCAAACTAAATATTATATATTTTTTGAAAATTTATCAAAAATAGACCAAAACATTTTTCTTTTTTGTAAAATTTTGTTTTTCAATTTAAGCCCATCGCAATTGTGTTTTTTAAATATTTTTTTTTTAATAAAAAGAAGGTTTGCAGCATGTTTTTTGAGATTTTACGACCTCTTTTGATTGAATTATTCAGTGAGACTTTGGCTAGCATTTGAATTAGGTTTAGTCCTCTCAGGCTTAGATCAATAAATGTTTAAATCAGGACTAAACCATTAGGCCAGAGGGTGGTACGATTTGGCTCGTTCTCCTCCTTTGAGTTATTCTAAATGTTACCCTCAGTCGTATGTGCACATGGGATCATTTAGTATTGATGCACACGTTTTACAGCGAGGCAAACATTACATTATGGATGACTTCCTCACTTCAGTCACTAAAAAAAATGATTATGCTTGAAAATTCTTGATGAGTGTTCGACTTTTCACAAGTCTAACCCAAAATGTTGCCCGAGGTTCAGCGAAGTCCAAATAAATCATTTACATAATTCTGGGGTTCATTTTAACTCTGGACAAAAAACGAAAACAGACAAAAAAGGGAAATAAATATTAAATGAAATTCATAATATGATATAATCTGTCATGCATTTAATTATTAGCTCGGCCAAAGAAGCCAAGTGATGGAGAGTGTGTGTGTGTGTGTGTGTGTGTGTGTGTGTGTGTGTACGAGATAACTCAAATTTTTATGAAATTTTAAGGATACATCCACAATGAGAAGATAAAGATGTGATTGAATTTTTCGGTTGATCGACGTCACCGTTTGGGTCAAGCAGTGTTTTAAAGATTCTGTTTAAAATCTAACATTTTTTAACACGCTGGCACTTTAAGAGGCGGAGCAGAGGACACTGGAACTCTGGTCTCTATGGAAACAATTAAATGTTTAAAGTTTTCTATTGGTTTTGGTAGTTTGTTAATCTACACAGACTGACATAAAAAAGAGAGGGACTAAGTTTTTGTTGGTTCTAGTGGCCGACAAGAAAAAAAAGGGGCGGCTTTTTTTCCTCAAACACCGTTTTCTAAAGCTAAGTGTGTGTTTTTGAAGCAGTTGGATGAGGAATCCAATTATGTGTGAGGTACAACAGGAAGTGTTGTTTTGATTTAAATAGACCAAAATAAGAATATGAAAGAACAGGCAAAGTCGTACACACTCGGTTGAGACTTACACTGTCATGCATGCACACGGGGGCGGAGCTAAGAACCAGGGACAATTCAGTGTCAAAAACACTGGTGTAATAAAATAAATAGATTATATGATGTAAGAATTATCATCTCATAAAGCTCCAGACCTCCATCTCGTTGCTCCACATGTTCCAGCCAGCATCCTCTGTGCCAGGCAACAGCAGAGCTATAAGTGTCAGAAAATCTCTGCAGCTTAATTGGCTTACAGTGAAACAAACATGACTCAGGGAATCCGTTTACACAATAGCTGTGGCAACAAACAATGACAACTGTAAAAAGTGTCTGTGCTGCTTGTGTCTGAGGCACCTGTTCCCAACCCGATGGAATCATTTCTGCACAACTTGTGACTAAGTTTATCTGAACTGAGAGCAAACTCAGCCAATGGGAAGAGTTTCTGATGTTTACATGTCGAAGTAAGGATGAAGAGAAATCAGTGTAAACTAACAACCTGTTTTCATCTCAGGGAAAATAAATGACATTCGGTAAAGCTATGAAAAGTCAATGTGACAGGAAGTAAGTGGCCTTGTGTGGAGACCAGCATCACTCACCATAAAGTCCGTCCTCTGGTGTCTGCGAGCCGGATAGAGACATGCTGGGACGGAGAAGAGGCTGGAGATGATGATACTGAGGTGAAAATAGCTTTGTGTCCTCCACCGGTTCCCTTGTGTTTGGAGCTTTGGACACTGCAGTGTGCACTGACGCTGCGCTAATCCGCTCCCTACCCTCCCCCCTACCCTCCCTCCCGCTTCCCACGTGTCAGGAGGCAAGAGGTAAACAAAAACAAAGAGATCAGCAGCTAAATAAGCCGGAGCAACAAACAAACACAACACAAGTATTCTGATTTGATGATCAAAATACTCTCTTTGAGCCCGAATGAAAAAACAAGCTGTTATTTTCAGTGTTGAGCAGCTCATTATAAAACATCAAATTTAAATACATTAAAAAAATTAAAAAGCTTTGTCGTCATTGCAGCAAAGCAATGAAATTTTGTTTGGTAGCTTTTCTATGTGTTGGTTGTTAGACGTGCGTGTTGTGTGTGGATGTTCAATAATAATAATAATACATTTTATTTGTAGTGCGCTTTACACTTTCAGAGAAAATCCCAAAGCGCTAGATAGAAAGGTAAAAACAATAAAAACATTTTAAAAACTAAAATCTACATTCTGAAAACAAAGAAACATAAAATCAAAGATTAAAAGCCTTATTAAAAATGAATGTCTTTAGACCTTTTTTAAAAGTGTCCACACTCTGTGGCCCTGAGGAGTTCCGGGAGCTCATTCCACAGTCGTGGGGCAACGGCTTGGAAGGCTCTGTCCCCCATTGTGGTCAGCCTGGTCCTGGGCTGGTGGAGGCAGTGGGTGGAATTTGAGCAAAGGTGTCTTGGGTTGATGAGTGGGGAGAGGAGCTCAGTGAGGTAAGTTGGGGCATTTCCATGGACACATTGGTAGGTGAGGAGGCAGATTTTGTAGTGAATTCTGAAACGGATGGGAAGCCAGTGAAGTGATTTAAGAACAGGTGTGATGTGGTCAAATTTTCGCCTCCTCGTCAGGACCCTGGCAGCGCAGTTTTGGATGTGCTGGAGCTTCTCAAAGCTCCTGCCTTCTCAGTGATTTTTGGACTGGTGTTCCGAGTTGTGTAACAGCCATGAGGAAGAAAATGTTCCTCATCCAATTGGTCCAGGCTCTGAGAACTCTGAGTCTACCAGATGGAAGGATAAAGAGTAGGGAGTGTCCTGGGTCGGCGGAGTGTCCTCTCCTCCTGGTGTGTGAGTGAAGAGTCACTGATCCATTGGGCAGTCTTGATGAGCCATCGCAGTTGTTTCTTCTCACGCACAGTGCAGCTGGCATACCACACAGTGTATCCATAGGTCAAGAAACTATCGTGCAGCGGTAGAAGTTTTTCAGCAAAAGTAGCCATACCAGCCTGTCAATGCCTGAACCCGTCAGACCTCAGAAGCTAAGTATGCAGTACTTGGATGGGATACCGCGGGAACCCCAGGTGCCACGGTGGGACGACATTTGAGATTAAATTGCTGATGTGTCCCTGGGAAAGATACTTCACCCACATTGCCTAGTCTGGATGATGAGTCAGTGATGGTCAGAGGGGCCGATGGCGCAAAAAGGCAGCCTTGATTCTGTCAGTCTGCCCCAGGGCACCTGTGGCTACAACAGTAGCTTATCACTTCCTGGTTTGGAGTGAATGAATAATGCGTTTGTGTGAAGTGTCTTTGAGCGCCCTGGAAAAGTGCTATTAAAGTACAAGGCATTATTATTATTGTTATCTATACTTCTCAGGAGTAAAGTCTACTTGGCCTTTTTTTTTTCTACCATATTCGTGATATTAACAGTCCAACTGAGGTCCTCTGAAATGTGGAGGCCCAGAAATCTGAAGTTCTTGACCCACTCCAGTTCTACATCGTTGAGATTCAGACCTGAATGTGTAGTCATCGTTCTCCTCAAGTCAATAATTATCTTCTTTGCATCCTTGGTGTGAGTCATTGCACCAGACCTTGAGGGTTCAGGTCTCCTCCCTGTATGGAGTTTCGCCCTCATAACCAATCAGTCCAACAATAGTAGTGTCGTCAGCAAATTTAATGATGGTGTTAGATCCCTTTCGTGGCCGCACAGGCATTGGTGTAGAGTGTGTACAGGACGGGTGTGAGAACACAACCCTAGGAAACCAGTTCTGCTCAACAGGAAGGAAGTCACCACTGGAATTCTTTTTCTAAATTGCCTTTAACTTTAAAAAAAACAACAAAACACTGTCTTTAAATATGGACGCTCACACGCAGGAGGGTGTAGATTACATTAGTCAGGGATATGCAAATTAGATAGCGGTCAGTGTGATTTAGTACAATGCTTGTAAAATGTGTGTGTAGCTGCGCTGCTATACCAAAAGGGGTATGTAGCAGGGGGCCTTGACATAGCACTAAGCAAGGAGAGGACCTGTCCCGTTTTAAACTCTGCTCAGTTTTGGATGGATTGACGGGTGTATGTAAATCAGTCAGCAAACTATTTGTTTTGATTGGTTTTGGTGACCCTTTAAGGAAGCGACGCTGGTTTTAGCTTTTTAGCTTACCTGGCAACAAATGCTAGCTAAAATATGATTGTTAAAATGTGTCGATGCACATGATTGGAAACAGCTCAGACAGACAATTTTAAAATATTGTATTAATATTAGTGGTCAAAATATAATTACTGTAATTTCACGGCTATAAGGCGCATATAAACGTCTTAGATTTTCTTCAAAATGAGCGGTGCGCCCTTTCGTGCGGTGCGCCTTGCGTGTGAGAAAAGCCGGATCTAAAAGAAAAAGCGGTGCCCGTGAGGCGAGGCGCACCTGAAAGAAAAGTCATGAGAACGTTAAAGAGTGAAGTGTGGGCGTGGATTGTGTATAAAAAAGATATGTGCTGTATGCACAACATTGTTGTTTTAACCCTGAAATTGGCAAAGAGACACGCTTATGACGCTCAGATTAAGCTGAAGGCAATCAGCTACGAGGAGGAACATGGGAATCGAGCCGTGGAAGGGTGGAAGGCAGCGCCGGGCGAGTTACGCTACAGTTTGCCAATGGATTGTAGATGCTTGGACTAACGTGTCTGCTGGTACTGTTATCCGAGCTTTCGTAAAAGCTGGTATCCTTTCTGAGGAGCCGCACAGTACAGACAGTGACTTTGACAGCGAGGAGCGAAGTGGACCTGCTCTGTTAGATTTTGGGCAGCTTTTTCGATTCCGAAACATAGGATGAGGACTTTGACTGATTTGAATAAGGACAACGTATTACCGGTAATGTGCTTGTTTAGTATCGTTACTACTTAATTAAAGCACAACCAAACTCAGTTTTGCTCCTGATCTATTTTTCAATACACACATTTGCATGCTTGCGTGTGTGTTGTTGTAAGGCGGTGTGTGACTGAGACTGCGCCTTTTCGTATGGTGCGCCTAATGGTCATGAAATTACGGTAACTCTATTTTGTGACTTGTATTTTTTCAGGCCAGCCGAGAAGTCTCCGTAGGGGTTCAGGGTTCACCACTGATGTAATCTCAATATTATTTTGAAAGGATTTGATGCAGACTGAGGTATTTCCAGTAAAATAAGGCCCATGCAAAATTCTTCCAATTATACATCTTTCATAAAACCTGCCGTGCTAACGTTTGTCTGTTCGAAAGCCAACTTTATTTTATATTATTTCATAACAACATTGCTTCCAAAGATAAAATAGTTACGGCTTCATGCATCCAGATGAAAAAGCCAATTCCCTCTAAAAAATAATGGTTTATTAAAAAATATCTGCCATTCTTTGGTAAGACAAAAAACTGTTCAGGTTGGAAGATAAGGTTTTAATGGAGGGTTTAAAAACCCTAAATAAAACGAGCTGAAGCAGATCAGAACGCTCATGGATGTTTTTACCTGAAACATGTGGAAACTCTCAAAATAAACTCCATTGAATTAAACCAATGATGTGTTTCTGTCGGCCCTGTGGCAACTTTCTTTTCCGTCTGTGACACTTCGTTAAGAAGCTTCGATGGAATCAGCAGGACATTGAAAAGCTTGTGTAGCCAAGAGCAAAGAGAGATATAAACCAGGACCCCCCCCCTCCATCCCCCTCACCCCCACACTTTACACATCATTCCCACTGCTCATAAAAGTATTTTATTCTCAAGCTTGCTGATAATTAACAGATCAGTGAACACACAACCCTTCAGGGTCAAACAAATAAATTGCATTCAAGGAAGATTATTTTTGCACCCCTCATCGTATCGTTTTGGAAAATGTATTTTAACGCTACATTGCCCGACAGTTTATGAACAACATCCCCACCTGGTGGAAAGAGCTATTCCAAACATTTTATCCTGAGGCAGCTTCTTAACATCCGAAAAGCCCCATGCTGGGAACATCTAAACTGGTTAAAGAACCGCTTGTTTACAGGCTCTAGAATATTAAAAATTCACTTTCCAGGGACCGATCGGGGGCAGACGAGTAAAGCAAGGATGAGGATATTGCAACATATTGTTTGTGCCCTCTGGAACCCGGCAGCAGGCACCTTTCTACTTTCACAATACATCTTCACAGCCATTTATTATGTTGCCAAACGGCTTTTCTCTCCTGACCTCCAGCCTTGTTTCAAACAAAAGGACAGACAAAAAAGTCATTACTTGTCCCAGAAACAAAGCAGGAAAAGTTCCCTCATCCATCATAGCAACTTAAGATCTCTGGCACTGTCCAGAGCCCGGCTCCGATCAAAGATGGAGATGTCAGCTGTATCAGTTCTGGTAAATGACAGGCTGGCCTCGTTCATCCATCATGCCTGAAACAGAGATAGCAAAATAATAAAAACCTTTTCAGGTAATGGCTGCATTTAGATTTCACTATTAGACGTGTCCTACGAGCCGGCAACCTTGTATGATTGATGACTTGATCTGAATGTATAAAACCGGATCTGCTTAAAATTCACTTTTTTTTTGTGGCCACGGAGACATAAAAGCTGATTAATGGGAGTAAAGGTAAAGTTTTAGTGTTCCGTTGGTGGCTGCAGGAAAATCAAATGGGACTGGATGTTTGCAGAGAGGCTTTGGGTTATTTTGATACGTAATACTTAAAGTACAAGGGTACAAGCGGCTGAAATGAGCTTCCTCCACAGGGTGGCTGGGCTCTCACTCAGAGATCGGGTGAGGAGCTCTGCCATCCGGGAGGAGCTCGGTGTCGAGTTGCTCCTCCTCCAGGTTGAGAGGAGCCAGATGGGGTGGTTCGGGCATCTGGTCAGGATGCCCCCTGAGCGCCTCATGGGCGAGGTGTTTTGGGCACGTCCCACCGGGAGGAGACCAAGTGTTAGACCCCGGACCTGCTGGAGAGACTATGTCCCACAGCTGGCTGGGGAACAACTTGGGATCCTTTTGGGTAAGCTGGAGGACGCAGCCTGGGGTTAGAGAGGCCTGGGCTGCCCGCTTAAGGCTGTTGCCCCCGCGACCCGACCCTGGAACAAGCGGAAGATGACGGAATGGAATAATCAAAGTTTATCGTCCCAAAGTAAAACGTAAAGTCAAGGTAAGATAATATTTACGGATGATATTCCGATGTAAAAACACAGAAAAATATACAAACTACGACTCCATCGCGGTCAGTTTGATCCGACCACATGTTGGTTTTAAACTGAAAAATGTTTTGAACCTCTTCCTTCTTCAAATTGAAGGACAGAACGGCAACGTTTGCAGATCAGATTAAACTTCAATTTTATGTCCAAACTCTGATGCAGCCATCCGTATGATCTGATTAAACCAGTGAACAACCTAATGAGCTGGATTTACAGAACGTTCTGTTTCAGATCATTAATTGAAAATTCCTCCTCTAAAGTCTATTGGAATCAGTCTTGGATGGAATGTTTGATTAAAAAAAAAAATCAGAAGAGCATCAGAGTTTGATTTTTTTTTTTTGTGGGAACACTTAAAATTCCCAGGATGAGCAGGAAGTTATTGTGAAGGACGTCTGAGATTTTGTTCTTTGTCTCTAAACCACAAAACCAGAGAAGGACGGTACGTTGTGAGAGTTTTTTTTTGGTTTGTTCCTCCCTCTCTTGATCAGTCACGAATTCTATGACCTTGTAGTTTTTGTTTTTCAATTTTTTTTTAGTGAACTCTTCACTATGTTTATGTGAACCAAAAACTGAAAAAAAATAATCAAATGAACCGTTGCTTGTTCTCATCTAGTATGATAAAGTATTTTAAAAGAAACGTCTTTAACACTAGGACTGCCACAGCCGTCAATTTGACTGCCCGTCACTTTAATATGCTAATTAGAATAAATAAAACACAACCTAGGACGCTGATCTTTTTAATATAAACATGTTTTTATTTTATCATTTAGATTTTGTGTTCTAAAAATGAACATTTCAAAATTTATAAGCGTTTTATCTCCTCTAAGCGGGAAGTTTGGACTACTGCGGGAAGTTGTTGATATGTTGCTATGGCAACAAACACATTGGTATGGCCACACAGAAGTCTGCGTGTTTGTGTTTATATTTGCGGAGAGAGACAAGGAGGACTCTGACGCATTACAGAAACATTTTAGAAAGGTTGAGTGAGATAATATTGAAGAGACACCATGAAGAGAGTCTGAATAAAGTCGGCCATGTTTTCTAGATAAGTCTTGAAAGGTCAGGTTAACATATTGGAGTATAGTCAATTTATAACGAGGACATTTTTGAAGCAGCAGCGCAAAAAGCAGAAAAAAGTAGGCTATTGATGAATTAGATCATTTTACTTTGGTGTTTGTTTTTTTATTCTAGGTTTTAAAACATTTAACATTATATTAGTATAAAATTGGGTGTGTAAAAGTTTATTTCTGCAATAAAGCAGCGCAAAACATGAATAATTACATAAGTGTCAAATTGACGGTCATGGTGATTGCAGGTAGATTTAGAACGGGGTGGTCCTAGTGTTAAGTACCTGCTTGTCCAGTAAATATTTCTAGATGTCAAGTAAATACAGCCTAAAGTTTGTTTTCAGTCCTGGTTTCATTTCAGTCTGCGGTGCTCATGCTAGGACTGGGCGATATGTTACTGTTTACAATATACTGTAACAAAAAGGATTCAAACAAAAATATGATTAAAAAAATTCAATTGTTTGTAAATGTGAGACCCCTGTAGAACACCAACAACATGGTAGAAACCAGACTATTATTTTGTGTGGAGGTTCTTGCTGTGTTGTCGGAAGATTTGATTGATTTTGGGGACAGATTTTATTGTAAGAAAAAAGTAGGCTGAATAACCCTGGTGTGCAAGTGCTGCTGGGAGAAAAAATTCAACTGATCAAAATACAGAAACTCCAAAGGCCGGAAACGGTGGGAAAAAAAGAATCAGAATCAGAATCAGAATCAGAATGCTTTTATTGCCATGTCAGTGAAAAACATCAGAGACTAGGAACTTGTTCTGGTACTGGTGTGCAAACATATAAAATAAAAATAATAAAAATAAAATAAATAAAAATAACAATAATTTTTACAAAACTAAGAGTGCTCAGAAGAAAAAGAAAAGTAGTGCAATGTCATAGAAAATAATAGAAAATAATAAAGATAGTGAAGTGACAAGAGGGAGGTGACTAAGAGATGTGGGGATCCAGGTTATAAAGAGTTCATAAGTCCAACGGCAGAAGGGAAGAAGCTGTTTTTGTGGCGGGACGTTCTGGTCCGAATGGACCGGAGCCTCCTGCCCGAGGGGAGTCGCTCAAAAAGTCCATGTCCAGGGTGGGAAGGGTCAGCTGCTATCCGACCTGCACGCCCCCGAGTCCTGGAGACGTACAGGTCTTCGAGAGATGGAAGGCTGCAGCCAATCACCTTCTCTGCGGAGCGCACAATGCGCTGCAGTCTGTGTTTGTCCCTGGCTGTGGCTCCAGCGTACCACACGGTGATGGAGGAGGTGAGGACAGACTCGATGATGGCTCTGTAAAACTGCACCAACATCTGGGCGGGCAGCTTGGCTTTCTTCAACTGCCGCAGAAAGTACATCCTCTGCTGGGCCTTTTTGATCAGGGAGCTGATGGATGGCTCCCACTTTAGGTCCTGTGTGATGGTAGTGCCGAGGAAGCGGAAAGAGTCTACAATGGTGATGGAGAAGTCTGTCAGTGCAAGGGGGGTAATGGGAAAAAGCAAAATAATGTTACCTATTCTTAGAAATCTAAATAAAAGGAGGTTGTTTTGATGAAAAAAAACACACCGTGAGCTTCACTCGTTAGCATGATGTGACCTTCTTAACCGTCAGTCCCTCACGGGGCTGCAGGGGAGCCCATCCCAGCTAATACAAGGCAAGGGTATACCCTGAACAGGTCGCCAGTCTGTTGCGGGGCAACACACATACAACCATACACACACTTATTCCTGGGGGCAATCGTGTAGCGCCACTCAACCTAGCATGCATGTTTTTGGAGGGTGGGGGGAAACCGGAGTACCCAGGAAAACCCATGCATACACAGGGAGAACATGTAAACTCCACACAGAAAGACCAGGATTCCAAACCTCATCCACACCTGGGACTTGAACCCCCAACCTTTTTGCTATGAGGCCACTGTGCGACCCACTGCACCACCGTGCCGCCCTGTTGGAAGAATCGTTTTTTCAAAATCAAATCAGTTGCGCGCACGTGTAAATAATCATGTCACAGTGTTCTGAAGTAAGGGTTAGGGTCAGCATAAGATGTGGGGTGGTGGGTGTGGTGACAAGTCGCCCTGCAGCACCAACGCATGGTGTGCAAATAGACACACTCTTTTTTTAAACTGGTAATAAAGACAAAAAAAATAAGACAAAAATAAGACAAAAAATAAGAAAAAAAATAAGAAAGAAAAAAGAAGACAAAAATTAAGACAAAAATTAAGACAAAAATAAGACAAAAATAAGAAAAAAATAGGACAAAAAATAATACAAAATTAAGACAAAAAGAAGACAAAAAATTAGACAAAAATAAGACAAAAAATAAGACAAAAAAATAAGACAAAAATAAGACAAAAAATAATACAAAAATTAAGATAAAAAAATCTGACTAAAAATCTGACAAAAATAAGACAAAGAAAATAAGACAAAAATTAAGACAAAAAATAAGACAAAAATTAAGACAAAAAATAAGACAAAAAATAAGACAAAAAATAAAACAAAAACGTGCTTTTTGTGTCGATTTATTGTTGCTTCATCACTTGAGTGGTCCATCCATAGTGTGCACATGAATAATGTTTACCTCTGAACATTATATCCAGGTGAAACAAGTGGGCACGACCCTCTCACGACCCACAGAAATTCCCAATGGAGTAAACGAACAGCTTCTAAAATTCTGAATGTCTTTAAAATGCACCCGTCCACTGCTGGCAGACATGCTTTGTTGTCTGTAAATTCAAGGTCCTTTCTGTAGCTAGCAGGCTACTCAGCCTGTTTAGTCTGTCCTTCTCTAATTATCCTCCACTGCTCCATCTGCTGCTTCACCATGCTGACAGCTTCCAACAGCCACAGACGTGCTAATTCTAACATCGCTGCTCTTTCAAAATCAAAGACATCAAAACTGCTGCAGTCACGCAAAGTGAAGCTCGCTTTGCAGTCAACGACCCTGAACAGCCTCTTTAGCTCATGAGTCACTTTGCTTCGATCTAATCCTCAAACAGTGATGGTACCTGATCCGTTTGTGCTGATCAAGCATGCTAACATTCTTTTCATCTTCGTCTTATTGTCACAAGTGGTTTCTTCTGTTTTATCTCTTCATGTTTGAAGAATTTAAAACCTCTTTTTTTTCTGTATTCAGATACTTTTGAAACTCCAAGTTGTTTATTTATCCACAGATTTGGTTCTAAGCCACGCCTACATTCTAACGTAAACAGGAAGTGTTTCAGAGCATGTGCTCTGCTCATGCTCAGTCCCTCTGCTCAATAGAGAGTGCTGTTTTTTTGTAAATGCACTATAAATAAAAATATAACTGTTATCTTGATGCACTTTACGTTATGCTATCTGCTGTATCCTCTTCAGTCACACCAACTATCTTCATGTCTTCCTTCACTGTATCCATGAACCTCCTCTTTGGTCTTCCTCTAGTCCTCTTTCCTGGTGGTTCCAAATCCAGCATCCTTCTTCTGATGTACTCTCTCTCTCTCCTCTGCACATGTCCAAACCATCTCAGTCTGGCCTCTCTGACTTTAAAACTTCTAACATGTGCTGTTCCTCTGATCCTGTTCATCCTGGTCACTCCCAGAGAGATCCTCAGCATCTTCATCTCTGCTACAAACATCTCCTCCTGTCTTTTTCTCAGTGACACTGTCTCTAGACCAATCAGCATGGCCAGTCTCTTCACGGTTTTGTACACTTTCTCTTTCATTTTATCTGAAACTCTTCTCTCACACATCACACCTGATGCTTTCCTCCACCTGTTGCAGCCTGCCTGCACACACTTCTTCTCCTCTTTTCCACACTCTCCATTTCTCTGGACTGTTGATCCTAGATACTTAAAATCTTCCCCCTTCTTTCTCTCTTCTCCCTGTAACCTCACTTTTTCATTTGGATCCCTCTCATTCACACACATGTACTCTGTTTTACTCTGACTAATCTTCAAACCTCCACCTCTCCAGCTTTTCCTCCACCTCTTCCCTCCTCTCACTACAGATCACAATGTCATCTGCAAACATCATTGTCCATGGAGATTCCTGTCTAACCTCGTCTGTCAGCCCGTCCATCACCATAGCAACCAGCAAAGGACTCAGAGCAGATCCTTGGTGCAGTCCCACCCCCACACTGAACTCCTCTGTCACATGTGAAAATAAAAACGATCTGCAGATTGTTGATTGTACATTAAACACTGGTTGTAACTGAACACTTATTGCCGATTGTGCGACACACTCCCTGAATTAGGTTTTCCTTCATACTGAGATACATCATTCTATCTTTGACCCAGGTCAGACACACACTCAGAGTGTTTGGACAGTGTTTAAAAGTCACCACTCCACGCAGTGTCAGAGTTTTTACCTTGGAAAGATGAACTGTTGTTTTGAAGAAGATACCAGCTGTTTATACTTTCTACTGGTAAGTCTTTATTTTTTCTCATAGTTTCCTTTGTTTATCACATTATTTAGGTGTAGAGTTTTTTTTTTAAGGGACTCGGTCAGACATCCCCCTCCTCTCCAAACCTGGTGGTTGCGCTGCTTGAATGCATAACTACGTCTTGGAAAACAACAACCTTTCATTTGTACTCGAGTTCGACCTTATCACATTACAACGTGATCACTCTGCTGTGGAAAAGTGAAACACATTTAATTACAATGTGAAGCGTGTAAAACAAACCGCATTCAATGATGTGAAGAGCGATCATCGAGTGAAGAGGAGAAACGTCTCATTTGATAGATGATGGCACTGTTTTGCACTGCGAAAGACCCTTTCAGCAACAGGTTGTGAGAGGGTTGTGAGAGGGTTGTGGACCACCACGGACCACAAAGCAATGGACTCTATCGCGTTCAGTAAGAACGCTGCTCTTCCTGTTTAATCTGAAAGTGTTGTACTATACCGATGTAAGCGTGCTTCAGCACGAATGGTAAAACCTAATGTGAGTGAGGGGAGAATAGTACCGAGAGCCTCGTTCATCGTAACCATGCCTGGTATGAATACACCCTTAGAGTTGCGTTCTTTAATTAGACCAGACCCTTAATGTGAGCATCTGTGCGTATAGACTTAAAATTTTTACTGTCAGAAGGCAGCGAGGCTGCACGAACAAGCACATCATTCTAACCACTCCAAGACACACGGGTGCCATCTTGTAATTAAATTATGTTAATCAAATTATTGTAACTCTTTTTGTGTTTGGTGTAGTTTCAAAATCAGGACTGAACTAGCTTCAACAATTAGTGACCTCTGTTCTGTTCCGTCATCTTCCCCTTGTTCCGGGGTCGGGTCGCGGTGGCAACAGCCTCAAACGGGCAGCCCAGGCCTCTCTCTCCCCGGCTGCATCCTCCAGCTCACCTGGAAGGATCCCAAGTCGTTCCCCAGCCAGCTGTGGGACATAGTCTCTCCAGCAAGTCCGGGGTCTGCCCCTTGGTCTCCTCCCGGTGGGACGTGTCCGAAACACCTCGCCCGCGAGGCGCTCGGGGGGTTCCTGACCAGATGCCCGAACCACCCCATCTGGCTCCTCTTGACCTGGAGGAGCGGCTCGACACTGAGCTCCTCCCGGATGGCAGAGCTCCTCACCCGATGTCTGAGTGAGAGCCCAGCCACCCTGCGGAGGAAGCTCATTTCGGTCGCTTGTATCCGTGATCTCATTCTTTCGGTCACCACCCACAGCTGGTTACCATGGTGAGGGTTGGAACGTAGATCCTGGTTACCATGGTGAGGGTAGGAACGTAGATCGACTTGTAAATCAAGAGGTTTGTTTTTCGGCTCAGCTCTCTCTTCACCAGGACGGACCGATGCAGCGTCCTAGTTATTGCTGATGCTGCACCATCCGCCTGTCGATCTCCCGCTCCATCCTTCCCCCACTCGTGAACAAGACCCCGAGATACTTAAACTCCTCCACTTGGGGCAGAACCCTGTCCCTGACCCTTAGGGGGCATTCTACCCTTTTCCGGGCGAGGACCATGGTCTTAGATTTGGAGGCGCTAATTCCCATCCCGACCGCTTCACACTCGGCAGCAAATCGATCCAGCGAGAGCTGGAGATCACGGTCTGATGAAGACAACAGGACCACATCATCAATTAGTGACCTCCTCTTACTTGATACCGGCCTGGAACAGGCTTCCGAAACAGTTTATTGGAACAACGGTCAAAGTGTTGAAAATAATGAATAAAGTCTACATACATAACGTTTTATTATGACAGATACCCCGATTTATTTGAGGAATTGATGCTTTGCTCTGAGGACGTATTTGAGCCTCATTGTTAAATATGGGTCAACGGTTCCACGAGGAGGACCTAATGGAAACTTGCCTTCATATTTGAATCCATCGTCTTGCATAGACGGCGTTCTCCATCGCTCCGCTCATATTCTAATTTCAGAGAAAATAATTGTACTCCTTCCATGAAATTGCGTTAGAAGGCTTCTTTTTTTCATCTGAGAGAAATTGGCTCTGAAAGTGTAAAAGTAGAATATTAGAAAGATAAAAAAAAAAGAAGCCAAATCATTTTTGTGTTAATGTAAATCTGATAGACAGTGAGGAAGGAGCTTAAAATAAGTGAACAGAGCGGATAAAATAACATGAGATGTCTTAGCCTTCCAGCTATGTAGGTTCGACTTTGTCTCTCAATACCTGCTGCGTGGAGGGCTTTCTGCTGCCCGGGGAATCGCCTGAGGTGGCAGCAGCCAGTACCGTGATAATGGGGTCAATGGAAAAAAAAAAGAAAAAGGAGAGGAAGCAAGCAAAACTATGTACCGTGCTGTATGATGCTCTTCTAATTATCTAGGGTTAGGTTGTACAGGCAACAGCCTCAGCCATAAGCCCTGACTTCCATTGCCCTGGCCACATCCCCTGGCTCAGGGGTGGGCAAACTTTTTGATTCGCGGGCCGCATTGGGTTCTAACCTTTGAGCAAGGGGTCGGAATGATGGCATGCTTTGGTAAACAAACGCGCTAGATATGGAAAGCCATTGGGGCCGCTCCACGCACGCTATCTAGCGTGCTTAAGTCAAAATCAAGCGCCCTAGGGCTCCAAAAAATGTGCGTCTAGCGCGAGGTTTAAAATGTAGGTTTGAAATCTCCTGAGAATCTATTTTGACAACGTGCATATCACAGAAACACACACATTTTAATGGAAGCAGTGTTGTTGTTTTTGCAACAAAGCCAAAATACCTAGAGTGCGCCATCTAGTGAGGAAACATCAGAAAAGACTCATCAGTGAGAATCCAGAGGTGTTTTCTGTCCAGCTGTAAAACATAGTCCCTTCAGTGGGTCCTAGGTCTGCGTTTAGATCTCATAGTGGAGAGACATCCCTGGAACACCTCGATAGCGAGGCATCCCAGAAAGCATCTTAACCAGATTCCTGAACTCCATCTTGCTCGTTTCTCCACAGAGGAGCAGCTGCTCTACTCCGAGCTTCTTTTCGATTCCAGAGCTCCTCATCTTATCTGTGTGAGAGCCCGTCCCCCCTGCAGAGGAAGCTCATTTCAACAACTTGTATCCATGATTTTGTTTTTAGAAGAGGGTCGGAAGGTAGAGCTTCTGGTAAATATAGAGCTTTGTTTTTTTGGCTCTCAATCACAGACCAATGTAGCATTCAAATGATTGCGGACGCCCCACTGATCCAACTGTGAATCCCCCTCTTCATTTTTCCGTCACTTGTGAACAAGAAGACCCTTAGATATTTAAACCATGCCACATATTCATCTCCTATTGGTGTTTTGCCCTTTAATTTTTACACAAAGAAATCCAAAGAGGCTGAAAAAAAAAACAGTGGAGTGGCTTAACCTTCGATGACTGTGGATCTGCTTCAGAGGGCCAATGTCCATGTGTGTCTATTATCGTGCTGGTCACAGTTCCCTGGTTCAGTCCCTGCTCATGAGGGAGATATCTGTAGAATAATTCTACCTGTCTGTTCTTATCTCCTTCCTCCCCCTCTCTAAGCCTGACCTTTATGCTTTCCTTTCCGGCTGACCTTGGTGTCCTGTCGGCTCTTCTCCTCTACCTCACACTGTTTTCCACCACAACCATCCCATGTACCTCATCTGTATGACAGCCCCTTGTAACGCCCCCTGGATCATTTGGCCCCCCATCTCTCCTTCTTCGCTCTCTGCAGCTGTACATACTCTGCTTTTTAATTAGACAAACTCGCATAGCTCCACCTCTCTCCGCTCCGCACTCCCTTCCCTTTTCGCTCTGCAAGAATACAAGGGGCTTGCATGGCGACGGGCAGAGGAGGTCATGATGGAGAGATGCGGAGAGAAAGCGGGAGAGATGCAAAAGGAACAGGGCAGGGAGAACTGAGAGGAGCATCTGAGAGCATAACCGCACACTCCCTCGCTCACTCACTCTTCTCGCTCCCCCTCCTGTCCTTTCACTTCCACTCACAGCACAAACGCACAGACAACTAGGTAGGCACAGCCAAACGGGCGAGCTGTGAGGGATGGAGGAAAAAGGTTCCCACGTGAAAGCCATGTCTCTGAGGAGGGGGATATAGAGACAGACTCAACCAGAAGAGAGAAGACAAGAAAAGAGTTAGCAGATGGACTGAGTGTGAAGCTCTTCCCCGGACAACAGTGACGGAAAACGTGGGGATGAGAGCAAACGTGAGGGATGGAAGACTGGGAGGAAGCAACGTGAAGGAATAGCAGAGAAGAGGGAGCAAGTGCTGGTGGGAGAAAGAGACATCGCAGAGGGCAACAGGAAGATGTGGTATGTGTGACTCACTTCTGTGTCCTGATAGAAGATAGGATAGAAATCTTCTTTAGTGTCACCATAGCGATAGCAAAGTGAGGAAACCAAGAGACGAGAACCTCTGTTTTTATTTGGCACTCACGTATCCTCCCAATCCCCCAAAAAGAAAGACATCGTTCATGAATCCTCTCATGCATGCTTTTCTTGTAGAGCAGGTAAGAGTGTGTACTTACATATAGTGACAGTGGGGGTGTGTTCTCATCCATGCAGTGCCCCTCTGCTGGCTTGTGTGTGTGCAAATGGCTCGGGATGTGTGTTGGGATGCTAGGATTTGCTTTACTGCAGGTGTGGGAGTTTTTTTTCTAAATATGTGCAGCTTTACGAGAAGCTTTAAAGAGTGAGAAGCTTAGATGTGTCTGTCAGTGACGGAGCTTTAGAGAGTCAAACAGCATGCTTCCAAAACACATCCTCACCAGTCCAACTGTGTGTGTGTGTGTGTGTGTGTGTGTGTGTGTGTGTGTGTGTGCGTACTTGCAAACCCCAAACACTGAAAGTTTGACAAGGAATGAAGTGGTGATGGAGGGAATTTCAACTGTACGGATCCAAGTGAGCGCGTGCAAGAAAAGTCAAACGGCCAATCATGTGCATCAGATTTTGATGATACTTCCCAAACAATGTGTGAAATCGTCAGTGGGATTTAAACACACTTTAGAATTTTTAGATTGTTTAAAGTGTCTGCATTATTTCACTTTTCTCAAACGCTAACACGTAACCGTAACGTTGATACACATGCACGTTTTCAAAGACGCACGCTGTAGTCTTTCCAAACCTTGATGTTTGTTTTCATCTGAACTAATCTGTGTATCTTTTAAAAACTGGGTTTAAATCAACATGCATTGGTCATAAGTCTAGTCGTCTGGCTCTACTTTCTCCCAGTTTGGAGATGCTCAGGTGACAGGTACTTGGCATCGTAGGTTACACCCTATGATGTACTCCTGGTACACAGGGACGGCGCTCCAAGACAATCTAACAAAACTCTAGTGCTGGGGGTGTTCAGATGTGTAGTTAGAGCAGTCATACCAGTCTGAACACCTGTCCTCTTTCACTGGAATAGTTTACAAACATTCTAGAAGAAGACTAGTGACCTGATCAGGACGTACCCTACTTCAGACCTGTAACCAGGTGGGATAGGGATAACGCCGCAACTCCAAGCACACTCTAAATTTAACATGTTTGCATTGTTGCTTCTCTAGAATTCAAAGATTTTCTTGTTGTCCTCTTAAAGTAAAAGTTGTCCACTTCTGTGGGTCCAAAGGGGTACACTCCGTGGCACGGTGCAGGAAATGTTAATCCTAATACTAAAGCCCAACTTGTTATGGGAATAAGACAGAAATACTTTAAATGAGCTGAAAAAAGAAAAACCAGTTGCTTGTGTGATGGTGACAATCTACTGACCTACATTTGGGGGTTTTATATTAGGTGGAGGACATGGGTCGAAAGAGGACAGATGGAACAAATCACTTCTGGCACTCAAGAAGTTCGGAAGCACTCATCAAGGACATTAAGGTTTTTTTATTTCTCAGAAAGTCGTTATGTAAATGAGGGCTCATTTATGTCAACGTTATCGTTTAATTTTCTATTTTAATCTACATAGTTTTGAAAAAAATTCTAAACAAGGAAGAACAACAGGTTTATGGTAACCGTGATCTGAATCAAATTTGGACCGTGGTTCAAAATTGTATTTGAACATCAAGCAAATTACTTAAAAAAAAAAAAAAAGAAAAAAAATTACAACAATAAAAAAGAGAACATTTTATTCCAGAAAATATCAACTGAGCATCACATCTTACTTTTGGTTGAAAACATAAATTTTTGTGCCACAATATGTCGTGAAGCAAAATCAAGGTGGCTTGACTAACGGGGCTAGCGGGGCGATTGGGCTTTTGTGGGGTAATAATTCATGAAACTACCGAAAAAGCTTCAATTTTACTTCCAATTATAACTCTGTGCATTCCTTCCTGCTCTCATTCCCAGCTTGAGTGTGTGCATGACACAG
Source organism: Neostethus bicornis (assembly GCA_902685375.1). Classification (NCBI taxonomy): domain Eukaryota; kingdom Metazoa; phylum Chordata; class Actinopteri; order Atheriniformes; family Phallostethidae; genus Neostethus; species Neostethus bicornis. The sequence continues at coordinate 6,320,829 of CACRXE010000001.1, read as the reverse complement.
CATAAATCTTATTTGAGGCTGCAAATTTAGTGTGAAATGCATTGAGTTAGCGAGGCCAGCACATTATATTATAATTATTATTCTAATATTATTCATTATTTATATTCATTGTGGTTTGTTTATATTGTACTGGCACTCCCTGTTGAGACGAAGGACCAAGCATGAGCAGAGCATGTGCACTGAAAACACTTCCTGCTTATATTAGAAGATGAGCATGCTGGAAAACAAAAATCCATGCCCAGAAACAGCCTAACGTTTGAATAGCACCTGAATGCTCGATGGGGGACTCACAAAGTACCCAAAATATGCATGAATAAAAAAGAAAACCACTGCAGGCTAATTTCAATCCTAAATGATGTACAAAACATTTGATGGATAAATTCTTCAGTTCTGTGTGTTGCCCTCTGCATGCAGTCATACTGTGGCCAAAATTTAATTATTGGTGTTATTAATGATCTTGGAAATAAGGAATGAATTATTGTTGAGATGAAACTTTAATTTCTGGGAACCATTCCACTTAGCACTGGTTTCAGAAATTGTGACAAATAAGTATAATTAATAGTTTGAGATGGTGGCTCAGTGGTAGAGCGTTTGCCCTCGGACTGGAAGGTAATTGAAGTTTGCAAGTAGAACTTTCAAGATTTTGAAGTATTTGCTTCATGCCATAAATTTAAGTCAAATTGCAAGTTTTTTTTTTTTTTTTTACAAAGACCACTGAGTATCTATTTTAATTGTACTAAAACAAATAATTTATTATAAAAGGTTTTTTATTATTAAAAAGAAAATATTAATTGGTCAAACAGTGGCCGGCAGTGGTTGATATTAACCGTTCGTGTTTTACACTGACGTTTCCCAAAATGGAAAAATTTAAGCAACAACATCAACAAAACTAAGTTGATCCTTTTTTTTTTTACCTTTAGGATCATTTGAAGCAGACATGAGGGGTATCGAAGTTCTAAACTTACGTTTGTTTTATATTGAGCTGTGAACCCGCGTTTTTCTGATGAATTCATTGTGTTGTTTTAACAACGTAGAGTTTCACCTTCTCAAAGCAAATACGATATCTCTGGAAACCATTTGAAAAACAAACAAACAAAAACAGTTTTAATTTTAAAAACACTTCAGGTGTTGAAAGAAAACTTTTACTAGAGCTTGTTTGCTGTGATTGGAAATAAAACTGTGTTTGACGAGAACAACAACAACTGTATTGACTCTGGTTAATCATCACTTAAGAACTGAAATTCAACTTTTATTTCTCCAAATAAATTAATTTGTTTTTGAACATGATCAGAGTTCAGATTTAATCCGTTAGATGCAGTCATATTGATCAGTGTTTCTCACTTGTTTAGCCGGGAAGGGCATTGTATTTTTCCAAACCGGTGAACATAATGTACACATTTAGATCTTTTTTTTTTTTTTTTAGATCTTCCATGTTTTAATGTTATTCCCAAATCAAAAACGTACTTGAAGTTGTTTTCAATTTTATTAAAGTGATTGAGCAATTTGCGAGCTCTCTTGCCAAGCATTCAAATACTATTCAAACGCCACATTGTTCTTGGCCACGGACTTTGTTCTCCACAATACCAACATTCTAACATGAACAGGAAGTGTTTTTGCAGCAGTGCATGCTATTTGTAACTTGATGCATATTACTCCATATTTCCATCCTTAAACGAGATGTATGATATGTTGTGCACCGCTCAGGCAACAAAACTGCAAAAATATATTCATAATTTTTTTTTCTGGCAAATATCGCTTTTCTGAGCAAACAAAAAAGGACTATGTTTCTCACTCCCTCGATAACAACTCCAAACGGATTAACCAGTCTGGAATGAAAATGAAACTCCATGAGCATTGCCTGTGTGAGCATGTGTATTGTTTTGAGAGAAACGATCATGCACAGTCCTTAAGAGCTTACATATCCACTCTCTAATATGCTTGCAGATTTCATTGTATCAAATGAAACGAAACACCCCCCCATGCGAGGCATTTTGTGCAGCACAGCGGTGCTTACCTAACAAAGTGGGCATATACACGCAACTCCCAAGGAGCCCTTGTTGAATTGAAGGTTTCTTTAGAGAAAAAAAAATACAGCAGCTCATGCACGTTGCAGAGAGCTGACTGTGTTGGAAACTTCTCGACTCAGTGCAGGTGTAACTCTTACCCTCGTCGTGCTTAAAGAGCCAACACAGCTTTTAATAGTTCCTTTTCATTTCCTCCTAAAACCTTCCAACAAACTGATACTCCGGGTTTAGTAGTTCATTAAACCCTAGTCATGACACACCGTCCAGAGCTAGAGAACATTCTCTCCTGTTTTGTACCTTTTTCACATTTCTCAGTGCTTGATGTATCCACGTCACTCCTGGCTGGCATCTAAGCTGGCATCCGGCTTTCTTGCCCTCTTTTCAAATTTCCTCCTTGGTTTATTTCTTTTAATTTCTTCAAATATTTAGCTTTAGAATTACAGGGAGAAGAGATAAAGACGGTGGAAGATTTTAAGTACTTAGGATCAACAGTCCAGAGCAATGGAGAGTGTGGAAAAGAGGTGACGAAGCGTGTGCAGCCAGGTTGGAAGGGGTGGAGGGAAGTATCAGATGTGATGTGCGACAGAAAAGTTTCAGATAAATGAAAGTTTACAAAACCGTGGTGAGACCAGCAATGCTGATTGGTCTAGAGACAGTTGCACTGAGAAAAAGACAAAAAGCAGAGATGGAGGTAGCAGAGATGAAGATGCTGAGGATCTCTCTGGGAGTGACCAGGATGGACAGGATCAGAGGAACAACAAATGTTAGAGGTTTTGGAGATAAAGTCGGAGAAGCCAGACTGTGATGGTTTGGACATGTGCAGAGGAGAAAGAGAGAGTACATCAGAAGAAGGATGCTGGGTTTAGAACCACCAGGAAAGAGGACTAGAGGAAGACCAAAGAGGAGGTTCATGGATACAGTGAAGGAAGACATGAAGACATGTGACTGAAGAAGATGCAGCAGACAGGGTTAGATAGAAGAAACTGACTTGCTGTGGCGCCCCCTGAAGGGAAATGCCGAAAGAAGAAGAAGAATTTAGCTTTAGAGTTGGATTAGCTAATATTTAAAATCAGTTCTAGATATGTTTCCTATCCGTCCTTTGGGAGGTTATCCATGAGGTTTCTTCATTTTTATGCTACCATTTTGTATTTTTAGGTTTTTCTCACGAAGAAGAAACAACAAAGGGTAGAAATATTCAGAGTTTGTTTAGTTAGTTTGACATTTAGTTATTGTTATTAATTAGTTATTGTTTATACTAATTTGTTTTTTATAGTTTTTTTTTGTGTATTTTCCAGTTTTGTTTTGGTTTAAATTTAATTTGGTAAAACCCATTGAGACAACAGCGTTGTGATACTGGGCGATACAAATAAAACTAAATTGAATTTAGACCTGTCACCTGGACCGTCTCCCTCTACTTCCTCAGTTAGATTACCATCCCTCTCAGTTTGTTATGTGTCTCAAAGCATCTGTAAATAGAACCAAAACATGTCTGCCTCCTCTCTTCCCTCTTCCTGCCTTCTCATCATCTCTGTCCTGTCTGACAAATTTAGGCATGCCCAGACAATCCCATCTGACGTGACTTTACATAACAATTCGACGCACAACACCTTCCACCTCCCCACCGGTATGAGACCTGGAGGTGTGTTATTGTCAAGGATCCTATTCTCAACATCCCGGTAGAACTCAGGCTTAGAATATTATTAAATCTGCCCAACCAGAGCCTTCCGTTTCTGTATTACGAATGCATGAGATTGGTTTTCTCTCAGTCTGTGTGGCTTAGAACAGGAGGATCAGACGTAACCTTAGAATAACCATCACACACGCACACAAGCAAAGAGCCACATACTGGAGGAGAGATAGCTTATATTAGGAGTAAAGCCTTCTCCAAGACGTGGGCATGAAGCGGAGAAGGCTCGAGTAAATCTTAAATAATAACCGCAAAGAGTTATGACCCCTGCCGGCATTATGCAGTTGCACATCTTCGTCCTCTTGCCAGGTAATTTATCTCTTGTCTGCCAATAATGCTCAACATGGAAATGTCACATGTGGGAAAGGGCTGGCCTCAGCCCTGGAGTGAGCCCATGCAGCATTAAGAAGGTCTGGATTCATTAAACTGTCGGTGTAAATTCTGATCCAAGGGTAGTTTGCAGACCAGGAGAGTGGAACTGGGGAGAAGTAGCAGCAGGAGAGAATGCATCAGATGAAGTGATGGGGGAGGTAAAAAAAAAAAAGAAGGAAACTATGGATGACGAAGGGTTGGAATGGTAACATAAGCCTAGAAGATAGAAAGATGGCATGCTTCTGGGTGACACCCTAAAGAATGAGTGAGGATAATGGTCCTACACCGTGCAGATGAAAATCAAGAAAATCTGTCAGTTTGAAGGTTGAAAGGGGTGTGCACTCTGTGAGAGATGGTTAAGAAGACTGACGAACAGAATGAAATGAGATATTAATGAAAAAAAAGGAGAGCTGAGAGAGAAAATTACCATCAAGTGGATGGTTTGGAACAAAACAGGTCAATATCAAGACAAAGATAAATCTTGGTCTTTAAGTTTTATTTTGCCTGTGTAGCACAAGATTGAGTCTTCCCTGCCAGAGAAAATGTGTGCCATTGCCCAGAGTGGTTTAGCCTTTATGTGATTCATAGTTAAGCAGCTCATCGGTACACACTGCAGAGATAAGAAAGCAAAAATGAAGAGGACTTCTATGGCTTGTTTCTTAATCCATTATCGGTGATACTTCCCTCTGGGGCTCTGTCTGCTCTGACTATAATCATAATAAATCCTAAGAAGCCTGTTTTTGAAGAGGTTGACGGTAGGGTGTGGTTGTGCCAGAGATCTTGCTTTTCAGAGCTGCAGAAAGCAGAAAAAAGTAATGGACCTGAACGAAAGTGGCAGCCCCTCGGGTATCTCGCTCCCTAAATAACCTGTGATTTGTGAAGGAGTCACTAATTACCCCTCCCACAGAAGATAAGAGTATGGCCAGTCAAACTCACACCCAGAATTAGCGCGCGAGCCTGTCAGTGTCAGGGGCTATCACTAGGAGATAACAAGGAACAGATCCATAGATTGTGCGAAGCAAATGACAGGATCATGCCAGACTGCCAGTGGAGCAGACAGGAAGTGGAAGTGATATATACATATCAAAGGCAAACCGTAGAATCAGACTGACGAAAACATACTACTAACTACAGCATGGCGGACAGACTGTCACAAAGTGACCAGATGAATCAGAGAGGATGTCACCATGGCAGATCATCAAGGACTGATAACAGGGCCACAGACTGTTAAAACATGGAGGAACAGAAAAGTGTGTAAGATGTGAAAATAACACTGAATTTTGATGCAGCTCTGACAGTATAGCTGCTTTTAACAATGGCTAATAAGAGAGTGGAGAATCAAACAGACATAAAGTATAAGTATCCCCTTCAGCTGCTGTGAATGGGCCTTAATTACAATCTCTGAAAAGCACATGGTTTTCAACGGGGATGCTGAAGAGCAAACTGTAGTATCTTACTTCTTTTTTCTCTTTTTCTTCATTCTTTAGGGGCTCGTGTCATCTTCGGCAATGAGAGAATGATTCAGTGGCAGAAGAGGCGACCAAACAGAGAAAGAGAGAGTAATAAAATCAAAACAACAATAGGAGGATCAAGGAAAAAAATCCCAGATGACAGGAGAAGCACTCATGCCCACTCCACACTTTGGTCGTTCGATCTCTTTCGACTACAGTAGACAAAAACACTGATAAAAACTGCAAGGAAACAGATGAACAAGAGCATGGACAAAATGAATTTCCTACCTATGTTCTTATTTGCAATTAACATCTGTGACCTCAGTAAGAGTCCACCTCCTTGGAAGTTAAAAGACAAATGAGAATACAAAGCAAACGCGCACAACTTGGGAGGACATGAAACAGTATGGACTTCTTCATCTTTACAAATATTTGATGGTACACATATTTATTTTTGTACAAGTAAAGAAAAAGGTTAATTGTATCTGTAGAGGTTTTGATTAGTAACAGGAATCTATACACTTTTCTACGTTATGTGCTTGATATTGTTTAACTTTGATCTGTGGATGTAGTTGTCCATCTTATTCGTGTACAAAGAATCCGATTGACAAAACACAATCCTGTAAAGGGACTATTGTAACTCTGTGGTAAGCTGAGAATTCAGTCAATCAATTGTACAAATCTTTCATTGTTGTAATGAACAGATAGTAACAGAAAGTTTATTTTCCTTTGTTGACGCACTTACAAAAAAAGCCTTTTACAACTGCAAACTGCCTGCAAAGCCTGTGGATGTTGGGGAGAAAGGAAAGAAACTGGGAGAAATGGTGAGCAAAGAGTCCAACCACTTGCTCACAGGGCAAAACAACGGCAAGAGCACTTTGGCAGATAAGCTACCTGGGACTATGACTGTGCGCTCTGTGCTGCTCAATCGAGACTCTCCGGATATTGAGAGTCGCCTGAAGCGGCGCCGAAACCGTACGCATCAGGTTCGCTTTAAGGACCTGGAAGATGGCAGCAGCAGCAGTGGGAACAGTGGAACTGGTGAAAACAATGGCCATCAAAGGCCTGCCACAGATTGTGGCAGCCCCCATTCTTTACGCAAACACAGCATCAGATCTCCCAGACCGTGGACTGATAGACTACGCTCGGAGGGTTTACCTGGCCAAACATCTGTTGTGGGGGCTGTGCGTGGGGACATGGCGAGTACGATTGAAAAAGTTGCTGCTTTTCTGGCAAAGGCACCTCCTCATCCACTGACACCTGGTCCGACACGTCGATGCTGGGCACCACCACAAACTAACTCACTAACTTTACCGATGACACGGAGACCAAGTACCAGCACCAGCACGGGCATCCAGACATCTCCATGTCTCAAAAAACAACAGTCTCTATCCACCGCTCTCAGACATAGTCATTGCATTGGAGACTCAGTTGCCGTTGATGGGGATGATGAACATGATTCTCAAGATGAGTATCTCATACATAATCATGTGTTGCCGTCTGGCTCTAAAGATCAGAACAAATCACTCGCTGGGGAAAGAACTGCAGTGGAACGAAGGTCAAAAGTTTCGAGGACAGACACTAAGTCACCTGTTACTGTGAAACCCTCAAGACACAGCTGCCCACCTTCTGTCCTTCAGAGCACTGAGCCATGTCACTGTTCATCTGTAGCCTCTAAAGAAGGCCCCAAGCGTCAAGGAAGCAGCACTCCATCACTAGTCAGGAGAAGAAAGCGACTTAACAGGACAACAAGCGATCCAGGAAAAGAAGTGGTCTACTGCACCACTCCCACACAAACTGAAAGTCCTTGTCCTTCTCCTCCACCTTTAAATACCAAACTCTGTACCTCTCAAGTTCAAACTGAGTTCAAGTTCAAACCTTCAAATTACTGCACTGCCGAAAGTCAAACTGAAAATCAGCAAGAGGACTTACCTTTGAGGGTTGAACAATGCACAACCCAAAATCAAATCACCAGTGGTGGGCCAACCCTACCTCCAAATATGGAACAATGTACCACTAAAATACAAACAGACTCTCCTCATGATAATGAACTTTGCACTACGTCAACACAAGTTTGCAGCTCCTTTGCTCCTCAGAAACTAACTGGATTACCAACTCACTTGGAGCAAATCCAGTCAGAGAGTCCCAAACAAACACCTGCAACTCAAAACCCTCCCTCTACCCAAACTACAACTGTGCCTTATTGTGCTTCTCCCCCAGCTAGAAGTCCATCAGTAAAACCCCTTGAAGACTGCACTAAGCCACCTTGCTCATCTCCATCCTCCCCGTTGAAGCAAACTTGTACCAATCCACTTCCACCGAATTCTCTGTCTGTTTCCTCCTCCTCTTCTGTTCCTGCTGTTACTCAACCTTCTATCCCTTATTATACTGTTCTGTTGCAACCAGGAGCTAGCAGCACAGCAGCTGCAAGCTCTACTCTTCCTGTATCTGAATCACCATGCCCTTCACAAAACCATACTTCCCCAACGCCAAACCTGGTATCATCCCCTTCATTAACCGGTTCAACTCCTACCCCTACAGTTGCACCTATTCTGACTTCCACCCCAACAGTAGACCCTGTACCACCTCCTCCACCAACAATATCTGCTAATTTAACTTCTACTCCCGCAGTTACTCCAATTTTAACTCCTACCCCATCTGTAATCCCTAATTTAACCCCTACTCCAACCGTAATTCCTAACATAACTCCTACCCCAACAACAATCCCCAATTTAACTCCTACTTTAACAGCTACCCCAAATTTAACTTGTGCCACTGCAAATACTCCCATATCAACTCCATGTGACCCATCAAAACATCCCGCTTCTGCTTCAAATGTGGCACATCAGACACCATCAGCGCCACCAAATGCAGCATCTACTATCAGTCTGACACCCTGTACATTTGTGACTCAAACGGCCCTGTCATGTACCTCCATTGCATACTACACAACCACACATCCCGCAGGTCCCCATGTTCCTCATTTAAATCCAACACTACCCTCTTATGCCACTGTCATACAAACTGTCTCTCACTGTAATATCCCATGTAAAGCTCTTCAGAATAATTCCTCTGTTAATACAGGCTTGACCCCCTACTCCTCCCCGGTCCCGAAAATAAAATCTTGCACTTCTCCACCTCCGCTTGTGAAAACTCATGTATCCACCCTTCAGAATGCACAGTCTTGCGTAACTCCTACTAAAGCTGTCCCCCTGTATTCTTCCACTTTTCGTGCCGCACCACCATACACGCCTCCCTCTCAGACCCCCCACAATGCTCAGGACAAGAGGGGCATTCGGCTTCCACCTCCTCCTCCACCTCCTCCACCATACACACCACGGAAAAAGGGAAATGAGCCACCGGGTCCTGCAGCCCGAACACCCATGCTCAAGGCCTCTGAGAAGGAAAAGGATAAAGAGAAAGAGAAGGGGAAAACAGAGGATATGAAATGTACAGACTCGCCAAAGCTCTGTGCAAGAGCCAGCTCACTGAGGCACAGAGCTCAAACCCCGCCAGTCGCTGTGATCAAGGGAGACAGGCCTTCGTCTGCCTCCTCCCCTGCCAAGGCCTGTTTTAAGTCCAGCTGTCTTAGCTCAGCCCAGGCTCAGCTTGGGGTGCTACATAAAATGCTCTGCTCAGGAGCCAACCCAAGGCCCAACACACCCAACAGCCAACACACATTTCCTCCCAACCAACAGGGTTGCTCTGGAGGCAAAGGCTGCTCATTGTCTGGGGAGCGGCCAGCAGCTGGTCCCTTGACTCCCACCCAAGCTGACACTCTAAGACAAGTCCAAGAAATTTTGGGGGGGTTGATGTCAGGGGCCAGGTGTAAGCTTGACCCATCAAGAGTGACAGAAAAACTCTTGAGTCCCAATGGACCGCTGCACGATATACGCAGCCTGCAGAACCAGCTCCAAAGCCTAGAGGGCGTTCTAGAGACAAGCCAGAACACCATTAAGGTTCTACTGGATGTCATCCAAGATCTGGAGAAGAAGGAAGCAGAAAGAGATGGGTGAGTAAGCCTGAGCTCATTTATCAAAATTTCATTTTGCAAATATGTGGTTCAGGGCTGTACGAAATCGACAAAATATCAAATTCTCATTTTTCTGTCTGATGTTGCAATATCAATTTGATGTTTGATTTTTAATGCATATAAATCCTATTTGTTTAAAAATAGTGTTTTGTACCACTTTTTAAAAACTCAAGCATGAAAAAAAAAAGGCTGGTTTTAGCTGTTACACTGTAAAACTGTGGATAATTAATTTGTGGGATTTAATCAGTCCCAATTATAGATAATTATCTTGACATTTTAAATATGTTTTTTAAGCATATGATTAGTTACCTTTTTGTTATTAATAAATTACGTTAAACCACTAATTGATGACATAAATAACCACGTGTTTATGAAGCTCTGGTATTTAGGATGATATCAATTTAAGAAACACTTTGCAGGCAGCGTTGTTTATCTTACTTAAGAAATCAAACTATATTATAAAGCACTTCTCAAACATAAAGTTGTCCAAAGTGTTTAGCAGTGCATTAAAACACGTACAAATTAAAAACCAGATTATTAAACAATAAAAAAATGTGATTGTGTCGTGACGCAAAAACTATTACGTTATAACGTACACATGTAATTTTACAGGACTTTTTGTGACTTTTAAAGGGTGTTTTTGTTTTTTTTTGTTTTTTTTGTTTTACTGGGCTTTAAGTTTAAAATGGGCGTAAAATATTCCTTTAAGTGCAAAGCCAGACTGCCGCAGCTTCTGCTGCATAGAGTACCATTTTTAGGTGCTTTCTTCTTCTTTTTCTTTGGACATTTCCCTTCATGCGTCACCACAGCAAGTCAGTTTCTTCCATCTAACCCTATCTCCTGCATCCTCTTCGGTCACACCAACTATCTTCATGTCTTCCTTCACTGTATCCATGAACCTCCTCTTTGGTCTTCCTCTAGTCCTCTTTCCTGGTGATTCCAAACCCAGCATCCTTCTTCTGATGTACTCTCTCTCTCTCCTCTGCACATGTCCAAACCATCTCAGTCTGGCCTCTCTGACTTTAAAACCTCTAACATGTGCTGTTCCTCTGATACTGTCCATCCTGGTCACTCCCAGAGAGATCCTCAGCATCTTCATCTCTGCTACAAACATCTCTGATTCCTGTCGTTTTCTCTGTGACACTGAGGACCAATCAGCATGGCCAGTCTCACCAGGGTTTTGTACACTTTCTCTTTCATTTTATCTGAAACTCTTCTATCACACATCACACCTGATATTTTATTCCACTCGTTCCAGCCTGCCTGCACACGCTTCTTCAGCTCTTTTCCACACTCTTCATTGCTCTGGTCTGTTGATCCTAAATACTTAATATCGTCCACCTTCTCTATCTCTTCTCCCTGTAACCTCACTTTTCCATGCGCTTTGTGCTGCTTTATTTAAACAAATCATAGTAATGCGTCGCTTTAGATTCCTAGTTACGTAACCGTGTTGCAACTGAAGGAAAAGTAACAATTTAGATGACTTAGTTTCTCAAAAAGTAATGTTGGTAGTAATTATTTTGTACTTTGACAATATATTTTCACAACACTGATCACGTCTTATGATTGCAATCGTTATTCGATATAAATATGTCTTGCATGCCTCGTGTTTTGGTGCTATAAAGGTAACAGAACCTTCCTTAAAGTCTAAAACTAGTACATTTTGCATGGTGCCAAATAAATACCCCTGAGACTGCAGCTCTGCAGGTTGCACAATTTTCCCAAAGAGTCAAAACGTAACGTTTCAACTGAAAAAAGATTATCCCAAATGTGAAGATTTAAATACACAACAACTGGTCCCCTCAGGCCAAATTGCTGCGCACAAAAAGCTCCAAGACCTGTTTGTTGAGGGTCAGGTATAGGGCAAAAAACAACCTAAAACTTTTCACAATGCAGACAAATAAATAAGAGAAAAAAGAGCCAGAAGTCGAGTGGTGTGAAATATTAGAGTCTGGTTTTGTGACGACTCAGAAAGTAAACGACAGCATGGAGCTCAAGTGCCTGCTGTTTTATTTCAAGACAGTTCATTTATCTACAAAGTGTCTCTTTAATTTCCCACAAAAATAAATGAGAGATAGACGTGGCACTGTGATTCCAGCCTTCTGTTAAAAGAAGAAAGGAAGGAGACAAGTGTAATGTTTTCCACAGATTATTTTTCACCAAAAAGGGAATATCCTCCCACATCCTGTGTCCTGAATGGTGCAGAAATATTACAAATCGTTGTGCAGTTTCTTTGTATTTATGTAGCAAAGAAGACCAAACACATTGGTTTGGAATTGGTTTAACATTCCGTCGTCTTCCGCTTGTCCGGAGCTGGGACATGGCGGTACCAGCCTCAGACGGGAAGCCCAGGCTTTTCTTCCCAGCTGCATCCTCCAGCTCACCCGGAAGGATCCCGAGTTGTTCGAGACAAGGTCTCTCCAGCAGGTCCAGAGTCTGTCTCTTGGTTTTTTTCCCGGTGGGACGTGCCCAAAGCACCTCACCAGCAAGGTGCTCGGAAGGCATCCTGACCAGATGGCCGAACCACACCATGTGGCTTCTCTCGACCTAGATGAACAACGGCTCGACACTGAGCTCCTCTTGGATGGCAGAGCTCCTCACCCGGTCTCTGAGTGAGAGTCCAGCCACCCAGCAGAGGAAGCTTATTTCGGCTGCGTGTTTCCGCGGTCTCATTCTTTCGGTCACCACCCACAGCTGGTTACCATGGTGAGGGTAGGAACATAGATGCTGGTTACCATGATGAGGGTAGGAACATAGATCCTGGGTACAATGATGAGGGTAGGAACGTAGATCCTGGTTACAATGATGAGGGTAGGAACGTAGATCCTGGTTACCATAGTGAGTGTAGGACCGTAGATCCTGGTTACCATGGTGAGGGTAGGAACGTAGATCCTGGTTACCATGGTGAGGGTAGGAACGCAGATCCTGGTTACCATAGTGAGGGTAGGAACGTAGATCCTGGTTACCATGGTGAGGGTAGAAACGTAGATCCTGGTTACCATAGTGAGGGTAGGAACGTAGATCCTGGTTACAATGATGAGGGTAGGAACGTAGATCCTGGTTACAATGATGAGGGTAGGAACGTAGATCCTGGTTACAATGATGAGGGTAGGAACGTAGATCCTGGTTACCATAGTGAGTGTAGGACCGTAGATCCTGGTTACCATGGTGAGGGTAGGAACGTAGATCCTGGTTACCATGGTGAGGGTAGGAACGCAGATCCTGGTTACCATAGTGAGGGTAGGAACGTAGATCCTGGTTACCATGGTGAGGGTAGAAACGTAGATCCTGGTTACCATAGTGAGGGTAGGAACGTAGATCCTGGTTACCATGGTGAGGGTAGGAACGCAGATCCTGGTTACCATGGTGAGGGTAGGAACATAGATCCTGGTTACCATGGTGAGGGTAGGAACATCGATCCTGGTTACCATGGTGAGGGTAGGAACGTAGATCCTGGTTACCATAGTGAGTGTAGGACCGTAGATCCTGGTTACCATGGTGAGGGTAGGAACGTAGATCCTGGTTACCATGGTGAGGGTAGGAACGCAGATCCTGGTTACCATGGTGAGGGTAGGAACGCAGATCCTGGTTACCATGGTGAGGGTAGGAACGTAGATCCTGGTTACCATGGTGAGGGTAGGAACGTAGATCCTGGTTACCATGGTGACGGTAGAAACATGGATCCTGGTTACCATGGTGAGGGTAGGAATGTAGATCCTGGTTACCATGGTGAGGGTACGAACGTAGATCCTGGTTACCATGGTGAGGGTAGAAACATGGATCCTGGTTACCATAGTGAGGGTAGGAACGTAGATCCTGGTTACCATGGTGAGGGTAGGAATGTAGATCCTGGTTACCACAGTGAGGGTACGAACGTAGATCCTGGTTACCATGGTGAGGGTACGAACGTAGATCCTGGTTACCATGGTGAGGGTAGAAACATGGATCCTGGTTACCATGGTGAGGGTAGGAACGTAGATCCTGGTTACCATGGTGAGGGTAGGAATGTAGATCCTGGTTACCATGGTGAGGGTAGGAACGTAGATCCTGGTTACCATGGTGAGGGTAGGAACGCAGATCCTGGTTACCATGGTGAGGGTACGAACGTAGATCCTGGTTACCATGGTGAGGGTAGGAACGTAGATCCAAGTTACCATGGTGAGGGTAGGAACGTAGATCCTGGTTACCATGGTGAGGGTAGGAACGCAGATCCTGGTTACCATGGTGAGGGTAGGAACGTAGATCCTGGTTACCATGGTGAGGGTAGGAACGTAGATCCTGGTTACCATGGTAAGGGTACGAACGTAGATCCTGGTTACCATGGTGAGGGTAGGAATGTAGATTCTGGTTACCATGGTGAGGGTACGAACGTAGATCCTGGTTACCATGGTGAGGGTAGGAACATAGATCCTGGTTACCATGGTGAGGGTAGGAACGTAGATGCTGGTTACCATGGTGAGGGTAGGAACGTAGATCCTGGTTACCATGGTGAGGGTAGGAACATAGATGCTGGTTACCATGGTGAGGGTAGGAACGTAGATCCTGGTTACCATGGTGAGGGTAGGAACATAGATCCTGGTCACCATGGTGAGGATAGGAATGTAGATTCTGGTTACCATGATGAGGGTACGAACATAGATCCTGGTTATCATGTTGAGGGTAGTAACGTAGATCCTGGTTACCATAGTGAGGGTACGAACGTAGATCCTGGATACCATGGTGAGGGTACGAACGTAGATCCTGGTTACCATGGTAAGGGTAAGAACATAGATCCTGGTTACCATGATGAGGGTAGAAACATGGATCCTGGTTACCATGGTGAGGGTAGGAACGTAGATCCTGGTTACCATGGTGAGGGTAGGAATGTAGATCCTGGTTACCATGGTGAGGGTAGGAACGTAGATCCTGGTTACCATGGTGAGGGTACGAACGTAGATCCTGGTTACCATGGTGAGGGTAAGAACGTAGATCCTGGTTACCATGGTGAGGGTAGGAACATAGATCCTGGTTACCATGGTGAGGGTAAGAACGTAGATCCTGGTTACCATGGTGAGGGTAAGAACGTAGATCCTGGTTACCATGATGAGGGTAGGAACGTAGATCCTGGTTACCATGGTGAGGGTAGGAACATAGATCCTGGTTACCATGGTGAGGGTAGGAACGTAGATGCTGGTTACCATGGTGAGGGTAGGAACGTAGATCCTGGTTACCATGGTGAGGGTAGGAACATAGATGCTGGTTACCATGGTGAGGGTAGGAACGTAGATCCTGGTTACCATGGTGAGGGTAGGAACATAGATCCTGGTCACCATGGTGAGGATAGGAATGTAGATTCTGGTTACCATGATGAGGGTACGAACATAGATCCTGGTTATCATGTTGAGGGTAGTAACGTAGATCCTGGTTACCATAGTGAGGGTACGAACGTAGATCCTGGTTACCATGGTGAGGGTACGAACGTAGATCCTGGTTACCATGGTAAGGGTAGGAACATAGATCCTGGTTACCATGATGAGGGTAGAAACATGGATCCTGGTTACCATGGTGAGGGTAGGAACGTAGATCAAAGTTACCATGGTGAGGGTAGGAACGTAGATCCTGGTTACCATGGTGAGGGTAGGAACGCAGATCCTGGTTACCATGGTGAGGGTAGGAACGTAGATCCTGGTTACCATGGTGAGGGTAGGAACGTAGATCCTGGTTACCATGGTAAGGGTACGAACGTAGATCCTGGTTACCATGGTGAGGGTAGGAATGTAGATTCTGGTTACCATGGTGAGGGTACGAACGTAGATCCTGGTTACCATGGTGAGGGTAGGAACATAGATCCTGGTTACCATGGTGAGGGTAGGAACGTAGATGCTGGTTACCATGGTGAGGGTAGGAACGTAGATCCTGGTTACCATGGTGAGGGTAGGAACATAGATGCTGGTTACCATGGTGAGGGTAGGAACGTAGATCCTGGTTACCATGGTGAGGGTAGGAACATAGATCCTGGTCACCATGGTGAGGATAGGAATGTAGATTCTGGTTACCATGATGAGGGTACGAACATAGATCCTGGTTATCATGTTGAGGGTAGTAACGTAGATCCTGGTTACCATAGTGAGGGTACGAACGTAGATCCTGGTTACCATGGTGAGGGTACGAACGTAGATCCTGGTTACCATGGTAAGGGTAAGAACATAGATCCTGGTTACCATGATGAGGGTAGAAACATGGATCCTGGTTACCATGGTGAGGGTAGGAACGTAGATCCTGGTTACCATGGTGAGGGTAGGAATGTAGATCCTGGTTACCATGGTGAGGGTAGGAACGTAGATCCTGGTTACCATGGTGAGGGTACGAACGTAGATCCTGGTTACCATGGTGAGGGTAAGAACGTAGATCCTGGTTACCATGGTGAGGGTAGGAACATAGATCCTGGTTACCATGGTGAGGGTAAGAACGTAGATCCTGGTTACCATGGTGAGGGTAAGAACGTAGATCCTGGTTACCATGATGAGGGTAGGAACGTAGATCCTGGTTACCATGGTGAGGGTAGGAACATAGATCCTGGTTACCATGGTGAGGGTAGGAACGTAGATCCTGGTTACCATGGTGAGGGTAGGAACGTAGATCCTGGTTACCATGGTGAGGGTAGGAATGTAGATCCTAGTTACCATGGTGAGGGTAGGAACGTAGATCCTGGTTACCATGGTGAGGGTAGGAATGTAGATCCTGGTTACCATGGTGAGGGTAGGAACGTAGATCCTGGTTACCATGGTGAGGGTACGAACGTAGATCCTGGTTACCATGGTGAGGGTAGGAACGTAGATCCTGGTTACCATGGTGAGGGTAGGAACATAGATCCTGGTTACCATGGTGAGGGTAAGAACGTAGATCCTGGTTACCATGGTGAGGGTAAGAACGTAGATCCTGGTTACCATGATGAGGGTAGGAACGTAGATCCTGGTTACCATGGTGAGGGTAGGAACGTAGATCCTGGTTACCATGGTGAGGGTAGGAATGTAGATCCTAGTTACCATGGTGAGGGTAGGAACGTAGATCCTGGTTACCATGGTGAGGGTAGGAACATAGATCCTGGTTACCATGGTGAGGGTAGGAACGTAGATCCTGGTTACCATGGTGAGGGTAGGAACGTAGATCCTGGTTACCATGGTGAGGGTAGGAATGTAGATCCTAGTTACCATGGTGAGGGTAGGAACGTAGATCCTGGTTACCATGGTGAGGGTAGGAACGTAGATCCTGGTTACCATGGTGAGGGTAGGAACGTAGATCCTGGTTACCATGGTGAGGGTACGAACGTAGATCCTGGTTACCATGGTGAGGGTAAGAACGTAGATCCTGGTTACCATGGTGAGGGTAGGAACATAGATCCTGGTTACCATAGTGAGGGTAAGAACGTAGATCCTGGTTACCATGGTGAGGGTAAGAACGTAGATCCTGGTTACCATGATGAGGGTAGGAACGTAGATCCTGGTTACCATGGTGAGGGTAGGAACATAGATCCTGGTTACCATGGTGAGGGTAGGAACGTAGATCCTGGTTACCATGGTGAGGGTAGGAACGTAGATCCTGGTTACCATGGTGAGGGTAGGAATGTAGATCCTAGTTACCATGGTGAGGGTAGGAACGTAGATCCTGGTTACCATGGTGAGGGTAGGAATGTAGATCCTGGTTACCATGGTGAGGGTAGGAACGTAGATCCTGGTTACCATGGTGAGGGTACGAACGTAGATCCTGGTTACCATGGTGAGGGTAAGAACGTAGATCCTGGTTACCATGGTGAGGGTAGGAACATAGATCCTGGTTACCATGGTGAGGGTAAGAACGTAGATCCTGGTTACCATGGTGAGGGTAAGAACGTAGATCCTGGTTACCATGATGAGGGTAGGAACGTAGATCCTGGTTACCATGGTGAGGGTAGGAACATAGATCCTGGTTACCATGGTGAGGGTAGGAACGTAGATCCTGGTTACCATGGTGAGGGTAGGAACGTAGATCCTGGTTACCATGGTGAGGGTAGGAATGTAGATCCTAGTTACCATGGTGAGGGTAGGAACGTAGATCCTGGTTACCATGGTGAGGGTAGGAACGTAGATCCTGGTTACCATGGTGAGGGTAGGAACGTAGATCGACTTGTAAATCGAGAGCTTTGCTCTTTGGCTCTGCTCTTTCAGTACCACAACGGACCGATGCAGCGTCGTAGTTATTGCTGACGCTGCACCGATCCGGTACATTGATCTTTCGTTAAACCAGATAGAGCTGTTTTAACATGAGAGAACCAAACCAGAAAAAAGGGAGAGAATAAATACCTTGTGGTAAATCAGAAGTTCAAAGTTATTTTTACAAAGTCTCATATCCGTCTTGAAGGTCTCAACTCACAACGTGTTAAAGAATTGATGTCACGTCAGACGACAGAGAGCCTTTTGGGAGTGCGTCGCACCTGCATGGCGGCACTTCTGTTCTTCTGCTCGCGCTCACCAGCCAGGCGTTGATAGAAATCAACACTCTTGTGTTGTCGTGTTGGTGGTTTCAGATGTTACACGCTTCTTAATGTAAACCCTTTACCGTATCCATCAAGACTTTAATTAATCGCCTTCCTACGTTGTAAGCTGCTCTGGTCTTATCATGCCAAAATAGTACATACATGATGAGGAAATGAGAAAAAAAATTCTTGGATGGCATACAATACACAAGGATCCATGTGGGTCTTTGAAGCCAAGCAAAGGCTTGACTGATATCTGTGCAACATAATCCAAATCACTGTGTAAACACCAGTGCCAGCATGTGAACACGTGACTGAGAGGCCTTCTGTCTCCCTGTGACACATCTTGCGTGTTCCAGTATTAGAATGCAGCCATTGGTCTTCTGCATGCAGACTTGACTTTCACCTCATAAGCATTATTTTATGCCTGAAGTGACACGGTGACTCATGCTTTACGTAACAAGCCCGTTGGAAGGGGTATCACTCATTAAAACGTGATAAACCGGATTTCAGAAAAGAGATTTACTGGGGAAAAAAAAAAAAATCAATTTCACTCATTGGGCTCACCCAAACATTTTATCCCGAAAACGTTCCCTTGTTCGCCTGATATGTTATTTTTGCTTTCCAACAGAAGACATTCATACAGAACCGGACAGGACATTGAAAACTGTGGTACCTGTAGGGACTGCGCCTGCATCATCTACAGGTACGTCGGGTGAAAACCTCGGATTTTCACCTTTTTTTTTTGCATTTTTATCAACCTAGTTTTGTTCGTGTGAGCGATGAGAGCGCGGAGCATTTCTCGGTCGTGTGCATCACGCTGTCATTTCTCATCACGTCAGTTTTGGAGGTTGGGTTTTATGGCTTTGCTAGGATAGTCATTCTGCTCTGGGAGACGGCATTTTTGAGTACAGTAACTCTAAACATGGTTGCATGTTAGATTACTGAACACAGTTATTAAAGATGTATTAAGACTTATCAAACACATCCTCTTGATCTCTATTTAATGAGGTGAACGACTGCACGGATGGACCCACTCCACTTGAAACGCGTGAATATACAACTGCATAAATCATTTTATTCCGGGATTTAATCTGAAATAATTTATTAAACAGACTTTTGCACTTTACAGAAGACTCTGACCCCCCCCCAACCGCCACCCCCCCTCACCACCACCACCACCATTCTACTAATTAAAGAAAGGGGGATCTTGTTTGAACGTGATTCCCACATGTTTTTATATTTAATTGGTGGTTTTCTTTTTTTTATTTATGCATGTTAGAAAAATCTACGAGCTCTCCCATCCACTATTCGGCTACCATTTGAAGGCCAGGATGTTCTTAGCCGTGGATTTTGTTCTCTGTTAGAATGTGTCACATTCTAAAGTAAGCAGAACGTGCTTTACAGCCGCAGACTCGGGTAATGCTCTCCTTCACCTCACTTTTTTATCAAAAACATCAAGGGATATGAAAGAATTTGCGCTCGACCTTCTGGCTCAAGTGTGTTGTGCACACGTCTAACAGACGAGAGTGAGTGGGGAGTGAGACGAGGATGGAATTCAGAATAAAAACATGGGAAATTCAATAAATGTATTTCTACCATTTTTTTAGGGAAAAAATCTCATTTTGGGGCGGCGCAGTGACTTAGTGGTTAACAAGCAACAAGGTTGGGGGTTCAAGTCCCGGGTGGGGACGAGGCTTAAAACACTGGTCTTTCTGTGTGGAGTTTGCATGTTCTCTCCATGTATGCGTGAGTTTCCTCCCACCCTCCAAAAACATACATGTTAGGTTGATTGGCTGCTACATGATTGCCCCTAGGAATGAGTGTGTGTGGCCCCACAACAGACTGGCAACCTGTTTGGGATGTACACTGCCTTGCTCTGGGACCCCCGTAACCTTGGTAGGAATAGATGGCACAGAAGACATACATCTCATTTTGAGCTAACAAAAAATTTCATCTTTAAATGAGATATGCTATGAGATAAAATTAAAGGCAAACTTATTCGCACCGCTGGGATTTGGACATAAACACGTGTTGCCATACACACTACCCGCCAACAGTAAGAGGAGCATCTTGCATGAGCGTGTTTGGTGCTATTTTACTTTTTATGCTTTTTAGCTGCTGAATTTAGAGCCCCCCACATAGGAGGACAGTCACAGACTGAGAGCTGGGATGACCTAGTCTGGGAGGTTAGTGTCTAAATACGTAATTAATACTTTATAACCTGAACCCCACATCTCTTAGTCACCTCCCTCTTGTCACTTTACTATCTTTATTATTTTTTATTATTTTCTATGACATTGCACTACTTTTCTTTTTCTTTCTGAGAACTCTGTTTTGTTAAAATGATTTTTATTTATTTTATTTTTTATTGTATTTTTATCTTATATTTTTGCACATCTGTATCAAAGCAAGTTCCTAGTCTCTGATATTCTCATTGACATGACAATAAAAGCATTCTGATTCTGATTCTAAAGCTAGCCAGCAGTTTTGGGTTTTGTGCAGCGAGGTTTAGCTTTAGTAGTGCTTACGTTTTTTTCAGACAGTAACAACAAACTGACAGTAATTTAAATCAAATCAAACTTCATTTATAAAGCACTTTTCATACATAAAATGTAACACAAAGCTAAAAACCCAACAAAAGCAAAATAAGTCCCCCACCTACAGATACAAAACCCACTAAAACCCAAACTAAAAATCTGTCGTAGGAAATCAAATTGAGCAGAACCAATGGGACGGACTCATGCTAGCAGTAATGATGTCTTATTTTAAACAGTCAGTGAGTCCAGATACATGGGTGTAATCATCACCCCGTGAAAACACTCCACTCCGTTAAGGTGTGCATTACAACAAGATTTATCTCCGTTTTAAACGATTAAACTGAAAATCTTGTCAAAGAAACAAATACACGCAAGAATGTTGCGATAAGAGGGATGAGTAAAGCGCTTAGCTCCGAAGCGCTGCCCTCATCCATAAAAAATGAATGTAAACAGCTAAGAGGCATCATAGAACAACATTTATGTCATCAATCTTAGAAAACACAACTTCATTAACGAGCTCGTATCCATCATCCCTCTTTCTAATTGTGGTGTGGAACTGGGAAAAGTGACACGTCCACACCTCAGACTGATTGCTAACCAACCAGGTCATTTATTATTCATTGCAATGCTAATCAGGTGTTCTCCATCGATGGAACACGTCTTCCAACCCGTCACAAACAAGCAATTTTACAGCTGAAGGTCCTTCTCGCCAAAACCACATAAATGCTTCTGTCAAAGTACTAACTTAGTCTTTTTGCGGTCAGTAATTTATTCATGCCGGATATGCAAATCTCTTTTTACCCCCCCGAAAAAAAAACACAGAACACAAGAAAAACGGAGCAAGAGAACAAGAAGAAAAGCAGTTGCAGATAAGAGAGATGGAAAACGAAAAAAGAAATGGATCCATAAATAAATAAAAGGGATCTGAGGAAAACGATCTGAGATTTGGAGATGAGCATAAAGACAAAAAAAGGCATGGGGAAAAAAAAAACCCCACAAAGGAGATGATTCATTTATAAACCGAGCAGAGTCTCATCCCGACATCAGAAAAAAAAAATCACTGTGAAACTACGATGGTTCCTCATCTTAAAAAACAAATGAGATGTGTTTTTTTTTTTACTGTATCATCATATATTCCATCCCAAAAGACAGTTTGGAAACATTCTACTTAACATCAAACTGAAACGCTTATACCGAAAAACATATTTTACAGGTCAAAAAGGGAACGTCTCACTCCATCATTTGTCAGGCTTCTTTTATGTGTGACGGAGGATTTTCTGACCTCCAAAAGGGAGGAGATTCACTTTTCTCTCAACCTCACAATGATCTGTGTTTTTTTTTTAAATTGGCATCAGTTTAAAGAAAGGTGAAGATAAAATGCAGTAAAGACGTAAAAGAGGGATGGGAGAGTCTCGGAATCTGACAAGGCAGATTTCATCAATTAAAAAAAGCTGCTTGAAATCCTTTAAAAGAAACCACACCGCTCGCCTCGCAAATCATACACGATTAAATTCAGATAAAATGAATTTCACATGAAGCTCGTTTATCCTCGTCCAGTAAATCCAATCCCCTAAAAATATTAAGTAGATGAATGTCGTGGGAAAAATATAAATTTAAAGCTATAAATTTTGCATTGATTAGTTTCTACGATGCAGTCCACTAAGTTCCCCCCACATCTGGCATTTATGTCAATCTGGACCTGCCATGACTGCCCAGGACACCAAGCCTGCCCAGATTGGGTACCAGCCACAACTGCTCACTCAATTATTGGAATCTTCGCTTTTACGGATTGTTAGCTTGATTGATTACCATGCAGATCCAGGTGGACGCTTGTACGTGACGTTCCTCCATCATCTCCGTTTGCGGACTGGTTGCTAATTCTTCTATGGACTCTGATTTGGCTGCTGATGCATGCGATCCCTGACCTAGTAGAGGGGTGGCGCCAGCCTGGCCATTCCACAACAAAGGTTTTCTTTACAAACCTATTTTACCATAAATAAATTCACAGACAGATTAATTCACCACTGGATTAATTCGGTATCCCCTAATTTATTGTTCCTTATCGTGAGTGGGGCTGGGGTCAGTGAACAAGTACCATCACAGCATCTGTTGTCCCCACCAGTCTGTTTAAAGTGGCTGTAAGTGTTGGCACGCTTCATCTCACCCAATCAGGCTCTTTAGCTGTCACTGCATGTTTGTGAAGATGGTAAATTGCTTCCTTTTGGTTCTTCGGCTTGTCAGTTTCAACTGATTTAAAAAGAGAAGAATCCCAGAAAGCACTCTTCTAGTTTTCATCTGTTTTAAATTTGATTTGCTCCAGTTAAAGAAAAATTGGTGGGAAAAACAAATTTATATGATGGTTTCTGGGAAATAAAATAACACTTTAATAGCTGAGGTACCCCTTTTTAAACGATGTGGGACTGTGAGGTACAGCATTCCTTATTTAGTTAGTCGTTACCACGTTGCAGCGTTTAATCTCCATATGGCTTAGATTCTGTAACGTTGCATATTCATTAATTTACAGAAACCCAGAATGGTCGTTAAACACACACTTTAAAGGCGTTTGTTTTTTTTTTGTTTTTTTGGTCTGTTTTATTTTCTGCCGATTGCTTCTCTGCGTTTTTGTTGTAATTAATACCTGATGTTTTTATTAAGCTTTTATCTGTTTAACTAAAACATTTCAGGTCTCTAAATATGTTAAATATATTAAATACACATATCTATAGATAGACATTTCATTTTTATGAAAATATTTTTCAATCATTTCTATAGGGGTTTCACACAAAATCAAACATTTTAAAAAATGATTATATCAGTGCATAAATTTTATAGTTTAAAAACAAAAGAAAAAATTCAGGTGAAGCTAACATCAAACAAAACCTACAAAGTCAGTCAGCTTCTTAACACCAGGACTGCCGCGTTCTAAATTTACCTGCAAGTGCCATGACCGTCAATGTGACGCTTATGTAATTATTCATGTTTTGCGCTGCTTTATTTTATAAATAAACTTTTAAACCACTCAATTTTTAAAGTAATTATAATAATAAAATGTTAAATATTTTTAAAATCTAGAATAAAAAAGCAAACACCAAAGTAAAAGGATCTAATTTGTCAATAGCCTACTTTTTTGCGCTGCTGCTTAAAAAATGTCTGTGTTAAAAATTGACTGTAGGCTTTAATTCCAATATGTTAACCTGAACTTTCAAGACTTATCTAGAAAACATGGCCGACTTTATTCAGACTCTCTTCATGGTGTCTCTTCAATATTATCTCACTCAACCTTTCTAAAATGTTTCTGTAATGCGTCAGAGTCCTCCTTGTCTCTCTCCACAAATATAAACACACACACTAACTTTTGTGTGGCCATAACAATGTATTTATTGCCATAGCAACATACCAACAACTTCCCGCAGAAGATGTGCCGATGCGCCCCAGTTATAGAAGATAAAACACTTATAGATTTTGAAATGTTCATGTTTAAAACACAAAAAACACATCATAAAATAGAAAACATGTTTATATTAAAAGTTGTAAAAGGTCAGCCTCCTAGGTTGTTTTATTTATTCTAATTAGCATATTAAAGTGACGTGGAGTCAAATTGACGGCTGTGGTGGTCCGAGTGTTGCAGAGGGTGCCAGAGCCCATCCCGGCTGATTCAAGGCGAGGGGCAGAGTAGACCCCAAACAGGTCACCAATCTGTCGTTGAACCTATAAAGTTTGATACTAAAATGATAAATAAAGATAAAAACAAACACACACTGATTATTGCTGTGGTTTTATTTGTGTGTTAAGAGTATAAACATTGAAGAAAAGGGGGCAACGCTGTTTTCCAAAATCATCATCTTAAGAAAAGAACTCCTGCCCCACTTTTATACATATTTATTTAAATCTACAAACAAACAATTAAAGAATTAAAAAGCAGGCAGTAAATAATAATCTTTCAAAATAAAGCTGTTATAAAACATGTATATTTAAAGTGTGTTTGCACACGGCTTTTGTTCTGCGGATAATCAGGAGAGTTTTCAGGGCATCGTTTGTATGGAAATGCTAATGACTCTTTGAGGATGCAAATGCACTGGAACATTTTGGATATTTAGTTCCAAACAAAACTCACACACACACACACACACACACACACACACATACACACAAAAAAAAACCCTGCTTCATTGGTTTTGGCTTTTGATTTCCAATACAGGCAAATGTATGTGTTGGAATTCATGGTGGACGTTGGGCATATTTAGCACAGGGGAAGTGTGAAGCGGGTTTGATGTTTGGGCAGGAGCGTTCTAACATGATTCTTGTTCTCTGTTATTGTTTTCACAAAAAGTAAATGTGATGCGTGAGGTCTAACAAGCAGCTGTTGCTTAATCCTCCAGACATGTATGGAGAAAGCGGGCCAATTGGTTCCATATTCTCTTGCTTTGTTGCAGTAAGTGTTGCCAATCCAATCTGTCAGGTTTTTTTTCTCTGTTTAGCACATGATTATGTAAAAATACGCTAAAAAATGTTCCTTCCTTTTATTTTTCTCATTTCTGGGATCCGGCAAGTTTTTTGGGGCCTTATTTCACGGTAATATTTTTTCTTCTTCACTTCTATTAAATGCTGACCTGCAACAGACTAGTGACCTGTTCAGAGTGTACCCTCCATCCCGCCTGGAGCTTGGCAGGATAGAATCCGGCATCTCAGCGATTCGGTTGGGGGTAGCAGTTCAGAAGATAACTAAATTTGAACTTCCCATTGTATGGCATGCATTAGGCCGGTGTGGAGAGAGTTTTGCTCTGCAAGGGTTGGCACATTCCGACCCTACAAAGCTTTATTTTTTTATTTTAAATGCTTTACATTCAAAATGTCCGTGCTTTTTGTGCTTCTTTTTGCTGGACCTGACAGGGATTTCTGAGGAGAGGGACAGGGTGGAAAGAAGTGAAAAAGAAGAGGAATAGGGTTCAGAAGAAGAAGAAGAAAGGGGGATAAAGTGAAAAGAAAATCTGAAGTTACAGTATTCAGGATCACGACCAACCTGCTGGATCTAAGAAGAAAAAAAAAGTACAGACAAGAGATTAAACCAGTGATAAAACTGACAAACACAACAAAACCTTCTATAGCAAATGATGTACAACACTAACACATGTTACTAGAGCTATAATAATATTGGTTGGAAGCAAGGAACATAGCGGACAGTAAACAGTGTGATATGGTGTGCGAGTGTGAGTGAAAGTACATGCGTGCTGCCGGTCCTGAACCACTAGGGCCTCACCAGCCCCAAAAGACTGAAACCAGGGAGACAGAGACACACGCAGCCCGAGCCCACGCTCATCCAGATCGCGGGACTCCAAGGCCGAGCCGAGGAGGCTGCCCACCCAGGCAGGAGCATAAGAGATACCCCTGCTTGGGACCCCAAGCACTAAGGGGCTTGGGCATCCCCGATGCAAGGTCCCCCAGGTTACGGAGCAGATGTGGCAATCGTATCCCCGAGGCTGCAGGCGAGCCCAGGGGTACCA
Organism: Neostethus bicornis; assembly: GCA_902685375.1. Lineage (NCBI taxonomy): Eukaryota > Metazoa > Chordata > Actinopteri > Atheriniformes > Phallostethidae > Neostethus > Neostethus bicornis. The sequence goes on along the minus strand of CACRXE010000001.1, from coordinate 6,294,730 downwards.
AGCACTCTTTCTAATAGAAGCCTACCCCTGTTTTTTTCTGAAACTTGATTACAGCGAAGCTTAGTTCGACAAAAATAAGTTTTCCGTGTGCAACTTTAGCTCAAGTCTGACATGTCGTTATCCTTTTAAATAATCCTAATAGCACCACCACGCATGTGCAGCTTGTACTCATATCGTATCGTTCCGTTCCATCATCTTCCGCTTGTTCCAGGGTCGGGTCGCGGGGGCAACAGCCTCAAACGGGCAGCCCAGGCCTCTCTCACCGGTATTGTACTGAGCCAAAATGTTTTACCCTGCAGCTTTTTTTTTGCAAGTAGCTTATTTGTCCTGCCCCCTGGGGGTGTGCACGACACAATATAAATCACATTGGAGGCTATAAATACAGTGTAAAATTCATTAAGTTGGCAAAGCAAGTGCAAATTTTTTAAAGTTTTTATTTTGGTGCAGTAACATAGAAAGAGAACTCGCTGTTCTGAGAGGAGACTGAGGGTGAGCAGAGCACCTGAAACCTAAACACTTCCTGCTTACGTTAGAATGTGGGTGTTGTGGAAAACAAATTCCGTGGCCAAATAACGTCCTGCCGTTCATCTAAGAAATGTTGGATGGGAGAGATTGGAAATGACTCAAACATGCATAAATGACGTTGAAAACTTCTGTTGGGATTTTGATGTTGGAATTACTTTCAAATCTGTTAAACCAGCTTTTTGGAATTTTTAGTATAATACCCATCTTTAACATTGAATTGAATATACTTTATTGATCCCCGAAGGGAAAATTGAGTGCTGTAGTGTAAACACCTTGATGCCCCATTGCCACCAGCATTCCAGTTCGGTCGCGCTACATTGTGTTCAACCTGGCAACCCAAAAGCTGAATTTCAGAATGGGCCACAAACCCTGGCCATAGTGAAGAACACCAAACTGTCCTCTCTGTATTTCACTGGGTCGAGTGTGTGCCTCCTGTTCCTCAAGGGAGCAACTGGACGTGTCCATGGAAAGCATATATGTAGTACATCGTTCCGTAGCTAAAGGTAACTTAAAGTAGTGTAACTTTTAGAAGCACTACTATAGCAATACAAACATTACATTTTTATCTCTGTAATTAGAAGTATATGATGTATCACAGTAACTTCCCCGACACTGCATATGCCAGGGTGAACGGTGACGTTTCAGGGTGGGGTGGGAGCTTCCTAACGTCATTCTTTGATGCTAGCATGATAAAAGCTATGGATTCACATTGGGGAGAGCTCGAGACAAACATTTTGTGACATCGCCTACAGTAACAACTCATCACTCCTCATTTTTCACACACCAATCATGATTCAGTGCTTCCTGACGCACATCTCTACTGACACTACACCGCCTGACATGCCACAGAGTGAGTTGGTGGAGCGAAAGAGACTGTGAAGACTGGACAAAGCAGGACAGATTAACCAAACATCTCCTTTTCATCCACACCAAGTTTGGCATCTAGTCTTCGGAATTTTCCACTTATTTTGTCTTTATTAGCAGTGAAACAAGTAAGTAGAGGGACATGAGTTATGTGAACAATAAAGAAATGGATGTTTTTATATCATAAGGAGTTCCACCCATTCCAACATGAGGACTTCAGACAGGTAGATAAGGGACACCTGGTGAAGGAGTTACAAAATCAGGACCAGCCTTTAGTTTGGTGTTGCCGGAACTTTGAGAAGAAAACAGAATACTCAAAAAGCCCCATCACCTGATGCTTATTTTATGCTTATATTTGGATGTTATTAGACTGTGTTGTGGATGTTATTAGACTGAAAACTGAATCAACTCCCTGATGTTTACGCTCTGCTCACATTTCATTGGATGATCTCCCAAGGTCTGATAAGCCAAAGGAATTCTCTCAAACTGTAGACCTGAATTAATGATTTTCAAAGATGGCAGGTCTTACCAATGATGTGTTCATCTACACGTGACGACTGACCGAGATGATGTCCAAACCACCAAGAGGAAGTCATCAAATGACTTGCTCAAATGTTTAAAGTGGTGAAGACGTACGACCCAGACACTCAGTCAAGTTCAACGGGTCTCTTGAGGGCAGCGGGGATTAAGTGCAGCTGGTAGCCAATCTGTGCAGGCAGTGTTGTTTTCGTCAACAATAAGGACAACCAAATGATTTCGTTGACATGGCTTTTTTTTAATGATGATGACGTAACAATAACAAAACAAATGCGTCTATTTGGACTAAAATGTGATGAGATGTTTGAAAGTTTCTGTTGACGAGACAAAAATGTAACAAAATAGGCGTCAGATTTTCACATTTCTGCTAATTGTGCGTGTACTCTGTCTGTGAAAAGAAAAAGCCCAGCGGCTGCATTCTGTCCCTAACAGTGGCACGCCCCCCACAATACTGCATGTGCACAACGTCTGCTCTATGGAAAGCCATTCAGGCCGCTAGATACACGTACATGATCTAGCACACCAAATGTTAAAACTAATGCGCTAAATTCCAAATCTAGTGACTCTAGCGTAACACACCTGCGGTCTGGAGAAAGTCACACACCATGGTGGCAACAGCAACAAAGGAGCTTGGTGGTCGGAAACGACGCGATGGTCTATGGGCATACATTTTATATAACCAATCAGAGAATAAAACGGAATGCATTGTTGTGGGAGACAAATGTAAATGTGGACACAAAAAAGGTGGAAAGAAAACCACTAATCCCAAGTGGCATCTAAAAACTCATCACCCTGATTCATGCCAACGTAAGTCCTTTTAGGGTCAGGCTAAATCTAACTCCTCTTTAAAACTCAGCAGGGTGGTCTTTTCATTTTTTTTAATAACCTGGACCATTCTCAGCCACAATTGTTAAAGTAAGAATATTTGATGTTCTTTGCTTTTTTAAAACGAAAACTAGACTAAAACTAGTTTGAGTTTTTGTCGACTAAAACTTTACTAGAACTAAAAGATATAGAAATGACTAAAATGTGACTAAAACTTAAATTAATTTTTGTTCCAAAGACTACGACAAAAACTAAAACTCAAATGGTTGCCAAAAACAACATTGTGGGCAGGCTTGTGTCTTTGGCAGGGGTACTAAACTTGGCAATCGCCAGATGTGGGGGAACAAACAAGGAAAAGTCTCCATAACAACAGATGATCTGACAGAGCTATGAAAAACACCAGGGCTTATATAACAGGAGCAAAGACGAGACACAGATGCAAACATTAGGGACATTAGGAAACCAGGTGTGAAGAATGAGAAGGGGTCAGAACAAGGAAGAAGAAGAACGTGCCAGGAACATGGAGGATAATGAAACCCCACCACTGCTTTCCTTCCCCCATGGATGGCATCACTTCCACTACTGCAGTCGTTTTTTTTGTAAATTGAGTCTGTAAATTTCTCACTCGTATGAAATCTCATTTCAAATATTCCACAACAACCTTTCTATTAGTCCCAGACTTCTGGTGTTGGGGGTACAAACATCTATAAATCTTGTTTTATGCACTCAGTGCGGGATACAAAACAATATTTGGATGTTATTAGACTGTGTTGTGAAACATCAAACATCGGGGTACAAAAGTTTGCGTTCCGAATTTGATCCACAGAAGCATAAATTAAAAGTTGTTGTTGTCGTACCATATTTTTTTTCTCGTTGATATCCGACAAGTTTTTGAAGGTCGTCTTTTAGGCTTTCGTTGGATTAAATAAAGATGAAAAGCGATAAGTTTGGACTGACCGATCTGACAGTCCCAACGCCGAGCATGACAACAGTTAACGTTTTCTCTGATAAGGTCTAAGTCCTGCTGACTTTGAACTTAACTTTATCTATCCATCCGCATGACTCAGAGATTTAACAACAAACAAGAAATCTCTTTCATCCAAATGCCAGATTTCTTAGCGATAACTAAAGGATCTAAACAAAGTGCTTTCTTTCTTGAAAACATTGAAGATTGAATTCTGTCGGTGAGACGTGTGACCGTGATGAGATAATAAACCTTAAAAACAGAAAACTTTTTACCAAGTATTTATTCCTGCCGTCTTTTGTTGGTCCTGAACAGGTGCACGGTGACACGGTGAGGCTGGGTTTTTGTAAAATATTTGACTGATGGAAGGATATTTTCTTCCATTAAACGCCCTGTAAACGAGTCTGACTCTTTATGCGTCTGTCAAACTGGTAAGAACCAAACAAAGGAGTGTGGGGATGTATTTTTAAACTGGAAAGAGGACTGTAAAGTGTCTCTGCTGTCACTCAAGTTCGTGTTAAGTGCTGTTAGCTGCGACGCACGAAGCCCCTATTCATGCTACCTTTGTCCCCCATTATGTGTCTTCGTTTCCCTCACATCTCCAGAGCACGACCTCTCAGCTTGGGCTCAAGTTCTCTTTCACCGACTATGAATCACCTTTCCCGTGTGGCACAGAGGGGCCACGTCGTCCGAACTCTGAGCTACAACCACTGAAAGCTTCTCATTGTCCTGGTTTTTATCTGGAGAAACATGCCATTTTACAAAGCTCGGAAAAAAACATGGCATTTCTATTTGCGCTTCCATTTTTTTTTTCATTCGGTCTGGTCAATAGAAATACATTTAATACCGAAACGGAATTGAGGAGAAAAGGTGCAAACCAGCCGGTCTTTGTGACGGAAAGAGAAGGAAAGAGGAGCACCATGAGAGATGAGGTGAGGTGGAAAGGTTACCTTGTCAGTGACTCATAACTTCAGTTTGATTCAATAAATCATCACCTGGTGCATTTTTATCTGGACAACCGAAAACCACGTCATAGTGAGCGAGCAAGCAGAAATTTGTTCAAAATAAATCCAAGTATCGGTGTAAAGAAAGCCGAACCCCCTCCAAAGCATGTTGATGTGTGTGCGAATTTTCATTGATCTTCCCATGTTGAGTCTTGTTGTTTCTGAAACGCTTTCTCGCCTCCGGTCTTTCATTAAACATTGACAGTTTTCTTCCCATTATCATATCAGCGAGAAAAAGAGACAACACCGAAGAGAATAACAGATGAGATTTGAAGGAGAAAAAAAAAAATCGAGATATGAGGAGTACATTTGTAGATAAAAAAGTTTAAGAGCAAGATAGAATCCATATTTTGTCCAGAAAAACCGATTGAATTTAAAGGCTGGTTCATCGTTTACAAATCACAAACATGTTCAAATTCTAACAAGATTCAAAGTTATTTGGAAGAAGATTGCTGTTGCTCGGCTGTAAAGCGTGTCCTTGTGTTGTTAGTCAGCTTCACATCTTTCATCCCACTTGTTGCTTTAGTCATGACGGCCCTGAGGTGAGAACGACAGCAAGAAGAAATCAATTATGACTCTTCGTTTTTAATGAAAAGTTTACATTTGCTAAGATTTTTACCCTCTGTATGTATTGAGTTGAAAATATTTTCATTAACCCCCGAGGTCCTTACACACCAAGTCAACAAACTGCCATCTGGAACATCTGGAGCATCAAGGAACATCTGTTTTGTCATGTGAAGTAACATCTGTACGGGAGGGGTTCAGACCAGACCATAAAGTATCATTATCTTCTGCTTGTCCTGGGTCAGCAGCCGAAGCTGTGAGACATGGTTCCCCCTGCAGATCCGGGCTGTCCTCTCAATGAGACCTCTCAAGCAGGGCCTTTGGGAGATATTTTAACCTGATGCCCAAACTATACCATCTGGCTCCTCTATAAGCAACAGCTCCAAGTCAAACCACTTTGAGATGTCAGAGCACCTGTGAAGGAAACTCTTTCTTTCATAGGTGAGGGTCGACATCTTTTTCACAAAACAAACCAATATGGCGGCAGCACGATGGCGCAATGGGTAGCACAGTGGCCTCACAACAAGAAGGTTGGGGGTTTGAGTCCCGGGTGGGGACGAGTCTTGGAACACTGTCCTTTTTGTGTGGCGTTTGCATTTCTCCCCGTGTATGCTTGGGTTTTCGTCCGAGTACTCTGGTGTCCTGCATGCTAGGCTGATTGGCCACTACTTCATTGTCCCTAGGAATGAGTGTGTGTATGGTTGTATGTGTGTGGCTCTGCAACAAACTGGTGACCTGTTCGGGTTGTACCCTGGCCCTCGCCTCGAATCAGCTGGAATGGGCTCGAGCACCACCCGCAACCCTGAAAGGGAAAGACGGTGAAGAAAGTGACTGACAAATCAATATGGCTTCCTAATCACTTTGAATGCCGCAGCAATCTGCCTCTCAACTTCTTTTTCTGTCTTTCCCTCATTTGTAAACAGGACCCCAAGAAACTTGAAGTCTGCTCCTTTTGGAACAGAACCTACTGCATTATTGGGTTTGACTTTCAGGCGGACCCTTCTCTTAAGAACTTATTTTCTTATTTGGAAGGAAAAGACCTAAACAGGAAGGCCTAGGGCAGGAGTGTCAAACTCAGGTCCTGGAGGGTCGGGTTCTCCATTTCACTTTATGTGTATCAGCTGTATTGAAGGAGGAACACATGGAAAACCTTCAGGACACCGGCCCTCCAGGACCGGAGTTTGACACCCCTGGCCTAGGGGTATGTTCTTCTTCTTTTTTTTTTGGCATTTTCCTTCAAGGGGCGCCATAGCAAGTCAGTTTCTTCCATCTAACCCTATCCCACGAACCTCCTCTTTGGTCTTCCTCTAGTCCTCTTTCCTGGTGGTTCCAAATCCAGCATCCTTCTTCTGATGTACTCTCTCTCTCTCCTCTGTACATGTCCAAACCATCTCAGTCTGACCTCTCTGACTTTAAAACCTCTAACATGTGCTGTTCCTCTGATATGACCCATCTTAATTCAGGAACACCGCCTCCAATATCTCTTCATGTGAAGAATTATTTGCCGATATAAAGGATTTATCCCTGACGTCAACATTTTTCTGTTGGTTCTGTTTGAGTGTCGTTAGTTCTACAGATGAAACAAACTTTGACTAGCTTGGGAAAAAAAGTGTCTCTTCTTGATTCCTCGGTCTGTAACTCCAACAGGGGATGGGTGTGTCTTGTAAGACAAGATTCAGCGACTACTTTGTACTAGTGTTTACTTGATTGCTTTATTTAAGTTTTCACGTGACACCTATTTGTTATTTCCATTGTTTCAGGCTGTTGAATTTTACACCGCCTCCTTGTGGCCAGGAGACTCATGACCTAATAATAATGTATACTATATTGATTCCTCAACAGGGAAATTTATGTGCTGCATTACACCACAGCAGGCTGTCACAACAGCACCAATGATGGGAGGAATGGGAGGTTAGGTGTCTTCCCCACGGACCCTTAGACATGAACTCAGTGGGATTTGAACCTGTGATCTTCCGGTTTACTTCTGGTCTGAAGGAAAACACGCAACTACTGAGCCACCGCCTCAGTGACCTACCTACTCCATACACTTGGCACAAACGTTTGCAATTCATTTATCACCATATTTTAGTGACTTTGTTCAATCCAGTGATGGATGAACGGTTTAGAAAATGATTAAATGAATATATTTTTCAGTATCTTCTCACAGCCTTAAACAGAAGATAAAAACTTTGGAATTACGTTTAATCTGCATATTTTTTTATATGAATTTCTTTTTTATTGTTATCAATCTTTTACTACGTCATCTGGAAGATCTACATGCAATTTTTTTAAAATTGTCTTAATACTACAGTAGGACCGCCGCAGCGACAATTTAACTGCACATGACTTTAATATGCTAATTAGAATAAATACAACACAACCTAAGAGGTTGACCTTTTATGACTTTTAATATAAACATGTTTTCTATTTTATCATATAGTTTTTGTGTTCTAAAAATGAACATTTCAAAATTTATAAACATTTTATCTCCTCTAACCTGCTGCACCCCGCAGCAGCTGAGAGGAAGCACACATTGGAAGTTGTTGCTATGGCAACAAACACATTGCTATGGCTATATATAAGAGTGTGTGTGTTCATATTTTTGGAGAGAGACAAGGAGGACTCTGACGACAGTACAGAAACATTTTTAAAAGTTTCAGTGAGATAATATTGAAGAGACACCTGAATAAAGTCAGCCATGTTTTCTAGATAAGTATTGAAAGTTCAGGTTAACATATTTGAATATAGCCGATAGACAATTTACAACGAGGACATTTTTGAAGCAGCAGCGCGAAATGCGGGGAAAATGTAACCTATTGACGAATTAGATCAATTTACTTTGGTGTTTGATTTTTTATTCAAGGTTTTAAAAATATTTAACATTTATCATTATTATCACTTTAAAGATTGAGTGGTCTAAAAGTTTATTTATGAAATAAAGCAGCGCAAAACATGAATAATTACATAAGCGTCAGATTGACTGTCATGGCACTTGCAGGTAGATTTAGAACATGGCGGTCCTTGTGTTAAAGAATCATTCTGTAACTTCTAAAACATCACGATTTATACATGCTGCTGAAAAAACAAAAACAAAATAAAAACAAGTAGTGTGAAACTCACTCCCTGAGCTTTCAAAACCAACTCAGGCACCAGTCAATCACCAGCCAGCCTGCGTTTCTTTTTTCTGATGTTTTAAATCACCAGGTTGTTCAGAACTGACAGGAAACTGATCTGAGCACAATATTTATCTTCCTATTGAGTCCAATGGAGACCTCCTTCCAGATCAAAACCAGTGCAAAGACAAAAAGGACAGAAGAATAATTGCTGTGGTGTTCTCATTTTCTCTGAATATGAGAGGTCTCTGTAAAAAAGATTTAGATTTGTGACCTTTCGCTAACTGCCCTGTCAGGGCTTCCAGACCTGTATGGATTTAAATGTTTCACTATCAGTGTGTGGGTGCACATGCTTACTGGCTTCCTTGTGGATGAAGCTGATAATGGAGCAGTAGTGTGTGTGAAATGTGTAAAGGGCAGGGTACGCAGTTCTTCTGCAGTAATCCATCTTTACTTCAGGGCTGAACTGTGGAGCAAAAGCCAGAGAAGAAATTCACCGTCGGTACGACTCGTGTTTATATAAAATCATTACGATGCCGTGTTTAGTCAGTGGGAGAGTGATGAGAAAAACAAAGCGTCTTGTTTACATTTAAAAGCACTTCTTCTCGTCTGAGGTCATTCTCTCAGAAATGTTCTGTTTTTACCAACGTGTTTGTGTCCACTGGAAAATTTGTTTATGCAAGGAAATGACAGATTTAAACTCGGGTGTGAAACGAAGGAAGAGGGTGACACAGCGAGGGAACGAGGGAGAGCGAAAACTCTTCTTCATGCTGTTTGGCAAAGATCACCAAGCCGAAATCACGCCAGCAGAGAGAGCCAGATGGTGCCCATCACCATTGTGCATTGTCTTTTAAAGAGGAGAGAGAGATCAGGAGTGGCATGTGCAAGAAGGAAACATGTGGATGAAGTGCCACATAAAGACCGAGTATCACACCCACCCATAAAATCCAGCCCTAAAGCTCATCGACACACACCCACACGCAGTGTTCCTCTGTCGGTACCAGAGACAGCCAACAAAAGAAGAATTAAACGCAGACCAACAACCTGAGATCTTTTAAAGTGGTGGGTTTTTGTCTGGTGATGATTAGGTTTATATAGATGGTACCAGGTGTGATGTGTGATAGAAGAGTTTCAGCTAAAATGGAAGGGAAAATGTACAAAAGCATGGTGAGAGCAGCCATGTTGTTTGGTCTAGAGCATGGGTGGGCAAACTTTTCAGTACGCGGGCCACATTGAGTTCTAACATTTGACCAGCGGACCGGAACAGGATCAGATGGGGGGCATGCCATGGTAACCACTAGATTAGACCCATAGAATGATGCGCTAGATTCTAAACAAACGTGCTAAATGTTGCATCAATAAATAAATAAATATTTTACTCTATTCATCTCTCACCGGAGAAATTTGTTTGCTGCACTACTACGCCGCAGCAGGCTGCCGCCGACGGCGCCAATGGTGGAAGAAACAGGGGGTTAGGTGTCTTCTCAAAAGACCCTAGATGTGCACTCAGTGGTATGCAAACCTGCGAACTTCCGGTCCGCGGCCGAACACTTTAACCACAGAGGCGCATTAAATTTCAAATCTAGCGGCACTAGGTCTGAAATCTAGTGCGATGGCGCTTAAAAACGTGCATTTAGCGGCGCTAGATTTGAAATCTACGCGCTTGATGTAACATTTTGTTTGTTTTAACATCTAACACGCTTGTTTATGTGTGCGTATTGGCCCCGATGACTTTCCATATCTGGGCCCACTGTTTATTTTGACAGCGTGCGCATCACAGAGACACACACATTTTAATGGGAACAGTGTTGTTGTTTTCTCAAAAGGCCAATATATTTAGAGTGCACCATCTAGTGAGGAAACATCAGAATTGCAGGAAAATAAAACATTGACATGGTTTATTTGCTTAATTTTTTCAAGTTCGGCAGGCCAGATTAAAGTGTTTAATGGGCCGCACATGGCCGCGGGCTGAAGTTTGACCATACCTGGTCTAGAGACAGTGGCACTGAGGAAAAGACAGGAAACAGAGACATATATAGACAGTGATGATCAATGTCCAAGATGCAACCAGTCACCTGCAACAATGGGTCACATGTTTTGGTCATGTACTGCTTTAGAAAAGCTCTGGAAGTCTGCTTTTGATTTTTTTTTTTTCACATCTTAGTGGGAGGAAAACAGATCCCAATCCATTCATCTCCACATCTCCGGGCTGAGGAGTCCCCCGTGTTTCCATCAGGATGAAGAACATCTATTGACTTCTTTAGATATTTAACTGTAGATTAGATTAAGCTAATATTTAAATAATAATCTTTGACACATTGGAAGCTCATCCCGGGGAGGGATCTCTCTTTCATGTGGATCCCCATGAGGTTTCTTATTTTTTCCCCACTGATGGGTTTTTAAGGAGTTTTTCCTCACCGAGAAGGAGAGTCTAAGTGCATAAATGTGCTAGTCTTGTTTAGTTAGCATTTGTTAGTTATTTTTCTTGTTGTGTATTTGTGTTAATACATTCCTCTTTTTCTTGTGAAGCCCATTGAGACGGAAATTCTGTGATTTTGGGCTATACAAATAAAACTGAATTGAATTGAATTCACAACAGTGTTTGGAGTTCTCCCGAGCAGACAGGATTTCAACTCACATCAAAAGAGAGACTGATCCTAGTGAATAGAAGGACAAACAACCTCCTTTTTTTATTCAGTGGGTCAGACAAGCTATGGCGTGTCTTTAAAATGAATACCTGAGGTATGGTAACTGGGGCTCAATAGAAAAACATTATAAAACATGGGTACTCCTCATTATGTACATTGAGGGTCTGCATTTACATTTACAGTAGGTTTTGTTATCTTATTTTTATAACTAGACAGTTTTAAAGTTGCCTTTTATGTTTATGTGTGAGTCTGTATAAAAAAAAGGAACATTTTAAACTAAAGTTTAAAAAAAAAAGAAAGAAATGCAACGTTTGCAGAAAAAAAAAGCTAATAAATACATTTAGTCCGTTTCCTGTCAGGCTTTTACTCTGAAATTCCCCTTCCTGAGCATGCATGACACAGTGTAAAAATCTCATTCAAGATAAATATATGGCCAAACACAAAAAGTTAGCAACACTAGTACATATTTGTTTGTATTCTTACTTTGGTCCATTCACATTAAAAAAACAGCACATCATGTTGAGGTAGGGGACTAAGCATGAGCAGAACATGTGCACTAAAACACTTCCTGTTTATATTAGAATATGGGCATGGCGGAAAACAAAATCTGTGGTGAAAAACAACCTGGGGTTCAAATTGTAACCGAATATTGAACAGAAGAGCTTTTAAAAAAGAAAAACAAGCCTCTCTTTAAACTCCAGCTGCCGTTCTGGACACTCTGTAAAACTGGTCCACTACGAGCTGGTGAAGAAAAAATACATCAATACTCGTCTTCCTCCTCGGTGCTCAAAGCATTTCACTCATCTCCATGGGAACAACTCATTTATTCTTTTTCAACAACTTTATTTCAAAAAGAGTAAAAACGTAGTGATTCGTTCTGTAATATTACTTCATTAATTTTATGGTGTTACAAACATCGTAAACCAGAGCTACGAAAAATCCACCCTACGCTTCCAAAGAAGTGGATTGAGTTGTTTTTTTTGTTCAGGGTTAAACCACCATCGTGCCGTCACACCCTTTTCTTTCACATTCCGACAGCTTCTTCTCTGTCAGAGCCTTCTGCTTCACTGGTTATCAGTCAATATCTCAATGGTGCCGAGGATGGACCTCTAAGGTGTGCAATCGGCCTTTACCTGGACTCTTTGAAGTCACTCTGGCGTACTTACAGCTTCTTTGTGATTGTAATTGTCAGATGAATGGCGGATAAACTTTATTTTGTGTCGAGAGCAAAACTCCGCAGAGCTTACGTGTTCATCATCACCGAGCTCTTGAGGAAAATTGATTGTGGGCGGGTGTTATGGGAAAATCCTGGCTTGAATGTCAGGACAGACTGGGTGAGCACACCTCATCACCATATGCTGCACTAAATTTGGCCTGCAACAGCCCCAGGAGGCCGAACAGTGAAATTTGCTCCAATTTTTTTCTCAGTAAACTCACTCAGCTCAACATAAATCTACACTGATTTGTGTTTAACCACTCTCAGACACTAAATCTGTGTTAATACTCAGACTTACACTTCAACTGAATTGAAATGACATGTTCAGCAGTTTATGGCCCCTAGTAACAGGGACTGTTAACCACTCTTCCTCAGAGTTTCCTGCCCAGTGATCCAGAACAAGTGTCCTATAGGCAAGCTGCAGATGGGAACCATTTGCTGCTAATGCCTTTTTTCTTTTGCAGAAATTGTGTCGTGCAGTTGATAGAATTCAAGGTTTAGCTCTCCATTCAAACTTAACAAGTTGTCTCTCTGTGCTCTGATTGGAGTTGCTATAGCTACGTCAGGTCAAACACGAGAAGTGAGAAAAAAAAAAAAAAAACATCTGTACATTTGTTTGAACTTTAAAGAACTAAATAAATAAATAATGGGAATGAATTAAAGTCAATCTTGTCTTAAACCGAGCGGAGACACTAGGTGGCGCCAGTCTGGCCGTGAATACTTTTTTTCCAATTCGTTCATCCACCCGTTCCGTCATCTTCCGCTTCTTCTGGGGTCGGGTCGCGGGGGCAACAGCCTCAAACGGGCAGCCCAGGCCTCTCTCACCCCGGCTGCATCCTCCAGCTCACACAGAAGGATCCCAAGTCGTTCCCCGGCCAGCCCCGGTCAATATTTTGTAATAAAAATCTCTAGTTTATTTTGATGAAGAGTTTTTCTGTGGCGAGCTAAACGTCTTCGTTGCATCAGGAAGGGGCGTGCATAAGTGGGCGTCAATGGATTTAAATGGGCGTATGCCCTCGAGCCAATCAGGAACTGAATAGATTGTACAATGGACGAACAAATTTGGAAAAAAATATTCGCAGCCTGGTCGGGGGAAGACAGGTCCTGTTTGTTCACCACAGCAAATTTGTTTGCTTTAAATCCTTTTTTTTTTGGTTCTCATCAATAATAGGTTTTCTAGCTTTAGTGTTTTTTTTGCACAAATTCCTCATTTTGTTTCCCAGTCGTTCAAATATGTTAGCAGAACCAATTTCTGTTCCAAATGACTTTACTTTTTCTATTCTGCCAAGTTGTTCAAGGGGAATTCACACCGAGATCGTTTGTTAGACTCGGAATGACTGGATTTAGCTCAGACAGGGGTGCAGCATTCTTTTAGTCCAAGTTTACTTTCACGCTGGCCTCATTCAAACAAACCGTGTCCCAATAAATAGATCTCTGTAAGAAGTTTAGCGTGTTCTCATTTCACATCTGACTGCAAACCATTTCTCCAGGACTGAGTCGGGTATTACTTGTTGGGTATAAACTCTTTGCGTGATAGTCCGCCTGCTGGATTTGATTCAAAGGAGACCTTCATTTGTCGGGGCAGCAGTGGCCAATTTTTTGCTCCACATCAGAGTATTTCTGCACATTAACTTACTCTTAAAGGAAACTGATTTCTCAACCAAATGGAATAAGATTTAAACACATTGACTGAAAAACATCTTTCTACGTTTTACTTTTGTATTTCTAAGATGGGACTTTAAAGTGTGACATCCACAGATTTGGGTCATACCCTCATTCGATTTACCTTCCATCTTGATTCTAATACTCAAAATATCATTTCTGTTTTCTTCAGGTTTAAATATAGTTTTTTTCAATCCCATCCTTGTTTCCGTTTATTCATCCCTCTCGTGGTTTCACGGGAAACGGCTCAGAACACTTTCCACAGTAAACAATGTCATGTAAACTACCTTTACCTCCAGGGTTTCTCAGCCTGCGAAAAAAAATACTACATATGTTTCCAATCTTATCATGTGACAGCTTTTAGCTTTATGTCACACATCAACAACTTGGTTTAAATGCCATGTGTGATTGAGCCAAAAACCCAGGAGGACGTTTTAGGGGAAATGGAGGAAAAGGAAATGATAAAGCAAGAACTAAGAATTGGATGAAATTTTTCTTTTGGAATGACAGCAAAGAAAGGACAGAATGCAGGGCAGATGCTGGATAAACCTTGTGGGCACCAAAGTGTGTAAACCTGTCATAGTTCAGCTTTAAATGTCTGTTTTTTATTCTTTCACCAAAAACTAAGACGATGTTTCTGCACACAGGTATCATTTTTTTTAAGCTTCCAATTCAAGTTGAGCTCTTCCATTCAACTAGAGACTGTTTTTGTGAATGGACGTCTCTATCTTTAATCGTAGAAGTTCACTTTCAGGGGCGGATCAAGTATTTTCTAAAGGGGGGGGCATGAGGTCATTGACAAAGCCTGTATAGGGGGGCTGGGGCATTCTTTCCTCTACCCCAGGACATTTTGAAAAATAAGAGTCATTTTCTTGCATTTTGGTGCCCATTCGCTGGCCCTGCAGGGGATAGCTTGACAAGTCCCCTTTCCTTTCTTCTTCCTTTTTCTGTTTTCTTTTGGTGGACCAAAAGGGGCCCCCCCCGCGGCCCATTGAATCCGCCCCTGACATTTGTGTTTCCTCTCATTTACTACTTCAATGTATTTTGCGGTCAGGTTGCTAAACAGAAATTCATGGGGAATATTATGCTTTTATGGGATAATAATTCTCATCTCGTAACATATTGTATTTATTTGACTATGATGTGCACCCCTAATTTTCAGTTGAACATTGTTATAAAATTTTTTTCAGTTTTTCTGGGCTCAGATCAAGCATCATAAGGAACAAACATTCTTGAACAAGTGTGGCCATGATATAAATGGTTTATTGGGAACGTAAACTATGAACACAATACCAAAATAAAATTAACGCTCCGTCTTAATGTGTCTTGGCTGACACGCCTTTGCACCATTGCATGGACATCAAAGACATCTGGATTAGCAGACTGGGGTGGCGGTTCTTTTTGATGCATTTCTTTAAAAATGACACTCCCATAGGATCAACAGTCCAGAGCAATGGAGAGTGTGGAAAAGAGGTGAAAAAGCGTGTTCAAGCAGGCTGGAACGGGTGGAGAAAAGTATCAGGTGTGATGTGTGACAGAGGAGTTTCAACTAAAATGAAAGGAAAAGTGTACAAAACCGTGGTGAGAGCGGCCATGCTGATTGGTCTAGAGACAGTGTGGTGAGAGCGGCCATGCTGATTGGTCTAGAGACAGTGTGGTGAGAGCGGCCATGCTGATTGGTCTAGAGACAGTGTGGTGAGAGCGGCCATGCTGATTGGTCTAGAGACAGTGTGGTGAGAGCCGCCATGCTGATTGGTCTAGAGACAGTGTCACTGAGGAAAAGACAGGAAGCAGAGATGGAGGTAGCAGAGATGAAGATGCTGAGGATCTCTCTGGGAGTGACCAGGATGGTCAGGATCAGAGGAACAGCACATGTTAGAGGTTTTAAAGTCAGAGAGACCAGACTGAGATGGTTTGGACATGTGCAGAGGAGAGAGAGAGAGTACATCAGAAGAAGGATGCTGGGTTTGGAACCACCAGGAAAGAGGACTAGAGGAAGACCAAAAAGGAGGTTCATGGATACAGTGAAGGAAGACATGAAGATAGTTGGTGTGACCGAAGAGGATGCAGGAGATAGGGTTAGATGGAAGAAACTGACTTGCTGTGGTGAACCCTGAAGGGAAATGCCGAGAGGAGAAGAAGAAGACTCCCATGGAGACTGAGCATGAGCAGAGTGCATGCCACCGCATAGAGTAGTGCACAGACAACCAACACAGGTAGAAAAGCGCTAAATAAGTCGAATTAATTTATCATTTAATTTTTAGATCTTGTTAGAGGTTGCAAATTTAGTGTGAAGCTCATCAAGTTAGACTAGCATGTGCTCTACTTCTATAAAAGCACCACAGGCCTACGTACGAATGGAGGCATTACAAAAGAATAATAAACCAATATCAGACGACAGAGCTCACACATTTCTCAAACATTCATGCATGAAACAGAAACCCACTAAGGGTACCTTTTTGATGTGAGAAAACCATTCAAACATTTTGCATAAAACCTCTCATTAAATAGTGACGGTATTTAAAAGTGAACAAGTCTCGGTAATGAAACGGCTAACCTTTTTTTTTTTTCATCCCAAGCCGAATTCCGTATGTTTAAACCTACCAGGCTCCCCTCTGGCTGCTGATTCTTTGGATCTAACGTTGTCTCATTTATACACTTTGTACAGCAGCTACCCATAGTGCATTGGGCTCTCCGGAGTATTCACAGAACTGAGTGTTTTAGAACACAGGAGCAAGTCAAGTCACAGGCTGTTATGGTCTTATGGTCCTCAAAATGGGACCAGAAATAGACCCTGGCCCACATCTACTTTTTTTTCGCCCTCATTTTGCGTTTGTGTTTCTAAATTGATAATTATTCATCTTAACACACAACTATTTAATCCAGAGGATATTTTTCAATCTTTCACATTCCAGGTTTTTATATCTGGTACTCAGATCTAACTTTTTTTGTTAGATTGATCTTTTTCCATGGACAACAATGTTTACAGATGACATTGTGATCTGTAGTGAGAGGAGGGAAGAGGTGGAGGAAAAGCTGGAGAGGTGGAGGTTTGCACTAGAAAGAAGAGGAATGAAGATTAGTCAGAGTAAGACAGAGTACATGTGTGTGAATGAGAGGGATCCAAATGGAAAAGTGAGGTTACAGGGAGAAGAGATAAACAAGGTGGAAGATTTTAAGTATCTAGGATCAACAGTCCAGAGCAATGGAGAGTGTGGAAAAGAGGTGAAGAAGTGCGTGCAGGCAGGCTGGAACGGGTGGAGAGAAGTATCAGATGTGATGTGTGATAGAAGAGTTTCAGAGAATATAAAAGGGAAAGTGTACAAAACCGTGGTGAGACCCGCCATGCTGTTTGGTCTAGAGACAGTGGCACTGAGGAAAAGACAGGAAACAGAGATGGAGGTAGCAGAGATGAAGATGCTGAGGATCTCTCTGGGAGTGACCAGGATGGACAGGATCAGAGGAACAGCACATGTTAGAGGTTTTAAAGTCAGAGAGGTCAGACTGAGATGGTTTGGACATGTGCAGAGGAGAGAGAGAGAGAGAGTACATCAGAAGAAGGATGCTGGATTTGGAACCACCAGGAAAGAGGACTAGAGGAAGACCAAAGAGGAGGTTCATGGATACAGTGAAGGACGACATGAAGGTAGTTGGTGTGACCAAAGAAGATGCAGGAGATAGGGTTAGATGGAAGAAACTGACTTGCTGTGGCGCCCCCTGAAGGGAGATGCCGAAAAAAGAAGAAGACTCAGATCTAACTTTTAAAGACAATAAGAAATGTCAGAGCTCAGTAAAAAGGCGTCATCATTATTACTTAATGAAAATTTAAAAGAGACGTTCATTGTAAAATGAACGTGAAGAAGAGCAAGTTGTCAACGAGATACTGTAGATGCAATCATTCAGAAACAGCCTTTTTCTGTTGTTTATTTCGAACCGTTGCCAAGAAATGGAACTGTTGTCTGTGAAGTCGTGATGTACCGACCTTGAAAAGCCACACTGAGCAGAGATTGTATCAGCAGTCCATTTTCTTGTGTTTTACACTAAGAGGTGTTGTGTTGTAATGTGATCTGACTGCTGATGATGTGCACTTGGACTTTAAACATCCTACGATTAACATAAATTATATTGTTGTGTCAAACTTGATTTGTGCACGGCATAAATCATATAACGATGTGTCCCTGAGGATTTACTCATGCCTATAGTCCTTTCTTTTTCTGCTCAGTCACACAGTGTCCCCTCGGAGGGTTCTACTCAGTCTTTTGTAGACATTTATCTTCGCCTGAGTCCACTATCTTGTTAGCAAGGCTCTTGTATCTTCAGTGGTTGAGATTCATCCAGATATGGTGGGTTTGATGAATTAAGGGCGGGAATAACTGGTTTGTGTCGGTTCCCCTCTGGAGTAAAAACTTCACTGCTGTGTGTGTGTGTGTGTGTGTGTGTGTGTGTGTGTGCACTACTGTTGATGGTACAGCTATCTCTTCTTCAGATAACATCTTCACCATCTCTGGATCTCTAGATATCTTGTAATACCTCGTGATCCCAACGTAATCATCAAGTGTTTTTTTTAGCAGATGTCCCAATCCGGTACCCATTAAAAAAAAAAAAAAGCTAATGTTAGAACTCTTCTCACAAATCACTCATGATAGAACAAATGACAAGTCACTAATAGAAAGTTAATGCTTGAATGTTAATTGGCTGAACATTATTTAATCCCCCTGATTTCAGTACAGTTTTGGTCATAATTAATTACTTTTTCCAGCTGAATGTCAAAGACAAAGTGGAGTGTCATTAAAAAAGAAGAGAAAGTAGTTCAGAAAAGAATAGATAGATTTTTTTTTTCTTTATGCAGTGATAAATGATAGAGATGGATATTTATGATGCGGCCAGAAAAAAAAAAAGAAACACAGACAGACAGATAAATCGATAGAACTGACAGTAATGAGATACTCACTGGGACTCAGTACCTTCCAGTCACATCTCTTGGATTAAATGGTCTGAGGTCAGAAGGGATAAATGACCTTTTTTCAATCGTTCAGTCCCGCAGCGCAATGAGAGCAACTTGTTACAATTGGTACTTTTCTGGATTGTGATCGCATCATGCAGAGGGTGACGGGGATTTTTCAGGATGCCCTGCATTAGAGCTCTCCTCCTCCTCTCCAAAACTGTTCCCACAGAGTCAACGTTTTTCTCCAACACAGCTGCATATTTCTCTATCAGTCTGTCCAGCCGATTGTTGTCCCTTGTGGTCAAGTTGCTAACCCAGCAGACGACCGCAGAGAAAACTGCACTTGCCAAAAAAGACTGATAAAAAATATACAGTATGTCAACACATACGCACACCTTAGGTGCTTTTCAACGGCTAAGGCGTTGCCCTGGGCGGATGCCTGCTGCAGTGCTCTCTGTTACTATAGCATTCAATTGCCAACTTTCGCTGTCGATTTCATTTTGAGCGCTCTTTGGACGTCATTTTGAACTTTGTTTTGTGTCGGAAAGCTGATTTTTCAGATATTGTCCGGCTAGCTCCCAACGGCTAGCTGGTTATGGAGTCATTCTGCCGTTGACATGCATGTTGACATACACGACCAGCCACTGGCTCTCGGAGGCACATCCATGTGTGGCTGGAGGAGTTGGTTCGATCCTGCGGGAGCTGAGGAGAAGGAATCGATCTGGAGGAGGTGCTTCAGGCCGGTTGTTTTTGTGGTTTCCATAGAAACGTCCGATTGAGGAACTGGAGTCACACACTCAAATTCAGTGAAATACAAAGAGACCACTTTGGTGGTCTTCAATGCGGCCTGGTTTTGTGACTTATTCCAGACTCCAGCTTTTGGGTTGCCATGTTGGACACAGTGTGACCGGACTGGGACACTGGTGGATAGAGGCGATGGGATCAGAATCAATGTGAAGGCTGGAAATAACTTTTGTAGGAAACACACTTTCTATGAATGGAGCTGAACTAAAATTTATGTCGGAAAATGTTTTTTTTTTTTTTTTTGGACGAGTCACTTAATTACTCTTTATCGGGGTTCATTTCACACGAGCATTTCTCTTCAACTTTGAGCGGTTAGGATTTTTTTTACGATTAGTTACAGTTTGTGAAAGTTTGAAATCACAAATAATTGAAATTACAATATCGCTTAAAATAATAAACACACACTTTATTTTTTATTATCAAACTTTTTTGTTTTTCTTTACCGTTCTGTTATTTTCAGTTACTTTCTCTTTCACTGCTTTGTTGCCGTTAAAAAAAAAACGTCTGTTGCTCCGGCAACCCGGTCCCGGACGAAGCAGAAAACAACAGAATGGACTTTTTTTTTTTCAATGTAAATGTAAAAACGCACATAAATTATTTTGAAGGAGATGGAATGGGACATTTACAAGAAATACTGTCCATGTTGTTTTGTGATTTATTGCTGTGTCCCTCAGAGATCGTTATTAAAGTCAAAGGTGTGCAAAGTTTGGCTTTTTTTCAACACTAAATCTGGTCAAACTTGAAAAGTAATTCAATGTTCCGTTCCGTCATCTTCCGCTTGTTCCGGGGTCGGGTCGCGGGGGACACAGCCTCAAACGGGAAGCCCAGGCCTCTCTCTCCCCGGCTGCATCCTCCAGCTCACCCGGAAGGATCCCAAGTGTGAAGAGTGTGAAGCGGCCGGGATGGGAATTAGCGCCTCCAAATCCGAGACCATGGTCCTCGCCCGGAAAAGGGTGGAGTGCCCCCTGCGGGTCAGGGACAGGGTCCTGCCCCAAGTGGAGGAGTTTAAGTATCTCGGGGTCTTGTTCACGAGTAGGGGAAGGATGGAACGGGAGATCGACAGGCGGATCGGTGTGGCGTCAGCAATAACTAGGACGTAATTCAATGTGAGGGGTTTGAAGTTTAAACATTTGGGGACAACTATTTAAGAGCAAAGACGAAGATCATGTTTCCAGACAGACACACACGTGTAAAAGTTAAAGGAATCTGTTTCATCTGATCTCGATGTGTATTAACATTACCTTCATGGGTGTGGCGGCTCATCACAAGGATCTTAACAGAGATTGATTGTTCCAGTAGCTCCTGTTGAGATGAAAAGCTGTTTTTCCTTCCAGATACTCAGCCTATACACAAGGAGAGAAAATTGCAGAGATATTTTGAGCTGATTGCCTTTGCGATACTGTATTTCTGCTGAAAGTCTTTTCTCCGAGGAGGTGAGATGGAGAAAAAATGATGATCTCCTGCTGGTGCAGCTGAATGAATGTTTCATAGATGGATGAATAAAACAGAAATGAGGCTTTGCCCATCGTCACTCCTGTAATATAGCTTTAAAAAAAATGTTTGCACCTTGTCAAATTGGAGCTTCTATCCATTCTGATTCTGGAAGAAAGTGAAACACAGTTAAAATGTTTTACTTTTCATTTCGTTGCATTTAAGATCAAAACTCAGCAAGACCAAAATATTACAACAAAAAATCGAGCATTTCAAAAATTTACGGTTGCTTGTTATTAATTTACTTCTTCTTTCGGCATATCCCTTCAGGGGGCGCCACAGCAAGTCAGTTTCTTCCATCTAACCCTATCTCCTGCATCCTCTTCAGTCACACCAACTATCTTCATGTCTTCCTTCACTGTATCCATGAACCTCCTCTTTGAACCTCTAGTCCTCTTTCCTGGTGGTTCCAAAAAAAAAATGTAAAGCTACCTTATTTTGAAAGGTGAAGTTACAGAGATTGGATTGGATTAAGTGTTTTTTTTCTGGTAGTTCCAAATCCAAGATCCTTCTCTCTCCTCTGCACATGTCCAAACCATCTCAGTCTGACCTCTCTGACTTTAAAACCTCTAACATGTGCTGTTCCTCTGATCCTGTCCATCCTGGTCACTCCCAGAGAGATCCTCAGCATCTTCATCTCTGCTACAAACATCTCTGCTTCCTGTCTTTTCTTCAGTGCCACTGTTTCTAGACCAAACAGCATGGCCGGTCTCACCACGGTTTTGTACACTTTCCCTTTCATTTTAGCTGAAACTCTTCTATCACACATCACACCTGATACTTTTCTCCACCCGCTTCAGCCTGCCTGCACATGCTTCTTCACCTCTTTTCCACACTCTCCATTGCTCTGGACTGTTGATCCTAGATACTTAAAATCTTCCACCTTCTTTATCTCTTCTCCCTGTAACCTCACTTTTCCATTTGGATCCCTCTCATTCACACACATGTACTCTGTTTTACTTTGACCAATCTTCAAACCTCCACCTCTCCAGCTTTTCCTCCACCTCTTCCCTCCTCTCACTACAGATCACAATGTCATCTGCAAACATCATTGTCTTGTTATTAATTTACTACTAATTAGTAACAACAACAGTAATACGAGCCTTGAAATTCATAATGTGGCGGAAAAAAAAAATGTGCTGATTCAGTTCCCTGTGGAGATGTGGTGTTGGTGCAGGACTGCTAAGCAAGGTCGCCTTCCTCCACACTGAACGACTGGAACAGAGATTTTTACATTAAATCTTTTATGATGGAGTGTAACGTGTGAGGTGAGGTCATTCAGAGGGAACAGATAATACCACAGACTCAAACAGTAAAAAAAGAAATCAACTTTTATAGCTGTGTGAGTTGACTTTAGAGTCACTTTGATCCTCCCACTCAAACTGTGTCATCGGAGTTGTTTTAGCAAACAGGATGTGTTTGCGTAGTTGGAGTTTTACGTGGGAGATGTAGCAAAGTGATTAATAAATGTGTTTGGCTTTAAATTGTAGTTTTGATCTTGAAAAGTCTTGTGATTATCAAATGCACACCTGATGGTATCAGGGACATGGGTTCCTGTCATTGGTGCAGTAAATGAACATCTTCATGCCAAGTATTAGCTTTAATTCAAAGTGATATGCACGAATATTGAAATGTAGATGGCTTGCAAAAATCAACAGCTTGGCTGGAGGTACCCGCATCCCGCGAAAGTGGAAACGGATTTGGTAGATGGGAAAGCACAAGCGTAGAGGATGATAAGAAAATATTTGGCTCGGTGTGGGAAAAAAAAAAAATCGTGATTGCACTGCGAGTCACGAATGAGCCGGGATGTGGGAGAACATGTTTCCTGGTTAACAATCAAGCAAAAACCTTCTGCTGCATAACTTCTGAGTTCTACGAGAAAGAGTTTTTTGGACACAGTTTATTCACATAAATTTATTGCAACTGATATAAGTTTACTTTTTTTTTGCAGCAGAAATTTATGTTTATTATTCCTTCTTAAAGTGAACTTGTTAAAAACTCTGAGAAAATAAAAAGTACAACTATGAAAATACTTAGAATCAGTTCTTCTTCTTCTTAGACACTGCTTTATGTGTGAACGTTAAGACAGCTTGCTTGGAAGGTGTCAGTGGTTAGGGTAACTACCATGTAACTAGAGGGTTGACGGTTCAATCCCCCACCCGGAGTTCATGCCCAGGTGTCCTTGAGCAAGACATTGAACCCACAATTGGTCCTGATGGTGGTTTGGACTAGTTATTCAGACGTGTGGTTTCAATCTAAGTTATATTTTTTTAAATGTCCACTGATTGTTAGGTTTAGAATCAGGTCAGGTTTAGGAACAGGTCAGGTTTAGGAACAGGTCAGGTTTAGGATCAGGTCAGGTTTAGGAACAGGTCAGGATTAGGATCAGGTCAGGTTTAGGAACAGGTCAGGATTAGGATCAGGTCAGGTTTAGGATCAGGTCAGGTTTAGGAACAGGTCAGGATTAGGATCAGGTCAGGTTTAGGATCAGGTCAGGTTCAGGAACAGGTCAGGTTTAGGAACAGGTCAGGTTTAGGAACAGGTCAGGTTTAGGAACAGGTCAGGATTAGGATCAGGTCAGGTTTAGGAACAGGTCAGGATTAGGATCAGGTCAGGTTTAGGATCAGGTCAGGTTCAGGAACAGGTCAGGTTTAGGAACAGGTCAGGTTTAGGAACAGGTCAGGTTTAGGAACAGGTCAGGATTAGGATCAGGTCAGGTTTAGGAACAGGTCAGGATTAGGATCAGGTCAGGTTTAGGATCAGGTCAGGTTTAGGAACAGGTCAGGATTAGGATCAGGTCAGGTTTAGGAACAGGTCAGGATTAGGATCAGGTCAGGTTTAGGATCAGGTCAGGTTTAGGAACAGGTCAGGTTTAGGAACAGGTCAGGTTTAGGAACAGGTCAGGTTTAGGATCAGGTCAGGTTTAGGAACAGGTCAGGTTTAGGAACAGGTCAGGTTTAGGAACAGGTCAGGTTTAGGATCAGGTCAGGTTTAGGAACAGGTCAGGTTTAGGAACAGGTCAGGTTTAGGAACAGGTCAGGTTTAGGATCAGGTCAGGTTTAGGAACAGGTCAGGTTTAGGAACAGGTCAGGTTTAGGAACAGGTCAGGTTTAGGATCAGGTCAGGTTTAGGATCAGGTCAGGTTTAGGAACAGGTCAGGTTTAGGAACAGGTCAGGTTTAGGAACAGGTCAGGTTTAGGAACAGGTCAGGTTTAGGATCAGGTCAGGTTTAGGAACAGGTCAGGTTTAGGAACAGGTCAGGTTTAGGAACAGGTCAGGTTTAGGAACAGGTCAGGTTTAGGATCAGGTCAGGTTTAGGAACAGGTCAGGTTTAGGATCAGGTCAGGTTTAGGAACAGGTCAGGTTTAGGATCAGGTCAGGTTTAGGATCAGGTCAGGTTTAGGAACAGGTCAGGTTCAGGTCGAGCCTTCGGCACCATCGAGAATAAGTTGCTCTTTTTTAACTTGCATCCAGAAAGTATTCAGAGTGCTTCCATTTTTCCACAATTTTTTGTCACAGCCAAATTTAAAATATGGATTGAATCAGTTTTTTTTTTCATATACAATTCTTTTTTTATTGTTGCAAATTTAGTAAATATGCAAGAACAATTCTTATTTGCTTATGATTAGGATCTGAAATGATGAAAAAAAACCAGCTCTTCTGAACCTAAAATCATCGAACTGTAAGCAAAAAAGTGAAGAGTATCATTTAGGAGGAGTGTGTTAGGTTCACAGCTTCCTGGCCTCCATGGTTTGACGACTCAGTGTGCAGATAATTACGGCTGAGGGTGGCCAGCACCCTGCAGTGTTCATGTTCCTTGATCATGTAGAAATATAGTCCGGGGCGATCCTTTTTCACAAGAAGAGAACACAGCAGAGGCAAGACAAGAGTCAGGAGGAACTCCTCGGGGAGCAGAACTACAAAAAGCAAAGCGAGAAACATGAAGGAGCAGAAAACTTTATTTATTCTGTTCATTTCATTGCAGTCGAGCACATCCATGACTTTTTTATTGTCTGACTCAATGCTTGTTTTACACTATAAAAGTTGTTTCTCCAGCCATGATGCGGATTCAGATCCTTGACAGATTTCTTTTTCCCTTCCTGTAGATACAATAAAAAAAATATAAACCCTCTCAACTGCTTTTTGTACCCACTCACTCTTATCCTGCTAACTTTGTCCACTTTCCCTGCACCGTGCATCTGTTTAGATTTAGATGCATGCTTTTTTATGCATTAGGAAATCAGTGTGCATCCATCCAGAGTGGAGTGAATGTGTAGGAGTTGGAAATAAATGCGAGAGCCCTCATTGTTTTCGTCTGAAAACTTCCGAGTTTTTCTGCAATCGAGCTTCGGCTTCACTGCTTCCTCTGCAACATTTTTCTCCTCCCATCCTCAACTGAGGAAGTCCTCTTTATTTCCAGCATCTGTGCTGTGATGAGAAACACCAGCTAACTAGGCCACTGCATAATAAGCAAGAATAGCAGAAAGAGAATTAAAAAAGAAGGGTGGGGGGAATTCAGTTGAGGGAAAGAAATGCTTACACGATACATAACTGCTGACTGACGTAAATCCTGGAGCAAATATTTTCTTTATTCTTTTATTGCAGAAGCGTTCATTTATTATTGCTTACCTTCACCTATGGCTCTTACGAAGCATCATAGTTCACATCTAATTTCAGTGCTGGAGCCTTCCAGCCACGCTGTCACTTGCTGACTTTCCTTTTGGTTTGTGTAAACTATAGCTCTGAAATCAGTGCTGGCGCCAACACATTTCCTTCATACTCAGCACTTTACGATGAAAATATCTTTGTCGAAAGCTTCATTGTGGTTTGAAAGAACGTGCCAGATATGAGCTTCATCGCTGCTTCTCTCTGATGTCGGTCCGACTGTGATTTATAACACTTCTACAAACTGTTTGAATGTGATTTTTTTACATTTTCGGGGCGCCCGCTGCTTGTTTATTTGCCACACTGGTTGGTTACGTGGAAGTTCTTTGCTGACTTCTAAGAGTTACATCCTACATTTTGAGCTCCTGTCATCTCATCTGCGTCCCTCCGCGAATAACAGTTTCATTTTAACTTTGTTTTTTACCCTTTGGTTTTTTCACTTTAAAAAATTAATGAGAAAGACTCTTTAGGAAAAAAAAAAGACAATGAGGACAAAAGAGAAAAAAAAAAAACAACTTTTGTTTTAGTTTGATCTTTTTTTTTTAAAAAAAAATCATTACTTTTTTTAAGTTACTTTTTATCTACAGTAGTTTTTATCACGTTTTTTTTGTTTTTCCAGCACCTGGTGAGGTGTTTCGGGCATTGTGTTTCGGTAGTTTTACACGGTAGCTAAAGAGCCAAAATGTGGAATGAACAATTCTTAACATAAAACTTTTGTGGTTATAAAGAGAAACACTTGAAAATATATATACGTATAGATTTAATTCGGCTTTCATTTTTTTTACCCTGGGAATTCCCCTTTTCTCTCAATCCCTGCTTAGTCCCGCCCCCTGAGCACTTACACCACACAACATAAAGTATGTGTAAAGCTGTAAGCTAAGTGTAAATGCAGTGAGTTTGCAAGGCTAGCGCAGATGCGTTTATATCCTACTTTTGGTGCATTTACCTGAAAATGACGCTCACTGTTGATGGGATGGACTGAGCGTGAGCAGAGTATGAGCAGAGCATGTAGCGATGCCTGATAGGGGAGTCAGGCGATAGCAGAAACTGGTTTGTTGGAAAAAAAGGCCAGCACTGGAATAAGTGTTTATGTGCAAAGATAATAAGTCCAAAAGTCTGTCTCAAAATCCAGGATACGCTCACAAAATCAGAAGACAAGGATCAACAATGCGGGGTATTGTGATAGTATCATGATCCCCTCACCTGCCACCGGAGGGAGCCCTAGACTTTCCCTCATCACCCTGATTAGGGACACCTGAGAGTGATTTGTCGGACACACATCTGTGGATCATGGTCTCCCCTGACTTCCATGCCAAGACATCAGGGAGGAGTATCCAGTCACACAATAGGAAGACAGGGGTTTAGGCCAACCACAAAATAAAACAAAAAGCCAATCACAGTCACACATACTTTGTGACATTGCAGAGTGTGTGCACTAAAACACTTCCCACTTGTGTTAAAATGTGCATGTGCTAGAGAACAAAAAGGCACGGCCAAGAACAACCTCGCAACCGAATAGTATCTGAAAACTCACAAATTAGTCAAACTTTCATAAATGAAATACAAACACGTGAGGACTGCTGAATTGTGATTAACAGTCAGGCATCGTTGATCATTTTACAAGAAAATAAGAACCAGCGTTCAGTACCAGTCAACCACACCTTTACTCCATTCTTTTCCTTCTGTCTTTTTTTTCTCCAGTAGTTTGAGCAGTTTTGATGAAATCTTGCAGGAGGAGATGATGTGAGAATCCCTAACAATTTAAATCATCATGATGCACCAAACCTTCTCTAACAGCAACCATTTTGGACGATGGAAGAAAAACTGGAGTTTCCTGTTTTGTGTCCAGCTCTTCATAATAACTCTAACGGCTCGTAAATAATAGTTTTATTACAAAAAACAAAGAAAGGTGGAGGAGTTGTGGTGCTTGGCAACAACATGTAGCAGTTACTCCCGCATTGTTCCATCAGATGGAGAGAAAATGGTTTCTTGAAGGTGCTTTTTAGATAGTCCAGTGTGTCATGGAGGGGGGTGGGAGTTGTTGTCCATAATTGCTGCAGTTTTGCCAGCCACCTCCTCCAGAGTGACAAAAAAAAAAAAAAAAAAAAAACTACCCTTTTATGAGATTGCTCAGTCTGTCGGCTTCCTTTGCTTTGATGGTGAAGCACCAACACACTATGCAGGACGGTGCTCACAAAAACCAGAGTGAGGAAGCATGTGGAGCGCGCGGCTACAGGCACTAAAGTACGCTGAGAATGTGGAAATAAAGCAGACTCAATCCCACAGAGCATCTGTACGTGTTGGACGACTCCAGTCTGCAGTTCAGTAAAACTTTTACTTGTGTTATGAACCAATTTCTAGAGTTTCATCATCAACGCAGACACAGGAGGTCAATTCAAAAACCTCCAGCATTGTTCGTTTAGAAAAAAAAAAAAAAAAAAGATTAGTCCCTAAGAAAATAACAAACAATAAGTAGAAACATTCGAAATATACAAAGTTTCTATTTTGTCTTCTACGAAAGTTAAATCAAATTTGAACTAAAGACCGTGTTAAATCTTTTCTGAGCTGACAAAACACAGGCACCGTCTCCGAAATTTGACACATTCACTGCTCAACTCATCGAAGGAGGGAGATGTTTGTGTTTAAAGCGACGCCGTCAGAAACCTGTAGGCTACAGACGCATGACATGTGACTAAGATCCTCTTGTTGAACCCCGATCTCACTTCATTTTTACCCTCAAAGACATTCCACCCTTTAAAGAGTTAAACAGGCTCATGGCTAGTGACCTGAAAGGTGATCCCTGCTTCCACTGGGTCTCCATGAGGTTTCTCCTGTTTTTTCTTTTACAATTTTTTTTTTTTTTTTGTCAGGGGATTTTCCTCACTGTGGAAAAAGTTCTAGGGGCAGGATGTCCCAGTTCTAATAATTGAGTTTAAGGTCTTGGAATCGAGCGGTAGAACCATTTAGCGTTCTTTCGTAGTAATTGTAGGAAGCTCATGAGATGACTCCATCGTGTCTTCTTAGATCGGGGTGCCCAGCCAGTTGATTGTGGTCTACTGGTAGCGCGCTGACTGATTTCAAGTCGACCGCCAAGTTTGTGAGGAAAAAAATATGAAATGAAGTCAGTGCTTGTAAGTCAGTGACTTTGACGCTATATTTAGCAAGTATTCAGATCCTCTATCCGCTAGAGTCGCTAAAATTTTGCAGCTCTTTTTAAAAAATTTTTTTTTCTAGACCAGGGAGAAAATCTAAGTTCTCCCAAAATGACGTCACGTCGGGGTCTACCATACTGAAGCACATCTATATGTTTTATCGTTTTTCAATAATTGTATTCATTCACTTTTTTTTCCACCTGATTTAAAGTATCAAGGAATGTAAATATTTTTTTGTTTCCTTCCAGTGTGGAGCACGACTTCCGTCTGCAGGAAGGCCAGGTGGTGCGGACGTGGAAAGTGGGCGAGACTCCGGAGGGTTCGCCACAGACTCCGTCTCCCCAGTCCACAAGTCCTCACCAACAGGACTCACCACAACCAGTACGACCCCCTGCCACCACCAAGAAGAACCGGAAGAAATGCTTCTGGTTCCTCTGAGTGTCAGAGGAGAGAGACAAAGACATTTCAAATCTGTGATGCACTGCACACCCTTCATAAAGCAAAACAAAAAAAAACACCACCCGAGAGATCGGTTTGGAAAAACAAAGTATTATGAAATGAACCGAAGGACGTAAATCCAAACAAAAGCCAGTGGGAAGATGAGAATAATGGAGGTTCTGATGAAAACGGTTGGACTGGATAGCACACGTTGTTCCTGTTGTCTTAAATGCCTCTTCAGCACCTACAGATTTTAAACTCGTGCAGAGAAGTAAAAGTGCTAAAGTCAAATAAAAGCAAAAGTTCAGTCCATTAAATGAGTCACTGTTAGGAAGCTTTTAGATGATAAAAAGGAGAATGCACCGTCAATGGGACGACACGGAATAGAATGATGCATATTTATAAAGAATGACTTTAATAGAATCTAAACAAAGGAAGAGGTGATTAAAAAAGACTCATCAATCTCTGGTAATGGATAAATAAGGGTCAAAACACCAGCTTTTATATTAGAAGAGATTTAAAGAGGATTATGGTGAGCCCTAGTTAAAACTTTTAATATATTGTAACTAAAGACATATTACATGTGTATACATGTACATACATAGACACACACGAGCTAACGAACAGAGTTAAATGGAAAGTATATGAAAAATAAGTTCTGTAAATACCAGAGCTACTCTGCTTGGATGCTTTATTTCAGATTACTGCTCTATAAAAGTATTTTACCACAGACGCCTGGTGTGTGTGCTTATTGAGATGAAGCAAGGTGGCTAAAGGGGGACACGTGATTTAAAGTTTCACTGGATAAAAGTATACAATGTGACGATGACCGAAAGGTTTTTCCGAGAAGAAAATATCATATGGGAATCAGCGCCTCCAAATCCCAAACCATGGTCCTTGTCCGGAAAATGGTGGAATGCCCCAAGCAGGTCAGGGACAGGGTCCTGCCCCAAGTGGAGGAGTTTAAGTATCTCAGGGTTTTGTTCACGAGTGGGGGAAGGATGGAGCGGGAGATCAACAGGCGGATCGGTGCGGCATCAGCAATAACTAGGACACTGCATCAGTCCATCATGGTAAAGAGAGAGCTGAGCCAAAAAGTAAAGCTCTCGATTTAAAAGTTGATCTACGTTCCTATCCTCACCATGGTAACCAGGATCTACGTTCCTACCCTCACCATGGTAACCAGGATCTACGTTCCTACCCTCACCATGGTAACCAGGATCTACGTTCCTACCCTCACCATGGTAACCAGGATCTACGTTCCTACCCTCACCATGGTAACCAGATCTACGTTCCTACCCTCACCATGGTAACTAGGATCTACATTCCTACCCTCACCATGGTAACCAGGATTTATGTTCCTACCCTCACCATGGTAACCAGGATCTACGCTCCTACCCTCACCATGGTAACCAGATCTACGTTCCTACCCTCACCATGGTAACCAGGATCTACGTTCCTACTCTCACCATGGTAACCAGGATCTACGTTCCTACCCTCACCATGGTAACCAGGATTTATGTTCCTACCCTCACCATGGTAACCAGGATCTACGTTCCTACCCTCACCATGGTAACCAGGATCTACGTTCCTACCCTCACCATAGTAACCAGGATCTATGTTTCTACCCTCACCATGGTAACCAGGATCTACGTTCCTACCCTCACCATGGTAACCAGGATCTACAATCCTACCCTCACCATGGTAACCAGGATCTACGTTCCTACCCTCACCATGGTAACCAGGATCGTAGATCCTACCCACACCTATGGTCACCAGCTGTGGGTGGTGACCGAAAGAATGAGATTGTAGATGCAAGTGGCCAAAATGAGCTTCCTCCACAGGGTGGCTTGGGCTCTCACTCAGAAATCAGGTGAGGAGTTCTGACAAATCAAATCAAATTTTATTTATAAAGCGCTTTTCATTCATAAAATTGTAGCACAAAGCGCTTTACAAGTTAAAAACCCCAGAACACAAAAGCAAAATAAGTCCCCCCCCAGATAAAAAAACCCACTTGCACACACACATCCATACTTGTACAAATACAGATGGAGCACACACCCTCATATATGTACACAGGCACACATACACAGTCACTTAAAAATGCAATAGGTTGGATGCAGACAGAGAAACTGATGTCTGAGGATCCTCTGCAGCAGAAGCTGAGGTGCACCTGCAATCACCTGCCATGGTCCGAGGCCCCGAATAAGAGAAGAGGCCCTGGAGTGAGGACCAGCAGCCACCGATGACCACAGGCTCCCGCTGCAGAGGCCATCCATGAAGAGCTCGGTGTTGAGCCGCTCCTACTCCAGGCCGAGAGAAGCCAGATGGGGTAGTTCGGGCATCTGGTCAGGATGAGCGGAAGACGATGGAACGGAATGACATTCGAATGCAAAACTCTAAACATAAGAACAGCCTCTAAATGAAGAGTTTGGTGTCATGGTAACCGTGACGATGTCCTGTTTTTTGTTTTTTTTTTATTAAAAAAAACCCAAAGCAGCAAGAATAAGTGAAATAATCTATTTTCTAAAGTAATTTCTCGACTCTTATCAGAGAGGAAAACCAGTACTTGACATTTTCTCTAACTTTTTACTTTAGCATTGCACAGTTTGGTGGTTGCCATGGTTGCCTCACACCAAGAGGGTTTCCTGGTTTGAAAGTTACTTTTATTTTTAACGTGAACTTTACAAGTTTTTCCAAGAAACAAGCTTCCATTACATTAGTAATAACTGCTGTTACGACTGCGGAGTCTTTCTCTCTCTCTTTCTCTATCTCTCTCACCCACTCCCAACCATAACCCCCCTCCCCCAAACACACACGAACATTGAAAGTTTAAACTTAAAAAAAAAGTAAAAAACACTTCTTTACTTCTCTGTCCAAAAATGGGTTCAGCAGTGTCTGAATGATAGACTAATAAATCTCCTCACTGTCTCATCCAACCAGGGTTATCTGTTTTTCTTGATTTCTTTAGTTTAGCTAGATAAGTGGAAGATTTTAAGTACTTAGGATAAACAGTCCAGAGCAATGGAGAGTGTGGAAAAGAGGTGAAGAAGCGTGTGCAGGCAGACTGGAACGGGTGGACGAAAGTATCAGGTTTGATGTGTGATAGAAGAGCTTCAGCTAAAATGAAAGGAAAAGTGTACAAAACCGTGGTGAGACCGGCCATGCTGATTGGTCTAGAAACAGTAGCACCGAAGAAAAGACAGGAAGCAGAGATGGAGGTAGCAGAGATGAAGATGCTGAGGATCTCTCTGGGAGTGACCAGGATGGACAGACAGGATCAGAGGAACAGCACATGTTAGAGGTTTTGGAGATAAAGTCTGAGGGGCCATACTGAGATTATTTGGACATGTGCAGAGGAGAGAGAGAGTACATCAGAAGAAGGATGCTGGATTTGGAATCACCAGGAAAAAGTTCTAGACCAGTGGTTCTTAACCTTGTTTGAGGCACCGAACCCCAACAGTTTCATTTGCTCATTCACCGAACCCTTCTTTAGTAACGACACTGACGGTAACCCAACGTCACTGACGCACACCGCTGGTCAGATGGAGGGTTATTAAAGAAGGTGTTGTTAAACTGACTGTGAAGGAGGTCTCACTCTGCTGCTTATCCAGCGCTCTGAAAGCAGACCGGTAGGGAGTCTCACTCGGACACATACAGTATACAGCCCTCTCTAAACGGTCTGATAGGGAGGTCTCACTGTGCTGCTTATCCAGCATTCTCAAAGCGGACCGGTAGGGAGTCTCACTCAGACACATATACAGTGGTGGTCAAAAGTTTACATACACTTGTAAAGAACATAATGTCATGGCTGTCTTGAGTTTCCAGTTATTTCAACAACTCTGATTTTTCTCTGATATAGTGATTGGAACAGATCCTTCTTTGTCACAAAAAACATTCATGAAGTTTGATTCTTTTATGACTTTATTATGGGTAAACTGAAAATGTGACGAAATCAGCTGGGTCAAAAATATACATACAGCAACATGAATGAGCAATTTTGGAGACTTAGAAAGTTGTGTCAATGACATGAGCATCATAGCATGACCTCTTAACTTCTTGTGAGTGATTATGAGTGACTACAGCTGGTGACTTCTCTGAGGCCATTTAAAAAGGGCTCATTGGATAAAAACACCCAAAAACGCTACAATGGGAAAGTCAAAGGAGCTCAGCACAGATTTGAAAAAGAGAATCATTGACTTGAACAAGTCAGGAAAGTCACTTGGAGCCATTTCAAAGCAGCTGCAGGTTCCAAGAGCAACAGTGCAAACAATTGTTTGTAAGTATAAAGTGCATGGCACTGTTTTGTCACTGCCACGATCAGGAAGAAAACGCAAGCTGTCACTTGCTGCTGAGAGAAAACTGGTCAGGAGGGTGAAGAGTCAACCCAGGAGCACCAAAAAGCAGATCTGCCAAGAATTAGAAGCTGCTGGAACACAGGTGTCAGTGTCCACAGTCAAGCGTGTTTTGCATCGCCATGAACTGAGAGGTTGCCGTGCAAGAAGGAAGCCCTTGCTCCAAAAGCGGCACCTTAAGGCTCGACTAAAGTTTGCTGCTGATCACATGGACAAAGATAAGACCTTCTGGAGGAAAGTTCCGGGTCAGATGAAACAAAAATTGAGCTGTTTGGCCACAATGCCCAGCAATATGTTTGGAGGAGAAAATGTGAGGCCTTTAACCCCAAGAACACCATGCCTACCATCAAGCACGGTGGGCCTGTTTTGCTGCCAATGGAACTGGTGCTTTACAGAGAGTCAATGGGACAATGAAGAAGGAGGATTACCTTCAAATTCTTCAAGAAAACCTAAAGTCATCAGCCCAAAGGTTGGGTCTTGGGCGCAGTTGGGTGTTCCAACAGGACAATGACCCCAAACACACATCAAAAGTGGTAATGGAATGGCTAAATCAGGCTAGAATTAAGGTTTTAGAATGGCCTTCCCAAAGTCCTGACTTAAATCCCATTGGGAACATGTGGATAATGCTGAAGAAACAAGTCCATGTCAGAAAGCCAACTAATTTAACTGAACTGCACCAATTCTGTCAAGAGGAGTGGTCAAAGATTCAACCAGAAACTTGCCAGAAGCTTGTGGATGGCTACCAAAAGCGCCTAATTGAAGTAAAAATGGCCAAAGGACATGTAACCAAATATTAGCATTGCTGTATGTATATTTTTGACCCAGCTGATTTCGTCACATTTTCAGTTTACCCATAATAAAGTCATAAAAGAATCAAACTTCATGAATGTTTTTGTGACAAAGAAGGATCTGTTCCAATCACTATATCAGAGAAAAATCAGAGTTGTTGAAATAACTGGAAACTCAAGACAGCCATGACATTATGTTCTTTACAAGTGTATGTAAACTTTTGACCACCACTGTACAGCCCTTTCCAAGCGGTCTGATAGGGAGGTCTCACTCTACTGTTTATACAGCCCTCTTTAAGCAGTCTGGTAGGGAGGTCTCACTCTGCTGTTTATACAGCCCTCTTTAAACAGTCTGATAGGGAGGTCTCACTCTGCTGTTTATACAGCCCTCTCTAAGCGGTCTGATAGGGAGGTCTCACTCTGCTGTTTATACAGCCTTCTCTAAGTGGTCTGATAGGGAGGTCTCACTCTGCTGTTTATGCAGCCCTCTCTAAGCGGTCTGATAGGGAGGTCTCACTCTGCTGCTTATCCAGCGACCTCAAAGTGGACCGGTAGAGCGTCTCACTCAGACACACATACAGCCCTCTCCAAGCGGTCTGATAGGGAGGTCTCACTCTGCTGCTTATACAGCCCTCTCTAAGCGGTCTGACAGGGAGGTCTCACTCTGCTGTTTATACAGCCCTCTCTAAGCGGTCTGACATGGAGGTCTCACTCTGCTGTTTATACAGCCCTCTCTAAGCGGTCTGATAGGGAGGTCTCACTCTGCTGTTTATACAGCCCTCTCTAAGCGGTCTGACATGGAGGTCTCACTCTGCTGTTTATACAGCCCTCTCTAAGCGGTCTGATAGGGAGGTCTCACTCTGCTGCATAAACCAGCGACCTCAAAGCGGACCGGTAGGAAATCCCAGAGCAGGAAGCTTTCAATGACTGTGTCCACTAACTGCAGACTAGACTGAGGGCGGACCTCCGCGGCGGAGGCTCTACCCAACTCCTGTGACCGACTGACCAAAACCCTAGGATTCGATCAAACCCAGGTTAAGAACCACTGGTCTCGAGGAAGACCAAAGAGGAGGTTCATGGATACAGTGAAGGAAGACATGAAGATAGTTGGTGTGACTGAAGCGGATGCAGCAGATAGGGTTAGATGGAAGAAACTGACTTGCAGTGGCGCCCCCTGAAGGGAAATGCCGAAAGGAGATGAAGAAGCTAGAGCAGTGAAAACCACATGGTATCTTTTTTTTTTTGTTTAATCAGCATATTGTTCAACAATTCATGTTTAAATTTCTCGCTGCCAAAGAATCTGAGCTGACCAAAGAAATCGTCCATGAAAACATGTCACAGTGATAAAAGTAGTATTTGAGAGCCGGTCTATGATTAAACCTAAAATTACATCCTTTATATTTACAATCGACAACCTGATATTTATAAATGCTAACATGTGTTTTTCCAGTGTTAACCGTCATCTCTTCTGTCATTAGTAGAGTTTCTGTTTGAAGGCGTTTAGATATGTTTCATTGTGACTCATCATCGGGTCATAGTCATCTCTGAGGAAGAGAATTTGGAAAATGATTCATTTCCAGGAAAGAAATTGAAGGAATTCACCAGCGAATGCAAGTAAAAGAGGCTTTTCGGTCCTCAGATGGTGGCTCAGACAGCCCACTTTTGTGGACACTCCGGGGCGAGTCTCAGGAAATTAAGCCTCAGCTGTTTGATGGCAGTGAGAAGCCCCAAATATTACTACTTAGTAATTCATGACACACATAAGCTGCTTCTCGGAGGCTCTGAGGTGGCATGAGATTCTGGCCTAATTTAATTCCAAACTTTGCAAAGTGTTTGCTCTCGATTTGTTTGCCTGCTTATTTGGATTTGTACATCTACTGCCAGCTTCCACTTCGCCTCAAACAAAACACTGAGAAACAGACTTCTGTGTTTTGTTTGGAGGAGTCATCAGAGGAAAAACGCATTGCTGGCATCTGTGTGCATGGAAGCACTCGATGCATCCGCTCCTGCTGCTCCTGTGGCTTTCTCTTCTTCATTCTTTTGGATTATTAAGAACAGAGGATGAGTACTCTTGTATTTTCTGTTCAAATGGAAAAGATTCATGAGAAAAGGAAAGCGAGAAGAGGAGGACGTTTACATGGATGAGGACGATAAAAGACAAAAGCAATTAATCCCGTGTTATTTTGCAAATAAAATTCTTTTTTTAATTAACAAGCATCTACATATGCCATTGTTAACACTAGGACCACCACAGCCGTCAAAATGACTCCACGTCACTTTAATATGCTAATTAGAATAAATAAAACACAACCTATGAGACTGACCTTTTATGACTCTTAATATAAACATGTTTTAATTTTATGTTTTAGATTTTGTGTTCTAAAAATGAACATTTCAGAATTTATGAGCATTTTATCTCCTCTAACCTGCTGCACCGCGCAGCAGCTGGGATGAAGCGCACATTGGAAGTTGTTGCTATGGCAACAAACACATTGCTATGGCCACATAGCTGTGACCCAGGAGATGTGTGTATTCATATTTGTGGAGAGAGACAAGGAGGTCTCTGACGCCTTTAGTGATGTCATGAAGAGAGTAAAAAAATTGTTGTCTGAATAAAGTCTGCCATGTTTTCTAGATAAGTCTTTAAAGTTCAGATTAACATATTGGAATATAGCCTGTTGCCGATTTATAAAAGGACATTTTTGAAGCAGCAGCACAAAATGCTGAAAAAAGTGGGCTATTGATGAATTAGATCATTTTATTTTGGTGTTTGATTTTTTATTCTAGGTTTTAAAAATATTGAACATTTTATCATTATTATTACTTTAAAAATTGAGTGGTTTAAAAGTTTATTTTTGCAATAAAGCAGCAAAAACATGAATAAATACAGAAGCGGTCACATTGGCGGTCATGGCGCTTGCAGGTAGATTTAGAACGCGGCCGTCCTATAGTGTTACCTATGACCTGGTTCTAAATACTACGGTTCTCACTGAGGTACAGTGTATAGATTCCTAAAGGCATCATTACCCTCGAGTCTGAGAAATCACCAACTACTTTCCCAGAATAACGTTCTTGGACCAAATTAATTCCAAACAAGGTGTTTCTGATGAAAAGATCTGAAGTTCACGTGACCTGCTTTAAATAAAACCACTTTTTATTTCCTTTTTTATACAGAAGGGTCGTTTAGCCTGATTGAACTTTTTGCTATTTTGATCTCTGTAGCACATAAGTGCTGCTTTCTAACTTGCCATCCACCAATTTAACCGTGACCTGCTGTGCCCAACTGAGGTGCAGGAGTCGTAGAGCCTCTGCTACAAGATGAGGGTTTTAAAAAAAGGAACTCATTCACACACACACACAATCTCACTGCTAACATATTGTTCTCTGAGCAACACAATACATTATCACCCCCGCAGTTGTTCCTTTCTCCATCACAACCAGGCACACGCTCCATCCTGGTAGCTCTGCGTGTGCTGTGCAATGCCGAGAGGAGTGTAGAGTTGTCAGTCATTAATCTGCTACAGCATAGCCTGTAATCCTGATGACAGAGCAGAGCGGGCTTACAGAGAGCAGAGAGGATCTGAGCCCAGCCTGGAGTAGGAAACAAAGGAGCCAGAGAAGACTGGCTTTGAATCCATAAAAAGAAAGAAAATGTGTGTGTATGTGTGTGCAGGGATTCTGGGCTGAGGCAGGTAACTATTTTGTCAGCATTGCTGCAGTGCTGCTTTAGAAAGCTGGTGCACACCGAGGAGAGAAAAGCCTTTCATGGGAGGTAAGCAGTTGTGCTGAGGTGTGACATCGACACATCAACTAACACGGATCAAGCCCGGTCATTAGCGACTTTTGGAGAGATGTAGAAGTCTGCAGAGAGCGATAGAGAACAAGCTTATTTTGAGTGCTCTTCAAAGAAACATCAAGGGTCAAAGTTGGCTCACGCAATTCGGCGCAACATCAGCGGAGACTCATCTGAAAATGAAAGAGAAAAATACCCATGTCTTGCGGCATCAACAAGCATACATAATGGCCGTGTGAAAACATTTTCACTGTCAGCGCCTGCTGAGAGGAAGCACCAAAGCTAATACTGCATGAGTCATTGATCTTAGGCTGCTATGGAGGTATTATGTTTCACTTCACCACATTACGACCAAAGAGGTCATTTCACAGTCAATCAGTTTCAGAAGTCAGAGGTGCGGCGGTTTAGCTCGAAAGTAGCATCATCATAAAGAACGAGCCGTCTTCTAATGATGTCAGTAAACAGGCAGCTGAGCTGCGATTATACTTGAAGGAAATTCACTTTCATTGATGCCTCATTAGAAAGCGAGTACAATAAAATACGTAATGAATGGACTGAAGTATCAAAAACAAAAAGGAACAAGTGCGTGCAACACGAGCACAACCCCACGCTTAACAGTTTCGGATTCCAGAGGCATTAAAACACAAACGCACATGTCTCTGAGAAGTTCAATTCAATTCAATTCAATTCAATTTTATTTGTATAGCCCAAAATCACAGAATGTCCGTCTCAATGGGCTTCACAAGAAAAAGAGGAATGTATTAACACAAATACACAACAAGAAAAATAACTAACAAATGCTAACTAAACAAGACTAGCACATTAATGCACTTAGACTCTCCTTCTCGGTGAGGAAAAACTCCTAAAAAACCCATCAGTGGGGAAAAAATAAGAAACCTCATGGGGATCCACGTGAAAGAGAGATCCCTCCCCCGGGACGAGCAAACAATGTGTCAAAGATTATTGTTTAAATATTAGCTTATTCTAATCTACAGCTAAATATCTAAAGAAGTCAAGAAATGTTCTTCATCCTGATGGAAACACGGGGGGCTCTTCAGCCCGGAGATGTCAAGTACGGGGATGAGTAGATGTTCTTCATCCTGATGGAAACACTGGGGGACTCCTCAGCCCGGAGATGTCCAGTACGGGGATGAGTAGATGTTCTTCATCCTGATGGAAACACGGGGGACTCCTCAGCCCGGAGATGTCCAGTACGGGGATGAGTAGATGTTCTTCATCCTGATGGAGACACGGGAGACTCCTCAGCCCAGCGATGCCCACGGCAGAGATGAGTAGATGGATTTCGTCCTGATGGAGCGGGGATGAAGAAGCGCGGAGGTCTCCTCGGTGTGGCCATGCCCAGGACAGGAACGCAGAGTCCTGGATGGGGCTCTCTCCCAGAGAGGAGGGAGAGAGGTGGACAACATGTGAATTGTATTGTACCAACTAGCAGTGTAATTCTAAATAATCAGACAATTTAGAACAATGAATGAGATAGCAAGCCAGGGGTTTAGGGTAGAGGGTTAGAGTAGGGGGTAGGGGGAAAGAGCCAAGACAGTCTTGCAGAGAATAGTAGATAGAATTAGAGGACAGAACCCCAATGTACCATACTTTCCCCAGCTTTTACTATCTAGCAGCCAACTATTAATTATATCAGCTAAATGAAACTGTTTCTATCTGGCCTGTTGATAAGCTTGTTCAAACAGGAATGCTTTAAGCCTCCCTTTAAATGTAAGAACACTGTCTGCCTCTCTCACTTGAGCTGGGAGCTTATTCCATAAAACTGGAGCTTGGTAGCTAAAGGCTCTACCTCCAACTGTACTTTTTGAAATCCTAGGAACCACCAACAGCCCTGCATTTTGTGAGCGGAGTGTTCTGCTTGGTTGATAAGGTACTATAAGTTCACTAATGTAAGATGGAGCCATGCCGTTTAGGGCCTTGTAGGTTAGTAAGATGATTTTAAACTTGATCCTAAACTCAATAGGAAGCCAATGGAGAGACGCTAGCACGGGAGTAATATGATCTCTTCTATGAGTTCCTGCTAATAGTCGTGCTGCTGCATTTTGAACCAGCTGAAGACTTTTTAGGGAAGACTTAGGGCATGCTACGAGCAAAGCGTTACAATAATCCAATCTCGATGTAACAAATGCATGGATGAGTTTTTCAGCATCACTTTTACATAAGATATTTCGGATTCTAGAAATGTTGCGAAGGTGAAAGAATGCAGTTTTACAAGTCTGTGCTATGTGAGCTTTAAATG
Source organism: Neostethus bicornis (assembly GCA_902685375.1). Lineage (NCBI taxonomy): Eukaryota > Metazoa > Chordata > Actinopteri > Atheriniformes > Phallostethidae > Neostethus > Neostethus bicornis. The sequence goes on along the minus strand of CACRXE010000001.1, from coordinate 6,254,117 downwards.
ATAAATCTGGATCAAATAAAACTCCTAGGTTTCTAACGGTGAGGTAAGAGGCCACAGTTACTTCGTCGAAGAAGACTGCTTGGTCAGTAAAAACATCTCTCAGATTTTTAGGACCTACTACAATAACTTCAGTCTTATCTGAGTTTAAAAGGAGATAATTGATTGTCATCCAAGTCTTTATGTCCCTGATACAGGTATTAAGTTTTTCTATATGGTCACTCTGGTCAGGTTTGATTGATAAGTACAATTGTGTATCATCTGCGTAACAGTGAAAATTAATACTGTGTTTTCTGATTATGTTTCCCAGAGGCAGCATGTAGAGCATGAACAGAATAGGTCCAAGAACTGAGCCCTGAGGCACACCAAAACTAACTTTGGTAGAAGTAGAGGACTGATCATTTACATGAACAAACTGGTATCTATCAGATAAATAAGATTTAAACCATTGAAGAGCTGCTCCTCTGATCCCTAAGTCATATTCTAATCTTTGAAGTAAAATGCTGTGGTCAATTGTGTCAAAGGCTGCACTAAGGTCCAAGAGAACTACGATTGAAACCAGTCCCTTTTCTTTGGCTAATAAAAGGTCATTTGTCACTCTAACTAGCGCAGTTTCTGTGCTGTGGTGTGATCTAAACCCTGATTGAAATTCTTCAAAAAGACTATTTTCCTGCAGGTGACGGTTCAGCTGCTTAACTACAACTCTTTCTAGAATTTTAGACATAAAAGGTAAATTTGATATTGGTCTATAGTTGGCCAGAATGCTGGGATCTAAATTGGTCTTTTTTAGAAGCGGTTTAATAACTGCATGCTTAAATAACTGTGGAACATATCCTGTTTCTAGGGAGGAATTTATTATAGTTAAAATAGGTTTGTTAATTACAGGTAGCGTTTCTTTGAAAAGCTTGGTTGGAATTGGATCTAAAAGACAGGTTGATGTTTTGGAGCATGTAATAACATCTGTTAGCTCAGTTTGGTCTATAGCAGTGAAACAATCTAATGTTACAGAAGTTTTTAGAGAAGCTTTCATTTCTGCAGCTTCAGCCTGCTCTGGACTAATTGTAGGAATAAGTTCATTCAGTTTATGCCTTATATTTGAGATTTTATCATTAAAAAATGTAAGAAAATCTTCACAGCTTAGAGTAACTGGGATAGAAGGCTCTATTGTGTTGTGACTGCTGGTCAGCCTAGCTATAGTGCTAAAAAGAAATCTAGGATTATTTTCATTCTCCGCTATTAAAGTTGAATAGTACTGGTTTCTAGCCTTACGCAAAGTGGTAAATAATGAATTAAAAAGAACCGTTTTCAAAACGACCTGCCAAGTTTCTGAGTCGACTGCGATAGCTGTCGATTTGGTTTAATAAAATATGAGCTAAACTCTCCCCTGACACCGCAGTCACTGTTGCAAAAATGGGCAAAAAATGTAAATACACCCCAACTGGGCTGGCAGGGGTACAGAAAAGGAGCTGTGACCCAGGAGATGAAAAGGAAGATGATCTGATGTTTCTGTGGAAATACCTTGAAGATGAGAAAAAAAAAAGTGGAATTGGTCAGAAAAACTCTATCCCTTACGAGGTTGCGGAGGGGGTGCCATTCTTAGGAGCAATCATGTAGTGGCCAATCAACCTAACAAGTACGTTTTTGGAGGGTGGGAGGAAACGAGGGGACTTGGAGAAAACACACGCAGACATTAGGAGAACATGCAAACGCCACACAGAAAGGAAAGTGTTCCAAGCCTTGTGCCCACCCAGACTCGAACCCATGACCTTCCTACTAGGTGTGTTTGAGATGAATTGCGCCTTGCCTAGATTTCAGACGAGACCAGGCGGCCGCTGCAGGGGGCGGAACCTTTCAGATGGAAGATTTCCTTTATTGTTTTATTATTTTTATGTAGTTTTTTTTTTCTGGTGAAATGAATGGATTTTTAAATCCTAGAGATCCAGGAAAAAGAAAATAATCCAGCGTGTGAAATCTGTAGAGAAACATTTAGACACATACTGTGAAGGTTTTCTATGTTGTTCTTTAAGTTGTAAAAACACAACAACACCATAGTACTGTATGTTGGTCTGATGTTTATTGACATGTAACATAATTCTCATGAAACACAGTCATAGTTACAGAGAAGTTTCAAACAGTCTAGATCAGGGGTCACCAACCTTTTTGAAACTGAGAGCTACTTCAAGGGCACTGAGTAATGCAAAGGGATACCACTTTGATAATACACTTCTGAAATAACAAAGTTACACAGTTTAATTTGATATTATTATTAATGATATTCTATGTGAAGACACTGATTGTTAACGATCCATCACAATAATTATTTCAGTATGATTAAACAAGGTAGGAAACAGATACATTTCAATATGCAATATCCAAGTGTTTCATTTTCAAATGATCACTTCTACAACATTTTGCATGAAATCTTTTTCAATTTTTACCATGTTTGTACAAATGATCAATATGTTAGATTTAACAAAAATCTACTCCTTTCAAAATAAGGACGGTGCAACTGTGCGTCGCCACAGTCGTACCGCAGATGAGACACACACAGTTTTCTTTCACATTAGTAAAAAAGAACTCTTCCCCTCATTCACTGTGAAAATGATATGTATTCTTCCTTTTTTCTGCCATGTTTTTGTGGGTAGAAAACACATTCGTAACCTCATCTTTGCAGCGCTCACGTTTTTATGTATTAGTTTTTAAATTTTCATCACTGTAAATGAAATTAAAAAAGAATAGCAACATAATTAAATAAAATTTTAGACAGAGCTAATTTGTGATTAGTGCTATTTTTAGAACTGGCCTGCGGGCTACTGATGCGGTCGCTGCGGGCGACCTGGTGCCGTGGGCACCGGGTTGGTGACCCCTGGTCTAGGTGTTCACTGTAAGGTTTAAAAACATTTGAGATCAGAAGTTATTGTAGATTATTTTAATATAAATTAAGTTAATTAAGTTCCATAACACCGTGTCTTACAACCATTTCCATCACATTTAAAGAGTTACATTAAAAACGTGTCAGTAAAATATCATCAGCTGAGTGTGTGAGAGACAAGCGTCACATCTATAAATAATATCTAATATAATTTAGACCCATCTTTCATGTCACTAGTGCACAGTAAACAATTAATAAAAATAATTTTAAAGCAGTGGAAATAAATATAAACAGAGCAGATAAGTATTAATAGGAAATCAGAGATTTTTTGATGTGAGCATCACTGAGAGCCAATCAGCTGTCAGTACACATCTTGACAAGACTCCATTTCCCATCATGCCATTAGATTTTGTTGTCCATACAGGTGGCGCAGTTGGTGAATAAAGCAACTCTGTCCGCCTGGCTCAAAGCCTGTGTCCGCCTTACTCTCACGAGTTTATCGTTATTGGCGCACAGGTAACATCAGAACAACTCGTTGGCATCTCAAATGCAAAAACTAACCAGCATGCATTGCGCACCAATCTGCGCCGATCAGAACTGTGTCCGCCTAGGCGGACTAGAACTGCGTCCACCTGGGTCATCTCAAACACACCAATAATGAGGCCACTGTGCTACCCACAGTGCCACTGTACCGCCCCAAGCAAACCCAATCTCTGCCTAATCTTAATAGCTGACAAAAATACGTCTTTGAAACTGAAAATTGTTTTTTTTTTTTTTTTTTTTACTGCTATAACCCTGAGTTTAATCAGTCCCATAATTTTACTCCAAGAACATAAAAACAAAAACCTAACAAATGCTTCTTAACCTGTGTTTGATCAAACTCCAGGTGTTCGGAATCAGTCTGAATTTTCAAGAATAATAATTGTCTGATCATGTATCAGACCAAATCTTTCAATAACAATTATTTATAATGCACATCACATTTCAGAAAATAAAGATCGGATACCTAAAGAAATTCTAAAAGAATAAGAACATCAAATTTACATTTAGCTACAAGCGGAAGACTAACACATCAGCAAAAGGCATTTTGGAATAAAACAATTTTCAGGGTCCTCAAGGACTGTGGAGCGACTGCCAGGAAGGCTCTGTCTCCCTTAGTGGGGAATTTCGTGTCCAGGGCAGAACGTCTCGACAGAACACCGTTCCTGGATTTGTGACGGTAGTAAGAGGAGGTGGAGGAATGAAGGTTTTGTGTGGTGTTACGGCCCTGGCCATAAGGGGGCATCTTGTTGTGGTTTCCCTCTGCCGCTCCTATTTGTGCACAGGTGTTCCTGGTTCTGCTTGCCTGATTGGAGCTACTATATAAGGCACCAACATGTGCCTTCTCGGGGTCGGCTCCTCTGCTCTCTCCTCCTCGCACTCCCGTGCTGGTTGCTCCTGCTCCTGCTCCTGCTCCTTCGCCTTCGCCCATGCACATTTGAGTTTGTCTTTTCTTTTACGCACCACATTCATATCGCACCCATACACCTGCTCTTCACTCACACAACACCACCTACGCCACTGATCTTCCCATACTCACACCTCATACTCTTATTTTTTGTTATTATTACTTATCTTTGTTTAATAAATATTTACTTTTGCGCACCTTACCTCCGTTGTGGTCTCCCTTTTTGTTATGACCTTGAGCCAGTCATAACAAAATGGGGGCTCGTCCAGGATGTTTAGAATCCGCGTTTGCCTTGGTTTAGTGGATTTTGTTTGTATTTTCCGTGTTTTGGTTAAAAAGCCGGTTTTGGTTGAGCGTTTTGCGCATTTGGCACAGCTGTTCCTTGTGAGTATTCAGGATCTTGTGACTGAAGTTGTGCGTGCGTCTGATGGGCGTGTAATTCGGGGTATCTCCCGTGACGTCAATATCCTTATTTGGATTAGAGTTGCGCTCTTTGGGAGACTCAGGAGGTTTGTCTCGTACCCGTGTTGGTGCGTGTTTGGAGCGAGGTGGGAGTTTTTGTCTCTCCATGGCGTTTGTCAGCTGCGGCTGTTATCTGGACAAGAAGGTAAGTGTATGACTTGTAATGTGCACTAGCGCTAAGAGGTGGGAAATCCCTTGTAGGTTTGGCGGTGTTTCTCATTAGGGGATTCACTGCGGTTTAAACTTTTAGTGTGGAAGTTAAGAGCGGGTCGAAGCTTCCCTCTTCCCCTCTCCCTACGTCGGCTCGGGAGCGCGCCGTGGTTACGGGGAATCGCCAGCGTGCTGGTTGTTCTCCCGTGCCAGCGGTATTTGGCGCATAAGAACCCATCGCCACGCTTCCCGAAGACTAGGGGTGAGTTTGTAAGATTTTTTTGGTTAGGTAGATAGCGGGATTTCTGATCTTCTTTTTGTGTACATTGCTACGCTATCACTTTCACTTAGTCTTGTTTGTTTGTAGCCATGGATGAGTTAGTGGAGGATTTTGTTGAATCACCGTGTGAACAAGGTTTGGACCACTGCACTAAGAAGCAGTTGATTATGATTGCAGAGCATTTTAAAGTTGATATCGGTGATACGAAAAGAATTAAGAGTATTGTTAAAGATAATTTGAAAGTTAGATTATTTGAGTTGGGCGTTTTGAAGCAGGTAGCGCAGCCTGTTGGGGTGGCCTCAGCGTTTGTATCAAGTGCCACTGGTTTAACTTTTGAGCAACAAAAAGAATTGGAGTTAATGAAACATCAGGTAGAAATGGCAAAACTTGAAATTGAAAGTCAAAGGCTAGCGTTGATCAGAGAAGGTAGGCTTGATTCGTCTGGTAATGAGCGTGCGTCAGGAGCGCATGTGAGTAGAGATGAGCTTAATGATTTAAAGCTTGTTCCTAAGTTTAATGAGAGAGATCCAGAGACCTTTTTCTGTTTGTTTGAACGTTTAGCGGATGCTCGAGGTTGGTCTGAACAGACTAGTATTTTGATGTTGCAGTGCGTGTTAACTGGTAAAGCGCAACAGGCGTTCTCAGCGTTGCATGATGTTGACAGCGCTAGGTATTCAGATGTTAAAGGTGCTGTGTTGAAAGTTTATGAGCTTGTTCCTGAAGCATATAGACAGCGTTTTCGGAGTTGGAGACGTGGAGATAGATCACATTTGGAGTTTATGCGTGATTTGGTAACACATTTTGAGAGTTGGTGTTCTTCTGCAGGCGTTAAAACATTGGATGACTTAAAAGAACTTATATTGTTGGAGCAGTTCAAAAATTCAATTTCTGACAATATTTCTGTGTACGTTGGTGAGCGTGGAGTTAAAACTGTTGCTGAAGCCGCTGCGCTCGCAGACGACTTTTTTCTGACACATTCTATGAGTAATAGTGCGCGTAATGGATCTTTTCATTATGAGTCGAAGAAGTGGCCTGATACAGAGAATAAAAGTGGAAAACAATTGCGCGATTTAGATAAAATTTGTAATTACTGTCATAAGCGAGGACACTGGAAAAGAGACTGTTGTAAGTTAAAACCTCAAGCTAGGCGGATTTCTCCTGAACGTAAACCTGCATTGTGTACTGGTTCTGTCGTGAGTACTACTGTGTCTGGGGTGTGTGAGGTCGCACCGGAGTTAAAATCTTTTCTGCCGTTCATTACAGAGGGCTATGTTTCTCTTGTGGAGGGTGATGAACGTGTGCGCGTCAAAATTTTGCGTGACACTGGAGCAGTTGATTCATTTATTGTAGCCTCAGCGCTTCCCTTTTCTGAGCAGACTTCAGTTGGCCCCTCTATTCCTGTTGTGGGAATGGGCCTTAATGTTTTAAATGTACCACGACACAAGGTGATTCTGTCTTGTGATTTCTTTCAGGGGGAAGTTTGTGTTGGGGTGCGTCCAGCTTTACCAGTGGATGGTGTCTCTATGATCTTGGGTAATGACATCGCAGGTAGTAGGGTCTGGGCTGACGTCCCTCCTCCTGCCCAGGTGACATTAGAACCATGCGTTAGTAGTCCGGATCAAAGTGAAGTTCAGTTTCCTGAGGTGTTTAGTGCGTGTGTAGTTACTAGGTCCGCTAAGTTAAAAACTAAAGGTGAGGAAGTTGATCCTGCCACTAGTTGTAATTTTTTAGTGCCTGTTCCTCCTTGGTCAATCTCTCACAGTGAGCTTGTACAGGAGCAGAAGGCTGATAGTACGTTAAAAGAACTTCTACATATGGTTTGTCCTTCAACTGAGGTTAGAGTTCGTCCTAAATGTTATTTTATTCATGATGACTTGCTGATGAGAAAATGGACTCCACAACTTGAAAGTTTTGTTGGTGATCCTGTTTTCCAGGTTGTGGTGCCTTTAAAGTTTCGTGATGCTGTATTACAGATTTCTCACGACCAGTGCGGACATCTTGGGGTCAGGAAAACCTATGATCGTGTTATGAGGTATTTCTTTTGGCCACGTCTGAAAAGAGATGTTTCGGCATATTGTAAGTCTTGTCACACATGTCAGTTGACCAGTAAACCAAACCAAGTATTACAACCTGTACCACTTAATCCGATTCCTGCTATTGGTCAGCCCTTTGAGCATTTACTTATAGACTGTGTTGGCCCTTTGCCTCCAGCTAAATCAGGTGCAATGTATTTGTTGACTGTAATGTGTCAAAGTACTAGATATCCAGCTGCGTTTCCTTTGCGCAGTATTACTGCGAGGAATGTAGTACGTGCTTTAACTCAATTTATTTCTGTTTTCGGACTTCCACGTGTAATTCAGACTGATCAAGGGTCTAATTTTTGTTCAAAGTTGTTTGCACAGGTTTTGAAACAGTTAAAAATAAAACATAATTTGTCTTCCGCCTATCATGCTCAAAGTCAGGGTGCTTTGGAAAGGTTTCATCAAACTCTGAAGTCAATGCTCCGTTCTTTTTGTGTCCAGATGCAGGGAGATTGGGAGGAGGCTCTGCCCTGGATGATGTTGTCAGCGCGCGAGGTGGTCCAAGAAAGTACAGGGTTTAGTCCTAACGATCTGGTTTTTGGCCATAGAGTTCGCGGCCCGTTGGCGCTTTTGAGGGACAACTGGACGGAGTCAGATCCACCAAGTAACTTACTTGACTTTGTGAATGGTTTTAGGTATAAGTTGTACAAGGCTCAGGAAGTAGCTAAAGAGAGGTTGGCGGGTGCGCAGGGTAAAATGAAAAAGCTTTATGATCGCCATACTACGTACAGAGAGTTTCTCCCTGGTGATCAGGTGTTGGCCCTGTTGCCCTTGGTTACGTCACCATTCCAAGCCAAATTTTCCGGTCCATATGTTGTGGCTGAAAAACTTTCTGATCTAAATTATATGATTTCTACTCCTGAACGAAGGTCTAAAACACAACTTAGTCATGTTAATTTGTTAAAGCCTTATTTGTCACGTGATTCTGTGAATGTTGGAAAGTCTGAAATTCACCCTCAGTGTTTATCTGTGTCTTCCTCAGTTGTGGCAGAGCTGGGAGATGAGCCACCAGATCCGGATGAGGCGTTGGTGACGGGTCGCTTGAAAAATACGGATTCCTTGTTGAATTTGGAAAATTCATTGATATATTTGGATGGCTCAAAGAGGTTCCAGTTGGTTAAATTGATTAAGGACTATGTTTGTTTATTTAGCGACACGCCGTCGTGTACGAATGTCCTAACGCATGATATTGATGTCGGTGATGCAAAACCTATTAGACAGCGTTTTTATCGTGTCCATCCAGAGAAGAGAAGTTTACTTGACAACGAAGTCCAATATATGGTTGAAAATAACATTGCTTTTCCCTCTGATTCTAGTTGGTCTTCTCCGTGCCTCTTGGTTCCGAAATCTGATAATACACCTAGGTTTTGTACAGACTTTCGTAAAGTAAACTCTGTGACTAAGCCCGACTCTTTCCCGCTCCCGCGGATGGAGGACTGCGTTGACCAGGTGGGAGGGGCGAGGTTTGTGACAAAGTTGGATTTATTGAAGGGGTATTGGCAAGTTCCATTGACTGCACGTGCTAAACAAGTGGCTTCCTTCATCACACCAAGTGGTCTATACTCTTATAATGTCATGCCTTTTGGTTTAAGAAACGCGCCAGCGACATTCCAGCGTTTAATGAACATAGTTGTCCGCGGCCTGGATGGATGTGCTGTGTACTTGGATGACCTGGTAGTTTATTCTGATACATGGGATGAACATCTTTACAGACTTGGAGAAGTTTTTGGGCGTTTGTCTAGAGCAAAGTTAACGATAAATTTGGCCAAATGTGAGTTTGCGGAAGCCACTGTCGTATATTTAGGCCGTGTGGTTGGTCAGGGGACAGTCAAACCTATGCGTGCCAAAGTGCAAGCAGTTGATCGGTATCCAGTACCTGCGACTAAAAGAGACCTAATGAGGTTTCTGGGGATGGTTGGGTTTTATAGATGTTTTTGTCCAAATTTTTCTTCTGTGGTTGCGCCACTCACTGACCTGTTAAAGGGTGGTGTTGAATTTGTTTGGTCAGAGATGTGCCAAAAAGCGTTTGAGAGAGTGAAAGGTCTCATAACAAACTCTCCTGTATTGGCAGCTCCAAAATGGGATAGGCCGTTTCTGATTGAGGTGGATGCTAGCCTGGTTGGGGGAGGTGCTGTGTTATTGCAGGCTGATGATGCGGGGATCCGGAGGCCGGTCTGTTTCTTTTCTAAAAAATTTAATAAACACCAGGTCAATTATTCTGTTATAGAAAAGGAGACGTTGGCGTTGGTATGGGCGCTCCAGCATTTTAGTGTCTACATCGGGTCTGGGCCCGTTGTTGTTTTTTCTGACCATAACCCTCTTACCTTTCTGGCCAGTCTGCGGACTCCTAACCAGCGGCTCATACGTTGGGCTCTCCATCTTCAGGCTTACTCCTTGGACATACAGCACGTCAAAGGCCGGGATAACATCGTGGCGGATGCACTCTCTCGGGCTGTGTAACATTTTGAGGAGGCCATTGGCTTCACCCCACCGTGTTCTGCTGTTCTGGGACGGCACGGTGGTTTTCCCCTTGTCCCGGGGCCACCCAGCAACATTAGGTATTATTTCTGTTGATCTAGTGTAAAGGCTAAAGCTTTCTGTTGGGTCTTGTGAGCTGACTCTACTTGACTAGTTTTGCTAATGTAAGCCCACCTTCACTTTTTATGTACGGGTCCCTTAGTGGGGTCCCTTTCTTGTAGGGGGGGGGTGTTACGGCCCTGGCCATAAGGGGGCATCTTGTTGTGGTTTCCCTCTGCCGCTCCTATTTGTGCACAGGTGTTCCTGGTTCTGCTTGCCTGATTGGAGCTACTATATAAGGCACCAACATGTGCCTTCTCGGGGTCGGCTCCTCTGCTCTCTCCTCCTCGCACTCCCGTGCTGGTTGCTCCTGCTCCTGCTCCTGCTCCTGCTCCTTCGCCTTCGCCCATGCACATTTGAGTTTGTCTTTTCTTTTACGCACCACATTCATATCGCACCCATACACCTGCTCTTCACTCACACAACACCACCTACGCCACTGATCTTCCCATACTCACACCTCATACTCTTATTTTTTGTTATTATTACTTATCTTTGTTTAATAAATATTTACTTTTGCGCACCTTACCTCCGTTGTGGTCTCCCTTTTTGTTATGACCTTGAGCCAGTCATAACAGTGGTGATGTGGTGTGGTAAGGAGTTTGAGAAGGAAAGCAGGAGAAGTTCCATGGATGTTGGTGAAGAGTTTGTAGTGGGTTCTGTATTGAATGGACAGACATTGATGGGATTTTTTTTGGATGGGGGTGATGTGGTTGTCTTTGCGCCTCTCTGTCAGGCCCAGCCAGCAATGTTTTGAATGTGTTGGAGCTCTAGCAGGCTCCAGCCAAGGATTCTGAAAAGAAGGGTGAAAGTATATAAAAATAATAAATATGAGAATTTGACATTTAAAAAAAAAAAAAAAAAAACTTTGTGGCTCTCGATGCAGCCATCGTAAGTTGTAATCTCAGAAGGAAGACACAAGATTTTGTTGCTATCATGGTGAATAATGTAGGAATTCAAACTGATAACACTACTTTGACTTTTATTAAGTGTTTTTACAAATATTAAATGTTTGGGGCTTTTTTTATTTGAGGGTTACACAAATGAAAAGAAACATATTTTTAAGACGAAGATAAAACCCTCGTTCGGTTTGCTGAATTGCCTGGATCATAGAAAAGTGCAATTTTTTTCTAATGTTTAGAAAATATATTTAATTTTCTTTGTTCTTGTTCTCTTTTTTTGATATATAAACAAGATAAGAGCACCATCTAACCAACCCTCCCAAGACCAAACATTTCAGAATATTTTCAATTTTTGTTCTTGAAGCTTCATTTAATTTTTTTAACAGCATAAGAAAAAAAAACCTCTCTCAAGAACAAACAGACTGAATTTAGCATGGCTTCTGAAACACAAATCCTAACAAAGCGATTTCTCTAGTTAATTTGTTCAGATAAACTGCTTATATTAATCTCCTTCAGATATTGACTAAAAGCTCAAATGATGCCGTCATACTTCTTTAAGCAAAACAACACCAATAAATTTTTATTTCTGATGTTAATGTTCAGGCCTTAAAGCTGTGAAACGGAAATTATTCCACACAACAAAAGTTTTAGAAGAGCAGAACATTTGGAACAAAGACCGGTAGGAGTTCAGGTGTATGCTGCCTGCGGGCAGGCGGGATTCGCACCAACAAATTTGACAATTATTTTCAGAGGGAAATTGTCACAATTTGAGAAGAGCTTTAAGAACATCAAAGTCAGCTAGTGTGCAGGCACGTTAGATAACTTCAAAGAGTTGTGACTGCTTTGCCACAAGGTGTTTCTCCTTTGTCTTCTCCTGCTAGCTTGTTTGGAGCATGCTGTTAAGTCGCTGATACGTACCGGAAGCGTATGTTGCATCACCAACCTGTTCTTTGTGATTTCCTATTAAACAAAACAATGGATTTATGGCACATATTGTAAAACCAAAACACTCTGACAGGTGGGTATCACAGTGAGAGAAACTCCCTCGAAGCTCTTTTACTTTCTATTTAATTACATTCATGACATGAAATAAAGCAATCATAAAATTCCATTACTCCAAATTTTCCCAGAATTGTATTTCAACGGACAGACTGCCTCACCACGCTCTGTTTACAATGAAACATTAAAGGGAGGTCTCAGGCAAAACCAACTTTTGAGGTTTCTACCAGTTTTGCACATTATTCACCCAAAAAAATTGGAATCACCCAAAGTAGCTTTTTATTTCACTCATTTATGTTTACGTGATTAGCCACAAATTTTGTCCAACAGTCTAATGTAACCGGGAAGTGTTTTAGTGCATGTGTTCTGCTTATGTTTAGTCTGTCCTCTCAACACAAAGTGGAGTTTTTGTGTAAATAAGTTTTTACATTTATTCGTAAAGCACATTTTTGTGTGCAAGAAAATTAGAAAAACATTGATAACAATACACCAAAAACAAGAATATAAAAGGATTTGAACTAGTTTGAATATCTTGTTATGTTTTGGAACCTAATATGAGATTAATTAGTTTAGTTCATTGGTGGAATGCCCCTTGAGATATGACATCTCATTTTCAGGGGGTCCACAAAACAAAACATCACAGTTTAACAAAGAAATCCAACAAAAAAACAAAACAAAACAACCCCTCGACAAAATGTAACACAAACAGACAAACTTGCTCTTCAAAATCAAGCTGCAACTTAGTTTTTATACAGTAGATGACAGATCAAAATGAGAAATGTAAATACCTGTGTCGTCAGCATAAAGATTTACAGAACATTGCAAAATAACTTGAGGAAGACCATTAACAAAAATAGAAAACGGAAGGGGCCCGAGAATAGATCCTTGAGGCACATCCTTTTTAATGATACATTTATCAGATTGGACACCGTGAGTAATGACATATTGAGATCTGAAATGAAGATACAACTGAAACTATAAAATTGCGGTAGAATCAAGACTTATTGCATTGAATTTATCTAAAAGTAAGTAATAATCCACACTAGGGATGGTAAATCTGAAACCCTATGAACCATCGAGCAATTTTGAACCAATTTCCTCAAATAGACCCAAAGATTCGAATCTTTCGAGCCCGCAAAGAGCTCCATCTGCAGATGTAAAGAAAAATCCTGTGGGAAAAAGAAAGATGAATTATACGCTCCAAGTCTCAAGTTATTAGAAAAGTGATTGAGATTTGGCGAGTTTTTCTGCTTCTTATTCTTTGCAAATATTTTTTCTCGGTTATCATTCAGTGGTTATGTCCAATACCACTGAATTGTATTTTAATTTCAATTTTACTCTCCCAAAATAAATGAAAGAAAAAGAAATATTCCACTCTGCTCGTTTAAATTATGATTAAATGTTTAGTAAAACACAGATTAACCACACTGGGTGATCCTGTCATCAATATGAATCATTAAAGAGTACTGATGGGTGTTAACTTGTTTCAAAGCAGTGCTCCCCGACCACCGGGGCGCAGACCGGTAGGGTGCCATGGGTCATATGATACCGGGCCGCACAGAAAGACGAAATAAGTTCTATAATTTGCATTGGGTTTATTATTTGCGCCATGATGATTTATTTTGAAAAGTCACCGGATTTTATTCTTTACATCCATCAATGACTTATATTTGATGCATCATCCCATTAAATTTAAACCCATACACTGGCAAAATAAGTAAAAAAATCATTTTTTTCCACCATGTACAGCTTCAGTCTGCTCTCCTGCTGATTCACAACCTCTCCTGCTTTGGAGAAGACTCGTCCTGTTCAAATCCACCGCGAGCTACTTGGCTCGTGACCTCAGGTTTCGAGCTGTAACCGAGCTCGGGTCACGTGATATGTAAGGTTTGCCTCCCCTGCTTGAAGTGAAACTCGCGAGACTTTTTTCTCATTCTGCTCGACGCTACTCGAGTAGGGCCGCTCAAGCTGGCCATCCCTAATCCACACAATCAAAAGCTTTTGACAGGTCAAAGAAAATGGAGCCCACATATTGGTTTTGATCAAAAGAAGTAAACAAATCATTGGTAAACTTTAACAAAGCATTGGTGGTGGAAAACCCAGACCGAAAGCCAGACTAAAAAGAAGATAAAATGTTTAATACATTTAAATAGTCGAAGAGCTGATCAAAGATGATTTTTTTCAAAAACCTCAGCTGCACTACAAACAATAGAAATTGGTTGATAATTGGTTAATTAAGATGGATCTCTACCTTTAAAAAGAGGAGTTACTCTGGTTTACTTCCCCATGATGGGAAACTGATGATATGTTTTCAAGAACAAGTTAAACAAATCAGTTACAGAAAACATTAGTATATGTGCTGCAACTTTTAAAAACTTAGCCTTCAAACCATCTGGACCAACACTGTAGTTGGAATTCAAATTAATCAATGTATGATATTCATCCATAGGTAAAATGTTTGTAAACGAAACAGAAGGACCAGTTATTGGGTTTTCAACACCCAGAAACGGAATTAGATTTTATTTTAGTACGGATGGAGAAAAAATGTTGATTAAATGCAAGACAAATTTTTAAGGGGTCAGATATAATTTCATTGTTGAGAATAACATGGTTATTCATTTTACTTTTATCATTATTGAGAAGTTGATTAAGATGAGACAGGAACCTTTTGGGATCGTTCACATTTTTATTAAAGTAATGACATTTAGCATTTCTAGTTTAGTTTTACAAGAGTTTCTACCAGATTCATACGTTTCCCAGTCAGCAGGATAGATCTTTGCAAGATAGATAGATAGATAGATAGATAGATAGATAGATAGATAGATAGATAGATAGATAGATAGATAGATAGATAGATAGATAGATAGATAGATAGATAGATAGATAGATAGATAGATAGATACTTTATTGATCCTGAGGGAAATTATTATTGGAGAAATTATTATGAAATTATTATGTCATTTGTTGCTCCCATTCACACATTCAGATACACAGTTAAGAACAGTTCATAAATACAGCCCGTAAAAAAGACAAGTAAAACAAATAAAAACGCTTAAAAAAGCTGAAAAGAGTAAAGTGAATGTAATCAAATGTAAAAGTCTAAGACCAAGTCCAGACCAAGTCCAACCACAGAGCCGGCCTTACGAATGATGCAGTCTAGCTCCTGGGTGTCCCTTATCCTCACACTGCCCCTGCAACACACAACTGCATAAAATAAAATAGTTGACACAATAGCCTGATAAAACATGTGCAGCAGTGTAGAACAGACCTTGAAGCAGGCATCCATCTGGTTGTCCAACTGAAGACCCAGCTATTTATATGAGTGCACCATCTTCACATCTACATCCTTGATGGGAGTAGGGTATAAGGTGGAGGGGGCTCGTCATAAGCTCAACACCATCTTCTTGGTTTTGGAGATGTGTGGCTGGAGCTTATTCTGTTTTCACCAGCTCTCGAACTTCTCCACTAGGGCTCTGTACTCACCCGCTACCCCTTTCCTTTCCTCATACAGTACATGCCACAACTGCAGTGTCATCTGAGAATTTCTGCATGTGGCATGTCTTTGAGTTGTACTGAAAATCAGTGGCTTAAAGGGTGAACAGAAGGGGGGATAACACTGTGCCCTGAGGTGCTCCAACACTACAGGTTAGTGTAGAGGACACCTGCCTCCTGCCCCCATGCAGACGAACTGTGGCACGTTAGTGAGATAGTCCGTTGTCCAGTTCACCGGATGGGTGTCCACAGACATGATGTTCAGTTTCTCCTGAAGGAGACCGGGCTCGATAGAGCTGAAGGCACTGTTAGACAAAGAGTTGACATTGCCCATTACCACTGAGGGAATGAAGAGTTTAAAATGCATTCCAATTAACAGCTTTAGCTTTAATTTAGCCTTGCGTTTACGACCGGCATGACATCCCCGATTTTTCGCCGTAGCTCTGGGGGTATCAGATGGAGTGAGCTTGCCGTAACATTGTCTCTCAGTGATAGTAACTCCGTTCTCGAATAAATGAGCCTTTAATGTTAGTCATCATCATTATAAAAATAACAATAATGAATCCACAGACGTACAGGAGAGAGCAAACAGACATGCAGCCCTGTTCGCACAGTCGCAGATATCGCAATGTTTTTTTCCAGATCTGGTCCCTTTTTCAAAAGGATGAAGCACAACAACATCTGAGACTTCAGTAAGAAAACATTTCCAAGCGTCTTCAGCATTTGGTACAAGTTTGAATCTTTCCCAATTTATGTTTATAAGATCATTTATAAATAGTTCACTATCCAAATGTTTGGATTGTCTAACTTTAATATACATCGGTAGAAATCTTGGTAACTTAATATCCCATACACAAAACACAACAAAGTGATCACTAAAACAGTCAGACATGATTCCGGATAAAGATATTCTTTCAGGATGAGTTACTAGTATCCAGTCTAAACGTGATAAGGACTGGTGATCTACTCTGGCAGGTTCTGTTATGAGTTGAGTGAGACTTAGTTTGCGTTAAGTTGTGCACATAATCAGGAGGCAGGACTTGGCGGGAAGTGAAACTAAGCAAAATTATTCATAACCTTCTGTTTTTATCGGCAGGTATAGCAATCTGAGTTTCCAAAAGGTACCATGTTCATCTACCCATGAAATCACAACGCCT
This sequence comes from Neostethus bicornis, assembly GCA_902685375.1. Classification (NCBI taxonomy): domain Eukaryota; kingdom Metazoa; phylum Chordata; class Actinopteri; order Atheriniformes; family Phallostethidae; genus Neostethus; species Neostethus bicornis. Next base: position 6,237,701 of record CACRXE010000001.1, on the reverse strand, counting down.
TTAAAATCATGCTCCCCTAGTTTTGTCATCAATCTTAATTCAACGTAGATTTGGATTGGATAAAAAGTTAAACAAACTGACTCTTCATTTTACTTTGAATTTCTGGTCTGATCTTTTTTTCAGCAACCTTCATCAAAAGCTAAACACAGCTGAAAGAAAATTGGGATATCTCATTTTGAATAGATGTTAATATGGTATTAACATCAAAGCACAATGGGAAAAATGATGCCTCCACGTTTCTTTCATTAGTAAAGCAGCATGCAGTCCTTTTCCATTATGAAGAGCACCTCTCAGCTCAATACCAACTACTGGACTAATTATATGATGGATCCTGTTCCTCAAATTGAAATTACTACCTATAAAGATCAGTGTCTGGGTGTATTATAGAAAGATTTTGGCGGTGTTTGCCTGAAGCCAATTTGGTCTGCGAAGCCTTAACGCTCAATCAATGCAAGTACAAAGCACACAGAATTTGAATGAATTGGTCAAAATCAAAAGGATTATCTTTCCATCAGCACTTGTTTTTGGCTTTTGTCTTTGTGTTTTTTAAATTGCGCATCCAACTTTTTCGTTTGCTTTTGTTCTTTCAGATGATTAACCGTTTAGAACGAGAATGACCCAATCTGCATTGGTGCAAATTACAAAGTGAGACAGTAAACCAGAAAAAGCATTCTCAAGAAGATTAAAAATAAATTACTTGACTTTCTGGGTTGTGTTCCATCACTTTTTCTGGTTATCTTTCTTCACTTTCCATCTTCTGTGTCTGTTTTTGTGAATTGCATCCTGTGTTGTGTAATCACTGCAATATTAACCTTTCTTTTTGCTCTTGGTAAGGGTATTTGCTTCAACAGAAGGAGGTGAACACAAGCCATCTTTCTGACTTTTAAGATAAAAATCCTATTTCATAAGGCGCAACCCCTATTTCAAAGTTCCTAATGACAAAATGAAAAACTTTGTCAGATACAGCATCAGTAATAAGGACAAACATATACAGTATGCAATTTCAGAAGAAGGTACGCATATTAATTTAAATGGATAGTTAAAATGAAAAAATATATTTTTATTGTCTGTGAGAAATGCTTTCTTTATTGGCTGCATCAACAAACCCAAAACGATTTAAGAATTAAGGAGGCTGTATACAGAGTTTTATTATTTAGTCAATGGTGAAAAAAGACATTTGGAAACAGGATTAATTTAGTTTTATGCATACAGTTAAAATGTTTTTAGAAGATGGACTGAATGTAGCCTCACCCAAGAGCCCACAAATCATCACGCAAGGTTTCACAGGGCGTTATGTTCACAGGATGACACCAACGAAGACACATGAACATTAAGAGTCCATAACCGTCCCCAGGAAATGTTTTTTGACCAATAAAAACAGCAGGGAAAAGGCACGATTCTTTCTGCCTCTTGGCTCGGACAGCTTGCTGCCATTCAGGGGGAAAAATGAAACCCCGAGCTGAACTCATCTCAAAACCTCTGCAAGATGTGTGAAGTTGTAAAATTTGAAAAGAGTGACTTCTTTCTGAAGCCGGTCAGTTCTCTTGGTTCCTTAAAAGTTTTATTAACTGCACAAAAATGGTTTGACAAATCAAACATTGCATTAAATTAGATTAGATTAGAATTACTTTATTGATCCCACACTTGGGAAATTTGTGCGTTACAGCAGCAACAAGAAAGAAATAGACAGTATATATACAAGAAGGACTGAAGGAATGAAAAATAATAAAATATTAAATAAAATAAATAAAAAAAATAGAGGGAATAATGTGACTAAACATCAAGGACAGTAAGGACTGAATGTGCATAGGGAGGCAAAAAAGTGACATAAGCAATACAAAGTGACAAACAGTGATGAATTACATGAGCATGAACCAGTTATCTGTTATTTTGTGAGGTATTATAAAGTGTTATTGTATTGAGAACAAAAGATTTAAGGTATCGGGCGGTTTTTGAGTGGAGCTGTCTGAGCCTCTTGGAGAAGGAGCTCCGCTGTTCGTCCAGGAGTGGGTAGAGAGGATGGTCATGATTGTCCATGATGGACAAAAGTTTGTTCAGTGACCTCCTCTCTACCACTGCCTTAAGTGAGTCCTGTTTGCAGCCAATGACAGAGCCAGCCAGTCTGATTAGTTTATTCAGTCTGTTGGTGTCACTGGCTGCGATGCTGCTCCCCCAACAGATGACGGAGAAGAACAAGGAGCTGGCCACCACAGACTGATAGAAAGTCTCCAGCATCTTGCTGCACACATTGAGGGACCTCAGCTTCTTTAGAAAGTAAAGTCGGCTGCAGGTCTTCTTGTACACAGCAGTACTGTTGCTCCTCCAGTTCAGTCTGCTGTCGATGGTCACTCCCAGGTATTTGTACTCCTCCACCACCTCCACATCTCTACCCAAAATGTAGAAGGGCCGCAAAGCAGTCCTCTTCTTTCAGAAGTCAATCACCATGTCCCTGGTCTTATCTCCATTGAGCAGCAGATGATTCTGTCCAGCCCATTCCACAAAACCGTCCACCACCCTCCTGTACTCCTCCTCCTGCCCACCACTTATACATCCCACAACTGCAGAGTCATCATCAAATTTATAGACCGATAAAAACTATACAGAGAAAAAACAGATTATTTTCTGTTTCAGCTTCTTGTCTAAGCTTTACTTTTTCTTTTGTACACTGTCGAAAATTCCCTTTCTAAGGATACCCTCTCTGAATGGGGTGTCCCAGTGACTGTTCTGTTTTTATATATTTTATATTGATCAATGTATTGTTTAAACAAAAGTAGAAAAAATTAATTAAACATTTTGTTGCTGAAGTTTTAATTTGTGGCAAATGAACTAAACTCCTGCCATCCTAGACGTACTATTTCTCAGGGGGACAGTTATACATGTTTTATTGATCATCTTATTAATCACATAGATTGTAGACTGTTTTGATGGTCTTTTGACCATCCTTTTACCTTCAGACCATCAGTGATTTTCTTGCGATTGCATCAGAAGGGCACGGTTTAGTGAGGAATGTAAAAACTTATGAATTTAATTTCACATTGCAGACTTGTCTGATGCAAAAAGTAAAAGGGTTTTGCCAAAATAACAAGTGGTTTGAAGAATCTACTGCCTCCAGGGCAAATTTCACATCCCCCTATTATTTTCTGGGTTGAAACAAAAACATATGCAGAAATCAATCTACGTGAGAGCTGATGACTTTCAGACTGATAACGGGTGCAGTGGTTACAGCAGAATACTCATGTCCACAATAAGCATTTTTATTTATCAGCACAGAAACAAGGCAAAATGACCACCTTTGCACCCATGAAGTGGAAAAATACAGGCACGTATTGTGGATCAAATCAAAGTCTTTGTGCCCTGGTGCTTTCATATTCCTACGCTCCGCTGTTTAATATTTACCGGTGCAGACTTATCAGAAACTCTAGTGAAAAAAATCATTCTTAATGGTGGTGAAATTGAAAGTCTGTCCAAATTGAAATTTCTTAGAATAATTATAGATAGCAAATATAGATGTGTGGGAGAAGCCGAGATGGAAAAGGGTCTAATAGATTACAGCTCTTTGCCCTGTCATGTTACGCTCCTGTCTTTTTAACATAATTTTGTTCCTTGACATCTGAGGGTTTTGAATTTGTAACGTTTTCATAATGTGAAAAAAATCATTCTAAAACCATGTTATTGATGAAGAATAAAAAGCTCTGTTTTTTTTTTTCTACAAAGGCTGTTTCACATAATAATTTTATTAAACTTCCAGCAATTTTACTGGCAAATCATTTATTTTTGACAATTTCTTTTGATTTTTTAAAATAATCATCTGTACTGGTTTTTCCTTTCTGAGGTGTGTGGGGTCTTGGATCCCATCACAGGCTGTTTACAGGCAAGAGGCAGGGTACACTCCACAAAAGTTACCAGTCTGCTGAGGGTTTCCATATTTTTCTTCCTTTAAAAAAACAAATCAATACAATTCTTAATACAAATGACATGAAACTGCAGAGTGCACATCTTTCAAATGAAATGAGGTTATCCGAAAATAAACACATCCAACTGTGTCATGATTCGTCTCACTTCCGGCCCTCTGCTTTTCCCTGTTGTTCTAGCCTTTGCCCTAATTCATCACACTGCACCAATGTCATGTTGTCACTTTGTTGTCACGATCCTCCTCTCATTTTAGAACACTTCCTCCCTTCTATCCCGCCCTCCGCACTAATTTTTCACAGCTGTTCCAAATCTCCAGGTGTGTCTTATTTCACACATAATTATTTAAGCCCTGGTGTCCCTCACTTCCTTGTCGGATCATTCATCTGTTGCCTCCCCAATGCACCCTGGTTCACTAGCCTCCAGTAGGGATGGTAAATCCGAAGCCCCACGAACCACCGAGCAATTTTGAACCAATTTCCTGAAATAGACCCAAAGATTCGAATCTTTCGAGCCCGCAAAGGGCTCCATCTGCAGGCTGCGTGATGTAAAGAAAAATCCAGTAGAAACTAAGAAAGATGAATAATACGCTACAAGTCTCAAGTCATTAGAAAAATAAGTGAGGTTCGGCGAGTTTTTCTGCTTCTCATTCTTTGCAAATGTTTTTTTCTCTGTTATCATTCAGTAGTTATGTCTTCTTCTTCTTCTCCTTTCGGCATTTCCCTTCAGGGGTCGCCACAGCAAGTCAGTTTCTTCCATCTAACCCTATCTGCTGCATCCTCTTCAGTCACGCCAACTATCCTCATGTCTTCCTTCACTGTATCCATGAACCTCCTCTTTGGTCTTCCTCTAGTCCTCTTTCCTGGTGGTTCCAAATCCAGCATCCTTCTGCCGATGTACTCGGTCTCTCTCCTCTGTACATGTCCAAACCATCTCAGCCTGGCCTCCCTGACTATCTCCAAAACATCTAACATGTGCTGTTCCTCTGATATACTCATTTCTGATCCTGTCCATCCTGGTCACTCCCAGAGAGATCCTTAGCATCTTCATCTCTGCTACCTCCATCTCTGCTTCCTGTCTTTTCCTCAGTGGCACTGTCTCTAGACCAAACAGCATGGCGGGTCTCACCACGGTTTTGTACACTTTTCCTTTCATTTTATCTGAAACTCTTCTGTCACACATCACACCTGATACTTTTCTCCACTCGTTCCAGCCTGCTTGAACACGCTTCTTCACCTCTTTTCCACACTCTCCATTGCTCTGGACTGTTGATCCCAAGTACTTAAAATCTTCCACCTTGTTTATCTCTTCTCCCTGTAACCTCACTTTTCCGTTTGGATCCCTCTCATTCACGCACACGTACTCTGTCTTACTCTGACTAATCTTCATTCCTCTTCTTTCTAGTGCAAACCTCCACCTCTCCAGCTTTTCCTCCACCTCTTCCCTCCTCTCACTACAGATCACAATGTCATCTGCAAACATCATTGTCCATGGAGATTCCTTTCTGACCTCGTCTGTCAGCCTGTCCATCACCATAGCAAACAGCAAAGGACTCAGAGCAGATCCTTGGTGCAGTCCCACCCCCACACTGAACTTCTCTGTCTCACCTACAGAACACCTCACCACTGTCTTACAGCCCTCATACATGTCCTGCACCGCTCTAACATACTTCTCTGTCACACCAGACTTCCTCATACAATACCATAGTTCTTCTCTAGGTACCCTGTCATACGCTTTCTCAAGATCTACAAAGACACAGTGCAGCTCCCTCTGACCTTCCCTGTACTTCTCTATCAGCATCCTCAAGGTAAATACTGCATCTGTAGTGCTCTTTTTAGGCATAAAACCATACTGCTGCTCACAAATTCTTACTTCAGACCTTAGCCTAGCTTCGACAACTTTTTCCCATAACTTCATCTTATGACTGATCAGTTTTATTCCTCTGTAGTTACCACAACTCTGCACATCTCCCTTGTTCTTAAAAACAGGAACTAGCACACTTCTTCTCCATTCATCAGGCATCTTCTCACTTTCTAATATCCTGTTAAACAGCCCAGTCAGAAACTCTACTGCCACCTCACCTAAACACTTCCATACTTCTATAGGGATTCCGTCAGGGCCGAGAGCCTTTCCACTCTTCATCCTCTTCAGTGCCCTCTTTATTTCTACCTTACTGATCCTAGCCACTTTCCGGTCCACTTTGGTAACGTCTTCTACTCTTTGTTCTCTTTCATTTTCTTCATTCATCAATTCTTCAAAGTACTCTTTCCATCTTCCCATCACATTACTGGCATCTGTCAAGAGACACCCATTCCGGTCTTAAATCACCCTAACTTGCTGCACATCCTTCCCATCTTTGTCTCTCTGTCTTGCCAACCTGTATAGGTCCATCTCTCCCTCCTTGCTGTTCAGCTTAGCATACAAGTCGTCGAAGGCTGCTTGTTTTGCCTTTGCCACCTCTACTTTAACCTTATGCTGCATCTCCCTTATTCTTGCCTATTCTCCTCAGTCCTCTCAGTGTCCCACTTCTTCTTAGCCAGCCTCTTTCTTTTGATACAATCCTGCACCTCCTCATTCCACCACCACGTCTCTCTATCTATCTTCCTTCCAGATGACCAGTACTCTCTTGCCTGTCTCCCTGATCACATTAGCTGTAGTTGTCCAGTCATCTGGAAGCTTCTCCTGCCCACCAAGAGCCTGTCTCAACTCCTTTATAAAGTTCAAGCAGCAGTCTTCCTTTTTCAGTTTCTACCATTTAGTCTTCTGCACTCCCTTCATCTTCTTAGACTTCCTCACTGCTATGGTCATCTTACACACGACCATCCTGTGCTGTAGTTACTTCAGTAGTTATGTCATTACGGTATATTAATTTCAATTTTACTCTCCCAAAATAAATAAAAGAAAAATAAATAGTCCACTCTGCTCATTTAAATTATGATGAAATGTTTAATAAAGCACAGACTAACCAAACCAGGTGCTCCTGTCATCAATGTGAATCGTTAAAGAAAACTGATGGGTGTTAACTTGCGTCAGAGCAGTGGTCCCAAACCACCGGACCGTGGACCGGTACCGGGCCATTGGTCATGTGGTACCGGGCCGCACAGAAATAAGAAATAACTTCCACTATTTCCATTTGGTTTATTATTCGAGCCATGACAATGTTTTAATTTGAAAAGTCACCGGATTTTCTTCCTTACATCCGTCAATGACTCACCTTTGACACATCATTACATTAAATTTAAAACCTTAAACTAGACAAATGAGTAAAACCCAAAGATTTAAAGAAGCTTCTTTGCTAAGAGGAGTTACAGAGTTACGAAGCAGACTGAACCTTAGAAACACTCTTCAGGTTTTAGGTCAAGATGGGACTGTCTGGTTCCAGCAAAACAAACTCAGAACTCTGACTGGTTTGGTCTTACAGGGAAGAGCCTAACTGTTTTTTTTTTTTTGTATTCAACCTGTTTTTGTAATATCCTTTATTTTGAAGGTATGTTTACTATTACCAAGGCAACCAGAGTGCGTTTGAGCAGACACAACGTTTCCCCGTCATAAAGATTCTTTGCTAATATTTTTTTTTTCTTGAAGACAAAGTGGATTTAAGTTTAATATTATTATTTATGTTAAAAAAAAACATTTTTTTTCCAGGCTTGTCTTATTTAGTTTTTCTGCTACACCTTTTTGACCGATCCGTGAAAATATTATCATACACTGAACCGGTCCGTGGCACAGGAAAGGTTGAGACCCCTGCCTTAGAGAACTAAAAAACTTAGTAGTAACATATAAAAAAATGCGGGCCAACATTCATCAATCAGTGATGACAGAAGCAGACACTTTAACATTTGGGGTACATGTGAGCAAGGCTTTGTGGTGCCCACGCAACGAAAACATTCTCATTTTTAGGAGAAAACTGACAAAACAAGCTCGTAGTAATGTTCTTCTCTTCATACATTTTTATTTAAGTATACAATTTTTTCCACCTTGTACGGCTTCAGTCTGCTTCTCTTACATTACATTATTTATTTATTTCGGTCACAGTGCAGCCTCATATCAATGAAATATAGAAAACAACCATATTCTAGCAAAGGACCGAAAAGGTATCGGCTGAAGCAAACGCTTATTACGCCGACCCTTTTTTTTTTTTTTTTTTTTTATGTCATCATAAAAGCAAAAAGACATGAGTAAATACTAAGTCATCATAATTGTTATAACACATAACATAATAATATCATAATACATCATAACACATAACATAATCATAACACATCATAACATACAACATATAACATAATCATAACACATCATAACACATAACATATAACATAATCATAATACATCATAACACATAACATATAACATAATCATAACACATGATCGTAACATATAACATAATCATAACACATCATAACACATAACATATAACATAATCATAACACATCATAACACATAACATATAACATAATCATAACACATGATCGTAACATATAACATAATCATAACACATCATAACACATAACATATAACATAATCATAACACATAACATAATCATAACACATCACACATCATAATTGTTTACTTTTTATAGAAGCTTGAATTTAACCATCAAGACTTGCATATTTTTTTAAGTATTAATAACTTAAATTTCTTTTTTAAACATAAAAGATTTAAACACAATTTAAGTTCATCATCACAATTATTCCAAAGATCCACACCTTTAATAGAAATACAGAATTTTTTAACATTTGTTCTAAATTTATTTTTAATGAACACATCATTTCCTCTTAGTTCGTATGGACTTTTCCTAATATTAAACATATTTTGTAGAGAGTTTGACATCATGTTTTTTTTTTTATCTTAAACATAAATTTTAAAGTGTGTAATTCCACTAGATCATAGTCTTCTGATTCACAACATCTCCTGCTTTGGAGAAGACTCGCCCTGTTCAAATCTCCCGCGAGCTACTCGGCACGTGACCTCGGGTTTCGAGCAGCAACCGAGATCGGGTCACGTATTACGTAAGGTTTGCTTGCCCTGCTCGAAGCAAAGCTCGCGAGACTTTTTTTTCATTCTGCTCGACACTACTCGAGTAGGGCCGCTTGAGCTGGACATCCCTATCACTGGTCCCTTATCACCTAGCTGATCTCCTACGTCTGGTTCCTCATCGTCCTGCCACGCTCCTACGTCTGGTTCCTCATCGTCCTGTCACGCTCCTACGTCTGGTTCCTCATCGTCCTGCCACGCTCCTATGTCTGGTTCCTCATCGTCCTGCCGCGCTCCAACCTTCTGGTCACTCATCCTATCGAGCTTTGTGTGGTTCTGCACTTCTGCAATGAACTGCTTAAAACCAGCTTTGCATCTGGGTCCTTTTTCCCACCACCAACATGACAGTTATATACTGTTAGCCGTGGTGTTCTAGACTCTTTTGTCTGCCGCAACTGCCCAAGGCTGAGCCACCTGTCCCTTCCCTTGTGCTCATACGATGCGTAAATGAGTTTAACGATAACGTATGGCTGTTTCAGAAGCACATTTACATATTTACAAGAATAAGTTGATGTGAAGAATCTTTCATGGTTTGGTTTATTCCTGGAGAAAAACTTGTTGTTTGTTGATTAGCATTGTTTTATGAGGGAATGAGAGTGACCTCACACAACCCAGTTTGAACTGTGCCTGGGTGTGTTTGATCACAGAAAGGATGTACTACATCACATGTTCACGAAGCTTCAAAACCATTTTGTCTTGCAACAAAAGTGATAGAACTTTTTTAGAAATTGTCTGTGAGAGAGCTGCGGACCTCCAACTTGAAATGTTTACACACAGGGTATCCAGAGAGATGAATTTCAATGTGTTGAGCGAGAGCAGCCGTCTTTCTTTTTATCCAGAATCCATTGCACTGTAGTGACATTAGCGTGCTTGGGTACGAATTGTGAAAACCTACGTGAGTACAGATTAGATGGAGAGTGGGAACAATTGTACTCAAGCCTGGTTCCCTGTAACCATACCTTGCGTAAGTGAGCCATTAATCTTCAACTATGGGTTAAAAAAAGCTCTTGAGTTTTTTTGGAGCACTCGGTGTCACGCCAATGAATACATATCAGACTTAACATTGTGTTTGGTATTCAACCCAAAAACACGACAAAGGCAATTTGAGAAAACCTTAGACTCAAACCGCCAGCTCCCTGACTGCCAGACAAATGCTCTACTTCCTGAAATATTAAAAAAGACTGTTAAATCTTGTTATATCACAGTGTATGAAAATTTAAACATACCAAATCCGCACAAACTTTTTTCCTCTCTGAAGAACCAAATGACAGCTTTAAACATCTGTGAAAACTTTGACGGCAATGAGTTACGGCGGAGTCACGTTTTCTAGTTTTAATGAGATTGCAACAAAAATGAAAACAAGTAAAAATGTTTGATGATAAAATAGGAGCGAAGTCTGTGAATGGATGTGTAAATTAAAAAAAAAAAAGCAAGACGAAAGAGACTTCAACAAAATACTCTGGAAAATACATGATATACATAAAAAAGTTTGCAAGCATTGCTCCTGGTTTCATTTCCATTGGTATAAAAAATACTTACAAAAAACATGGACATCATCGATGGAGAGGAAGAGATGCAGACATGGAAGCTTTCACGAGAGACATGATGTGAGTCAGACAAGTAGAGACCTGAAGAACAATTGAAAAAATTAGATGTTGTACTGCTGAAAATTTAGGAAAAAAGCCTAGCGACACCTTTTTTTTCCCACCCGGAACAAAAATTTGCGCTACTGTTCCATTTCACCGCGCTACAACCCAGCTAAACCTGGATAGCAGTTACAAGGATTTGGAAAGCCTGGTTCATTGACCAAGCGTTCGACCGGATCGGGATGAGGAAAACCACCAACCCCGTGAATGGAGCTTCCACAAGCAAGACGTCTGAGCAGAGGAATGATCCGACAAGACTGAGCACTGGCCCAGGTTGTGTCTCTGCCTCCCTCGTTCCTGTCTTTTGGGGCTGATGAGGATCTGTTGTTCCTAATAAGCACATGGTTCACATCGGCAGCATGCATGTACTTTAACTCACACTGCATCACACTGTTTATTGTTCGCTATGTTCCTTGCTCCCAACCACTTTTATTTTAGCTCTAGTAACACATGTTTGTGTTGTACATCATTTGTTCTAGAAGCTTTTGCTGTGTGTGTCAGTTCTTTCACTGTTTTAAATTCTTGTTTGTACTTTTTTCCCCTCAGATAATCCAGCAGGTTGGTCGTGATGCTGAATACTGTAACTTCAGATTTTCTCTTCACTTTACCCCCCTCTCTTTTTCTTCTGTACCCTATTCCTCTTCTTTTAACCCCCCCCCCCCCTCCCGCGTCTCCCCTCAGTAATCCCTAAAGCATTTAAATAAACAAATGAAGCTTGTGCTGACCCTGGTAGAACTGTATGCCCAGCAATACTTGACACACAGATCATCGTTCTGCTTGCCACAATGCCGGACAGGACAGGTTAAAAAAAAAAAAAAAGAAAAAGTTGACATCATTGTGTGATTAATTTATGTATTTATATATTATTCATAGCCCAAGCACATGTCTCGAGTCTGCATAATTTCCTCATCATATCAGAGAAGTTGTTAATGAAACCTGGTAACTACAGCAGAATCATTTTTTCTCCCCAATTATCTGTCAGAAACTTGTGAATATAAAAATATATGTTTGAATAAACTGATACCTAGTGGACATGGTGAACTGGTTTACACAGGTGAGATCATTGTAACGCTCAGACTAGCTGATCTGTGGCTCCCATGTTGAAGTAATTTGATAGGTGATTGCTGGCAGTGAAACAGAGTCAAGACTTGACAACTTCAGCTGGCAAACATCATTTAGCTTCTGCAGAAGATCAGCCGAAGAACCTTACCTTTATTTTAATGTCTTTTCATTCATTCAGATAGTGGGATTATTCCACAATGAGAATCACCTTGAGCGAAGCCAGCGGCCACAACGACTCGTGAATTTTCTATTTATCAAGAAGTGCCGTTGACAAATGTGGGCAGTAATGGTGCAGTTTTGGATGCTGTGGATGGGAAGTCTAATTCACTTTTCACACGCAAAGATTTACACCAACAACTGGGCTGTAAAAGTTAAAGGGGATCTTGACTCTGTGAATGAGATTGCAGCGAAATACGGATTTACCAATATGGGCCAGGTGAGTGTGAGTGAACAAGATGAGCAACAAGATAGAGAAACAATTACAGAAAACAAAGTTTTTTGGAGTCAGGTTTGAAGGACTCAAAGTTTCTACTCAGACGTTCGTCATCTTTAATTAAAAACAGAAATAATATTCAAATTTTTCCATTAACTCAAATAATTGTCCTGTTTCATAATAAGAATATAAACATGTGTAGAACACATTTTGTTCTGCTCTTGACCCTGACTGAATGCTTAAGTGCCAATTTGAGTTGCTCCGTTTTCACAAAATGAGAATCAGATTTCAGGCCTGCCATCAAAAAAAATGGCTTTTAAATTTGGTTTCGGTTGAATTAAAGCAGAAAAAGTATTGGAAACTTATAATTAGATTGATAATGATATTTTTATAAATAAATATGGTATAGATTCTGATAAACACAGAGCGATACAAGTAAAGTAGCTACTTCTTTGTTGAGATGTTTAAAGGCCGACAATGTGGACTTTGACTTTTGTAAGGAAAAAAAAAAAACAAATCAGCAGCTGCTCATCAATGGTAAAGACATGTCCGGTTTATTTAGTTTCAGCTGTCAAGAGACGGCGAAAAACAGTCTTAATTTAACCTCTCGGCTCTTAATTTAATCACAGCCAGTTAAATTCTACAGTTCTGGGATCTTGAACCTTATCACTGTTTTATACAAGGTTTCAAGACCCGTGGATCTGCGATATAAATAATTTAATAAAACAGATAAATAAAACGAGTTATGGAGCCCATAAAACTTAAAACGTTTTCCCTCGGGTGGAAGGCTGTAATGAAACTTTCAGATCTCGACTTTTTGCTGCAAGTAAAATGATCCAGAAAGCACAACTGAAGTAAAATAAAATGCTTTATTGTGCCAAATGATGAAATTTATAGAAAGATTTCACGGCCGAGTCACCAGGGAACCTATCAAAATAATCATTCATTCTAACAGAAAATAGTCTGCTAATGACTTTTTTTCTAACAATTGAATATAAAGCAGCTGATTAAAAATGTTGGATGTTAAACTCACACGGGCAGCTGCGTAAGCGATGTTGTGTGTCTCAGGTTGCCCTCCACTGAAAAACTATCACAGGTGTAAGGTAACTGCCTGAATGAAAGACACCAACAGCTGTTTCATAATTCAACAGCTGTTTGGAACAATGACTGAAAGATGGACTCCACCTTCACCTGAAAAACTATTTCATTTAGAGGATTTAATGTCTGTCTTACTAGATTGGAGACCTGAAGGGCTACTACAGTTTCCGTCACCATGAGACTGCAAATCATTCCACGGTGGGCAACAAAGAAGTGACTGGTCACATCACCAAGGAGACCAAGGTATTGTAATGTGATACGAGGAGAGATGGAGAACTGTGCTGGTTTATTCATGAGCAGTACGTCCACTCCCTGCTTCAAACGTATGCTGGCTGACTTTCATGTGATCACACCCAAACTGTACAGATGACAGTTAAAAAAGAGAAAGATAATGAGTACTGGAGTTTATATTTGGAACAAAGTTGCAGCTTAAATTTATCAATTCATTTTCTGGTTGTGGAGATGGGTACACCCCAGAGGTGAGATCGGGCCTAAAAAATCCAGCCCGACCCGGCCCGCAGGTATTAAAACCCGACCCGGCCCGAGTCCAAAAAATTAACTTGATTTCAATTCAATTCAATTCAATTCAATTTTATTTGTATAGCCCAAAATCACAGAATGTCCGTCTCAATGGGCTTCACAAGAAAAAGAGGAATGTATTAACACAAATACACAACAAGAAAAATAACTAACAAATGCTAACTAAACAAGACTAGCACATTAATGCACTTAGACTCTCCTTCTCGGTGAGGAAAAACTCCTAAAAAACCCATCAGTGGGGAAAAAATAAGAAACCTCATGGGGATCCACGTGAAAGAGAGATCCCTCCCCCGGGACGAGCAAACAATGTGTCAAAGATTATTGTTTAAATATTAGCTTATTCTAATCTACAGCTAAATATCTAAAGAAGTCAATAAATGTTCTTCATCCTGATGGAAACACGGGGGGCTCTTCAGCCCGGAGATGTCAAGTACGGGGATGAGTAGATGTTCTTCATCCTGATGGAAACACGGGGGACTCCTCAGCCCGGAGATGTCCAGTACGGGGATGAGTAGATGTTCTTCATCCTGAAGGAGACACGGGAGACTCCTCAGCCCAGCGATGCCCACGGCAGAGATGAGTAGATGGATTTCGTCCTGATGGAGCGGGGATGAAGAAGCGCGGAGGTCTCCTCGGTGTGGCCATGCCCAGGACAGGAACGCAGAGTCCTGGATGGGGCTCTCTCCCAGAGAGGAGGGAGAGAGGTGGACAACATGTGAATTGTATTGTACCAACTAGCAGTGTAATTCTAAATAATCAGACAATTTAGAACAATGAATGAGATAGCAAGCCAGGGGTTTAGGGTAGAGGGTTAGAGTAGGGGGTAGGGGGAAAGAGCCAAGACAGTCTGGCAGAGAATAGTAGATAGAATTAGAGGACAGAACCCCAATGTACCATACTTTCCCCAGCTTTTACTATCTAGCAGCCAACTAATAATTATATCAGCTAAATGAAACTGTTTCTATCTGGCCTGTTGATAAGCTTGTTCAAACAGGAATGCTTTAAGCCTCCCTTTAAATGTAGGAACACTGTCTGCCTCTCTCACTTGAGCTGGGAGCTTATTCCATAAAACTGGAGCTTGGTAGCTAAAGGCTCTACCTCCAACTGTACTTTTTGAAATCCTAGGAACCACCAACAGCCCTGCATTTTGTGAGCGGAGTGTTCTGCTTGGTTGATAAGGTACTATAAGTTCACTAATGTAAGATGGAGCCATGCCGTTTAGGGCCTTGTAGGTTAGTAAGATGATTTTAAACTTGATCCTAAACTCAATAGGAAGCCAATGGAGAGACGCTAGCACGGGAGTAATATGATCTCTTCTATGAGTTCCTGCTAATAGTCTTGCTGCTGCATTTTGAACCAGCTGAAGACTTTTTAGGGAAGACTTAGGGCATGCTACGAGCAAAGCGTTACAATAATCCAATCTCGATGTAACAAATGCATGGATGAGTTTTTCAGCATCACTTTTACATAAGATATTTCGGATTCTAGAAATGTTGCGAAGGTGAAAGAATGCAGTTTTACAAGTCTGTGCTATGTGAGCTTTAAATGATAAATCTGGATCAAATAAAACTCCTAGGTTTCTAACGGTGAGGTCAGAGGCCACAGTTACTTCGTCGAAGAAGACTGCTTGGTCAGTAAAAACATCTCTCAGATTTTTAGGACCTACTACAATAACTTCAGTCTTATCTGAGTTTAAAAGGAGATAATTGATTGTCATCCAAGTCTTTATGTCCCTGATACAGGTATTAAGTTTTTCTATATGGTCACTCTGGTCAGGTTTGACTGATAAGTACAATTGTGTATCATCTGCGTAACAGTGAAAATTAATACTGTGTTTTCTGATTATGTTTCCCAGAGGCAGCATGTAGAGCATGAACAGAATAGGTCCAAGAACTGAGCCCTGAGGCACACCAAAACTAACTTTGGTAGAAGTAGAGGACTGATCATTTACTTGAACAAACTGGTATCTATCAGATAAATAAGATTTAAACCATTGAAGAGCTGCTCCTCTGATCCCTAAGTCATATTCTAACCTTTGAAGTAAAATGCTGTGGTCAATTGTGTCAAAGGCTGCACTAAGGTCCAAGAGAACTACGATTGAAACCAGTCCCTTTTCTTTGGCTAATAAAAGGTCATTTGTCACTCTAACTAGCGCAGTTTCTGTGCTGTGGTGTGATCTAAAACCTGATTGAAATTCTTCAAAAAGACTATTTTCCTGCAGGTGACGGTTCAGCTGCTTAACTACAACTCTTTCTAGAATTTTAGACATAAAAGGTAAATTTGATATTGGTCTATAGTTGGCCAGAATGCTGGGATCTAAATTGGTCTTTTTTAGAAGCGGTTTAATAACTGCATGCTTAAATAACTGTGGAACATATCCTGTTTCTAGGGAGGAATTTATTATAGTTAAAATAGGTTTGTTAATTACAGGTAGCGTTTCTTTGAAAAGCTTGGTTGGAATTGGGTCTAAAAGACAGGTTGATGTTTTGGAGCATGTAATAACATCTGTTAGCTCAGTTTGGTCTATAGCAGTGAAACAATCTAATGTTACAGAAGTTTTTAGAGAAGCTTTCATTTCTGCAGCTTCAGCCTGCTCTGGACTAATTGTAGGAATAAGTTCATTCAGTTTATGCCTTATATTTGAGATTTTATCATTAAAAAATGTAAGAAAATCTTCACAGCTTAGAGTAACTGGGATAGAAGGCTCTATTGTGTTGTGACTGCTGGTCAGCCTAGCTATAGTGCTAAAAAGAAATCTAGGATTATTTTCATTCTCCGCTATTAAAGTTGAATAGTACTGGTTTCTAGCCTTACGCAAAGATTTTTTATAATCTAGGAGGCTACGTTTCCAGGCGTTCCGAGATTGCTCTGATCCAGAACGCCGCCATTCTTTTTCTAGCTTACGGGTTTCTTGTTTAAGAGAGCGTGTATCAGAGTTAAACCAAGGTGGCACTCGGTCCCGTCTAATAACTTTGGAATTTAAAGGCGCGACAGAATCTAGTGAGTCCCTAAGACTTTGGAAAGCACTATCGACATACTGGTCATGAATACTGCGACTAGAGCTGCAAGAGGTATTGTCAGTAAATTCATTTAATATGGTACTAAGTATTGGCTGAATTTGACATTTAAACTCAGACACAGATCGCTCAGATAACGTTCTTCTAAGTTGTGTTTTTTTCATTGGGGCAGACACATTTTTTAATAAAAACTGAAACGTAATTAGAAAATGGTCTGAAAGTACAGGGTTATGAGGAAAGACGCTAAGCTGACTAATCTCTACACCATAGGTTAGAACTAGGTCCAATGTGTGTTTGTGAAAGTGAGTAGGTTCATTTACATTTTGTGTGAAACCAACATGATCTAGTAAAGCAGTGAAAGCATTTCCTAAGCAATCGCTAGAGTCATCAACGTGAATATTAAAATCTCCTACTATCACTATTTTATCAGAATCTAAAACTACACTGGACAGAAAATCAGAGAACTCGGTTAAAAATTCTGAATAAGGTCCTGGCGGACGGTAGACAATTATAAATAAAATTGCTTTTTGTTTTTTCCGGTTTTGCTGGTTAATAGATAGTACGATACTTTCAAAGGAATTATATGTGTATTTTATTTTAGGGGTAAGAAGTAAGCTAGACTGTGATATTACTGCTAAACCACCACCTTTCCCAGAGCTTCTGGATTTTAGGTAGTTATTGTGACTTGGAGGCGTTGCTTCATTTAGCCTTACATAGTCATCTTGTCGTAGCCAAGTTTCAGTTAGCGCTAGTAGACTAAGTTTGTTATCACTAACTAGTTCATTGACTAGAAGGGACTTTGAAGAAATTGATCTGATGTTCAGTAGGCCACATTTAACTATATCAAAATTCTGCTCATTGTTACTGAGACTGTTGGTGGTTATCACTTTTAAGTTTCTGGGTCTCACTTCTTTCACTTGTCTTTCTGTGTATAAGCTAAAGCTAAGTCCTGCTGAGCTAAGCCTGTGTTGGGTTTGCACCAGCGCAGAAGGAAGCTCAGAGGAGAGTTTTAAACTACAGCTCTGTGCCTGGGTCTCGTCAATGCGGGCCCGAGCCCAAAATAAGCCCAAAATGTCATTTTATTTGTGAGGACTCGGGAGGGGAAGGGTTATTTATAAAATAGGAACATTTTCAGGAACACGCTTTTTTAATTTAAAAAAAATCACACTATCGGACCCCTAACTTACTTGTCTGTGATGGCCTGCTTAGCGCAAAGAGGAGGGGTGGTCTTTGAAACAAATGATAAAATAGATCTTCAACGATCATCACTTTTGCCAGTCCAGCTGTTTGAATGCCCGCTCAGCGTCGAGGTGCCAGTGTTTTTGATCTCGTATGAAAGCAAAGCGCCACATTGACAACATCCAGTGAAGCCAACGCAAGTTTCTGTAGCATTTTGAACAATAAATTTGAATCTTTTCCACACCTCACTCTTACCGGTGTGTGTTTGTCTTTTCAGTTCTCCTGCTTTTAGTTTATCCTTAACTTCTTACTCCTTCATATCGGGGATACCAGTTCAAAATAAATAAAATAAAGACGTGCGCAGGAGAGGATTACCAAATTAAGAGGGGGTGTTCACGTGCGCAGAGCATGCGCTGGCTCTGCGGATCCTGTTTAGTAGTTAAACATTACTTCTGTTTTATCCAAATGATTATTTTTATAACAAGTATTCCTTAGGTTAGTACCCACACCTCGTTTTAGTTTACATTTTATAAACATATATTTATTTGAAAAAAAGTCCGCGGGAGAGAAGCCCGAGCCCGACCCGATCAGTCGGGCCTAAAATGGTTCGGGCTTAAGATCTTACCTCTGGTACACCCCCAACAGATCACCAGTCTGCCACAAAGTAAGAAAAGCAGTTTGACATAAAATGGAAGGAAAAAAAGGAAAAAGTGAGAGGATAATCAGCAATAATCTCCCCTCGTTATAATATTGAAGATCACAACATTGATGCTGGTTCACTTAAGAAAGCTTAGCAAAGAACGCAGCAGACAGGAAACAGCAACTGTGAGTGTAAGTACACACATGCTGCCAATGTGTACCATGTGTTTATTAGATGCCTCAGACCCCTGCACACCCTGAGCATAGGAGCCCAGGAACCTGGAACTGTTTGGTTCAAGGACAGCCACTCGACCACTGAGCGATGAACTTCTTTTGACTCGACTAAAGTGGCATTATGAAGTCTAATGATTGGTAGTTCCCTGAAAAAAAAAAAAAGAATGGAAAAGGACTGCAAAGTTGCTCAGCAAGTTTTTCACAGCTGTTCTGGCAACAAGTATCTTTGTTTGTCATCTTTGTCAGGCTTGGACGTCTCCCACAACCACTTCACTCTACTTCAAATAGTGAGAAGTAGGGATGGGTATCGAGAACCAGATTTTGTCAGTACCGGTTCCGCGGCCATCATTTTGCCCGGACAAATAAGTGCTAGTCCAAATAGATCTGCTAGCGGTTCCGGTCACACCGTGCCGCAACACTTTTCGCTACAAGCAAAACCACCTTGCTAACACAGCCCCCTTCACTCAGCACACATGCGCTGATGCTTCTACAAACACAAAGCTCCAGTTTGAAGCAGAGAAAGGTGTGATGGCAGAACGTGCAAAGCGATCTCGAGTTTGTCTTTATTTTACCAAAATCGATCCCAACAACGCACGTTGTTTAAAGTGCAATAAACTATTCTCATGTAAAGGTGGAACCACATGCAAATTGTCCAAACCCGTTGCCGAAATCCATGGCATTCAGACTGAAAGATGCCCTGCGTTTGACGAGCGCGTTGAAGCAGCGTCAAGCAGCTCTGAGTTCGATGCAACAGTTATGCTAATAAATTGCGGCACAAGCGCGCTTGAAAACACACATGATCCATGTTTTATCATAAAAAAGCCCAATAAAAGTGAAATGAAAGTCCTTCTTTAATTAATATTTTAACTTATTGCACATTTTTTATTGCTGGCAAAAAAAAAACAAAACTTGCTGCTGTTAAACTTAATAACCAGTAATATTTATTTCTCTTTCCAACTTTGACATTGTTTTTTGTTGTTTTTATATCAGTCCAGTTCAGATTTATTTTCCCAAGTATCCTATTTTATTTAATTAAGGTATATTTTATTTAAATATTGTTGTGTTTGTGAGTTCTGCCATCGTCGAATTAAAGTTTTTATGTTCATAATATTTATTTGTTTGTTTCTAAAAGTACCAATAAGAGAATCTTTAAAGACCCGGATTGTTAGGTGGTACCGATAAGAGGATGGGTATCAATAAATCCTTATCGATACCCATCCCTAGTGATAAGTCACTATTTTTTTAAGAATTGTGTGTTCATCGGTTCCATATCATCAGGATTAGCATTCTTTAATGTTTTGTTTGAGCTACTGAAATGAAACATTCCTCATCGCATGTGGCACATCTCCGCCACAAATTCACTATGTTGCTTGGCCCCATCAAAGACCGATGTCGACTCATAATCATATCTACTTGTGGCATGAATTGACCTGTTATTTACATCATTATACATTAAAAATCACAGAGAAAGGATGTTTCACACTATTAGGCAAATCAACATTTTACTCGATGAGGGAAAAATAAATCTTTCGGCTGCTGAAAGTGAAATAGCAAAAAAAAAGCTTTGATATTTACCATAAACATAATTGTCGTCATTGTGCAGTTGGAAGATTTGTGGCTGATAAAGAGCAAACACTCATAGTGCAGGCTGAGGAAAAATACGGAAGACTTCTGTCAGGTAAACCATTTAAGTAAGCAGCTGCTGAAAATACCATTACAAAGCAGCAAAAGGTATTGGAGCTGCTGGCGCCTCTGGATTCTCGTGAACATGAACGTGTGGGATCCTACAAAAGCTTGTAGTTATCTATAACTACACCTCAAAGCAGAGGCAGAAACTGCTCAAGCGAGCTCAAGAAAATGCAACAGAACTAACGGAAGTCCCATGGAACCACACGTTGTTCAGATGGATGAAAAAGTGAATGGTTCATGGGTGGTCAACACAATCTAATATGACTGCAATATTGAGAAGGAGGAGGTGGAGTCATGATTTGGGTCGGAGTTTTAAGGAGAAAGCTAAGTTTGAGGTGCATTACACACAAACCATCCAGTCCCAAACAAAAAGCAATTGGTTAGACCTTAAAAAGTACCTCCCCACCATGGCATGAACAAACTCACCAATGTCAAAAATTCAATTCAATTCAATATTATTTGTATGGCCAAAACGGTGAGGAAAAACTCCTAAAAAACCCATCGGTGGGGAAAAAATAAGAAACCTCGTGGGGATCCACATGAAAGAGAGCTCACTCCCCTGGGACGAGCAACCAATGTATCAAAGATTATTTTTTAAATATTAGCTTCTTCTACTCTACAGCTAAATATCTAAAGAGGTCAATAGATATCTAAAATGTTTTGAAATGCTTTAAAAAAATCCAATTTATACTCGAACAGAGCATAGTCGATTTGGAGAAATCATAAAAAAACAAGATCATTTGTATCCAATTTTCAAATCCAACTTATCATGTCATGAATGGTATGAAAAAAACTAATCAAACTGCAAGGAAAAAGGCAAATTAAAAGTAAACAAACAAAGAAATATACCAACAAACATTTCCATTCTTGTTGCCAATTTTATTTTAGACAAGACCCTGCTGCAACTTCCATTTTATTAAAAATATGTAGGACTGCCAAGCTGTGGACACCACAAGGAGAACGTTAAATGATGTACATTTTATTTGTTATGTTTCAAATATAACCTTTCAAATGAAAATAAAAGGTGATTTACTTTGAGATCAGGGTGTGATGCATTTAAAAACTCTGGAACTTAAAAATTCACGATGAGAACATTGCAGGTTACAGGGAGAAGAGATAAAGAAGGTGGAAGATTTTAAGTACTTAGGATCAACCGTCCAGAGCAATGGAGAGTGTGGAAAAGAGGTGAAGAAGCATGTACAGGCAGGCTGGAACGGGTGGAGGAAAGTATCAGGTGTGATGTGCGACAGAGGAGCTAGAATGCTTTAGCTAGAATGAAAGGGAAAGTGTATAAAACCGTGGTGAGACCAGCCCTGCTGTTTGGTCTAGAGACAGTGGCACTGAGGACAAGACAGGAAACAGAGATGTTTGTAGCAGAGATGAAGATGCTGAGGATCTCTCTGGGAGTGACCAGGATGGACAGGATCAGAGGAACAGCACATGTTAGAGGTTTTAAAGTCAGAGAGGCCAGACTGAGATGGTTTGGACATGTGCAGAGGAGAGAGAGAGAGTACATCAGAAGAAGGATGCTGGATTTGGAACCACCAGGAAAGAGGACTAGAGGAAGACCAAAGAGGAGGTTCATGGATACAGTGAAGGAAGACATGAAGATAGTTGGTGTGACCAAAGAGG
Source organism: Neostethus bicornis (assembly GCA_902685375.1). NCBI lineage: Eukaryota > Metazoa > Chordata > Actinopteri > Atheriniformes > Phallostethidae > Neostethus > Neostethus bicornis. The sequence continues at coordinate 6,215,585 of CACRXE010000001.1, read as the reverse complement.
AAGCAGCAGATAGGGTTAGATGGAAGGAAATGACTTGCTGTGGCGACCCTTGAAAGGAAATGCCGAAAGAAGAAGAAGAAGAAATGGCTCGGTGGGTAGGGCAACCGTCCCGTAACCAAAAGGTCGCAGGTTTGATTCCATGCCGAGGTGTCCTTGAGCAAGACACTGAACCCCCAGTTGCTTCTGATGATAGTGGTCTGCGCCTTGCATGGTAGCTGGTTGTATGCAGTGAATTAATAATGCATAAGTGAAGTGTCTTTGAGTGTCTGGAAAAGTGCTACATAAGTTCAATGCATTATTATTATCATAAGAAGAGGCCAAGGCAGAGGGAGCTTGGAGAAAAGAAAAAGAAATGCTTGGTGATATGGTCCTGGAAAAAAAAAAACATTTTGTCCTCCCAGAAAATCTATGAGTTCAAGGAAATCTTTTTTTAAACAATTTTGGATAGCAAAAATCTTTCAGGGGTAGGAACTTTCAGGGTAGCTAGAGATTGCTCCAAAGCAAATAGATGTTACTGATGTAAAGGTACAGCAGCAGTTGGTGTCAGAACACATAGAAAACAAAACCCTGGCTTAGCATAATCTTGTACAAATGCTCCAGTCTTGACAGGGTTCTTCCACGAGAGAGTTTCACAAAAAAGACAAATGATTGGAAAATTACACTTGCAGTTTCTACAGAACAAAAGCTTAGATTTGGCCAGCATTGTTTTGTTCTGGGGAGGCAACAGTGTGGCAGTAATGAGACTGCAGACAGGAGCTAAAGTAGGCATTGTTGAGTGATCTGCAGAAGGTGAGCTGAATCCATGATAAGCAACACTGCTCTCAACAGGAGGACCCAGAGCAACAGAGGAAGCAAAAAATAAAGAAAAGCCTGAAATAAAATAAACCAGAAATGTCTGAGAAAGGTAACTCTTCAACGCTAACGAGAGTAGCCAACCAACTAAGATTAATCTCACTGCTGCTAATGAAATCAGCAGGCTTCTGTATTTTACCAAATTATGCTCCCACTAAAATATCCCTGCACAGATACCGTGTGTGCTCTTTTAAAGGTGGAGTGGCTCCAACAGCAGGTGGTCCATAGAAGAGTGAAGAGAACTTCCAAACGTGATAACATATTTCCCAATCATTTCAACCATACCCATTCTCCACTGCCGAACAACCCTCTGTTGAAGACCCTGTGGCACATTGTGAGTTAGCTTTTTATACACAGTTGCATAAGTTGATAAAGACAGAACTTAAAATAGATTCATTCCTTGCTCTGAGGGCCAGTGTCCTACTATTTGCTCCACAGCACTGCCGTGATGACTCCACAGACTGCCAGTCCCATATGAACATTGCAGGGGCCTGGAGGAGAGGGTACAGCGGGAAGGGTGTGGTGGTGTCTGTCCTGGACGATGGCATTGAGAAAGAGCATCCAGATCTGAAGCCAAATTATGTAAGTGCCCTGAGATGGGATACTCTTCTTCGGAAGGGGACATTAATCATAAGCAATTTGGCAGAGCGCTTAGTGAAGGAATGCAGAGCAGAGATAAATATTGCAGGCAGAGCATTCAGGCCAAAGGTTCGGAGAGGCCGACTAAGAGTATTGGAATGGACATTAAATGTCTGATCCACTTAACAGAGGAGGAGCAGTGAATAATGCTCTTTGTCTGATGAAATAGAGAGAGATAGTTGTTGGCAGATTTTATGTGCTACTACTTGCTATCTGCTTGATTTAGGATCCACTTGCCAGCTATGTTGTGAATGGACAAAACCGAGAACCCTTGTCAAGATTTACCAAAAAAACTAACCAGTGAGTTTTCATTTTTTTTTTAAAAAACAAAACAATTCTGCACTATTCTGCACTTTTCTGGTTTTTAGTAACAACATGCATGTTTGGATATGTAAATTCTGCGTTCTGTCTTCGCTTTGGTTTGATGTTGTGGAAAAAGCTTGTCTTTGCCTCATGCATATGCATCTAACTTGTTCTTCGATCTTCTTTTTCTGAAGTCATGGGATTCAATGTGCAGGGATTGTTGCTGCAGCTGCAAATAACTCCCAGTGCACGGTTGGAGTCTCATTCCGTGCACGGATTGGAGGCAAGTCAATATTATGAACGAGTAGCGTGCTACTTAAGCTTCTGGATCTTGTAGATTTTTGGTTGATTAAAACTCTTGTCTCTCTTCTTTTACTTCAGGGATCCAAATGCTGGATGTAGACGTGACAGACGTTGTTGAAGCCCAGTCACTGAGCTTCAGGTCACAGTACATTGATATTTATTCAGCTGGATGGGGGCCAGAAGATGATGGGACTACTTTGGATGGACCTGGTCCACTTGCCCGTCTTGCTTTAGAGAGAGGCGCTCAAACAGTGAGAGAGTCAAACAGAAATTCAGAGCTTTGTTGTTGTTTGTGAACTTCATTTCCTCTCCTTTATTTTCTTCTTATCAATGTGCTGATATCAGCAGGCCCTTCATCTGTCTGCTTCCAAAATTCATTTCAGGGCCGACATGGGAAGGGATCTGTCTTCGTTTGGGCTTCAGGGAATGGAGGGCAACAAGGTGACCACTGCTCCTGCGATGGCTACAGCAACAGCATCTACACCATCTCCATCAGTGGTGGTAATCACCATGACAGCCAGTCAGACTACCGGGAGCGTTGCTCTTCTACACTTGCAGTGGCTTACGGTGATGGGAAGAACATGGTAAGTAAAGACGAAACACCATCAAACCAACAAGAATCACCATCCAGATCGCTACCTTGATAGATAATGTATTTAACAATTTATTGGACACAAAAATGACAGCTGGAATCCTCATCAATGACATGTCTGATCATCTCCCAGTTTCTCTTATTTTTCAAAAAATTTTATCAAAGCAGTTTTCTGATTCCAAAACTGCAGAATTTAAAATGCAAAGAGTCAAAAGTCCTGAAGTAATAACTGATTTAATGACAGATCTATTAAATCAGACCTGGAGTGAAGTGTATACCTTAACTGACCCCAATAAAGCATACGATTAATTCCTGAACATATTCATCAGTGTTTATAAAAAACATTGTCTAAGAATTAGAACAGCACAGTACTTCTCGTCAGGGTTCCCGGAGTGTTAAACAGTATCATCAAAAATGATAAGACTAAAAGATCTCCATACCCTGATCACTTTATTGGTGAAAACGATGAAATTATAAATACCATGGAGGACATTACAAATGCTTTCAACCATTTTTTTTGATAATGTTGGTCCTACTTTGGCCACAAAATCACTGTTTCAACATACATGAAAAGAATTGACTCAATAATCTTCAGCCCACATGGAAATTCTTTCTAATAAGTAATAAGTAATAAAATGTAATAAGCAATGAAATCATGGACGTTGTAAGTAAATTCAAGAATAAGACATCAACTGATTGTTTGGGACTGGATATGAAGTTGTTGAAAGAAATAATTTTGTCTGTTGTTCAGCCTTTCACTTACATACAGTATGTAATCAATCTTTTAACACTGGTATTTTTCCATCAAAAATAAAAACTGCAAAGGTGATACCCATCTTTAAAAACGGAGATCAACATAAATTTACAAACTATAGGCCCATCTCATTATTAACTGAATTTTCAAAAATTCTTGAAAAAACTCTTTGAAAAACGTCTTGATAACTACCTGGATAAGTTCAATCTTATTAGTGACTTTCAGTTTGGTTTCAGGTCAAATCGGTCAACTTCAACGGCAGTCATGGGTTAGTGGAGGACATATCAACCGCAGTGGATAAAAGTGAATACATCATTGGAATATTTATTGATCTGAGCAAGGCCTTTGATACCATTGACCATAAATTGCTGTTACAGAAAATAAACGGTTATGGTGTCAGAAGTCTTGCTCACGACTGGCTGGAAAGTTATCTCAGTGAAAGAGACCAAAATTTGCATATGGGAAACTTTGAACCTAAAAAACTAACTATCACTCATGGTGTTCCTCAAGGTTCTAAAGTTGTTTATTATGTGCATAAACAATCTTTGCTTTATTGAATGTCGCGATACCAGTGTTGGTATATTACGCCTAGCAGGGAACCAAAATCCCCTGTGATTTCAGAAATAAAAATCGACCATTGCTCTGATCATTGCTCTAGAGTATGATCAGAGAGATTGATCGGCCGTAGCCAATATTTTTAATCTACTCAAAAATATGGATAGTCTTTTATTTGCTGATGACACCAGCCTGTACTGTTCTAGACCTGATCTTAACCTGCTTACACATTAAAATTTACAGCTGGTTATCTTTCCGCTGCTTCAAAGCATCTCCAGATCATACCACCACCATACAGGCTTAGGTAGTAGGCGTGATGGGTGTATCACTTCATCGATTTCATATCTGGAACGGGGTAAATCTGTTTTTATGAGACTACACAGTTGTTCAGTTCTTGTGCCTTGAGTTCATTTTGGATCGTGTAATTGAACAGGCTTGTATTTTATTTTTTAAACATAGCCTTAATTTCCACTGTTGTTTTGCTTTAATTTAATTTCACTAAACATTTTTCCCTGGAATACAATGAGTCCCCAATATTCTTGCAGTTTTTAATATTGCATTGGACAGTGCAAAAGAAGCAGATTTATTTTTGCTTTTATTTTTACTTTAATTCTTTCTCAGTCCATTCACATGACATCATTAAAAAAAATAGCAGAGAAAAGTCTGATCTAAAGCAACGGCAGATGAACACGGTTAATTACTGAAAAGATAATGAGATGTGTTCCTTGGACAGATGACACTGGGACCTCTACAGAGCTGCAAGAAGGCTCAGCCTGGGACTTCCATCTCTTCCTCTGTGGCTGCTGGTGTCATTGCTCTTACTTTAGAGGCCAAGTGAGCATCTCTCTTATTCAAAACCTGAACATTCAGGCCGTGGTAAAACCAATACACGTAGCCGTTTGCATGTTGTCTCCTGTCTGACCTTTTTGCAGTCCCTTGCTGAGCTGGAGGGACGTGCAGCACATTATTGTTCGAACATCGAAAGCTCATCAACTCAAAGCGCCTGACTGGCATTTTAATGGAGCTGGATACAAAGGTACAAATATTTTGTGAATCTAAAAAATTACATGGTTTTCAGTGTCTGCAGAATTTGGAAACAAATGAGCTTTTGAAGAGGTGGTATTGTGCTTTAATTCTTATTGCGCATCATACATGGTACCTTTTGATAGCTCAGAAATCTAATATTTGTTGGAAAAAAAGAGCTTATAAACACACGTGATCTTTTCGAGTTCTGATTTTTGACATTGGAAATTTTCTGTCTTCTCGCTTCTGGCTCAATCCTGCCCCCTTGGCGTGTGCACAAAATAGGCCATAAATACAGTGTGAAGCACATCAAGCTAGCAAAGCCAGCACATAGTCGTTTATATTCCTATTTTGGCACATTTACATCAAAATGGCACCCCCTGTTGAAAGAGTGAGCATGAGCACAGCACATGCCCCAAAACACTTCCTGCTTGTGTTAGAATTATGGAGAAGAAAATCCATGACTAAGAACAATTTGACATTCAAAAAGTACTGTGTTTTTGATGTGGGAATTAGATTAAAGAATGTTAGAGACCGCCAAAAAGTAGATTCTGCATTATACCTTTCTCTTTAACAAGAAATCATTGACATAATTTTGATTCTTGTTATTCTATAAAAACAGTTCTTTGCTTTTTTTTTTAAGAGGCCAAAACAGCAACACATACTGTATCTGTAAACTTCTAAGAGGGAACATTTGGTTCCTTTAATAACCTCACTTTTATGATATTTGTTTATCAGTTAGCCATTTGTATGGCTTTGGCTTGCTGGATGCTGAGGCCATGGTGAAGGAGGCTGAGTTCTGGAAAGGAGTTCCTCCACAGCACGAGTGTGTGGAGGATGTTGCCATCCAGTCAAGCAGGTAGCACAAAGACAGCGCAGCTACGGATCTGTTCCCTGAATTTCCTTTATCACACTTCATCTATTCATGTCTCCGTTCCCTCTTGGATCTCTCTTACACTGATCCTCTTGCACTTTAACAGGCATCTCTTTCTTTGGTGTTGCTCTTCTTGTAACTTTTGTTTTCTGCCTTGCCTCTTATCTCCGTTGCTTGCTGTGCCTCTTTATTCTTTCTCGCTCCGTGTCTCATGACAGGATTATTCATCCTAACTCGGTGCTGACGTTCGTGCATGAGACTACAGGCTGCTCCATTGAGGCCCCGCGGCACGTTGTTTATGTGGAGCATGTTGTTGTTCGTGTATTCATCACTCACAGTCATCGTGGCGACCTTTCCATTACACTCACATCCCCCTCTCGGACTGTGTCGGAGCTACTGGCGAACAGGTAATCAAGAATAATGCCATAATCAAATATGGCACGCATGCTGATTTCCTGTTTTCACCAATGAACGATCATGTTTGCAGATTATGTCAAACAAGGTGTGATGCTGGTATAAACATACGAGGAAACTGGTATTTTGTATTAATGAACCAGTAAGACTTCATAAATCACAGAGGAGGAATTACAGTTCCAGAACAACCCGACTCAAGATGGAGACGTAAAAACAGTTACTCTAGAGTCACAGAATTAGGTCGACTGGGAACGTGCAGCCACATTACGACTCTTTACTTCTTCGGGTTAGGACAGGGGTGGGCAAACTTTTTGGTTCGCGGGTGACATTGAGTTCTAACATTTGACAAAGGGGCCGGAACAGGAGCAGATGGATGGCATGGTTTGGTAACCACTAAACGTCACATCAAGAGCGTTAAATTTCAAATTTAGCAGCGCTAGGTTTGAATTCTAGAGCGATAGCGCTTAAAAACCCGCATTTAGTGGTGCTAGATCTAAAATCTAAGCACTTGATGTAACATTTCGCTTGTTTTTAGCATCTAACACGCTTGTTTACGTGTGTACTGGGGCCCGATGGCTTTCCATTTCTGTGCACACAATTCATTTAGACAGCGTGCGCATCACGAACACACACACATTTTAATGGGAGCAGTTTTGTTGTTTTCTCAACGAGCCAATATTATCTAGAGTGCGCCATCTTGTGATGAAGCATCAGAATTGCAGGGGAAATTTGTTTTTGTTTCATGTCTGATACAAATATTTACAAGTCTCAGATAGATACCACTGGTTGACATGTTCTTTAATCATCACTATTTTGTAACTTTATATAACTTGACTTAAAGTTGTTTTTTTTTGTATGTGTCTGTATAAAAAATAAAAAATCTTTAAATAAAGTTTTAAAAAAAAAAAAAAAAAAAAAAAAAAAGAATTGCAGGGGAAATAAAACATTAACAAGGTTTATTTATTTAATTTGATCACATTCGGCGGGCCGGATTGAAACATTTAACGAGCCGCATTTCGCCCACGGGCCACAGTTTGCCCATACTTGGGTTAGAGACACACGAGGAGGGAAGTATCATTCATTTTGATTTCGTCTTCTGAATTGCTTATTCCTGATAGGGTCATGGGTAGGTGCTGGTGCCTATCAGAGCTTATTACAGGCGAGAGACAGAGTACACCCCAAACAGGTCACCAGTCTGTTGCAGAGCCACATTCATTCCATGTACATTCAATGCTAATCACTCTGCCACCGTTAAGCCCGGATCATTCGGTGTTTGGAAAAGAAAAAGTCTGGCATCCTTACCACCAGAGAATGATAAAAATGGACATACATTAAAACGTTTTCTTGAAGTACAAAAGAAAACAATATGTACATGGTCGGAAAAAGGAGCAAGCAGAAGCCAAAGCTTATGATGCTTGCCCCTTACTCATTTATACTATAACTTAGGGAGCTGCTGACTCTTTAAAAATAACAAAAAATCCATATTTCACTTTAAAAAAATCCAGTGTTTCGCTTCATACGTTCCTACTAAATTAACTGCTGGAAATTCTCAAAATGACGCGCTTTTGAAAACTAAATTCTAGAGAGCTTTAATTAAAGTATTTTGCCAAGTACAAGATATTTTGAAACAATACATATGGATCCAGGTGAACATGACACGTGAGAGGATTAATATATTTTTTTCTATGTGTAAGAACACCACATGTAGTGACGCAACAGCTGTTATCAAATCATGGTTCCGGAGTCGTTCATCATGTATCAAAAACGTCCTGTGGACATGTCTGGTCACAGTCATAATAAGTTCCAAGTTTCTTACAATAACTCGTCCTCTAAAACTGATGTGTGATTATTAATTAGACTATGTCATCATATAATGAGTGTTAATTAGATCCGTAGTTGTCTGCTCAGGGTATGCAATGTTTTGGTTCAGGCCTCTCGACAACTCTACCGAGGGATTCCAGAATTGGGAGTTTATGACAGCTCACTGCTGGGGAGAGCGGGCCGCCGGGGAATGGACTTTGAAAATCAAGGATTCTCCGTCTCCAAAAAGAAACCAGACAAAACAAGGTTTGTTTTTCCATCTTTGAAGCGTCTCAACATCGCCGCCTCCGTTCACTCAACTTCAATAGAAGGCAACTAAAACGCAGCCCACACGGGACGAGCTGGTGAATTCATCTCTTTTGTTTTAAAGGAATGCTGGAGAAATGGTCTCTGGTGATTTATGGGACGGCAGAGCCGCCTTACCCAGAGCATCCTCGGCGAACCAGGTCAGTGGACGAACAGGAAGAAGATGATGATGATGATGAAGTCACTGAAGGTTACGATGGTCAGTAGAAATCCAAATTTCTCTGTATATTTTAATAAAAATAAAACAGTGATCAGACCAACTTTCTGTCCACATCCTGCTCTTCGTTTGGCCACGTGTGTTTGCCCTTGAAGGACCTTGTGACCCAGAATGCAGCAATGACGGCTGTGAGGGGCCGGGTCCACAGCAGTGTGTCACATGCCTACACTTTTTCCTCAAGTTTAAGAACAACTCAAGGTCAGGCTTACTCAACTCAGCGGGGTTTCAACAATGCTAATGGAGTTTTTTTCAGCAGATGCTTTTGTTTGGTTCTACCTAATTTTATTGGGTCCCACAGGATGTGTGTGCCAGAGTGTCCACGTGGGTTCTGGGGAGACCGCCGGCGTTGTAAAAGGTGCTATTCTACTTGTGAGAGCTGCACCGGGAGTCGGAGCAACCAGTGCACTTCCTGTTTATCTGGTCATTACCTGACAGAGGAAACAAACACCTGTGCAACCACGTGTGGGGACGGGTACTACCTGGATCCTGGTCAGACTCTTCAAATTTATTAAGATATTGTCAAATATGATCCATAAATGCATTTTTCAAAAATAATTATATGAGAGACATAATTGTGGCAGTGGGTAGCACAGTGACAGCAGGAAGGTCATGGTCTAATAAAGGTTCTTACTTATTTCTTACTTACTTGTGTCTGTGTGGGTTTTCTCCGGGTACTCCGGTTTTCTCCCACCCTCCAAAAACATGCATGCTAGGTTGATTGGCCACTACATGATCGTCCCTAGGAATGAGTGTGTGTGTGTATGGTTGTATGTGTGGGGCCCTGCGACAGACTGGCCACCTGTTTGAGGTGTACCCTGCCCATTGCCTTGAATCAGCCGAGATGGACTCCGGCACCCCCGCAACCTTGTAAGGGATAGACGGTTAAGAAGGTGACTGACTGACATAAGTATGTAATCCTTGGTGGATCCATGGGACCCACATTTTAGCAGGCTGTGATTTTAATAATCAGCAATCAGAGTTTTTTTTTCCCTAAAACCCAATTGTAGCTTTGATGTGTGGTAAGTGTATTTATTTGCTTCGTTGCAGAAACAAACGTGTGCAGAAGGTGCAGCGAAAACTGCTTGAGGTGCACTTCCTACAACATCTGCACGGAATGCAAACCAGACACAAGGTGAAACAAATGCTCTGATGATGCTTGAATAAACTGTACTGTAAACACTGCTCATTCTCCTCCAGCCTGACGGATGCATCGTGCGCACACACACACACACACACACACACACACTACCAACAGCAGCACATCATGTACAAAACACACCATCTTTTCAAAGTTGTGCCACGCCTCTTCTGTTTGAACACTTCAAATCTGTAGAAGGATCATTAGAGAAGACTCTGCTTCACCTCAATGTTCACTTAATTGAATTGAAAATTCTTTATTTAATTTGAGTGTTTTTTGTTTTAATTGTTGTGAATGGCAAGTAATTATAGGTTTGAAAGTGAAAGGTTGAATATTTTTATGAAGGATGGCAGAAATGATTTTCTGTACCGTTCCTTTGAGCCCAAATTTCTCCATTAAGGAATGAATAACGTACATTTCTATTCTCTTCTAATTTTGATAGTTGGGAATCAATTTGAAATGACTCCGTTGGCACCTGAACGCTCCACGATTACACTTGTTCAAACTCCACCTGTTCTCATGATTTAATTGATAAAGACCAGACCGGGCTTCATTCAGACATAGATGTAGGAATAAGTTTGTGAGTCACCTCGACCCTCTTATAACGATGATTAGAGCTACTGTACCGTTATGTTCTGCTTATCTGGGGTTGAGTTGCGAGACAACAGCCCGAGCAGGGAAGCCCAGAGGCAAGGCAAGTTTATTTGTAGCACAATTTATACAAAATGTAATTCAAAGTGCTTCACAAGACGGAAAAAAAAGTAATGCATTAAAATCACAAAACATAGAATCAAAAAGTTCAATAAATAAATAAATAAAATCATTAAAACAGATAAAGAGTAATTAATCAAAAGCACAGTTAAACAGAACTGTTTTCAGTCTAGATTTAAACATTGTCACAGTAGAGGCCTGTCTCACGGCCTCTGGAAGTTTGTTCCAGACTTTTGCAGCATAAAATTGAAATGCAGCTTCTCCATGTTTAGTCCTGACTCTAGGCACCAACAGGAGGCCGGTCCCGGAGGTCCTCAGAGTTCTAGATGGTTCATGTTTAGTCCTAACTCTAGGCTCCAGCAGGAGGCCGGTCCCAGAGGTCCTCAGAGTTCTAGATGGTCCATGTTTAGTCCTGACTCTAGACACCAGCAGGAGGCCGGTCCCAGAGGTCCTCAGAGTTCTAGATGGTCCATGTTTAGTCCTGACTCTAGACACCAGCAGGAGGCCGGTCCCAGAGGTCCTCAGAGTTCTAGATGGTCCATGTTTAGTCCTGACTCTAGACACCAGCAGGAGGCCGGTCCCAGAGGTCCTCAGAGTTCTAAATGGTTCATGTTTAGTCCTGACTCTAGACACCAGCAGGAGGCCGGTCCCAGAGGTCCTCAGAGTTCTAAATGGTTCATGTTTAGTCCTGACTCTAGACACCAGCAGGAGGCCGGTCCCGGAGGTCCTCAGAGTTCTAAATGGTTCATGTTTAGTCCTGATTTTAAACACCAGCAGGAGGCCGGTCCCAGAGGTCCTCAGAGTTCTAAATGGTTCATGTTTAGTCCTGACTTTAGACACCAGCAGGAGGCCGGTCCCAGAGGTCCTCAGAGTTCTAGATGGTTTATAAGGTACTAACATGACTAACTCTACTCCAAGCTCCTCCCAGATGAGCGAACTGCCCATGGTACCCAGCTAACAGTTTAACATTCTGGTAAGAATTTTCAAAGGTTAGCAGAACGTTCTTTTAAGTTTATTTTTTGTTCTCTAAAGGTTCAAATGGAAAGTTTCAAGACCGTTGTGAAACCTTACTTTTTGGGTTTCAGAACGTTCCTCTGATCTTAATTTTAACCATTATGGTTGGAATTTGATTCTCTCAACGTTCTGGGAAGGTTAGGTTCAAACATAACCACCAACTAACGTTTAAGGAATGTTAGTTTGGTAAGGTTAAAAACAAACCATTAGAGAACTTCAGGCTAACTTCCCATGGAGGTTCTCTGTTTGCTGGGTATCTATGAATGAGCCAATCTTTAAAGTAGGTTCTTCTTTGGTGCTTGTATCCAGGATCTTGTTCTTTCAGTCACCACCCACAGCTGGTGGCCGTAGGTAACGGTAGAAACTTAAATCTACTGGTAAATCAAGAGCTCTACTTTTTGGCATGGCTTACCAAAGCAGCATTCTAATTATGGCGGACTGATTCATCTGTTGATCTCCACTAGAGCTAAGACAGATAACGAACCAAGAACACAACATTTTTAATTAAAAACTTAAATTAAAGCTCAGAGTTTCTACATTTTCCATGTAAACATCCTGGCTTGGCACCTTTGGTCGCATTTTCAAATTGTTTGTGGCCCACAAGTGTAAATGTTTGGCCACCCATGAGCTGGAGTATGATTTATTTCTCCATATTCCTGGTATGCTGTGGGTTGTATAAGCAAGTCAACAATCTGAAGACGGTGACTCATTTATGTGATATCACATGACCTGTGTGTGTCATTGTGCCACATGCTCTCTCCGCCCTCTCCAGTCTGCAGGGCAACCGGTGCCAGCGGAGCTGCGTGGCTGGATTCTACCATGACACACAGGAAGGTATATGCAAGCCCTGCCATGAGGCTTGTGCTACCTGTGCAGGTGAGATCAAGGGAATGAGATCAAATGTGTACCAGCACACTTCAGATTCATAATAAAAATCTTTGTTGTCAAATGTGTTTACGCTTCAGGTGCAGGTGTTGCGGCGTGCAGCCACTGTGCAGAAAGCTACTTAATGGAGGAGTGGAGGTGTGTGTCGTCCTGTAGTGCTGGCTTCTACGCCACTGAGCCAAGCCCGGAGATAGCTGATGGGCACAGGATGTGTAGGAGGTGAGCCGACTGGTGTGTGTTCAGGTGTGGGTGGCTGGGCGGTACAGTCTCTACTGATTGGCTGCAACCCATGTTTGTGCTTGTTTTGGTGCTTGTGTTTGTTGTGTGTGTTTTGGGGATAGTTGTTTTCTCTGGATTTGTGAGAGTGTGTGTTCAGCCAGTGTGCTGTTCTCCTTCAGGTGTGACGCCAGCTGTCTCACCTGTGTGGGGCCGAGCACGGGGAACTGCAGCAGCTGCTCCGCCGGTCACAGCCTGCAAGACGGAGTGTGTGCTGTTAATACTGTATGTGAAGACGGTCAGTCAACCATCTTCCTGCTCTTTTATACACACTGCTGAACAATCTACAACAACTTCTGCACCTTCTGCTTCCACTCGACCAAGCGGGTGTGACACAGGAATAGCCCCACGACCCTGTTCACAAACACAGCTAAAGCCATTAAAAATGGTCCTTTAGCTTTTTTAAGAGCACAAATCAGACAAATCAGCATTTTGTAACAGTTGTTTCAAAACACTTGTATTTTACAGCATCTGGTTTTAAACCTTGAAATTATTACCAAGTCAGCAAGTTTCTCTTGCTGTCTTACAGGAGAGTATCATGACAGTGACGGGGGGTGCCAAAAATGTGATGCAACGTGTTTAAAGTGCAAAGGCCCACAGAGGAAAGACTGCATCAGCTGTGCTTCTTCACGGTGAGTTAGACATTTAGACTGAAGCTCAGAGAGCAAACGAAGGCATCCTGTTTATCAGGATAATAACTCTTATTTAATCATCGCGTTCCCCGGCAAATAATAATGTCTCAGATATATTAGTTTTTATATTATTAAGGCTGAAAAATGCTGATTAAATTTTTTATAAATCAAAAATTGGATTTGCGCGAGTTGTGCAGAAAAAAAAGTGTTTTGTGGGTCTGAGTCAGTTTTAAGCAAGTTGTTTTTAACACTCATCCAAAATGGCCCTGATGTAAAAATGGCTGACTCGGTGAGATAAGTTTGGAAAGTGATGACTGCTTTTTTTTGGAATTCCACTCTGTTGAATCATATCAGTATTTACAGCCAATATGTTTCTCTCTCGACAATGCTTCTAACAAATAGTCAGCATTCATGGGTTCGCTTCAACTTTTTCACTCCAATTATAAAATGAATTCCCTTTTTAATTTTGTCTCATCTCGTATTTGGTCCTAAATTTTCTTTGCTTGAATATGATGTTGTATTAAATTGGGTCATTTTTAGCTTTCCTGTTTGATCTTTTGTCTTTCTGATCAGCAAACTTTGTTTTTGTCAATCTATCGATCTCTTCTCTGAAAAATCAATTTTTTGAAGGTTTTGTTATTCACAAATCAGAATCATAACTAAGTGGTTTTCTGTTTTATTCATGCATGTTTGGATACTTTGTGATCCTCCTCGTCCAGTATTCTGATTCTATCTGAATGCCAGGTTGTTCTTCACCCCACTTTTTGCTCTGTGTCACGCCCACGTTCTACAGTAAGCAGGAAGAAGAGTTTTTAATTAAAAATAATTTATTGAATTGAAAATACAATTGAAAATGACTAAATCTATGCTTTGTTGTGTGCATATCGAGGGGGCATGATTAAGCAGAGAGCAAGAGGAGGAGGGAATTTAAAGTGTCAAAAAGCAGAAGCAAAATTTAATAAATGTATTTATAACAATTCAAGTGTTATAGAGAGTGTGGAAAATAAGTGAAGAAGCATGTGCAGACAGGCTGAAACGGGTGGAGAAAAGTATCAGGTGTGATGTGTGATAGAAGAGTTTCAGATAAAATGAAAGGGAAAGTGTACACCGGCCATGAGACCCGCCATGCTGTTTGGTCTAGAGACAGCGGCACTGAGGAAAAGACAAGAAACAGAGATGGAGGTAGCAGAGATGAAGATGCTGAGGATCTCTCTGGGAGTGACCAGGATGGACAGGATCAGAGGAACAGCACATGTTAGAGGTTTTAAAGTCAGAGAGGTCAGACTGAGATGGTTTGGACATGTGCAGAGGAGAGAGAGAGGGCATTGGAAGAAGGATGCTGTAAATCCATGTTGTTGACCTTATTCATTTATAATGAAGGAAAGTTTGAAGTTTGAATGAAACATTCGGGTAACCAGTTCATTCTGTTTTTTAGCATCTGTACAGATGTGAATGACAGAATTGGTGCCATTGACAGGTCTAACGTAGCACAGTTGGAAATTAATCAAAAACATTTCTGAAGGTTTTTTAAATTGTTAAAAGCAAACTTGTTTTTTTTTTTAAAGTAGAAATATAAATTGAAATTGATGGACATAGCTGTGACTGGTTTATTGAGGGGCGACATAGTGTGTTATTGTATCATGGGTTTCTTGACCAGAGAATTGGGGGCTCAATTCCGGCCACAAACTGATGCTGAAAAATCCCTGGAGAAGACACATAACTCCGAATTAATCCCACTTATGGTGCTGTCATGGCTGCCTGCTGCAGTGCTTGAGAGCATTAAAATTTCTCCATGAGTGATCAAAAAGTAGGTTATTTATTTGTATTTGTTTATTTAATTGAGACACTGCATTTATTAACACATATTCAATAATAATAGAGAGAAAGATACTGGATTATGGCGAAAATACTTGTTTGATGTCCTTACGAGCAGCTAAGTTTGTTTTCCTGTTTTTCTTTATGATAGATTTACCCCTTTTTTTTCCACCCCTGTTTTTACGCTTGGGATGTCCAGCTAGAATTAGACAATTTTAGAAATTTTGGTCTCAAATTGACTGGCTTTAGTAAGAGTTGCGTGCATCTTTACAGATTTTTTAAATTGATCTCAGTTTTTGTAATATTTCATTTTTCTTGATTTTTTTTTTCAGCTATAGACATGAATGGAGTTTGGAAATTTTCCCTTCAAAAGTTTATCCACTTCAAAAGTAAAAAACTCCAGAAAATATTTTATGTAGAAACACGATTGAAGCTTTAAAGGCTCACAAGGATTTTGTCTCTCTTCTGGTCCAACAGAATGAAGATGAGTTTAAAACATTTTGTGATGTAACTGTTAAAAAAAAAAAAAGAGTAAAATTTGAAAAAGTTTGGGAAAAGACCCTTGCTCTCCCAAAATAGAGCGTTCATTATACACCACAACTTGCTGCTTTGTATGTAATGTCTTTTATGTGTGTGTGAGGTAATTATTCCTGCGGATCCCACAAAAAATGACACGTCAGCATTTGAGGCAGGCAGTATTTCTCACCTCAAGGGGGCGCAGGCAAACTGTCAGGTTTCAAAGTTCTTTTCAGAGAATAAAAGAATGTATCATAACATCCTGCAAAATGTCGCCTTTCAAATGAAAGCTTGGTTTGACCACTTAAAATAACCATTTTTGCGAAAATTAGCATTTGTGCTAACCATTAGCATTACATTTACGCTTTTGACCAATTTAAACTTTTTTTTTTCTTTTTGGCATTTTAGCAAAGCTAGACAGCTGCAGGGCATCAAGCAGCTGTTTATCTAAAATATGAAGTTCTTGTTTCTAGTTTCTCCTTTTATCATTATGCTGATGACTGTAGCCCGATCACTCGGAGATCGGGTGAGGAATTCTGCCATCCGGGAGGAGCTCGGTGTCAAGCCGCTTCTCCTCCAGGTTGAGAGGAGCCAGATGGGGTGGTTCAGACATCTGGTCAGGACGCCCCCCGAGCGCCTCACTGGTGAGGTGTTTCAGAGACGTCCCACCGGGAGGAGACCAAGAGGCAGATCCTGGACCCGCTGGATCTGGCTGGGGAACGACTCGGGATCCTTTCGGGTGAGCTAGAGGATGCAGCTGGGGTACATCCCTTCTAAGGCTTTTGCCCCTGTGACCCGGCCCCGGAAAAGCGGAAGACGACAAAACAACACTTTAGCCTTTATGCAACATTTCATATTGAGTTTTTTGGGTTTTTTTCAGTAAAATACCAAACTTTTTTAGACTAAAACTTCCTTGTAGTCCCACCCGGCTGAGTCTCCACCAGGCTGAGTCTCCACCCGCTCTCTTCCATCATTTCATCTCCATTTGTTAATTTTTTTTAGTTCCGCCTGAGTAAATGCGCCATATGGTGCCCGCTGTGAATCAGCTCAGTTTCTCTCTATAATTCATATGTTTTCTTTTGTTGTTCTGTTTTTTTTATTTTTTAAATTTGCTTTGATGTTGTTGTCTGCAGGGTTTTAGAAGAAGGCCATTGCGTGATGGAATGTGGCAAAGGGAAGTACAAATCAGGCGGACAGTGTCACCTGTGTGATCACACCTGTGCAACGTGTGCTGATGCGGGACCTGCCAGCTGTACCAGCTGTGACACAGGTGAGGAAGAAACAGGAAAACCACATGGTAGAGAGACCATATGGCTGACTAATTATAAGAAAAATATCCTGTGGCTTAGTTACACTGCTGGGGAAATTTACTGGTCCATGTGTCCCCACTGTGGTAATATTCACCTCAGATTATTACCTTAAC
Organism: Neostethus bicornis; assembly: GCA_902685375.1. Taxonomy (NCBI): domain Eukaryota; kingdom Metazoa; phylum Chordata; class Actinopteri; order Atheriniformes; family Phallostethidae; genus Neostethus; species Neostethus bicornis. The sequence goes on along the minus strand of CACRXE010000001.1, from coordinate 6,198,522 downwards.
ATTTAAGAGTGATTATCTTTACCCTGTGATGCAACAGGATCCTTAAACTGTGTCAAAATAAAAAAAAATAGAAATGTACATGTTAAATGAAAGTGTGTTCCTCACAGACCTGTTTTAGGCCTCATACTTTTTCATCTTTCACTTGAGGAGGTAATCATCTATGATCCACAGCTTCACATTGTTGTGTCTTTGACGACCCACGACCAGTTAATGTCAAGTCTTGGTGTTGTGTTAAAGGACCATCTCATGCCAAATCAATTTCTTAGATGTCTTTTACTAGAGATGTGGAGGTCTTGGATTTGTCACCAAAGTTGTTTCAGAAGGATTGATGACTTGAATATTGTATTTGTGTTTCTGCCTCCCTTCTATGTGACAAAAAAAAGAGTGCCTGCTACAGCTATGATGCTATTTACGTATCAGGAAGCTTTTCAAACAGGCTCACTTCTCCACATGAGACTCCATCCCTCTGTCCATTAGACGGAGGATGGGCGGTACACTCAGAAGACATGTCAAATTTCAGAGGTAAAGCCTGTGGTTCCTCAGAACGGGCAATAGTTAGAGTTTTACACCTCCTTGTCTGTGATAAAACTCAATACATCAGTAAGATTTCTTGAGAACTATCTGATGAATGTTCCAAAACCAAAATTCTGGTGGTTTATGTACGTAAAATACAAGAAAATAATTACTTTGCATGAGACGGCATCGCTTGCGGTTAGTGGATAAATCCTGTGAAAGATATTTTTGAAGCATGTGAGATTATAATTATTAAAAATCTAATGACTTAGATTTAAATTTTTTGTGTGGTTTTGAGGTTTGTGTAATTCTATTTTTGAAAAGTGCTGTTAAAATGAACTTTTATTTGAGTTTGATTTAAAAGATTCAGTCCTTTTTTTATTCTTATTTTTTATGAACCTCAACATTAGTATTTTTTGTTCTTTTTTTTCCCGTACAGTATTTTCACTTTAATCTTGTTCCCGTCACAAGCTGTGGCTGCTTGCTGGTGCTTCAGTGGACTTGTATTACTTTTCCCAGAAATAGGCACCCTGATGCATCTGAACATTTTGCTCATGAAAACAGAGACAAGGAATCAATACTTTTTTTTTCTCGTGTCTGCAGCTCCAGTGGAGCCCATTCGCATCAAAATTAATCATTTAATCACTGACATTTTACCCACTAGCTTTACTAAATATATAATTACCTATATTTGTTTTATAAGTTGATAAATAAATAAGATGGGATATTAGAAATTTTTGTCTTAAATTGTTACAATCTTTTATCCACAGATAAGTTTGGAATGGAGCGCTACTTTTATGACAGCCTGTGTTTAGACACCTGTCCAGGAGCTTTCTACCACACCATTGAAAAAACCTGCAAGCCCTGTTCCCAGCACTGTTCCTACTGCAATGGGCCTAACTACTGCCTGCGGTGCAACGCCTCCTACTACATCTCTGATGGCCAGTGTGTGAAGCTGGAGTGTGGCGAAGGTGAACTCAGTCACATCTTTGCTTTTTGTACCTGTCGTGTGAGTGCACGAGGAATGTAGATTAGTCAGAGTAAGACAGAGTGCATGTGTGTGAATGAGAGGGATCCAAATGGAAAAGTGAGGTTACAGGGAGAAGAGATAAACAAGGTGGAAGATTTTAAGTATCTAGGATCAACAGTCCAGAGCAATGGAGAGTGTGGAAAAGAGGTGAAGAAGCATGTGCAGGTAGGCTGGAACGGGTGGAGGAAAGTATCAGGTGTGATGTGTGATAGAAGAGTTTCAGCTAAAATGAAAGGGAAAGTGTACAAAAGCATTGTGAGAGCGGCCATGCTGATTGGTCTAGAGACAGTAGCTCAGGAAAAGACAGGAAACAGAGATGGAGGTAGCAGAGATGAAGATGCTGAGGATCTCTCTGGGAGTGACCAGGATGGACAGGATCAGAGGAACAGCACATGTTAGAGGTTTTAAAGTCAGAGAGGCCAGACTGAGATGGTTTGGACATGTGCAGAGGAGAGAGAGAGAGAGTACATCAGAAGAAGGATGCTGGGTTTGGAACCACCAGGAAAGAGGGCTAGAGGAAGACCAAAGAGGAAGTTCCTGGATACAGTGAAGGAAGACATGAAGATAGTTGGTGTGACTGAAGAGGATTCAGCAGATAGGGTTAGATGGAAGAAGCGCCACCTGAAGGGAAATGCCAAAAGAAGAAGATGAAGAATGAGTGCACGAGTTGAGAGCTTGTTGTTCCACAAATATCAACTCCAAGCTGCTCCTATCCCTCCTTCTCTGCCTCTATCTACATTCTGTCTGTTTTCTGTGTTCCCAGGGGAGGTGGAGGACCCAGATTATGATGAATGCATGGCGTGTGAGGAGGGCTGCAGGAAGTGTGTTTTGTGTAAGTCCCAGTTCAGCAGAGATGATGGTTTTCCCCAAATGAGTAGCGCCTGCGGATGACTGAGCAGCTGTGTTGGCGTGCCGGAGAGCATGTTCAGAAATTTTCCTGGTAGTTCCTGTTTAAAAGAGAATTGAGTGCTTTTGTCTGCTTCTTCCAGATAACCCCAGGCACTGCCTGTCCTGCGTGGAGGGCTTTTACAGGTAAGGTTATGTGCCTCACTCTCACCACGTGTGCTCTTACCTCTGCTCTGAAAGGCCTTCTTGTTGCCATGAGAGCAGACCGCCTTCCTGAGTATCGACCGCTGCTTTTGTTTTCAGCTTCCAGGATGGCTGCTACAGAAACTGCCCGGCGAAGACGTACAGCGTGGATGAGGAGATGACCTGTGTTCCATGCGATGACAACTGTGTGAGCTGTGATGAACATGCGTGCTACTGGTGTGAGACGGACCTCTTCTTATCGGGTAAAACTGAGTTCTTTATTGGCCACTTTCTAGACTGCTTGTCCAACACTTGGTCACAATAGCGTTGGACCTATCCCAACTAATATCAGTCAAGAGGAGGATAAGTTGGACTGGATAAGTTTACCAGTCTGTTGCAGTGTCAAACACTCATTCCCAGTTACCTAACATATATCGTGTATGTTTTTTTTGGAGAATCCAGAGATAACCGAGACATACAAGGTGATTCAGTAAAAAAATCAATATCAAAAAGCTGGTTTCTTTACTGACAGAAGAGCGAGACCTGATTTAATGTTCCAAACGTTTGTAAATCTATAACACAGATTGTTGTGGGCGGGGCCAAAATAACACTGAAAATCCCCGCTTGTGAGACAACAACCTCATCATATCTATGTCTTTAGAATTACATTATGAAAGGGTGAATCAAGTGCAAAATACATCCTCTTCTAAACACTTTTCAAACCATGATTTAGCCTGGCTGGTCACAGAATACACCCCGAACAGGTTGCCTGTCTGTTGCGGTGCTGAAGGATAAAATGATTGTTAAAACTATTTAGTGTTAGCGTGTTCGATTTTTGTCCAGATGATAAAAAATTACAACTGCAGGTATTTACATTGTAAGAAATTTCAAGTGTTATATAAAAAAACAAACAAAAAAAATCACTTGGGTATTTCTTCTATTTTCTTTTGTTCTATTTTACGTTAGACAGGAATCTCCATGAACAATGATGTCTACAGATGTCTTTGTGATCTGTAGTGAGAGGAGGGAAGAGGTGGAGGAAAAGCTGGAGAGGTGGAGGTTTGAAGATTAGTCAGAGTAAAACAGAGTACATGTGTGTGAATGAGAGGGATCCAAATGGAAAAGTGAGGTTACAGGGAGAAGAGATGAAGAAGGGGGAAGATTTTAAGTATCTAGGATCAACAGTCCAGAGCAATGGAGAGTGTGGAAAAGAGGTGAAGAAGCGTGTGCAGGCAGGCTGGAACGGGTGGAGAAAAGTATCAGGTGTGATGTGTGACAGAAGAGTTTCAGCTAGAATGAAAGGAAAAGTGTAGAAAACTGTGGTGAGACCGGCCATGCTGTTTGGTCTAGACACAGTAGCACTGAGGAAAAGACAGGAAGCAGAGATGTTTGTAGCAGAGATGAAGATGCTGAGGATCTCTCTGGGAGTGACCAGGATGGACAGGATCAGAGGAACAGCACATGTTAGAGGTTTTAAAGTCAGAGAGGCCAGACTGAGATGGTTTGGACATGTGCAGAGGAGAGAGAGAGAGTACATCAGAAGAAGGATGCTGGATTTGGAACCACCAGGAAAGAGGACTAGAGGAAGACCAAAGAGGAGGTTCATGGATACAGTGAAGGAAGACATGAAGATAGTTGGTGTGACTGAAGAGGATGCAGGAGATAGGGTTAGATGGAAGAAACTGACCTGCTGTAGCGCCCCCTGAAGGGAAATGCTGAAAGAAGTCTGTGAAGCATGTAGGAGGAGCTTTGAAGGCTTTAAACCAATCCCAGGATTCAATTTGAAATATTATCTTGTCAAATTAAAAGGCCGATACAATGTGGGTCATATCTCCAACTAACCAGGCCAACGATCTTTAATACTAACACAACTATGTTCTTCCCCTTTTGTCCTGGAGTTCTTCTTAAGTAATCACACTAATTTGGGAGTAATTTCTACTAAATTCAGAGAGTGAACGCTCTAAACGGATTGATCAGAGTAACTTAATTGTTCTGACTTCCACTTGAAGCCTTCTCTGATTTATTACACGTCTGTAGATAATTATATTTCCAGTTTATTTTCTTGTCTGGTGATACCTCATGCTTTAAATGATCCTTTAGTTTTCACAGTAAACAGTTAGTGCCACTGCAGAGAAGGAGAGCGTGTGTGTTTGTTGTTTAATTAGAATTCACTTTATTTTTTTAGGCGAGGTGTGTCCTTGGTGGGTTTTTCTTTTTTTTTTTTGCTTTCAGACGGAAAAACTGAACAACACAGATTGAGAAAGAGTTAGGCAATAAAAACATTTCAAACCTTTTCAACATGCTAAAAAAAGCACAGAGGTCTTCTAGTTAACAGCAATTAAAATCCTACTCAGATCTGTCAAGTATGCAAGCAACGTGTCAGAGGGCAGACAGGCTTCAACGGGAAAGATCTTTGGGTAATGATGTGCAAATTTGAAATTGAAAAGCCTTGAATCCACTTCAGTTTGTGGTACTTTTAAGTATCTAAGATCTCATTGGTCCAATCCTCCAGTGTGTTTACGCTGACCAACAATAAAGACGTTGTAACTACTAAGTGAAAAAAAATTGCAATAGTGAAACCATTTTTTATTCACATGCTTTATAAATACTTATAAAGTCTTTTAGACTTTATTGTGGTCTCCAAAACAATCAATTCATTTTACACCTCAACATTCGTGCTTCGGTGGCACAGCGGCGCAGTGAGTAGCACAGTGGCCTCACAGCAAGAAATTCCCGGGTAGGGACAGGGCTTGAAACACTGGCCTTTCTGAGTTTTCCCCGTGTATGCGTGACTTTTCTCCAGGTACTCCTGTTTCGTCCCACTCTCCTAAAACATGCATCTTAGGTTGATTGACCACCAAGAATTTGTGTGTGTGGCGCCGCAACAGGCTGGCGACCTATTCAGGGTGTCCCTGCCCCTCGCCTTGAATCGGCCGGGATGGGCTCCGGCACCCCACACATCCCCAAAAGGTTTAGATGGTTAAGAAGGGGACTGTTCCCGACAGGGGAAAGGATGGCCCAGTGAGTAGGGCGACCGCCTTGTGACAGGAGGGTTGCCGGTTTGGTCCCCCACCAGGAGTTCATACCAAGGTGTCCTTGAGCAAGACACCCAATCCCCAATTGCTCCTGATGGTGGTTTGCAGCTTACATGGCAGCTTTCACCATCAGGTATGTGGGTGAATGTGGGCTACACTGTAAAGTGCTTTGAGTGCCAACGCAGGGAGAAAATTGCTGTATAAGTAGAGTCTATTTACCATTGTGTAAAAAAAAAAAAAGGTGACTGACTGACTGACATTTGTGCTTCCAAGCCCAGATTGAAGATCCTGAACACGCAATATTAAGCCAAACACTCCAAATTAAATTGACTTTTTATTTGAAGCACAATCCCGTGACGTGAAATCCTCCCTCTGTAGAGGGAAAGTGTGTTTCAGAGTGTCCTGACGGCTTCTATGTTGATGAAGAGTCCAACGAATGTGAAGAGTGTCACTCTGACTGTGAGACGTGCGTCGGTCCCGAGGACAGTGACTGTTTGTCCTGTGAGGATGGAAAATTTCTTCAACACGGGGAGTGTGTGTCTGACCATGAGCCCTGTCCCATTAAGACATTTCTCAATGGTAAGTCTGCTACTTCTATTCCTCTAATCTAACTGTCAGTGTTTAATAAAGCAGGGATTTAGGTACTTTCACACTGGCAGAGGAGAAATCTTGAAAGGCTAATTGGTCTGTGGTCTTCTGTCTGCGAACCTGCACCAACTTAAAAAGTACAATAAATGTCAAACCAAAGGAGCTCTTAATAATTGACTGTATACCTTGAACGTTTTGTTCCCTCCATGAACAGACCTTAACGCAACTTGATAATTAAAGAGCGGCAAAAATAGTTAATTACTGTGTAATAACCCAGACGAAAGTAAATGAGTTAAAACAGAAGAATATCTGAACTTTTTAAAAAGTTTGTAAAATAGATCAATTATAAAGAAAAAAAAATGCAAGAAAGAAAGTGCTGAACATTTCTGGTTTTAAAGCAAAAAGTGTTGAACTATTCTTCCCGTGAGTTAGCAGGCTAATGCTTTTTCAAAAATAATGAGTCTATAGCGCGGTTCAGACCGGGTCAAGAAAAATGAAGTGAGAGAGCGTCTGTTTGGCGATTAGGCTGCGATCAGTCATCTCAGTGAGTCAAACAGAGAAAGAGAAAGGACACCTCTGAGTCTAGACGCTGGTTGTGAATCAGCAAAGTTAGAAAGCGGTCGAGAAATGAGTCCGGTGTCCTCTGGCAAGTTTAAGAAAGGAAAAAGACATTTTATCACCGTGGAAAAGAAGTGAATCCACTGAAAATAAAAGAGATCAGACTGATTGACTCATTTAAAGTTGAAATTAAGACAAAACCCACATTTTTCTTCTTACCGAGCGGAATTTTATAAAAAGTGTGGTGAAGTTTAACTTGTGTGTTTAGGTTCAGTGAAGTGCTAATCCACGTCTTCTAGGATTTTAGTCACCAAGAAAAATATTTAGACACAAACAAAAATGGATCCCATTTTGGATTATTTAGTGAATTAGGATCAAGAATCTCCCCCAAATTATTTGAAAACACATTACAAAGGTCCTTCTGGTGAATTCACAAATGAATCATGCTTCTTTTTTCTTCAATTATTAAAAGTGTTGTAAGACTTTAAAACGTCTCTTTACACACTTTACAAACTTTTCTTCGACAGACAATAACATTTTTTTATCTGTTATGTTTAAACTCAAAAAGAAAAAAAACTTTACGAAACTGTAGTCTATCGTTCATAAAATCTATTTTTTTCACTAGAAAGTTCCGTTCCGTCATCTTCCGCTTGTTCCAGGGTCGGGTCGCGGGGGCAACAGCCTCAAACGGGCAGCCCAGGCCTCTCTCACCCCGGCTGCATCCTCCAGCTCACCTGGAAAGATCCCAAGTCGTTCCCCGACCAGCTGTGAGACATAGTCTCTCCAGCAGGTCCGGGGTCTGCCTCTTGGTCTCCTCCCGGTGGGACGTGCCCGAAACACCTCGCCCGCGAGGCGCTCAGGGGGCATCCTGACCAGATGCCCGAACCACCCCATCTGGCTCCTCTTGACCTGGAGGAGGAGCGGCTCGACACCGAGCTCCTCCCGGATGGCAGAGCTCCTCACCCGATCTCTGAGTGAGAGCCCAGCCACCCTGCGGAGGAAGCTCATTTCGGCCGCTTGTAGCCGCGATCTCATTCTTTCGGTCACCACCCACAGCTGGTTACCATGGTGAGGGTTGGAACGTAGATCGACTTGTAAATCAAGAGCTTTGCTTTTCGGCTCAGCTCTCTCTTTACCACGACGAACCGATGCAGCGTCCTAATTATTGCTGATGCCGCACCGATCCGCCTGTCGATCTCCCGCTCCATCCTTCCCCCACTCGTGAACAAGACCCCGATTCCCATCCCGGCCGCTTCACACTCGGCAGCAAATCGATCCAGTGAGAGCTGGAGATCACGGTCCGATGAAGACAACTTTCAGTAGAAAGTTGTCAAAACTAAAATTCAGCAACAATTTATTTTGTTTTAAAGCATTTTCTTTAGAAAATAAAAAAAAATGTCTGCCATGCTTTGACAAATTTGGCAGTCACGTGACCTTGAGCAGGTCCACCCAAAAAAGAAACTGGTGACTGGGATGGTCTGAGTTGCGCCCTCTCCTCCCTCCCGTGTACTTTGTGTACAGCCAATCAGCATGCAGAACGATTGATATGATGATACAAATCTTCTAGACAGTAGAAAAAGACTCCATTCAGTCTTTCTTTTTTGTTTCTACTGTTTGTTCGCTGATCCATACGGTGATTTTAGCAAATGCAACATTTAACAGTCAGCTTTAGTTGCATTAGTGTCATCTTGTCACGTGCATACACTATTTTTATATAAGTCAGAAGAAAAAAAGAAGTTTTGCACAAAAAGGTTGTGTTTAATGTTTTCTGATTCTCACGCTGGTTCGTGACCTGCCTTACAGTATGTCACTTAACTCAGACTGAAGTTTCATTCACACAGACATCCATGCAGACCGAGAAGAAAGTTTCTTACCAAAAAAAAAAAGCTAAATAAATTTTATTTTGACAATTCAGTCTAAATAACCAGGATTTTTAATAAAAAATGAAGGCTATTGCGCTGCCCTCTCGACACGCCACGATGTTTACCAACTAAAATCAATGTTAGTGTTGATCAGGTACGGGCAAGCTATGGCCCGCGGGCCACATGCAGCCTGTCAAACGGTTTAATCTGGCCCACCGAAAGAAAAAAATTCAATAAATGTTGTTAAGCTGAGACGGCGGCTCACTGGTTAGAGCGTTCTGCGCGGACCGGAATTTTGTGGGTTCGCGTCCCACAGAGAGCACGTCTAGGGTCCTTAGAGAAGACACTTAACCCCGGTTCTCCCACCATTGGCGCCGTCAAAGGGCAGCCTGTTGCGGTGTAAGGAGTGCAGCAAACAAATTTCACTGGTGAGGGATGAATAGAGTAATTCATTTATTTAATGTTTTATTCCCCCTGTAATTCTGATGTTTCCTCACTAGATGGCACACTCTGGACATATTGGTTTTGTCGAGAAAACAACAACACTGCTCCCATTAAAATGTGTGTGTCTCTGTGATGCGAACGTTGTCAAAATAAACAGTGTGCACAGATATGGAAATCAGGTCCAATACACGCACGTAAACAAACGCGTTAGAGGTTAAAACAATCAAAATGTTACATCGAGCGCTTAGATTTTAGACCTAGCGCTGCTAGATTTGAAATTTAACACTCTTGATGTAACGTATAACGTGCTTGTTTAAAATCTAGTGCACCATTCTATCGGTCTAATCTAGTGGTTACCAGTGGTGGATGAAGTATTCACTTTTTGTACTTAAGTAAAAGTACAGATACTTAGGCAAAAAATTTACTTAAGTAAAAGTAAAAGTACCAATAAAAAAATCTACTTAAGTAAAAGTACAAAAGTAATTGGTGTAAATTTTACTTTTTAAGTAAAAAGTAAAAGTATTCAATCATAGTTCAAATGTTTTTTTTTGTGCTGTAGGGTGTCACCATGGTAACCAGGATAAATACTCTGCAGGGGTGTGACCCCCCTCTCCCGCCTCTTTTGGTCCACAAAAATAAATAAATAAAATAAAAGGAAAGGGTACAAGTCAAGCTATCCCCTAGAAGGGCCAGTGAATGGGCCGCCAAAATGGAGGAAAATGACACTTCTTTTTTAAAATGTTTTGGGGGGGAGGCTCCCCGTCACTATATATGGGCTTTGTCAAAGCCCCGCCCCCCTTTGGAAAATTCTAGATCCGCCCCTGCTCTGTGTAATGATGGCTCAACTTTTTATTTAGAAGTAAACATAACGAACAACGATCTTCTGACTCTTTTTAATTTGTACTAAAATGTTTCTCGATTCATTACTTCTTCTCCCGATCAACTGCTTCTTTTGATTTTGGCAATGCGGCCTCAAGATGCGCTAAAAAAAAAACCTGTGTATTTTTCAAATTCCTGAACGAAAACGTAACGAAAAGTGTAAAACACACTTTTAAAAAATAGCGAAGTAAAAGTACAGATATTTGCTCTAAAAATGTTGTGAAGTAAAAGTAAAAGTATCGGTCTTAAATTTCCCTTAAGTAAAGTACAGATACACAATTTTTTAACTTAAGTACTGTAACGAAGTACATTTACTTCGTTACGTTCCACCACTGGTGGTTACCTAAACATGTCATCCATCTGCTCCTGTTCCGGCCCCCTGGTGAAATGTTAGGATTCAATGTGGCCCACGAACCAAAAAGTTTGCCCACTCTTGCTGTAGATTCTCAACCATCCAGGAAATGATAAAAAAGAGAAAAAAAGTTTTTTAAAAATTGAACTGAAACTTTGTCTGGTTGAATTTGTTAAACTTTTTTTCTTTTTGGCTGAACTAACGCTAAATAAAGAAAAAAATGTTGACAAGGCCTGCTCAAAATTAAACATCAAATACACTCATAAGATTACAAAAATTCTGATGTACGTAAAAAATTCTTGACTTAGACAAATATTTTTTTAGGTTCAAGTACTTCAAACATTTGTTTACCAACTGAAAAAAACTTTAAAGATTGACTGTTTGATACGAATCACTCACTTTGAAGAAAACAAAAAAAATTTTTTAACTATGCAGATGTCTCACTTTGATTTCTTTAAATAAACACTTCTTATTTTACAATTTAAGTTGAACTGTTGGTTTTTTTTTTCAGTAGTCAATTTGCTTCTAGCTTTTTAAAAAGTTTTGAAGTCCTTCTTGCCTGACATGACAGCTGTTGTCCCTCCGTCGCAGCTGCTGTTTTTATTTGATACATTCATTTACTGAAATGTGTCATACATTACTTGTGACAGTTTAGGTAGAAGTCACTTCTAAATAAAGTTGGAGAACATGAGCAATGTACAGTAATTGCATTCCTTGACAAACTTTAAAGGGGCAGGCTTCTCTGACCACCGCTCTGTTTTCCCTCCAGATGAGGGAGCATGTGAAGACTGCCACCCGTCGTGTGAGTCGTGTACTGGAGAGCAGAAAAACCAGTGCACACAATGTGGACAAGGTGTCGATCACTCGTAGCTTCTGCGTTCTATTTTCTCCTTAAATCTTCTTCTTCTTTCAGCATTTCCCTTTAGGGGTCGCCACAGCAAGTCAGTTTCTTCCATCTAACTCTATCTGCTGCATCCTCTTCGGTCACACCATCTATCTTCATTTCTTCATTCACTGTATCCATGAACCTCCTCTTTGGTCTTCCTCTAGTCCTCTTTCCTGGTGGTTCCAAACCCAGCATCCTTCTTCTGATGTACTCTCTCTCTCTCCTCTGCACATGTCCAAACCATCTCAGTCTTGCCTCTCGAACTTTATTCCCAAAACCTCTAACATGTGCTGTTCCTCTGATCCTGTCCATCCTGGTCACTCCCAGAGAGATCCTCAGCATCTTCATCTCTGCTACCTCCATCTCTGTTTCCTGTCTTTTCTTCAGTGCTACTGTTTCTAGACCAATCAGCATGGCCGCTCTCACCACGGTTTTTTACACTTTCCCCTTCATTTTAAAATGAAACTCTTCTATCACACATCACACCTGATACTTTCCTCCACTCATTCCAGCCTGCCTGCACACGCTTCTTCACCTCTTTTCCACACTCTCCATTGCTCTGGACTGTTGATCCTAAGTACTTAAAATCTTCCACCTTCTTTATTTCTTCTCCCTGTATTTTCTCCTTAAATCAGCTGTTTAAAAACTATGCTGTTCATTGCCTGCTTTTTTTTCCACTGCAGGCCGATTTTTAACCGCGCAACAGACGTGCGTGTCAAAGTGTCCAGTGGGCTTCTTCGCTAACCAGCTGAGTGGCACGTGTGAGGCGTGCCCTCCGGGCTGCTTGAAGTGTGTGAACGCTCAAAGCTGCAGTCGATGTCAAAGTTCTCAGAAAGCGCAGTTTTTCCTCCAGGATGGACGCTGCGTTCAAGAGTGTTTTAGGTTAGAGGCTAATCCTATCTCTGTTGGTTTGCTTGGTTTATTTAATTGTGTTTGTATGTTTCTTTTCAGCTCTGCAAACATTCTTGGTTTGAAGAGAATTTCACCTTGCAGGCAGGATTATGTAATCACGTCTAGCTAGGCCAGATATTACCGGCACGTGTGTTGCTGTGCCTAAAATAATAAAAAAGAAGAAAACATATTCATTGCAATGATCGTTTCTCAACGTTAATGCATAAGAACTTGAGCGACTTGACCCTGAGGCAAAAATGCAGCTGGAAGCACTCAGAGCAGTAGTTTAACTACTCAACCACAGCTTTGTCATCATTTTATTTTAATACAAAAGAGCCTCTTCAGTATTGTTTCAAAACAACTGGGCTTTCTAGATGATTTATCAGTAGCTTTCTTTGTCTTGGATAACAATATGCCAGTCTGTTAAACAACACCAGCAGTAATTATGACGGTGCATTGATTTCTTTCACGTCCAAAAAAAGAGGAAATTAACTCGGAGACAGTAAATTGTACCGTATTTTCCGCACTATAAGGCACACCTAAAAACCTTACATTTTTTCTAAAGTCCACAATGCGCCTTTTAACCCGGAGCGCCTTACATATGGATTATTATTGAGCCACAACAGGTGTCGCAACTGCGGTAAGCAGCAGCCGACTCCATTTCCCCCGTAGAAGAAGTAGTGCGTGGTGCATGCTGACGTCTCATTTCCATTTGTGTGTTTGTGTAAAGACCTGGAAATGGCTCCTACCAAGAGACACTGTTACACCGCAGAGTTTAAACTCAAGACGATCGGTCACGCAGTAGAACACGGGAATAGAGCCGCAGCGAGAAAGTTTAACATCAATGAATCAATGATGAGGAAGTGGAGGAAGCAAGAGGATGCGCTGCACCAAGTAAACAAGACTAAACAGAGTTTCCGCGGTAACAAAGCGAGATGGCCACAGTTAGAGGACAAAGTTAAACAGCCTTATAAAGTGGTGCGCCTTATATATGGAAAAAGTTTTAAAAATGTCATTTATTGAAGGTGCGCCTTATAGTGCGGAAAATACGGTACTTCTTAATAAACACACATTGTTTAACATGAACTCTTCTCAGCTTATTTAGGATATCAGAGATCCATTAAGTGCTTTTAAAACTGTCTGCACACGCAGAGTGTGTTGCTGTGTTTGCTCATTCGTTTACTGATCTCTGTTTGGATACGGACAGGGGTTTTCCTGCGGGCCAGCTGTGTCGCAGCTGTGCACCCGGCTGTGCATCCTGTGAGAAGAACGCCACTCATTGCCTCACCTGTGACGAGCCTTTTCTACTACAAAAGCACCAGTGTGTGGAGGAGTGTCCTGCAGGCCACGTTGCCCGGGAAGGAACGTGTCATCACTGCGCTGCTGGCTGCACACAGTGCAGCAAAGAGGGACAGTGCACAGGTACAAAAACACACAGCATAATGTGAGCTCTGAAGATTCACTACCAACGAGTGCTTCTGCAGGCCTCCGTAAAATACTGAATAAAAATGATGGTGTGAAAAACTTGGGTTTTCACTGACCTCTGATCTTTGAACCCATACTTTTATTGAATTTTAAGAGGGGGGTTGTGTTCGTCAGTAGAGTTTCACATCCACCAATGGCACTTACACAGAAGGATGGCTCAATAAGTAGGGTGACTGTCCGGTAACCAAAGGATTGCAGGTTCAATCTCCTCATGCCGCATTGTTCTGAACAGATATCTAGCTGCTCCTGATGAAGGTTTGCACCTCTGATGGCAGCTTGTGTGTGAATGAGTTCTTGTAATCTACTCTTTGAAGCCCACGCAGGTAAATAAAAACCAAATAATTCCCTCTATTATTGCTCCTCACTCAGTCCCTGCCACTGGGCGTGTGCACAACACAGCGTAAATCTTGTTTGAGAGGACAAATACAGAGTATAACGCATCAAGTCAGCAAAACTAGTGCTTTTTCTTTTACGTTCCATTGTTGGTGTCTTTAAATATGATTACCCTTCACCGTGGTACAACCTTAAAGGTACGATCCCCCCATAAAAAAAAAGTGCACCCCAACTTTCAATTAAAAAAAAAAAAAAAAAAAAGTTTTTATGTTTGTTTGACTTTTTCTCGGCTCAGGCCAAGAATTGGAAGGGTTAGAGACCCTTCGTACATTTAAACTCTCCTTGTTTCCTTTTTATTCATAGCTTGTTATGACAAAAGCCTCTAGTTTAATTGTAATTAGTTTTATCTGCGTGGTTTAAGAAGATTTTTTTTTTCTTGCAGGCTGTGAGGAATATCACTTTCTCCATGAAGGCGTCTGTGTGCCAAACTGTCCCGAGAGGTTTTTTGAGGACAGTGAGCGCGGGGAATGTTTGCCATGCCACCCTAACTGCGCTTTGTGCGATGGACCAAACAGCAACGACTGTGATGCCTGTGAGGATTCTGATGCCACTCTGCACAACGGAGCCTGTTTGGAGGCGTGCCCCTCCCACACGTACAGGGACGCTATAACAGGAGAGTGTAAAGGTACGTTATTGTTCGAGCTTTGCAAAGTGAGCAAGACAAACTATTTTAAAACCCAAAGAGAAATGTTTATTGGCTGTGTTATCATTTTTTTTCTCTCAAATTTACCTTTAACACTAGGACCGCCGCATTCTAAATCTACCTGCAAGCGCCCTGATTAATGTGACGCTTACGTAGTTGTTTGTTTTGTGCTGCTTTATTGCATAAATAAACCTTTACACCACTAATTTTTTAAAATACTACTAATAATAAAATGTTAATTTTTTTAAAACCTAGAATAAAAAAGCAAACATCAAAATAAAATGATCTAATTTGTCAATAGCCTACTTTTTTTCCGCATTTTGTGCAGCTGCTTCAAAAATGTCCTCGTTATAAATAAGTTACAGGCTATATTCCAATATGTTAACCCGAACTTTCAAGACTTATTTAGAAAACATGGCTGACTTTATTCAGACTCTCTTCATGGTATTTCTTCAATATTATCTCACTCAACCTTTCAAAAATGTTTCTGTAATGGCGTCAGAGTCCTCCTTGTCTCTCTCCACAAATATAAACACACAACACACTTATGTGTGGCCATAGCAATTTGTTTGTTGCCATAGCAACAACTTCTGTTGGAAGTTGTTGCTATGGCAATGTGCGCTTCCTCCAAGCTGCTGCGGGGTGCAGCAGGTTGGAGGAGATAAAGTGCTTATAAATTTTGAAATGTTTCTTTTTAGAATACAAAAACTAAATGTAAAAATAGAAAACATGTTTATATTAAAAGTCAGAATAGGTCATCCTCCTAGGTTTTGTTTTATATATTCTAATTTGCATTTTAAAATAACGTGGAGTCATATTGACTTTTTTAATCCCCAACTGGGGAAATTAAAGTGTTCGGTAGTGCAATCCAAGAAGAGCAGTGAGCTCTATTCAGCTTCTGAATAGCTGCGGGGTGGTGCCAAGTGGGGCAGGGAGGATGTGGAACAGGCACTTGGTGGAACAGAGCTAGACATGACATGTGCAAAGTGTACTTGTTAAAAATATTTAAATGAGTGAAATTAAATAATTGTACTTGTTTATTTGAAACAGTGTTTATGCATCTTGATAAACTTTCTATTTGTGTTAAATAGATTCTAAATCAAATTTAGAGGTCTCTTTGCAGACAAACATGAAGCTTTGGTTGATAATCTGTAAGTGAATAAAAAAATATTTTAGTTCTGATCTACCAGGAATTTGGCAGATTTCTTTAAGTGTCGTATCATAGAGAACAAAAATTTATATTTATGAATATAGAGTTATTCCTGAAGCCTGGGAGAATTTTCTATTTTTTGTACAGCTAAAATAGTGCAGTGTCATCGGCCAACTGGCTGATAATAATCTCTGTTCCAAGAATATTTCAAAGTTTAATGTCTCTATTGTTGTTAATATAGATGGCTAACATCCCAGTCACTAAAGCGAACAGACAGAGCGAGATATGATGTTTGGAGCAGAGCCACTAGAAAGAAAAACACACCAAATAATGTTTTTATGAACTACACTTGTTAGATTTATAAATTTAATACCTAATCCAACCAGTGCTAGAGTAGATCAAATAAGTGGGTCCACTAAAATCA
Organism: Neostethus bicornis; assembly: GCA_902685375.1. NCBI lineage: Eukaryota > Metazoa > Chordata > Actinopteri > Atheriniformes > Phallostethidae > Neostethus > Neostethus bicornis. Next base: position 6,182,360 of record CACRXE010000001.1, on the reverse strand, counting down.
AAGGCTCTATTAAAAAAGAAAGTAAAGCCATCCTCCTCATTGAGGTGTCTTGATATGCTGAGGTCCAGAACGAGCAACATGTTTCTCCAAATCCACCAACACTTTGGTGGATACCAGTGGTTTAGTCACTGGTCTGAACAAAAAGGCTTTAAAACAGCTGCAGTTTATTCAAAATGCTGCTGCTCGAGTCCTAACAAGAACTAGAAAATACGATCACATTAGTCCTGTGCTCAAGTCAAGAATGTTTCAGAATGTTTTAAAATGAATATAGACCGTTCTGCAATGTTTTTAGAATGTTTTAGAAAAGAATATAAAACGTTCTAGAATGTTCTAGAATGTTTTAGAATGTTTTAGAATGTTTTAGAATAGAATATAAAACGTTCTAGAATGTTTTAGAATGTTTTAGAATGTTTTAGAATAGAATATAAAACGTTCTAGAATGTTTTAGAATGTTTTAGAATGTTTTAGAATAGAATATAAAACGTTCTAGAATGTTTTAGAATGTTTTAGAATGTTTTAAAATAGAATATAAAACGTTTTAGAATGTTTTAGAATGTTTTAGAATGTTTTAAAATGTTTTAGAATAGAATATAAAACGTTCTAGAATGTTTTAGAATGTTTTAAAATAGAATATAAAACGTTTTAGAATGTTTTAGAATGTTTTAGAATGTTTTAAAATGTTTTAGAATAGAATATAAAACGTTTTAGAATGTTTTAGAATGTTTTAGAATGTTTTAGAATAGAATATAAAACGTTCTAGAATGTTTTAGAATGTTTTAGAATGTTTTAAAATGTTTTAGAATAGAATATAAAACGTTCTAGAATGTTTTAGAATGTTTTAGAATGTTTTAGAATGTTTTAGAATGTTTTAGAATAGAATATAAAACGTTCTAGAATGTTTTAGAATGTTTTAGAATAGAACATAAAACGTTTTAGAATGTTTTAGAATGTTTTAAAATGTTTTAGAATAGAATATAATACGTTCTAGAATGTTTTAGAATGTTTTAGAATGTTTTAAAATAGAATATAAAACGTTTTAGAATGTTTTAGAATGTTTTAGAATGTTTTAGAATGTTTTAGAATGTTTTAGAATGTTTTAAAATGTTTTAGAATAGAATATAAAACGTTCTAGAATGTTTTAGAATGTTTTAGAATGTTTTAAAATAGAATATAAAACGTTCTAGAATGTTTTAGAATGTTTTAAAATAGAATATAAAATGTTCTAGAATGTTTTAGAATGTTTTAAAATGTTTTAGAATAGAATATAAAATGTTCTAGAATGTTTTAGAATGTTTTAGAATGTTTTAGAATGTTTTAAAATAGAATATAAAACGTTCTAGAATGTTTTAGAATGTTTTAGAATGTTTTAGAATGTTTTAGAATGTTTTAGAATAGAAGATAAAACGTTCTAGAATGTTTTAGAATGTTTTAGAATAGAATATAAAACGTTCTAGAATGTTTTAGAATGTTTTAAAATAGAATATAAAACGTTTTAGAATGTTTTAGAATGTTTTAAAATGTTTTAGAATAGAATATAAAACGTTCTAGAATGTTTTAGAATGTTTTAAAATAGAATATAAAATGTTCTAGAATGTTTTAGAATGTTTTAAAATGTTTTAGAATAGAATATAAAATGTTCTAGAATGTTTTAGAATGTTTTAGAATGTTTTAGAATGTTTTAGAATGTTTTAGAATGTTTTAGAATAGAATATAAAACGTTCTAGAATGTTTTAGAATGTTTTAGAATGTTTTAGAATGTTTTAGAATGTTTTAGAATGTTTTAGAATGTTTTAGAATGTTTTAAAATAGAATATAAAACGTTCTAGAATGTTTTAGAATGTTTTAGAATGTTTTAGAATGTTTTAGGATTGAATATAAAACGTTCTAGAATGTTCTAGAATGTTTTAGAATGTTTTAGAATGTTTTAGAATAGAATATAAAACGTTCTAGAATGTTTTAGAATGTTTTAGAATGATTTAGGATTGAATATAAAACGTTCTAGAATGTTTTAGAATGTTTTAGAATAGAATATAAAACGTTCTAGAATGTTTTAGAATGTTTTAGAATAGAATATAAAACGTTCTAGAATGTTTTAGAATGTTTTAGAATGTTCTAGAATGTTTTAGAATGTTTTAGAATGTTTTAGAATAGAATATAAAACGTTCTAGAATGTTTTAGAATGTTTTAGAATGTTTTAGAATGATTTAGGATTGAATATAAAACGTTCTAGAATGTTTTAGAATGTTTTAGAATAGAATATAAAACGTTCTAGAATGTTTTAGAATGTTTTAGAATAGAATATAAAATGTTCTAGAATGTTTTAGAATGTTTTAGAATGTTTTAAAATAGAATATAAAACGTTCTAGAATGTTTTAGAATGTTTTAGAATGTTTTAGAATGTTTTAGAATGTTTTAGAATGTTTTAGAATAGAATATAAAACGTTCTAGAATGTTTTAGAATGTTTTAGAATAGAATATAAAATGTTCTAGAATGTTTTAGAATGTTTTAGAATGTTTTAAAATAGAATATAAAACGTTCTAGAATGTTTTAGAATGTTTTAGAATGTTTTAGAATGTTTTAGAATGTTTTAGAATGTTTTAGAATAGAATATAAAATGTTCTAGAATGTTTTAGAATGTTTTAAAATAGAATATAAAACGTTCTAGAATGTTTTAGAATGTTTTAGAATGTTTTAAAATAGAATATAAAACGTTCTAGAATGTTTTAGAATGTTTTAGAATGTTTTAGAATGTTTTAGAATGTTTTAAAATAGAATATAAAACGTTCTAGAATGTTTTAGAATGTTTTAGAATGTTTTAGAATGTTTTAGAATAGAATATAAAACGTTCTAGAATGTTTTAGAATGTTTTAGAATGTTTTAGAGTAGAATATAAAATGTTCTAGAATGTTTTAGAATGTTTTAGAATGTTTTAGAATAGAATATAAAACGTTCTAGAATGTTTTAGAATATTTTAGAATGTTTTAGAATAGAATATAAAATGTTCTAGAATGTTCTAGAATGTTTTAGAATGTTTTAAAATAGAATATAAAACGTTCTAGAATGTTTTAGAATGTTTTAGAATGTTTTAGAATAGAATATAAAATGTTCTAGAATGTTCTAGAATGTTTTAGAATGTTTTAAAATAGAATATAAAACGTTCTAGAATGTTTTAGAATGTTTTAGAATGTTTTAGAATAGAATATAAAATGTTCTAGAATGTTCTAGAATGTTTTAGAATGTTTTAAAATAGAATATAGAACGTTCTAGAATGTTTAGAATAGAATATAAAACAATTTGTTATGCAACCATGTGCCAAAATTAGCACTTTGTTATTCTTTTGGAACTCTTTGGAATTCTTTGGAACTCTTTGGAATTCCCGATTGCCTATTTTAAAGAGGCTATTTTCCTCTTTAATGTCTTTCAAAAAATGTGAGATTTAATCAGAATCCACAGTTTTACTGCTTTAAAACTTAACCTAAATTTTCTCATGTCTCTAAAACATGTACAGAAAAGGATCCAATAGGTGGGGTGGTTTTTGGGAGGAATGGACAGCAGTATTCAACAAAAAAGCAGAGAAGAAGAGTGGGTTGCTATGGTTACAGTAAACAACATTTAACACCAGCCCTGCTTCTCTAAATAAAATGACAAGATTTTATGCAAATAAACCTAAACAAAAACGCTTTAATCCCTCTTTCTTAAACAAACACCGTGAATTCAACCAAAACAGTCTTTGGGAGTTACCGGTAGATCGATAGAGTATAATTTCCAACGGCACACCTGGCGATCTCCCACGGCACTCTAGTGTCGTGGAACACTGGTTGAAAAACGCTGGTTTAGGCCACCTAAGACACCAGAAATCTAATTCTAAGAAGAATCTTGTTTTATAATTATGTCATTTAATTCTAAGCAATATTTATTTGATGATGTGATGTGCATTAGGAGTAACGACAGATGTAGCAATTTAGCAGTTAGGCATTTCAAAACTAGGGAAAGCGGAATTAATGTTTGTTTTTCATCATTTGTTGTTACAATGTTAAATACCAGGAAATATTTAGCATTCCTGGTATTGCTAAATAATACCAGGCAATGCCAGGTATTGGTATAAACCTAAAATTTGGAGGGAGACAGTGGCTCAGTGGTTATAGCTTTCACTCACAGACCAGAAGTCAATCGGAAGTTCGCGGGTTCGCATCCCACTGAGTTTACATCTAGGGTCCTTGGAGAAGACAACTAATCCTCTGTTTTCCCCCATGGGGGGGCATTTCTCCCATAAGTGGCAGCCTACTGCGGTGTGGTGCGGCACACAAATTCCCCAGTGAGGGATCAATAAAGTATATTAAAAAAACTGGTAGTTTCATAGGTTGACTAAAACTAATAGGTTCTAGTCAACCTATAAACCAGTTGATTTTTATAGTATGTATCTCTAATCCTTACTTTAAATGCATCTTACAAACAACAATATGCACTCAACGAGGTAAAGTGGGGTAAATGCAAAAGAATTTCTTCCTAAAACCGATGCGTGTGTTTCCCGTTTTGCCGAGCAGCCCGTATCCATTCTCCTAAAAGATCCTGCTCTACACCTGAGTGTGTTTCTTGACTTCAGCTTCAGACTATTACAGCAACATTTTTTCGCTGGTTAACAGGCAGCTGTCAAAGGATGGAACGAGGCCAACAACAGTTCCCCAGAGAAAAACACATCGCTCTGGTTTTGTTTTCAAAGCCATGGAGGATGCTACGTTTCTCACAAGGCAATCACTTGCTGCCGGGGAAAAAAATATTTCACCAGAACTCTGTTGCTGCGCTGTGAAATGGAATGTAATTTTTCAGCAAAATATGTTTTTTTATAGGTGGTATATTTACAGCTTCACTCCGTGAAAAGAATTTGATAAAGTGAACAGAGAAGAAAGAAAGTGACCTTGTATGATCAGAGTTTTTTTTTTTTTTTTCTATAGTTGCACCAATAACTCAGTTCTTTATTATATTGTGTATTTCAGACTGTGATGCATTGTGCCTCACATGTTTTGGCCCCCGTATGAGTTCCTGTACCAGCTGCAGAGACGGAGAGAGACTCGACAGCCACAATTACTGTGTGTCATCAGCCCACCAGTGCTCCCCTCACCAGTACGCCGACCAGGATGGGAATTGCCACGCTTGCCACAAATACTGCCAAAGGTGTTCCGGTCCCGGCAAAACCCACTGCCTGACCTGCAACCAGGGACATCTTTTACTCAGTTAGTCAAGTTTGATTTTAAATCATGTTCTAAAGTTGTGCGTCCTCTGGAGATGGTGTTTGATTGTTTGCATGATGTCGTGTGTTTGTTGGTACAGACGGCACCTGCGTGGACGAATGCCCAGCAGGCTATTATGAGGAGGAGTCAGAGCAGAAGTGTCAGCTCTGTCACGCTACCTGTCATACTTGCATTGGGAAGCAGAGCCATCAGTGTCTCACCTGCAAAGCTCACCTGTTCCTGGAGGCCAAGGAATGTGTGGAGACCTGCCAGCACGGGTAGTTTAACCTGCTCACCAGCTAATTTATCACATTAAAAATGATGGCACAGCCTCATGATTATTAACAGATCCGTCTAACAACATAATAACCTTTGTGAAGCTGGCCCCAATTTTGACAATTTAAAACACGGGCTCCTATTTTTTTTTTTTTAACAATTTAGATACGTAAACTGACAAATCAAAAAAAATATAAACAAAATATATGTTCATCATTTGTGCTGTAAATTTTTTTGCTTGTGCTACTTTAGTTTTTTATTTTAGGAAATACAATTTGGACAGTGACGTTGTCCGGCCCCTTATTTTGCCTAAAAATGCGAGAAAACTCATAAAAATGGTGTCAATCGTTTGTACTACGTTTGTGCTGTTATGTCCAGTAAAAAAATTGCTCTTGTGCTCTTTTAGTTTTTTTGGGTTTTTTTCATTTTAAGAAATACAATTCGGACGATGACGTTATCAAAGATGGTGACGCCCAAAAATAAATGAAGGTCTGGATGACGTCCAGATAGTATTTCTTAAAATAATAATAATAATAAAAAACCTAAAAGAGTACAAACTAAAACTTTTACAGCACATAACAGCACAAATGTAGCACAAATGATTTCCACCACTTTCATGAGTTTTCTCACATTTTAGGCGGAATGAGGAGCTGGATGACGTCATTGTCCAAACTGTATTTCTTAAAAAAAAAAAAAAAAAAAAAAACTAGAACGGCGCAAACAAAATTTTTTACAGCACAAATAATTCACATATTTTTTGTTTATTTTTGTTCATATTTTTTTTTTTTTTAAGAGGGGCCAGCTTCACGGAGGAAACATAATGGGATTGCGGACACCAAACCTGCACTGGACAGGTTTGAGGATGTGGGCTAATTTAGTTAGAGATTTAATAGTCCTTCATGTGGCCTGGTAGTGTAATTGAGGGAGTAAAATTAATGTGCCATTAAATTGATGTGCAGCTTAATGCTCAAGAGAAAACCAACAAGATACAAAAGCTACGTTACTACCTTTCAATGTAAAGTTGGCTCTGTTGGCAGCCGCGAATGTCTCCTTGTTATTACGTGTTGGTTCCTGACATGTCCAAGTACTTCTCGCTGTCTATGTGAGGTTGTAAAAAGGAATTTCCTCTGTGGACGGACAAATCTCTAATCTCATTTCATTTAATTGAATCTCATCTATCATAACTTCCACCATCTGTCCTGCAGTCACTATGGAAACGCCGCCTCAAGGATGTGTGAGAAGTGCGACCCGAGTTGTGGAGAGTGCATGGAGGGTGGGGAAGATGGCTGCCTGAGCTGCGCTCCCGGCCTCATTTACTTGCGGAAAGAAGGCCGCTGTCTGCCTTCCTGCCCTCAGGAGTATTATCACGACTCTGTGCACCGGACCTGCGAGCCCTGCCACGGCACATGCAGAACGTGCTCAGGTACACATTTTTATTCTGTGCTGATTTAATGAACTATCGACAGACACACAAATCCCTTCCAGGTTATAAGATATTGATGATCCACAGACTGCAGGTGTAAAATTGCTGGAGAACTTTGCTCTCTTAGCAGTGTTATGTAGTACATACTCTAAACCAAACTGGATTTACTTGAATAAATAGCTTCTAACTTCCTATTGGACGTTACTGCAGGCACATTTCTCTTTTCAGCTGCGATTGATGCAATCAAAAGCTTTTCATGTCTTTAACAATCAAGTGGAAAAAAAAACGTCATATTTGCCAAAATTAGGTTAAAAACAGTCCAGGATTTTATTAAAACTAGACAGATAATGGGAAGCTTTGCTGAATCCGGATCCAGGTGCGGTGTTTTGCTTTTGTGGGGTAATATTTCTATTTCGTGACATTTATAGATAACCGTGGTACTTTTGTCAGCCCAGAAATACAATATATACCAAAAAAAAAAAAAAATATTCTAAATATATTTGTTCAGTTTCACTTCCATTTTTGGCACTGTGATTTCCCCCATCCTTTCGCTTCCTTCTTTATTCCGGTCCCCAAGCATGTGCACAACCCAATGGAAATCTCATTTGAGGTTTAAAAAGCAATGTAAAGCGAAGTATGTTTGTTTTTTGTGTCATTTTAGTGGATTCACATAAAACATGAGGGACGTGCTAATAAAGTTTTCTCTCATTTCTCTCAGTAACTTTCATCTTCCTCTAAGTTTTCACATGTGTGTTATTTATCAGAAAGAACAATATGGTCCAACTGTACCCAGCACAGAACATGATTTCTGGTACTCGGGGTCAAGATGATCGTTCATGTTTCTTCTTGTAATGAACAATTTTTATTTTCCCTTATTAAATTAAAAAAAAAAGTCCTCTCTTTAAAAGGTATTGCGTGACTATACCTGTTTATGATTAGAAACCAAGTACAGAAATGGTTTTGCATGTAATTAAAGTAGCTGTAATATCATACTCAGGGCTCGGAGCTCTCTAAACATCTCTCTACACCATTTTTTCATGTGCGTGTATTTCCTTGATAATAAAAAAATGAAGAACGCAATTCAATCAGTTAATTTTACATCAACCAAGATATTTTTCCAGCAGATATTTTTCCGGAGAGTGTTCCGGAGGCTTGAGTGCACACACTGCTGCTGCAAATACACCACCTGCTTATGTTAGAAAGTGTGTGTGGTGCAGAACAAAATCCTAGGCTAAGCACAATCTGGCTTTTGAGTAGTATTCTAATTCCATCTGTCTGCCGCACAATCCTGTTTGGGGTTCAACGCAGAGAACGACCCCCGCTAAATACCTGAACATAAAAAATGACCAGGTTGTTCTATTTTTACTTCTGCAAGGTAACAGTTCTGATCCAGGATGACAATGCCAGGTTTCATCAAGCTGACTTAGTGAAAGAGTCTTTCGGGGAGGATGACAGATCGTTTTCACACATGGATTGCTTCAGACATAAACCTCGTTTAGCATCTCTGGAATGTGCTGGAGAAGGCTTTGTGGAGTGGTCGGACACTTAGATAAAAATATAAGCACATAAAAGAGGTCAAAATTAACCTCAAGATGACACGTTAGCACAAAAAGGAGGAGGAAAAACAAACGTGTTTTAATCTAAAACACTGTTTTAAAACTAAAAATATGTAAAAAGTGACACTGAAAAGAAACCCTTTGAAGACGTCGTAAAACACGGACCAGCACACCTGCTTCACTTTGTTGATTTTTAATTGAAAAATGTCTGTTCTTTTGCGTGAAAATGAAAATAATTCATTGATACATTTTAGTCACAATTCTGTTAGAAATCTCCCATTTTTAGAACCCCAGCTAAAAAAAAAACAAATAATATTTTGGGCGATTTTGGAACTTTTTTTACAGGTAATTTAAAACTCTGACTTCAGATTCTGGTCAAATAAATAATACATTGATTTGTTTTTTTGCTTCATGCAGGTATAACCTATCAGATAATCAATGACTTTTTTGAAGCTCGATTCAAGATAATCGGGTCTTAAACTTGAAACATTTGAATAGGCACGAAGATTAAGCTCACAGCAAGAGAAATGATATTGTTTCCAGTGTTGAATCAGCTTTGAGAAAAGACCCAACACATAAAATGTTCACTTTGATGAGGTTGAACCGACTCCCAGATCAAATTAAAACATTTTTAAAAATATTAAAAATAGAAAATTCAGGGAAAAAAATTAAATTCCGCTTCCCCGACAGGGATAAGCAGCACAGAAGATGAATGAACGATACACATTGTGTTCCAAATTATTATGCACTATGATTTAAGCATCATCAGATCATTGCTTTTGGTTCTTCTGGATTATTTTGTATCTCAGGTTTTTTTTTCCTGAAATCAGTTTTTTTTTTTTTTTTTTTTTTCTGGCAACCAGTTTGTCAGTCGAGCCCAATATTTCAAGATCAATATTTCTGGTGATCGGGGGAAGAAAAAATGAAGAGACAACTGATTTGTCGGGCTGTTTGCAGCTGGTCGATCAGCTTAGTTGTTGCTAGGGTGCAGAAGAGCGATGCCGTATGATAGAGAGAGCGCTTTGAATCTAAAATAGTGTGGAGCTGTTTCAGATTTACTATGTCACCCAGAGAAACACGTTACGCAGCATTAATAGCACTAATTTTTTCCAATTATCTGAATTTTGATTTGATCTATATTTTTAGAGTTTGGCAGTAAAAAAGATTAGAGAAGATTGAATTTTAAAATAGTTTCCATGGTTAATATTTTAAAACGGTTGTAAAGAAGCTTGTTAAGAAAAAAAAAATTCAAATCAATACAGCAAAACCAAAAAGAAAACTTGTGATATGATATTTTTTGTCAGTATCAGTATAAATTTGTTGGAATATAGAGCGTACGTTAGATTTCAGGTTTAAGAGACGGAGGAAAAGCTGGAGAGGTGGAGGTTTGCACTAGAAAGAAGAGGAATGAAGATTAGTCAGAGTAAAACAGAGTACATGTGTGTGAATGAGAGGGATCCAAATGGAAAAGTGAGGTTACAGGGAGAAGAGATGAAGAAGGTGGAAGATTTTAAGTATCTAGGATCAACAGTCCAGAGCAATGGAGAGTGTGGAAAAGAGGTGAAGAAGCGTGTGCAGGCAGGCTGGAGAAAAGTATCAGGTGTGATGTGTGATAGAAGAGTTTCAGATAAAACTGAAAGGAAAAGTGTACAAAACCGTGGTGAGACCCGCCATGCTGTTTGGTCTAGAGACAGTGCCACTGAGGAAAAGACAGGAAACAGAGATGTTTGTAGCAGAGATGAAGATGCTGAGGATCTCTCTGGGAGTGACCAGGATGGACAGGATCCGAGGAACAGCACATGTTAGAGGTTTTAAAGTCAGAGAGGTCAGACTGAGATGGTTTGGACATGTGCAGAGGAGAGAAAGAGAGTACATCAGAAGAAGGATGCTGAGTTTGGAACCACCAGGAAAGAGGACTAGAGGAAGACCAAAGAGGAGGTTCATGGAAACAGTGAAGGAAGACATGAAGATAGTTGGTGTGACTGAAGAGGATACAGCAGACAGGGTCAGATGGAAGAAACTGACTTGCTGTGGCGCCCCCCGAAGTGAAATAATGAAAGAAACAAAAGAAAAAAAAAGTTATAAATATGGGGTTTGATTCAGTAAAAGCTGTTCAAGATTAAAATTGAGTTGCAATCAAAGCTTTAACAAAACATCCCAAAGTGACCTTTTCTGTGATGATTTTACAAACAGCTTGGACGTCCAGATGGTGGAGTTTCATGCATCTTAATGCACTGGTATTTAATGACGAGATTCTCCCTTTTTTTTCATCTCGTTTAACTTTGAACATTAAAGACACATTGCATAACTTTCTGACCTAAAAACTCCTGCTCTGATGGCACAAAGATGTCTAGTTGCTCCCTAAGACCCGATTCAGCGTTATGACGCTGGTTGCTTCGCGTGCAGCATATCATGCTGATTTAGCAAAAAAAAAAAAAAGCATCATTAGAGAAATAAGAGAGATAAAAAAAGAGGCAACATACTTTAAGTATGTCAAGGTAGCTGTAAACAGAGAGTGAAACGCTTGGAAAATCAGAGAGTTCTTCTTTTTATTTATTATGGATGAAACAAATCACTTTGAGCAGAAGATCGAGTAAAAAGACTGAAGTTACTCCTTGGAATTTATTTCTCATTCCTGCTTCTATTTTTGCATTTTTATTTCATGTTATGTCACATCAGGCGTTTCCTATTAAACTGTTGATCCTGCTGGCGTATTTTAAGCTTCTGATAAAACGTGCTAAAATTGACCCGGACTTTATTCACAGTTGCTTTTCACACATGCACTTCACAGCTGGAGATTTTGTTCTGAAGATGCTCCCAGCTGGAAGCGCAAGTAGCAGCAGAGTGCAGAACGGAACGACTAAAATAGGACATGGAAACTGTATTTTGTTTACAGCTCGTAGAGAATGGCTGACACGGGCCTTTTTACGCCGTCTCCGCTTTGTCTATTTGATCACATGGCATCGCTTTGCAAGGAGGAAGAACGTGCGGGTTAGGTTGAAAGATAAACTCACTTTTTCACCATCTTATGTGGAAAATAGGAAGCACTCAGAGGAGCACAATCGCCCTCTCCACATTGTGGAAAACAAAATGCTATTTGAAGGCACGAAAACAACCCACAGGATCAGATTTTCTGGCAAATATAAAACAGAATCAGCAGGGATCTAACGAGGAGGTGCTTCTGTCAATTCTGTTTGGTTCTGTTTTTATCTAAATATAAGTGCCAGTTTATGCTGACTTAAAAAAAAAAACACCTTCAAATAGCGTTTCAGAAGATGGAGTGAGGATTTGTATCTACCGCCACAAATAACAGTTCTGATTTGCTGTGATTCCTTTAGATTGTGTGAAAGGTTACTTGAGCCCAGGACGAGACGGTTAGCTGGATCCTCCTCTATTAAGGACCACTGGAACTGGATCATTATTTGGGAACCTTGATTCTTTGCATCTATAAGTGTGTTATTTAAAAAAAAAAAAAAAAAAGGGTGAACCAGCAGCTTTGCGGCTGCATATATTAATTATTTTTAATATGGCCTGCCTAACTTAAAGAAATTGCACATGTGAATCTTTATGTTTTTTGTTTTTTTTGTTTTACTCCTGCAATTTCAGAGTGCCCCAACAGGTGGCGCTTTGCAGCCATATTAGCCCTCATTTGTCAAAGTTGCATTTGCCAAAAATTGGGTGTAATGGTGGTGTACAACCAAAACGGTGCACTCATCAAGATTCATCAAAACAATGTGACTCTACGGTATCCGTAAACCACAGGTGTCAATGTCCGGTCCTGGAGGGCCGTGTCCTGAAGGTTTTGAGTTCTTGTATCTACACACCTGATCCAGGTTATCGAGTCAATGTGCCAAATTTTATTGGCTGTTGATGTCACTTTTTGTGCATCAGCTGTATTGAACCAGGGACACAATGAAAACCTTCAGGACACCGGCCGACTTCGACACCCCTGCCGTAAACTGTCGTGCAAGATCGAGCGGTTGTTTTATCATACAGCAGAATAAAATTAGTACTGGAATGACAGTAAAATTGTAAAACCATGATAAGCAAGCCATTTCTATACCAAATCATAGACTTATCACAACATATTTAACAAGAACAAACATTTTAATTGTTAGTTGTCAGAGGAGAAAAGTTCCTGGTGATGCAGCGAAATGCAGAGACAGTGATTAGTTTCAGGACGTGCGGCGAAAGTGACCCCTGTTTTTACTCAATGAAATAGAACCAAAGTTTACAATAGAAAACAAGTGTAGTTCATTTTTTAAAAAAATGTTACGTAAGTTTTCAGTAGATTCTTTCCTAAAATGACCACATAAAGCAAGTCATTTTATGTCACAACTTTGGCTCCCGCCTAGCTCATGCCCTCCCCTCCGGCCAGATATGTACTTTTATTTCTCTGTTAAACAATTGAAATGAATGTTCTGGTTAAAATTATTTTGGTAAGTCTAATCTGAATCATGGTATTTACTATCAATTTAAAGGCCATTGACTTTAGTTCACAAGTGACACATTCATGTTCCATTCCGTCGTCTTCTGCTTCTCATGGTCTCCTCCTGATGGGACGTGCCTGAAATACCTCTCCAACGAGGCGCTCAGTGGGCAGAACAAACCAGAACAAACATCCTGACCACATGCCCGAACCACCCCATCTGGCTTCTCTCGACCTGATGGAGAAGCGGCTCGACACCGATGCCAGAACTCCTCACCCGATCTCTGAGTGAAAGCCCAGCCACCCTGAAGAGGAAGCTCATTTCGACACATTTATGTGTCGTCCAAAAATCAAACTTACCAAGTTGTTTTTTTTTTAACCTGTTATTCGTTCACTTGTGAACGAGCTAGTTTAAAGTTTTTGGAACAATTTGTTCATAATTTTTCTCACTTTGTTGGATGGACATGTTTTTACAGGAAAATCTTCTGAATCCTGCGACTTGTGCTTTCCTGGATACATGCTGTCAAACGGCAGGTGTGAGTCCATGTGCGATGCCGGCCAGTATCCTTTAGGAGAGGTAACACACTTTACCTTCACAAATAATAACTTTTTGATTAAAAACTCATTTATCCAGTCCCTTAACGAAACAACTAATATCCGCTAATGTTTTGGCCTCAGGTGTCGTATAAAGTGATTCAGACAGGCTTATTGCTCTGCCGGAAGCTCTGAAATGATTACACTGTCTTGTTTTCTGAATAAATCTTCCTCCTCCTGCTGTGAGGAGGCTGATTGAGACTGTTTGACAGGTGGAGATGCATGTTAATAAATTCCACTAAAAGACCGGTAAAATTTGAGAAAGCAAAGAAGAAATAGCTCTCATGTACTTTTAAAGAAAATAGTTCAAAGTTATTGATCAGTTTTTTCTTTTCTACCAGGATTCAGGCTTCGATTGTGAAGATTGCCACAGCTCCTGTTTGGAATGCCGAGGACCTGGTCCATCAGACTGTATTCTTTGTCCTGCTCATGCCATCTTAGAAGCCGGGGGGCGCTGTCTGCTATGCTGCCGCCCTGCAGAGGAAGGCGAGGATACAACAGCATCTCTGCAGGACTGTTGCAACTGCACAGAAACCCGAGGTAGGTGCCTCATATTTAACATAAGAAAAGTTTTCTAGCCCAGAAACTCTGTCTTAAGACCAGTCTTGGTTTTTCTGGCCTCTTTCAGGTTTGCGTTTCCATCCAATAGAAAGACTCACTTGTCACTGCAGTTGTGCATTACTCCCCGTTGAAGAGCTAACTTAATCACCTAGGTTAATGTCATCAACTGTTTCTAAGTTAATCAGTTTCTAACTTGATTCTATTAACCGTTGAAACTCTAAACCGTGGGTGTCAAACTCAAACAAATTTGGCCGGCAGTGTAATTATTTTTGGTCTGCGTAACCATACCAAATGACGAATCCCAGAATGCCCTGCGCTTCATTTGGCTGGACCAATACACTCCCTCTTTGTTGATGTTGTATAGTGATGAGTTTTAATTCTTTCATATTAGGTTTTTAAGCAGGTTGCTTTAAATGAAAACCGTTGATCTCAAGAAAATGTAATGTTTTCAATAAGTTTTAACGTTGGCTTTGGAATTTGTCTCTTGCTCTAAACCAGGGGTGTCAAAGTCTGGTCTGGAATTTGACTCTTGCTCTAAACCAGGGGTGTCAAAGTCTGGTCTTCGAGGGCCGGTGTTCTGAAGGTTTTCATTGTGTTCCTGCTTCAACTCAGCTGATGCACATAAAGTTAAATGAACAACCAATCAAGTTAAGGACAATGACCCAGTAACCTGGATTAGGTGTGTAAATGAAAGAACACATGAAAAACCTTCAGGATACCGGCCCTCCATGGCTGGACTTTGACACCTGGAGTCTAAACCATTGACCAAATGAGTTTTGTGAAAGTCTGAAATCTGAAATTTCCCCCACGTCACCAAAACCAAGAAGTTGCAATGATTTTCAGGCAGTAGGCCAATGGATTTTGATTCTCGTACAAAAATGATTGGCTGGCGTTTTCAATGTCTTGGATCCAATGAACTTATTTTTAACTACGATTCCAACCAACGAACGCAAATCTAGATTATATTACAAAACATGAATTGATAAAGATTTCCCACACAACCTTTAAAGAGGGACAATTTTGTTTTAGTGGCGTCACAATTCTTATTTCATACCATAATTTGATAGCTCAGAAATAAAAAAAATGCCAAAGTGTTTTATCTAGTGAACCCTCATTTATTGCGGTTGACAAAGTAGGGACACCATGTTCACTGTATTTAATTAACATGTATTCAGACTTTTTAAATCCCTCCCTTTAAATAATACTATTAATAAATCACACTTTAATTTACAGAACACTGAATGCATGTTTTTAACATCTCTTCAGAAGGAGGTGTCTTCAATTATTTGGGGTCTTCATATATTGCAACTATTCTTTAAATTTCCAGAAAATTTGCGATACATTATTCTTTTAACATGAATACGTAATGACAAAAATCTGCAATGTTGTGAATCCTCGGTGGTCGAACCGCAAAATTGTGAGGATACACTGTAAACACATCTATTAAGTTTCCCTTTTGTTTTCAACACTGAATTCCACCCACTGAGGCGATAGCTCACCAGTAGAAGTTTGAGATCAAATCCCACTTAGCTCATGTCTAGGTCCCCTTGGGGAAGACACCTACGCCCCTCTTCTCCCACCATTGGTGCTGCGGTGTAATGCAGCACACAAATTTCCCTGCTAAGGGATGAATAAAGTATCTTTCTTATTTCAGTTCCCGGCATCATTCGGACCATTGGCCGCATGCACGGCACGTTTTAAATCTTGTTTTAGGCTACAATTACAATGTCGAGTGCATCAAACCAACAAAGCTAGCGTGTTTTCTATCATACTCTTAGTTTGGTGTATTTACATAAAAATGACACTATGTATTGGTAGGAAGGACTGAGCATGAGCAGAGAACTGCACCAATTTGCCTCCTGCTTACATTGGTATGTAGTCATGGTAAAGAACAAAAGACATGGCAGAGAAACGTTGGACTCCAGAATTTCTCTTGTATGTGATTAGTAAAGTTTGTATGGTATCTAAGTACCGGACAGGAGGAGGCGTAAATTACCCAAAGATGTGTAAACGATGTAGATAAACTTCAGGAATGTTTCTGATGCAGGAATACAAACTTCAAAAAGAAAGTTTGGTTTTGCAGAAAGCCCACCTTCAACAGAAAGTTATCCTTACTAATTCAATTGATTTTTCACTGATGCTTTTAGGGCTTTGTTGTAAATCTCTTGGCAAAAAAGAGCACAGAGTGTTGTGATAAACTATTTATACAAACAAGCTTCACACTGAGAGTTTTGATCAAAGAAGCCAGTGTTATAAAAAATGCCTTTGCTAATCTCTTGAACTGATGAGTCACTCAGTTTCATGTCGATCCAAACCACAGAAGAGCTGGAAATGAATGTTTTTCACTTCTCACAAACACCACTTTTAAAAGTTTCTTTTAAAGCCCCGAGACATTATTCAATTGTTCAGCAGCCCGAGGAGTCCTTCTGGTCTCAGGAAAACCAAATTTCAGGTGTAAAATTGGCGGACTGCCCTTTGAATGTTGTCATTTTGTAAACCCTATTTTATCTTTCCGTTTAGACAGCGTAGTCAGTAGCGTAATTACTTTTTTTCCTCTGCAGGAGAGTGCATCCTCAGCACCAACCTGGCATTCAGGAATGAAGCGGAAGAGGAGGCCAGAGGCAACCTGACAATCTTCATAATCACCTGCATCCTGCTGGTGCTCGGCCTCGTGGCTGTTGGCTTTCTTATCAAACACTCTCGCTCCAAAAACATTCCCTCGGACCTTCCTCCCCGCGGATATGAGAAGCTGGGCTCTGGTGGGAAATTTGGAGGTGGAAGCTCTTCTGCATCTTACAGCAGGAGAGGAAGCTCCTCTGGAGGCCGTTTCCAAGAGACCCAGCTGGTCGACATCAACCCACGTCGCTCAGGGAAAAAAGACGAAGATGATGACGATGACGACGATGACGATGAGGACATTGTTTATATGGGACACGACGGTACGGTGTACCGGAAGTTCCGATACGGGCAACTGGGGGAGGACAACGAGAACGAGCTAGAGTACGATGATGAGAGCTACACATTCCGATGAGGCAGAAAAAAAAAAGTTGTCTTCTGTTTTTTTTTCCCACATCTCTCCTCCTCCATGCTGTTTATCTCTTCCTGCCCTTAGGGACAGACCTATTTATCCTTTGCTGAATGAGTTCAAACAAATGAGACGTGAGAAGCTATTTATACTGAATCTGCTCCCGCTAACCGTTCTTCATTCACAAAATAAACACGCTGCGGATATAAATCCACATTTTACAGAGATGATTCATTTACCATCTTCTCTGTCAGGCATGGTAAAGTTTCACACTTATTTACATCGCCAAAGCTTCAGACAATGTGGTAACAGACACCCATCCATCTTAACCCCCCCCCCCCACATACACTAAACACTAATATCAAGATAGCATTTGGAAATTACAGTAGGTTTGCATCTCAACTTTATTTTTCCAGAATATCTCTTTTTATACTCAGGCTAATTACGTTTTAGAATTGATTTGGATATAAAATAGAATGGATTTAGAACCACCAGGAAAGAGGACTAGAGGAAGACCAAAGAGGAGGTTCATGGATACAGTGAAGGAAGACATGAAGATAGTTGGCGTGACCGAAGAGGATGCAGCAGATAGGGTTAGATGGAAGAAACTGACTTGCTGTGGCGCCCCCCGAAGGGAAAAGCCGAAAGGAGAAGAAGAAGAAGAATAGGATTTGACCTTTTTTTCCCATTAAAAATGTTAATTACGAGGGAAGATCCCCAAATATTGGTGTACAGCAAAGCTGCAAATTTGAAATAAAAGGTCAACAACAAATATCATTTTGTGATTTTCAAATGTTGTCAGAAAATTTGGAAGCATCTACTTTGTGTCGGATGTGAGAAAGAATTGATTTAATCCACCTTAAAGAGGGGGTATTATTCCAAATCAACATTTTGGATGATTCTACTAGACATGGGCAGCCTGGCTGGCACCACCTAGAGTCTTCGCTCAATTTTATTGTTCTGCATCAAATAGTCAGGGACCCAGTGGTCGGGATCAAGTGAGGAGCGAGAGGAAGGGAGGATTCAGTGTTAAAAGCAGAAGTGAAATGAAATAAATGTAATTATAAGTTCAGTTCCGTCATCTTCCGCTAGTTCCGGGGTCGGGTCGCGGGGGCAACAGCCTCAAACGGGCAGCCCAGGCCTCTCTCTCCCCGGCTGCATCCTCCATCTCACCTGGAAGGATCCCAAGTCGTTCCCCGGCCAGATGTGAGACATAGTCTCTCCAGCGGATCTGGGGTCTGCCCCTTGGCCTCCTCCCGGTGGGACGTGCCCAAAACACCTCGCCCGCGAGGCGCTCGTGGGGCATTCTGACCGGATGCCCGAACCACCCCATCTGGCTCCTCTCGACCTGGAGGAGGAGCGGCTCAACACCGAGCTCCTCCCAGATGGCAGAACTCCTTACCCGATCTCTGAGTGAGAGCCCAGCCACCCTGCGGAGGAAGCTCATTTCGGCCGCTTGTACTTGTAATCATAAGCTTTTCTCTTAAAATATCCGAACAAAGCGAAGAAAACAAAAAGTTGTTCGTCCGTATTAAGAGTCATTACCCCCAAAAAATCCAACACCCCCTCTTTAACAAGTTCTTTTTATCCAATAAATTAAAAAAACGGAAAAAAAAATCTTGATGCAACTTTTTGCAAAGTTCATATAGAATAAAAAGTTGTGATTATTAGAAAACTTGTCAGGTTCTAGGTTTGCATTCAAAACGTCCACATCTGCAAAAAAAAGAGTGGCTGCTGTTTCCCTTCGAGCTCTCCCCGTTCAGCTGTAATGAATTGGCAGGATTGCTTTTCTGTAAAGGGCTTTGAGATGTTATTATAAATTGGAACTTTACAAAGAAAACTGATTGAAATGAACGTGGCAGATTTCACAGACCTTCTCCGAGTCTCAATCTGAAGATGTATAATTAGCCGAACATGCCGGTTAATCAGGCTGCATTTTCCCTGCTTTGTTTGAGTATGACAATGTGTATAATTTATTTATTTATTTATTTATTTATCAAGGACATTCTATCCGTTGTTGTGTTTCCATGAGGTTTTGAAAATGTTTTGGGTTTTTTTGCTTGTTATTCCTTTGAGTTTGTCATTGAAATTGTTGATGTGCATGTTGTTGAAATAAAAAAACAGAAATAAAAAAATGGAGATCAGTGAATGAGGTACGACAACGCTCGGGATTAAATTATCACTCTTTTTTTTAATTATTAGACATCAATTATTATTATTTTTTTGCACATCTTCAAAACTCTGTTAAAGATACGTGGCTAGGAGGACCATCGGTTATCGAATGAGAGGACATGCACAGATGTGGAAACACACACACACACACATGCATGTGGAAACACACAGAAGATTTTGTGCTTATCAACGTCCCATCGTTCCGTTCATCTGAGGTTTCTGTTTGATTATCTTACAGAGACTGGCTATTCCTATTTTGTGAAGACCATGCACACACACACACACACACAAATCTTCAGAACAAGGCTGTAAATTTACACTATCATACCACACTGACATCAGGCTTAACTTAATAATTCTCTTTTACTCATATTAATGCTTTAACAGTTAAAATATCCTTTTATATATTTATTCTGCAGTAGCAGGACGAGACAGAGGTTGGTTCCTACTGCTTAAATGCAAGTCGGTCATCAGCTATGGCACGAGATTTTTGGCAGCCGTGTGTCATCTCTTTTTTTTTTTTATGCTCGGGGTGATAGACACATTGTCTTATTATCAGAAATACCGAGTAACCAGTAAAAGGACACGTTATTGCTTTACTGCTTGTCATGCAAACAAATTCACTCTAGTCCAGGCATGTACAAACTACACGGGCCACACGCGGCCCGTTAAACGTCTTAATCCGACCCGGAAAAAATTAAATACATAGACCTTGTTAATGTTTTATTTCCCCTGCAATTCTGATGCTTCCTCAATAGATGGTGCACTCTAGATATATTGGCTTTGTTGCAGAAACAACAACACTGCTCCTTTTAAAATGTGTGTGTTTTCGTGATGTGCACATTGTCAAAATAGATTGTCAGGAGATTTCAAACCTACATTGTAAACCTACCGCGCTGGGTGCACGTTTTTTTAAGCGCTAGGGCACTTGATTTTAACATTAGCGCTCTAGATTACATGCGTGTAGCGGCTCCAATGGCTTTCCATATCTAGCGTGCATGTTTACCAAAGCATGCCATCCATCTGCTCCTGTTCCGGCCCTTTGGTCAAATGTTAGAACTCAATGTGGCCCGTGAATCAAAAAGTTTGCCCACCCCTGCTCTGGTCTCTACACATGAATGTGTATAGTGCACTGTCTGGTGTGTAATTGCATTTTCTATCATAAAATAAACACGGATGCCGCACTGTTGATGCTGGCACACATCATACTGATAATATACTATAGCTCTCAGGACTGCGAGGGTGCAGTGCAGCAGCAGTAAAGACCGATCCGAGTATTAACAGGAACTACTGGGAGATGTGGTCATGTTAAACTTCAATGTCTAATCGACGAATGGTGATAGATACGCACACACACACATACACACACGTAGACTTCTTTTTTCCAGCTCAACCCATTCATTAAACCAGTAACTTATAAATGTGGAGCTGTCCAATCCACTTTGGATATGGGGGTTTACGAGCCACTGGCACCAGCTTCGGCTTGTCTGCTGCAAAGATGAAAGTACAAAGCAAAGACGTTAAGGATTGTGTGTTTATGGATCGGTGACACGCTGAAGACACGAGCCTATTTGTCTTCCATGCGTAAACTTTAATGCCTCAGAAGACTTACTCTGTTCTGCTTGCCGTTGTTGACTCGGTCCCTTGCAGGAAACTATTCATTCTTGAAGGAAGCAAACAAATGGAGGGTGATTTTAGCAGGATTTACTGGTGCAATATGCCTCTATGTAGTAAATTTGAAAGCAAATGTAGTTTTTTTTTTTTTTATTATTTTATTCATGACTCAGTGTGCAATTAACCAGCTAATAAAGCCCCCCCATTCCCTGGCTTTTAAACAAAATTGATTATCAGCAAAATAAATCAGTGTGCATTAAGCTCATTTATTTGACTGTATTGATATACGAGATGAAAGAAAATCATTTCGCATCTTTAGTAACCTTTTTTTTTTTTGCATCTCGCCACTGTAATTTACTGTAAAACCAAAACCAAATCCAGTTGGTTCTCATCCAACACAACGATCTCTGATCTTAAAGTTAGGCATCTGATAAATGAGCTTTCCAGCCAAGAATAAAATTGATGAGGGGGCTACATTTAAAGCTTACTTGGAGTTCTCTGCTGCCTCCTTTAGCTCCTTGTCGAGTCTAGAGGGGAAAGTTCAAATAGCTTGATAAATGATAAACTCATTAAAAGAAGTTAGGTGAGGAGGCAGGAGGTGGTGTTGCATTTAGGAAGGAACAGGAACTCACTTAATGATGCAATCGGGGATCTGGATGGAATCCATTGGGATGAGTTCCTCCAGTTCGTCTAAACTGTTCACATATCTAATTTTACTGCTGAACTTGGCGCTGCGTAAAGAAAACCATGTAAACATCAGAAGGTAACGTAGTTTTCTCAACATACTAATACAATGAGTTATTCGTTTACCTGATGAAGGGCTTAGTGATGGCTAAAATGGTCCTGATGAACCACGAAGGATGAAGAATGATGAACGACTTCAAATTCTTCCTGAGCCTGAACACAACACGTATTATTATAACAGTGCACGGACATGCGCTGTCATCATTATGTTGAAGAAAAAGCAGTGCAGGACGTATCATAATAAAAGTAAAAAAACGACAAGACGAACCTTCTGTCGATCATCTGATAGCATTTTTTCAGCCAACCGAGGCCAGGCATTCTTCTGTGAGGTGTGGCTCCGTTCAGATAGACTATCATGTAGTCCTCGGCAACCATCAGTTCCAGTGTGCTGATCACATAGCTGAAGTAACACACGAAGATTCAAGTCTTCATTAGTTCACAAGGGCTTAAACTGATAAAAATCCATTTCCTGGATGTGAGCGAAGTCATTTAAATATTATTGTTACATTTTCACCATTTAGGAGAACTTTTTTATTGTTTTACAAAAGATAGCGTTTAGAGCAGGGGTGGGCAAACTTCTTGGTTTGCGGACCACATTGAGTTTTAACATTTGACCAAGGGGCCAGAACAGGAGCAGATGGATGCCATGCTTTGGTAACCACTAGATTAGACCGATAGAATGGCGCGCTAGATTTTAAACAAGCGCGCTAGATGCACATCATGAGCGTTAAATTTCAAATCTAGCGGCGCCAGGTCTGAAATCTGGTGCGATGTTGCTCAAAAACATACATTTAGTAGCGCTGGGTTTGAAAGTGCTAGATGTAACATTTTGCTTGTTTTAAGATCTAACACGCTTGTTTATATGTGTGTGTGTGTGTGTCTGTGTGTGTGTTGGCCCTGATGGCTTTCCATATCTGTGCACACTGTTTATTTTGACAGTGTATGCATCATGAAGACACACATTTTAATGGGAACAGTGTTGTTGTTTTCTCTACAATGCCAATATATCTAGAATGCGCCATCTAGTGAGGAAACATTGCAGGGGAAATAAACCATTGACATGTTTTTTTAAATTTATTTATTTAAGTTTTTAATGTTTGACGGGACGGATTAAAATCTTTAAGGGGCCGCATGTGGCCTGTGGGCCGTAGTTTGCCCATGCCTGGTTTAGAACGTGCAGTTCTAAACTGCTCTCTGAGGTGCTTATCAGGCCATTTTGGGCACACACCGACGCAACCAGCCTAAAGTTTGGAGACCCTTTTTACAAAGTTAAATGTCAACAGGACCATAATAAATGCTCCAAAGAGAGATTAACTATTAAAGTTAAGGAGGGGGATCCATACACAATCAACACTTTGGAGGCTCCTTCCATGTTTGAAGGTTATTCCCACATCAAAAACATACTTGAAGAGCTTTTTTATTTCATTCATACATATTTGCGTAATTTGCAAACTTTTCCAAAAACATGTGAATGCCACAATGTTCTTGATCGTAATTTTTTTCCGCTGCTCCGTACACGTTTTAACATAAGTCGAGTGTGTTTTAGTGCGTGTGCATTTGATGCTCATCTTTTCTTTACGAGGTTAAGTAAGTGCATCAAATTAACAACATAAAAAACTTTTGCTCTAGCTTTGTAAACTTGGTTCGCTTTACAGTTGTTATCACAGACAAAATTTACACCGTATTTTGCAGTGGATGTGACTAAGCAGACAGCAAGAGGAGGAAGGGATTTAGCACCGAAAATAAAAGTACAACCAAATAAATGTATTTTGGCAACATAACATTTTTGAGCTAATTAAAGGTAATAAAATGTCTCGAAACATTTCTCTTTCTTGTCTGTATATGTCATGAGAAAACGTATTACCCCACAACGACACAATAACGCCTCTTTATTTTATTCTTACAGTAGAAAGTTTCTGGAGTGCTCAAAATTCACATGCAAATTCCAAACTGAAAGGTTAGTATGACGCTACAGTGCTGACCTTATGCCTAAAAGTGTAAAAAAAATAAATAAATTTGAACTTTAAAGTTTAAATGCTAAGAGCAGTTCTGGATTGATACAATTAATTGGATCTTTGTATCTTCTGGGGAAGAAGAAGGTTTTTTCCTTTATTAAAAAATCTTTTAATATTTTTCACGCAATCCCCAAAATGAAAATGAAAAACAACTAGATCCCAAAGTTCTAAAGATGCAAAATAAAGTATTACTTCATTGGACCATCTCTTGCCAGTCAAATTAGTTTTTTTTCTTCTGTTTTTTTAGCCACAGTTACTCATTAAATTTGGGGGATAGTTTGAATGTGTGGATATTTTCGAGGACAAAACTAGAAAACATTGACGCAACATGTAAATCATCGGTATTTTCACAGATAAACCTGCACCAGGTTGCATCAGGTGAGAATTTTTTCAAAACGTGGCTTCGGGCTCTGGAGATGGTTTGAAACGGCAAAAAGAAAAAAAGAAATTAAAACCCTCTGGGCAAACGCTAACGACAGAATATCTAGTTTTTGGAAATATTTATGGGGTTGTCGAAGTGTTCTAATGGGGAACAAGAAACGACACAAACAGCATTGAACTTAAATCCGGTGGCAGAATTGAAACATTTATCTTTTTATGGGGACTTTGAACAAAATGGTGAAACAGCCAAGCAAGTTCTTGGGTAGAAAAAAAGCAACCAGTTGGTAAGACTTGCTCTGATTTGAAAAAAAAAAAAAAAAAAACAGTTTCCTCCTGTGATTTCAGCCACCAGAAATTGGACAAGAGTTTCTTGGTTGGATATCTGCTTTGAATTTCCTCGTCTGTGCTTCTTTACTTCCTTCTCAGAAGCTCATTCAGTCCACCACCATTCTAAAATCCAATTTCATGATTCAAACTACAAGAAACTGTTATCTCTCTCTCATTTCCCTCATCATTCCTTTGCCCTTTCCTCTCACTTCTCTCAGTCAGTGGAGACATTTTTGGCTTCCTTTAAAAAAGAAAGCTAAAAAGAATATCCCTTGCAAGTTTCTTCAATAAGTCCTTGAACTTCAATGACTTTAGTTTCACCCGGACTCTTCTGTTGGTTGAAGCAAATTTTATTCTTCTGCCATAAATTCGTCACTGCTGATCTTCTGTTTAGGACTGTTTTGATCATTTCCTGCAGAAAAACATTTTTGTTTACAGTTTTTCTGAGTCACTTTCGCACATTTCTCACAACACTTTTCACATTTTCATAACACTCAGTGCATTTCTAAAAAAAAAAAAAACAAAAAAAACAGCGTAAACTGTGAAACCTGCTGGATAACCTGCAAAATGAAGTCACTTGCTCAAAATAGATAATAAATTCCTCAAAAAGAAGTCTTCCATGTTGGTAAAAGTGAACAAATTAATAATTTATTGTTCTTTAATGGATAGTGAAATTACAATTCTTGTGCACCCAATTCAAGGAAGATCTGGGTGGGCGGTGTTTATGAAGAAGTCCCACACACACTAAAAAGAATGGCAGTGCAGGTGGGTAGGAGAAAAATCAAAGAGTCTAAGACTGACTGAGGGGGTGCAGCAATTATCTTTTTAGCACTTTCCTAGTGCAATCAGTTTACCAGTACAAACTACAGGACAGTGTTCAAACTAAAAACCCGTGCTGTTTTCACAGCCATTTTGAAAGTGATGCTAGTAAAAGTTAAGAAAGACATTCCTGTGTATTTACTGAGGTAACTGAGTGAAATACTTTGATTCTTTCACGTTTTGACTTGGATTAATGTTGAATAAGCTATGAGTTCAAACTAATAAACTTGAGTTTGAACTCTGGGTCATAAATGTGTCTCTAAAATAAGCCATTCCGGGGTTGTTATACACGTACAAGTTGTGTGTGACTGGAATTCCAGCCATGCTTTTGCCAGCATTACTGTCACTGTTACTCCAAGCTATAGTCCCCAAGATTAAATCAGTAATTGAACAATTATTCATCCCGATCTAAGATGCTTTAGATTATAAGGCACGCTGTTGGCTTTTGAGAAAATAAGGCTTTAAGATATGACTTCAGTATGGAAAATACAGTAATGGAATTAGTTTGAAAATGCTGAATAGTTAAAAAAAAGATTGTGACAAATACAACACATGTACAGCAAATGTGAATAGCATTGTGAGAAAAACAGTAAAACAAACCTACAGCTACTCGCCCCTGCAACCAATCAGAGTTATCTGGCATCTGAAAGTGCAGACACTTCTGTTTACCTTCTCTTCTCAGTTCCATCCAAAACTCTCAGACATGCCAGCTTACTCATTATCTGTCAGCCAGCAGCCAGGCATATCCCCACCAAACTGTCCAGGCATCAAATAACATTTTCAAACATGGCACATCTAGGAAAATTAAATTTGGTTTTCATTCTTTTATTGAAAAGGGACTGAAGTTTCCTTTAGGAGTGACGCAGCATCTTCACACATGTTATAAAACTAATTACATGGGTTTTGATGTTCCGTGCCAGTTGCCACCTCAGACAGGGTGTGAAGTTTAGTTTTGCTCAAGCAAACATCCTATCAGTGACTGATATTTAACCAGGAAAAACTCATTGAGATTATAAATCTCATTTTCAAGGTTGTCCTGGGCCCTAACACACATGTTTTTGGAGAATGGGAGGAAACTGAAGTACCCGAGGGAAACCCACACATATATACAGTGGGGCAAAAAAGTATTTAGTCAGCCACCAATTGTGCAAGTTCTCCCCCTCAAAAAGATGAGAGAGACCTGTAATTTTCATCATACTGTAGGTGTACCTCAACTATGAGAGACAAAATGAGAAAAAAAAATCCAGAAATCCACATTGTCTGATTTTTAAAAAAAATCTTTGTAAATTATGGTGGAAAATAAGTATTTGGTCAATAACAAAAGTTCATCTCAAGACTTTGTTATATACCCTTTGTGGGCAATAAAAGAGGTAAAATGCTTTCTGTAAGTCTTCACAAGGTTTTCACATTTCACACTGTTGCTGGTATTTTGGCCTATTCCTTCATGCAGATCTCCTCCAGAGCAGGGATGCTTTGGGACTGTTGCTGGGCAACACAGGCTTTCAACTCCCTCCAAAAATTTTCTATGGGGTTGAGATCTGGAGCCTGGCCAGGCCACTCCAGAACCTTGAAATGCTTCTTACGAAGCCACTCCTTCGTTACCCGGGCAGTGTGTTTGGGATCATTGTCATGCTGAAAGACCCAGCCTTGTTTCATCTTCAATGCCCTTGCTGATGGAAGGAGGTTTTCACTCAAAATCTGATGATTCATGGCCACATTCATTCTTTCCTTTATCAGGATCAGTCGTCCTGGTCTCTTTGCTGAAAAACAGCCCCAAAGCATGATGTTTCCACCCCCATGCTTTACAGTAGGTATGGTGTTCTTTGGATGCAACTCAGCATTCTTTCTCCTCCAAACACAAGGAGTAGAGTTGTTACCAAAAAGTTCTATTTTGGATTCATCTGACCACATGACATTCTCCCAGTCCTCTTCTGGACCATCCAAATGCTCTCTAGCAAACTTCAGAAGGGCCTGCACTGCCTTTAGCAGGTGCACACGTCTGGTACTGCAGGATTTGAGTCCCTGGCAGCGTAGAGTGTTACTGTTGGTAGCCTTTGTTACTTTGGTCCCAGCTCTCTGCAGGTCATTCACTAGTTCCCCTGTGTGGTTCTGGGATTTTTGCTCACCATTTTTGTGATCATTTTGACCCCACGGGGCAATATCTTGTGGGAATCCCCAGATCGAGGGAGATTATCAGTGGTCTTGTATGTCTTCCATTTCCTAATAATTGCTCCCACAGTTGATTTCTTCTCACCAAGCTGCTTACCTATTGCAGATTCAGTCTTCCCAGCCTGGTGCAGGTCTACAATTTAGTTTCTGGTGTCCTTTGACAGCTCTTTGGTCTTGGCCATAGTGGAGTTTGGAGTGTGACTGTTTGAGGTTGTCTACAGGTGTCTTTTATATAGATTAAGAGTTCAAACAGGTCCCATTAATACAGGTTACGAGTGGAGGACAGAGGAGCCTCTTACAGAAGACGTTACAGGTCTGTGAGAGACAGAAATGTTGCTTGTTTGTAGGTGACCAAACACTTATTTTCCACCATAATTTGCCAATAAATTCTTTAAAAATCAGACAATGTGGTTTTCTGGATTTTTTTTTCTCATTTTGTCTTTCATAGTTGAGGTATGCCTATGATGAAAATTACAGGTCTCTCTCATCTTTTTAAGTGGGACAACTTGAACAATTGGTGGCTGACTAAATACTTATTTGCCCACTGTATAGGGAGAACATGCAAACTCCAAACGGAAACACTAGTGTTTCAAGTCTCACCGCTATTCCAAAGCTCGAACCATGGCCTTATTCTGTGAGGTCACCATGCTAACCACTGCACTGCCGTGTAGCCACTGATTGGAATTTTGAGCTTTTCACTATGTATTTGTGTATAAGCATATTTTCTTCTTTTTGTTCTTCTTTTCAATCTGCAATGTGAAGCCTAATGAGACCATTTTTGTGATATCGCAAATACAAATATAAATGAAAATAGAATTGAGATTTTCGTGCATGCGTGTCTCTGAGAAACTACACCTAGCCTTCAGGAAACAGTTTGCACCAGAATGTGTACTATCTCTAAATTTGTTACTTCACTTCCTGCTCTACAACAAAAATGTACCAACTTCTCTCTGTCTAGAAGGATTCTTTTTTCAAACACAAATGCAACACAAAAGCAAAAACAAACAAACAAACAAAAAAAAAAACAATAGAAACAAAGAAAAACATGACAAAGTGAATAACTGTAAATGGTTCATTTATAGAAGATTAAAGACAAAATGATGCAAGAGGATTTAAAAGAAAGAAAGAGCATTTCTAATCTGAGGTGGAAAAAAAAAGAATGCCTAAACAGTGTTGGTAATTAAAAAATTTTCTTCATCATAAAATAATTTTTCTTCCCTAAACAGATGCTCAGAACCTTCAGAGTTTTTTTGCAGAACATTTACATTTACATAATTTGGGGAAATAAATTATAAGTGTGTTTATCAATTGAAGTGTATAGTATTCACACGGATTTTTTAAAAAAAATAATTCAGCTCTAAATGAAAGGATTATTGTGATTTTGGAATAAAACAATGAAACTGTAGTTGATTATTTTCATTTTTTAAAATGAGTGTAAAGATACACAACAGAGTTTCTACTGATTGGGAGAAGTTTCATCAGGGTTGTCTGGTGACCAGACATAATTCATCAAAGACTGTGTTTAATGTGCTGTTCTGTCACTTTGTAAGGAGGGGCGCGCTTTGATGACGTCGTATTTTAACGTCATTGGTTTGGGATTAGAATTTTACTTTGGATTTGTGTGCTTACTCCTTTTATTTAAAAGTCAAAGCTTCTGATCCTATGCGGTGTGTTTTTAAGCTTGCACACAATAGATTAATGTAAAAAAAAAAAAAAAAAAAAAAAAACATGCTGACGTAGCTGACGCGTGTCAATCAAAATGATCACCATGACAACGACATTCTGTTCTGACGTGTTGAGGCAGTGGTCGTTAGGAATCAAAAGGTTTTATTAGAAAATTTAGCTCGTCCCGGTTATTTTCGCTAGTGTTCCTGTGAAAAGATGGATCCTAGGGCTTGTGGTTACCCCATGGCCGCGCTATATGTCGGAGATCTTCACCCAGAAGTTACAGAGAGCACGCTGTATGAAAAATTCAGCCCTGCCGGAACGATTTTATTAATCCGGGTTTGTAGGGACATGATCACCCGCCGATCTTTGGGCTATGCCTACATGAATTTCCAAAACATGGCGGATGGTAAGTTAAATTTCACTATAAAGTATAAAAAAGATATGAAAATGTTTTTTTAAAAACTTGTCTGTCTCTTATAAACGTGATGGTAGCAGACATATTGTTTGAAGGGCCGTGTCTACAAAACATGGCGTCCACCCCCTTCAGCCAAATTAGTTCATTTTCAGGTCTCTAATTTCTTTATATATTCACCAAATTTCTATTCTAGAATGTTCTGGAATAGAATGTTCTATTCTATTTGGCTAAATGCCAAACCAACAGTTTTCTCCTCCTTGTTTTAGGAGGCAAGATTTATCTCCTGAAAACTAGTTGTGAGCATGTCGTTTTCTAAACACTATTGACAAAATTTCAAGCTTGTCTTTGTCCATTTAATCACATTAGCTGTGTTTAAAAAGAACCATTTGGTAATTTGTATTTTTGCTAAATTAAACCTAAAAAATTATGAGCTTGTTTCTGTTTATTTGTTCAACTTGGTCCCAATTAGTTGCTACCAAGGTAACCAGTACGCTTGCCGGGGTCCAACACTTAAAAATCACTTAAACACAAAATGCAATTCCATTTACATGATGTAAAGTAACAGTATAAAACGAATAGTGTTGCTTAAGAGACAGTCAAGACAAGATTAAACAAGAAAATCCAAAAAAGTATCCCAATAACCTGCTATACAAATAGTTTTAGTCTTGAAATGATCCAGTGAAAATTGACTTGAGTGAAATGAAATAATCTAAAATCTGCACACAAAATATCACGTCATGCCAAGAAACCGTATTAGTTTTAAGTCTCACACCGTAAAGCTATAGTGGAAAGAACAGTTAGCAAAATTCAACATTGTGCGTTTTAAAGAATCACAACTTTTTTCCCAGCGGAACGTGTCCTAGACACGATGAATTTTGAGGTAATCAACGGGCGGCCTGTCCGCATCATGTGGTCACAACGTGATCCATCTTTACGAAGAAGCGGTGTTGGCAACATCTTCGTCAAGAACCTGGACAAGTCTATTGATAGCAAGGCTTTGTGCGACACGTTTTCCATCTTTGGCAATATCCTTTCATGCAAGGTAAATCTCTGGGGTTGCTATGTTTTCCATTTTTGGCAGTTTGCTCAGATCACTTAAATGCATTGTACAAAAAAACTAATCTATTTTTAGGGTAAGGCAACATGAATGGTTGTGGGCGTCTTTTAAACTCTGTTTTTTTTTTTCCTTTAAAGGTTGTCGCTGATGAAAATGGTTCGAAAGGCTACGGGTATGTCCAGTTTGAGACGCAGGAGGTGGCTGAATTAGCGATTGCAGAAATGAATGGCAAGATGCTCAACAATAGCAATATGTGAGTAAATGTTTCATGTAATGACATTTTTAGCTTTTAAAAAAAAAAAAAAAAAATAGGTAAGTATATATTTTGAATCATATAAATTAAGTTGTCCTGTGTTGGTGATCGTTCCATGTTGTTTTCAGGTTACTATTAAAACAGAGGGGGGAGGCGGGGTGTCAACATGTGTTATTTACAGCAGAAAACAAGTTAATTCTATGGGTTTTTTTTTTTCCCCTCCATTTTACTTTATATCGTAGATTCGTTTGCCACTTCAAATCTCGCAAAGACCGTGATGCTGAGCTGGGTGTCACAGCTAAAGGAATTACTAATATTTACATAAAGAATTTGTGCGTCGACACTGATGACAAGAAACTTGGAGAACTCTTCACAAAATTTGGTATTTTGGGTTTTTCAAATCTTCAGCTTCTTCCTAAAATGACCTTATTTTAGTAAGGTTGATCACTAAATAAAATTTCTGTGCACTCAGGACCTGCCACGAGTATCCGGGTTATGACCGATGAAAGCGGGAAGTCACGAGGATTCGGATTCGTGAACTTTGAAAGACATGAGGATGCCCAGAAGGTGATATATCATGAAGGGTTTTTTTTTTGTTAACATTTAGTTCTAAACTGGGCAGCACGGTCGCACAGTGGTTAGCACAGTGGCCTCAAAAAGGTTGTGGAATTGAGTCCCAGGTGGTGTAGAGGCTTGAAACACTGGTGTTTCTATGCAGACTTTGCATGTTCTCCCTGTGCAGCCACTAAATGTTCTTAAAAAAAAAGAGCCATGAGAATAATTTATAAAAAGCGCTTTTATGATCACACTAAAAAGCTTTTTTTTTTCATCAAAAATGATAAAATTCAAAGATACAATTAAGCTGCACACAGCGCAAATAATGCACAAGCCTATAATAAACAGTTACCATCAAGTCTTCAAAAACATTTTGTTCAAAGAGAAAATTTCTATAAATTTAGGAGTCAATATTTGTTTAAAACATCACGAGCATGAACAACCAGAAAAAGTTTCTGAATGTTAGTTTGCGGAGTAAGAATGTGGAACGAACTAAAAGAAGAATTTAAACAATGTTCTAATATAAATAAGTTTACATTTATGTTTAAAAAAGCAATTAATGATTATTATTAACAGTGGAAAGTCTGGATTTTTTAAAGAGAGGTTTCTGTTTGTTTTTATGAATGAAACAAGGTTATTATTATTTATTAATTATTTGTGGCAGAGGCAGAATGAAATTTAAGTTATGAAATTTAAATTTTGATTTTGATTGCACTGTTTGAGGGATGGGATAAATAAGCATTGCTTTTACCCAGTTCTTTTTGGTACCCATGAAGGTAATTTAGATGCAAAATGTAATGTTATGTAAAGAGAATTGATACAATGGATATTTTGGTTGATGATGGAGTTACAATTTTGTGGGGTTTTTTTCCCTTTTACCAAATAAAGATATTTCATTCATATATATGTATATACAGTGGCGGTCAAAAGTTTACATACACTTGTAAAGAACATAATGTCATGGCTGTCTTGAGTTTCCAGTTATTTCAACAACTCTGATTTTTCTCTGATATAGTGATTGGAACAGATCCTTCTTTGTCACAAAAAATATTCATGAAGTTTGATTCTTTTATGACTTTATTATGGGTAAACTGAAAATGTGACAAAATCAGCTGGGTCAAAAATATACATACAGCAATGCTAATATTTGGTTACATGTCCTTTGGCCATTTTTACTTCAATTAGGCGCTTTTGGTAGCCATCCACAAGCTTCTGGCAAGTTTCTGGTTGAATCTTTGACCACTCCTCTTGACAGAATTGGTGCAGTTCAGTTAAATTTGTTGGCTTTCTGACATGGACTTGTTTCTTCAGCATTATCCATATGTTCTCAATGGGATTTAAGTCAGGACTTTGGGAAGGCCATTCTAAAACCTTAATTCTAGCCTGATTTAGCCATTCCATTACCACTTTTGATGTGTGTTTGAGGTCATTGTCCTGTTGGAACACCCAACTGCGCCCAAGACCCAACCTTCGGGCTGGTGACTTCAGGTTTTCTTGAAAAATTTGAAGGTAATCCTCCTTCTTCATTGTCCCATTGACTCTCTGTAAATGACCAGTTCCATTGGCAGCAAAACAGGCCCACAGCATAATACTACCACCACCGTGCTTGATGGTAGGCATGGTGTTCTTGGGGTTAAAGGCCTCACCTTTTCTCCTCCAAACATATTGCTGGGCATTGTGGCCAAACAGCTCAATTTTTGTTTCATCTGACCACAGAACTTTCCTCCAGAAGGTCTTATCTTTGTCCATGTGATCAGCAGCAAACTTTAGTCGAGCCTTAAGGTGCCGCTTTTGGAGCAAGGGCTTCCTTCTTGCACGGCAACCTCTCAGTCCATGGCGATGCAAAACACGCTTGACTGTGGACACTGACACCTGTGTTCCAGCAGCTTCTAATTCTTGGCAGATCTGCTTTTTGGTGCTCCTGGGTTGACTCTTCACCCTCCTGACCAGTTTTCTCTCAGCAGCAGGTGACAGCTTGCGTTTTCTTTCTGATCGTGGCAGTGACAAAACAGTGCAATGCACTTTATACTTACAAACAATTGTTTGCACTGTTGCTCTTGGAACCTGCAGCTGCTTTGAAATGGCTCCAAGTGACTTTCCTGACTTGTTCAAGTCAATGATTCTCTTTTTCAAATCTGTGCTGAGCTCCTTTGACTTTCCCATTGTAGCGTTTGTGGGTGTTTTTATCCAATGAGCCCTTTTTAAATGGCCTCAGAGAAGTCACCAGCTGTAGTCACTCATAATCACTCACAAGAAGTTAAGAGGTCATGCTATGAAGCTCATGTCATTGACACAACTTTCTAAGTCTCCAAAATTGCTCATTCATGTTGCTGTATGTATATTTTTGACCCAGCTGATTTCGTCACATTTTCAGTTTACCCATAATAAAGTCATAAAAGAATCAAACTTCATGAATGTTTTTTGTGACAAAGAAGGATCTGTTCCAATCACTATATCAGAGAAAAATCAGAGTTGTTGAAATAACTGGAAACTCAAGACAGCCATGACATTATGTTCTTTACAAGTGTATGTAAACTTTTGACCACCACTGTATATGTATATATATATATATATATATATATATATATATATATATATATATATATAGTATATGTGTATACAGTGGGGCAAAAAAGTATTTTGTCAGCCACCAATTGTGCAAGTTCTCCCTCTTAAAAAGATGACCTGTAATTTTCATCATAGGTGTACCTCAACTATGAGAGACAAAATGAGAAAAAAATCCAGGAAATCACACTGTCTGATTTTTAAAAAATTTATTTGCAAATTATGGTGGAAAATAAGTATTTGGTCAATAACAAAAGTTCATCTTAATATTTTGTTATATAACCTTTGGGGGAATGACAGAGGTCAAATGTTTTCTGTAAGTCTTCACAAGGTTTTCACAAGTTGTTGTTGGTATTTTGACTCGTTCCTCCATGCAGATCTCCTCTAGAGCAGTGATGTTTTGGGGCTGTCGCTGGGCAACACAGGCTTTCAACTCCCTCCAGTTTGGAGTGTGACTGTTTGAGGTTGTGGACAGGTGTCTTTTATATAGATAAATATTTCAAACAGGTGTCATTAATACAAGTAACGAGTGGAGGACAGAGGAGCCTCTTACAGAAGAAGTTACAGGTCTGTGAGAGACAGAAATCTTGCTTGTTTATAGGTGACCAAATACTTTTTATTTCACCATAATTCGCAAATAAATTCTTTAAAAATCAGATTGTGATTTTCTGGATTTTTTTTTTTCATTTTGTCTCTCCTTACAGGTCTCTCTCATCTTTTTAAGTGGGAGAACTTGCACAATTGATGGCTGACTAAATACTTTTTTGCCCCACTGTATACGTATATAGTTTTAATTTGGACAATATTATTTAAGCAGGAGTTTTATGCAAAATCATCTTCTTTTGGAGTTTTCTCCCATGTTTTTTAACCATGTTTATGCATGGGTTATTTCCCGCTAGTCTGATTTCTTGCAACTGTCCAAACACATAGATGTCAGGTTGATTGGCCACTATATATACAGTATAAAAAAAAAAAAACCCTTAGGAATGAATGTGTGTGTGGATGGTTGTCTGTGTGTGTGGCCCATTGACAGAGTAGCGACTCGTTCAGGGTGTACTTGGCCTCTTGTCTTGAATCAGCCGGGATAGGCTAAGGCACACCCTGCAACCCCGTTTGACAGTTCAAAAGATGAGTGAATGAATGAAAGTTCTAAATTGTAAATTTAACGCTAATTTAAAACCTATTTCAGGCTGTGGATGAAATGAACGGCAAAGAGATCAATGGCAAGCTCCTCTATGTCGCACGCGCGCAGCCAAAGGCAGAGCGACAACGAGAGCTCAAGCTCAAATTCGAGCAATCACGTCCTGCTCCTCAAAAGGTGAGGCATGGCATAATGATAAAAAAAAAGCAAAAAAAAAACTGGTTGGTAAAACAGGTCTTCAAAAAAGTATTTTTTTTTAAACAAGTAACAAAGTACTGTATTTTTCAGATTATAAATTTGGGCTGAGGTGCGTCTCATACTCTAGAGCAACTTGTATGTAAAATTAATAACACATTATTATAAATCCCTCACAGATTGACTATACCAACACACACACTCAGCTCAACCTTTGTAGGCTAAATACATTCCGGTACATATCACAAACAGGAACCACACACACCTCAGGTCATACCAACATAAACACACCTCATTTAGATTTCTGCCTCCCATTCCAGGTCATTCAAGCACCATTGTTTAGTTTTTAAAACCTCACTTCTTTTGTGTGTCACCATTTATAGCCCTATCCTTGTTTTATATAGGAAATTATCAAGAATTCATATTAAATATGATAAAATTTTAATAACAGGGGATTTTAATATACACATTAGTAATGATTCTGACCCCTTTTCAATGGATTTTTAATTTTTTTTTAAAATGCTTCGATTTTAATCAACATGTTACACGGCCAACTCACAACACAGGACACACCCTGGACCTGGTCATCCCCTCTAGCCTGTCCACTGGTTTATCCTCTGTTGTTGACCTCACCTTTTCAGACCATTCCTGTGTGTTTTTAAACATCTCTGGTTTTGGCCAAAGGGTTGTCCTGGTAACTGTGAGGAAACAATATACTTACAAACTGTCTGAAATTTTTAATAATTTCTTAACTAAAACTCCTGCTCTGTTTTGACCTGTATTAGCTGATTTTATTGTCGATGATTTTAATAGTAAACTGAAGTTAATGATCTAGAACATAACATGGATGCACAGAATTTTTCTTTCCTGATGCTACTTGATCTCAGGGCCACCTTTGACAAGGTAGATCACCACATTTTATTAGACAGACTGAGGAGTCTGGTGGGCCTATCTGGTACTGTCCGGGTTGTCTTTATGTTATAGTTGTCTGAAAAGCTCTTAATATGATACGTTAATATACCAGCCAACACCTTCTCAGTTCATAACATTAGTATATTGTACACTTATGGTATTCAGGCTGTTGTTCTCTAGTTTATTTTAATTTTATATTGTCTTTGAAGATGACATGTCTGTTTTGGGTATTTAGTTTTGGTCTTTATTACGCATTTTTTGGCTGTTGCGATTTATAATCTAAAAAAAATTAGTAGGCAAAACTCTTGCTTGTGAAATCAACAAGACAATAGATGCAGCTTTGTCAAATCCAGTGCTTTCCCTGTGATGGGTTAGCTCTGCCAACATGGCAGCAACAGTAACTGTAGTTCATGGGCCCCATTTTCTTCTCTGTAAACGTTGAGGTTAACTACATACTGCAAACCAAATATAAAATAAACATCAATTTAAAAAAAAAAACAAAAAAAACCCTTCAATTTGTGTGTGTGTGTTTTTTTTTTTTTTAACCTGTCCTGTCCGGCGTTGTGACAAGCAGAATGTAGATCTGTCTGTCAAGTATTGCCGGACAGTTTTGGTCTACCAGGGTCAGCACCATGGACCAAGCTTTAATTGTTTATTTTAGATTCAATTCGTGTTTTGACATTAAAGGTAGAGAATAATCTTGTTTGTTTTTTAGGGAGTTAACTTATATGTAAAGAACCTCAATGATGATGTAGATGATGAACGCCTCAGAAAGGAGTTTGCATCATTCGGCACCATAACCAGTGCCAAAGTAAGATGCCTACTGATTAAAAGAACATTTTCATTCCATTCTAATTTGTAATCAGCAAACACTATGCTTTGACTTACAGGTGATGAAGGAAAATGGACGTAGCAAAGGATTTGGATTTGTTTGCTTCACATTTCCCGAAGAGGCAACCAAAGCTATAACTGATATGAACATGCGTTTCATAGCCAACAAACCGTTGTACGTGGCTCTAGCCCAGAAGAAAGACGAACGCCGGGCTTTTCTAAGCAATGTGTATATGCAGCGTATGGCACAATGGCGCATGGCAGTGCCAAACGCATTCCTTAATCCCCACCAGGCTTCATTTCAAGTTTATATTTAGAGGACAAAATTTCCTGCATTAAGATGCCAAATTTGTTACTGCAGGATAAAAATTGATGGAGCTACGGACGGTTTTTTTCACTGTTGAATCGCTAAAAAAAAAACAAACCCATTTTCGCCCCATTTTGGTAGAGCAAGGGTTTTTTCTTTTACTTGTTCTGTTTTTATATTTGACATTTGGCATGTTTATCATATTTTGAAAGCCCCAAAAAAGGGGCTATAACAAAAAAACCTGAAAAGCAATACTTGCTGCCTTTTCAAGGCTTTAAACAAAATGCAAATGTGTTTTATTCTTTTGCACAGAGCGAAATTTACAAAGATAATACTTTATATTTATCAAGTAAAATACTTTTACCAGATACTAGCTTTACTTATATAAGTGATGCCTGGGATTCTACATCGTGGGTAGATAGTTATATATGTACAGCAGATACCCATGTGTGAAACAAATAAACATTTTGTACAGTTTTGCAAACACTGATCATATACCTGTTGTGCTTTATTTAGATGATGACAAAATATCTGCCCTTATGCCTGAAGCTGATAATGATCATGTAAATCAATTTGATTGGTCTAAATTAACTCAAAAAGATCTAGGTCAGGGGTGGGCAAACTTTTTGGTTTGCGGGCCACATTGAGTTCTAACATTTGACATGGGGGCCAGAACAGGAGCAGATGGATGGCATGCTTTGGTAACTGATGGATTAGATCAATGGAATGGCAGCATGTGGCCCGCGGGCCGTAGATTGCCCATGCCTGATCAAGGTAAAGACAGATGTTTTGCTGCGTTCTGTAAAACTACCAAAAGGTGTTTTGACTTGTTTAAACCCAAATTGTAAACATTCTCAGCAAGTGAGCTTTGTGAGTTATATGAAAGCATTTTCCAGACTCTGAACAGCAGTGGTCAAGGTCTTCCAAAACAAAACCACTGAAATGACTTCATTAAACCTGGATGGAATGATGGGGTGGCTGAACATCATGCTGCTGCTAGAGAAGCTGCTAGAGAAGCTTTCAAATCATGGAATGAAGCAGGAAAGCCATTATTTGAAGCTAAAAAAGTGAATACAGCTAAATTTAGATACTACGTCAACTACATTAAAAGAAGAGAAAACACGATGAAAGTAAATTTACTAGCTAAAAGTAAGTACTGGTATTGCAATATGTTTTTAAAAAAAGTTAAAGTATTAAATCATTCCAAAAGTAATCTCCTTCAAGCATTGAGGGTGTAAATGGGGTCCAGAATACTGTTAATCTGTGGCAAAAGCATTATCAAGATTAATTTAATTCTGTTGAAAGTGACACATTGATTATTGATTATGTTGGTATGTCTGACACTATGGTAGAACGGGCCAATGAGATCTATGAGGCCATTTCAAAATTAAGTAAAAATAAAGCATGAGGGCGATATCATATCACTACTGAGCACTTAAAATACTCAAGCTTTAAATTATGCCCTCTGCTGGCCATGTGCTTTGCTGGATTCTTAATCCAAGGAATATTGCCTGATTCATTATTTCAGTTG
Organism: Neostethus bicornis; assembly: GCA_902685375.1. Classification (NCBI taxonomy): domain Eukaryota; kingdom Metazoa; phylum Chordata; class Actinopteri; order Atheriniformes; family Phallostethidae; genus Neostethus; species Neostethus bicornis. The sequence goes on along the minus strand of CACRXE010000001.1, from coordinate 6,143,596 downwards.
TTCGAGTTCCTGTAATTAAACACAAGACTGGCAGTTTAAGTAGTTTGTCAAATTATAGACCTACAGCTCTTGCAATCATTATTTCAAAAGTTTTGGAAAAAGTTTTATTTACAAGGCTGGGAATGTCTGTTTTAAATAATGACAATCAGTTTGGATTCAAAAGAAGACATGGAACTGAGATGTGTATTTTTGCACTAAAAGAAATTGTTGGCAAATGTGTGCGTTTGAACATTTTGGTATTCTTGTGCTTTGTTGATGCTACTAAGGCTTTTGACAGAGTTAATTATGGTAAACTGTTTTTGAAATTGTTAAGCAGAGGTGTGCCAAAATATCTACTACAAATGACTGTGTTTTGGTACAGTAACCAATTAATGAGAGTTAAATGGGGTAATACCCTGTAAGAATTCTTTAATGTCACAAATGGTGTTCGGCAAGGAGGGATTCTTTCTCCGTTTGTATTTAATGTTTATATTGATAATTTGTCAGCAGAAATGAATAGGCGTGGGACATGATGTGTGTTTGGAACTGAAATCATTAACCATCTCATGTATGCAGATGATTTGGTGGTTATCGGCCCCTACAGTGCTGGAATGCAAGTTCTTTTAAACATCTGCTCCAAGTATGGACAGGATTTTGATATTGAGTATAATCCATTGAAAAGCAGTCTAATGATTGGGAAAAGCAAACAAGATAAACTTTCTAACTTCCCTGTGTTTACACTTTGTGGAAAGCCTCTAACTCAAACTGCCGAGGTCAAATACTTGGGACATTTTCTGACAGATGACTGGTGTGATGACAGAGACATTAAGAGGCAGTATTGCAAATTGTAAAGTCAAGCCAATAGGTTATTGAGAAAGTTTTATGTGAAATGTTCTTTGTTTCCTGCCTACTGCACTCCTTTATGTACTGCTCCTTTGTGATGGTACTATAAACATAGAACACCACAGAGGCTCAAAGTGGTCTACAATGATAGATTTAGGCTCTTGTTGAGCCGGCCCCGATGGCACAGTACTAGTTAACGCTTTGTGAGTGCTCACATTCCTACCTGTGAGGCTCTGTTAAGAGATTTAACATATAAAATTATGCAGCACATGGAGTTCTCTGAAAACTCTATTATAAAGAGTTTGACTAACCCTGTGTTGAGCTCATGCCGTTACTCTTCTGCTCTGAGAAAGCACTGGATACAAAAACTTTACAGTCCAAGATAAAAACAAGAAAAAACCAAACCCCTGGCGCTCTTGGGTACATGTAAACTGCTGATAGTTTGTATTGTTTTTCTTAATCTGTTTTTATTTCTTTTGTTGTTGTTTTTTTGTTTTGTTTTTTTGTCCCCCTATGGACAATTTTTTTAATACTTTATTAATCCCTCACGGGAAATTATTGTGCTGCATTTCACCGCAGCAGGCTGCCACCTATGACGGCGCCAATGGTGGGAGAAACGAGGGACTAGGGTCTGCTCCAAGGACCCTAGATGTGCACTCAGTGGGATGCGAACCTGCGAACTTCCGGATTGCGGGCGAACACTTTACCCACTGAGCCACCATCTCCCCTAAATATCTGAAATAAATAAATAAAATGCAACTGTTTGGGGTATATAGAGTAAAGACGGCTTGGTGTGTAGGCCGACCGCCCTTTAACCAGAGGGTTGCCAGTTTGATCCCCTGCCAGGAGTTCATGCCGATGTGGCTTTGACTAAGACAACCCCCAATTGCTCCTGATGGTGGTTTGTGGCTTGCATGGCCATCAAGTATTAATGTGTATGTGTGAATGTGAGCTACACTGTAAAGCACTTTGAGTGCCAACACAGGTGGAAAAGCGCTATATAAATAGTCTTTTCTCGACAAATACAGATCAGGACAAAGCCACAACAGCATACATTGGAGTATCTATCGCATAGACTCTCATACCATTTTCAGTCTAACTGGTTTTAATGTGAACTGTTTGTGCTGCAGTCAAACAGTTTTGTTTTTATTGTTTACCAAGATTTTTTAGAAAAATAATGTTTAGAATAGAATGCCTTTATTGGCACAAGATATATTCATAATTTTTTTTTAGTGTTTTATTTAACTTATTACCAAGCAGCACTTTGAATTTGCTTTATTTTCCCGCTTGAATAGTGTTTAAAAAATGCTGAAATACAAATCAACAACGAGCAAATGGTTTTGCATTTTATTCTAATAGTGTTACAAAAAATGTACTGATCCTCCTCAGAAGGAGGTATCTAATGCATCAGGATTTTTCATGTATTGTCACACCCCAATTAACTTTAGTTTTAAAAAGGCTGTAAAAAAAAGTTGGAAGTTGGGATATCAGCATTTCCAGGTAGTTTTACTAACAACCAACTTTTCTGTTTTGAAAAATATTTCAGAAAAAACTGTCAAAATAAAAACATGACTGATTTATTGAGGGTCTTGTTTGCAAATGATGACGTGGACTTTTCATTTCCTGGCACTGACACTGTTATTGGCATGAAGACTTGCTTTTGAGGAATGATCTATCAATTTTGATCAGATATTTTGATTTTGCAAGTTATTCACTCGATTTTGCAGTATATACTAATTTTGAGAAATACTCTGGCTACTCCGCAATGTGAAACGTGTTTGTGAGAAATGTATCAAGGTGACCACATTCCAGCGAGTGATATTTTTACTTATGGGGATAGACTCCCGAATCCCACATCAAGGTGATCCTGAGTTGGATGAGTGGTTTAGAAGACAAATGGATAGCGTAAGCAAACTGAGTATGAAATGAATACTCACAGGAAGAGGTTCTCCATTATTTCGTGGTACTCGTCTCTGTTGCTGTCCGGCAGAAAACAAGCAGCAAACACTATGATGGCGTTCACACCGTTGCCATAGTACCCTTGAATAATAACAAGAAGAAAAGATTGAAACAAAGTAGGAAGAATCCAGTTGATTGTGTTCTTTTGGGGTGAAAATGTTTTCATCTTATTTCCCATTTTTTGTCCCATTCATCTGTCAGTCTGATCTTCGTTTTGTCAGTCTGCCTCTGTTTTTCTTCCTGCTACTTTTCAGATTAATGTAATTTCTTTTTATTCAGCAGCCCATTCATCAACAAGTTGAGCATCCTTCAGACAGAGGGTCTTTCTTCAGCAAGAAACAGCTTCTCATATTAATTTTTCAGCGAAATACATCTCTGTACAGAGTCTGTTTTCCATTGCAGCCTACAGCCCCATGCAGACAAAGAAAAGATGTGGAGATTGTTTTCTTTTCAGATTTTCTACGTGATCACCGATAAGTGTTTATACTGATGCACAAAAATACTAGTGTCATCAGCCAATGGGAGGTCTTTTAGATGAAGGGCTTTTGCAAATTTTATATCTGGCTTTATCTTTACACGGAAGTTAGGAGATTTTATTTCCACTGCTTCAAAACAGACTCAAAAAGTTTCTTAAGCTACTTAAAATTTTGCGACTGTCGTTGGAATCTACTCCAAGTCCGAAAGGTTGCTCGATTGTCGACTGATTACCTACAAATACGCACTAGAGAAATGATCAACCATCGGTCAGTACGTAAGTAGTGACATTTATCGGACGAACGTCGTGCAAGACCACCCCCATATTTCGTCCGATTGGAGTCGCCATATAGAGGCAATGGCCTCTATACTGACAGACTGAAGGCGTGAAAAAGATTATGCCTGAACTTAAAAAATTGATCATTTGGTTTGTACTCCCTATGACTAACCTTGGCTAAGTTTGGTTATCTCACATCCCCTCAGGAGCTCCACATGAAGCGACTGCTTTGTTTATCCTCTCTCTTTTCCCTCTACCAACCCCTCCCTTTAACTTAATGCTTTCTTCAGCATGTTTATGTTTTTTTCTGTATATGGTTTTGCTAAGTAACTGGTGTGTGTGTTTTTTTTTTTTTTTTACTTGCACACCTGCATCAACCTGTGGCAGGATTTTCTTTTTTTAAACAACAACTCTATCTTCCTTTCCCTTTATATCTCTATCTCTTTTACAAGGTAGCACCATTGAATGCTGCATTCCTTAATTCTTGCAATTTTCCCGTTGTGGGACTAATAAAGGTTTTCTTGAATAATCTGTGGACAATCAGTAGAAAATATGACTGATTTTGAGTGCTAGATCGCTTGTCGCTTTGATTGCTTGTCGTCATACAGGTAAGGCAGCATTGTTTGAGGTTCTCCCAACATCAATTTAGATTCCTTTATCTCCTGATTCAAATACATTCATGACGCTAAAGAGTTGCTTTAATGTAAGCAACATTTATCGCACCCTTTCATCTCACGCGATTCACACACACAGGGAAATTCAGATGATTTTTATGTGAGCAGGGCTTAAGTGTAATGTCATGCACAGCATTGGTTCCATTGAAATAAAACCAATTCAGTCATCATTTTCTGCCCTTCGCACATTACAATGTGATGTTTTCTGCTCTTCGCAACATCACATTTTTAGTGATGTTGAGTGTAAAAATTCAACATCACTAAAAATGTTGAATTTTTAGTGATAGAAACACATAGTCATTGTTCCAGTCTCCGTTCACATGTCAATTGCCTTGCCAACCAGGAGCGAGCTTTTTGAAGCTCACCTAGCAAACAGCCAAATGGTCTGGCTTCCTGCAGTCATTGGCTAAAAGTAAAATCAAACCTGTAAACATTTCCGCATGGAGTAAATATCCACTACCACATTTAATTGGTGCATCTGCTCAGCCTTTTATCAACTTTAATTGACTGGAGTTTTTTCTGACTGAGAAGCGGGGCCTGTGGAAATGTCCTGAAAAGTTTTAGTTTGTTTATTTGTTTATATACATTTTGTTTATATACTTTGTCTCATTTTTTGTCATTTCTTTTTCAATCTACTTTGTTGAAATCTAAAACCCTTGAGATGTTTGAGGGTAATAACAATAATACATTTTATTTATAAAGCACTTTACATCTCCAGTGGAGACCTCATAGTGCTACAATGAATAAAAGCAATAATTTACATTAAAGGTACATAATGTCAAAACAATAAAACACTAAAAACTTTGCTAAAAAGCCAATGTTAACACGTTAGATATTTTAGAATGCTTCAATATTTTAAAGTCTACAAACTGCGATTGTCCGAATTAGTGTGAATATCAAAGAAAAATAAATAGCACTCAACTTGTCAAAGATTCAACTAAATCTAAAAAAAAAAAAAAAATCAACTAAATCACATTTTGAAAATGTATGTACCCTGTTATAATGTTTCACATTATATATATATATATATATATATATATATATATATATATATATAATGGACCTAAAGTGGGAGCCGTCCATCAGCTCCCTGAATAAAAAGGCCCAGCAGAGGATGTACTCTCTGCGGCAGTTGAAGAAAGCCAAGCAGCCCGCCCAGATGTTGGTGCAGTTTTACACAGCCATCATCGAGTCCATCCTCACCTCCTCCATCACCGTGTGGTACACTGGAGCCACAGCCAGGGACAAACACAGACTGCAGCGCATTGTGCGCTCTGCAGAGAAGGTGACCGGCTGCAGCCTTCCATCTCTCGAAGACCTGTACGTCTCCAGGACTCGGAGGCGTGCAGGTCGGAGAGCAGCTGACCCTTCCCACCCTGGACATGGACTTTTTGAGCGACTCCCCTCGGGCAGGAGGCTCCGGTCCATTCGGACCAGAACGTCCCGCCACAAAAACAGCTTCTTCCCTTCTGCCGTTAGTCTAATTAATACTTTATAACCTGAACCCCACATCTCTTAGTCACCTCCCTCTTGTCACTTTACTATCTTTATTATTTTTTATTATTTTCTATGACATTGCACTAATTTTCTTTTTCTTTCTGAGCACTCTGTTTTGTTAAAATTATTTTTATTTATTTTATTTTTTATTATTTTTATCTTATATTATTGCACACTTGTATCAAAGCAAGTTCCTAGTCTCTGATATTCTTCATTGACATGGCAATAAAAGCATTCTGATTCTGATATATATACTTTAAAAACAATTATGAAAGAAAAAATCAGTTTTGTTCACAGAAGTATAAAAATGCTAAACTGTTGAATTTCAATCTGAAATTGTTTGGTTGACCTCCCTTAAGTGACTCAATTGACGTTGTCACAGGATTTGTGATTGTTGCAAGCACTGTTACATTGAAGACCAGTTGCTCATTTCATAAAATGGGCAATTTCACAGATTTGGTGTAACATATATAGATATATACTGTATATACACATATATAAAAATCACAATATAATGTCAAACAAGTCACTTTTTATGAGATGGTGTTGCATCATTTCAGAGCATTTTTTTTTTTTTTTTATCTTTTTGGACTTCAATATAAGATTACTGTTACAACATGAAAGACTTTAAACTTTTTTTTCTGAAAACACATTGCAAAATTAGCTTTTAAACATTTACAACAACTGTAAGTAAGGCGCAACAAATTCACTTATGCTCTCAGACAGACAGCATGACGAGAGCCAAGCCGTGTCTTGCTTTTATGACCCGCTTTCCTCCATCCCCTGCACAGCTCCTGCTGCATAAAGCTGCTTTTTGCTGCTTTATTTAAACAAACTATAGTAACGCATCACCTTACATCTTTAGTGACGGAGTTGTAACTGTAGGAAAATGAATTAATTAAAGATGACTCTGTTTATCAGAAAAAAAAAAGAAACAGTTTGTAATTCTGTTTTCCTTAAACTGCGTTATTCCCAACACTGAGAATGAAGTACAACAAAATGAACAAATTCCGATTGGTTCTCATGACACCAATAGTTTCTGAGTAATAGCTGCCAATTTTTCAATAGTCGGAAGTTACTTTCTATCAAGCAGGCAGGCAGAATCAACATACCATGCCCGTTTTCTGTATACAATCATTATAGCTGACACCCTTGAAAGAGCAAACAGCCTTCACTGACGAACTTTAGCTGTACAGGACCAGCCTGTGTTATATAATCAAAATTACTTCATTGATCCCAAGCATAGGGAATTTGTGTGTTACAGCAGGACATAAGAAGGACATTGTGAATTGAAATAAAAATACTTTATCAATCCCCATAGAAAATTTTGAGTGCTGCAGTGCAAACAGAGAACCAAAAAAAGAACCCATTATAAGAAGAAATCAACAATCAAAAACTTATTTACATACTGTATGCAACAGCATTGGGATGGCCATTGATGCAGTTTTTCGAGATGGACAGGATCGGCACCAAAGAAGACCCAGAAAAATCATTGTGAAACTACGTTTTAAGGATAAACAAAGTATTTTCTCGTAGCACGAAAATTGAAAGGGACTACTGTTTACATCAACAAAAAGTTTCCAGATAACATCAGGAGGACGAAAGAACTACTACCTGAATTCAGAGCAGCTAGAGAACAAGGTGGCATTGTTGTTCTAAAGTATAACAAACTAGTAGTAAAACCCAGACTCAGCTAAGACAAAAAACTGTCAGAATCTTTTATCCTCGTTAGTGACTTACACCAAATTTTAATACATCTTATTCTATGTCTACACAGATGAACATAAAAGGTTTTAACAGTAAAGTGTTCTCTATTGTTCATTTTAACATCTGCAGTTCAGAAACAAAGTTCATGAGATTGAATCGCTGCTTAGAGTGAATAATTTGTGTTTACTTGCTCTTTCTGAGACACACATTGATAATACTTTTGATAACAATGCAATTCAATTTGATGGTTATACAATGCACAGGGAAGACAGAAATGCTTTTGGTGGAGGTGTTACTTTGCTGTTTGCTATGGTGATGGACAGGCTGACAGACGAGGTTAGACAGGAATCCCCATGGACAATGATGTTTGCAGATGACATTGTGATCTGTACTGAGTGGAGGGAAGAGGTGGAGGAAAAGCTGGAGAGGTGGAGGTTTGCACTAGAAAGAAGAGGAATGAAGATTAGTCAGAGTAAAACAGAGTACGTGTGTGAATGAGAATATCAGGTGTGATGTGTGATAGAAGAGTTTCAGCTAAAATGAAAGGAAAAGTGTACAAAACCGTGATAAGAGCGACCATGCTGTTTGGTCTAGAAACAGTGGCACTGAGAAGAGACAGGAAACAGAGATGGAGGTAGCAGAGATGAAGATGCTGAGGATCTCTCTGGGAGTGACCAGGATGGACAGGATCAGAGGAACAGCACATGTTAGAGGTTTTGGAGGTAAAGTCCGAGTAGCCAGACTGAGATGGTTTGGACATGTGCAGAGGAGAGAGAGACCGAGTACATCGGAAGAAGGATGCTGAATTTGGAACCACCAGGAAAGAGGCCTAGAGGAAGACCAAAAAGGAGGTTCATGGATACAGTGAAGGAAGACATGAAGATAGTTGGCGTGACGAAGAAGATACAGCAGATAGGGTTAGATGGAAGAAACTGACTTGATGTGGCGACCCCTGAAGATTTCCCTTCAGGGAAAAATGCTGGAGTCAATAGTGCAGAAATATTTTGTTTACAAGAGCTTGCTTACAAAATTTGAGCATGCCTATAAACCGTGTTACTCCACAGCCACACTTGAATTACACTTGGTACAAAGATTTACACAAATGCAACTTGGTTGTTTTTGACTAAGATTTCCCTTCAGGGGGAAATCTTCAGGCCAAAAGAAGAAGAATGTTGTAGCCATGAACCGCAAAAAGAAGCTTCCAAAATCAGCTCAAAAATTCATATACAAGAGATATTACAGAAAAAAAAATGAATATAGATTCCTTTCCTCTTGATCTTGATAAAAAAAAAAATTGGACTGATATTTTCTCTGAGTGTAACCGATAAGCTGATGTTACAATGTCACCTTTTGCCAACTTATAATTAAGCATTCTTCATTGAGGAGAACAGCCAAGACAAGGCATGCATCCCGGTTGGTTGAGGAGTTAAAGGCCATATTGTTTGAAAGAGACCCTTCTAAGATTGCTGCCACAAACTCAAGTTGCCATGTTGGCTAGGCTAGGTTCTGCAAGTTAAGAAATCGTACGTCCAAATTAAAACCGATTCAAGAATAAACTATATTTCCAGCAGAAATTTAAAGAGGCTGGTCACAACAGTAAAATGATTTAGAAAAATTTCAATAGACTTACTGGAAGAGACTTAAATTCATCTCCATTACATGTAGAAACTGAATATGGATACAGTTCAAAACCAGTAAACACTGCAAATTTAATTCTTACTATTAAAAAAAATGTATATTAAAATCAGATACCAGAAGGGATTTATCCTTTTCTTCCACTCTCATTAGGAATTATATTATGGGTGATAAGCAGTGTGCTTTTGAAATATCTACTGTGTCAGTGGAAAAAAAAATCTTATTATTATTAGTTTACCTAGCCATACTTCTTCCGGTTCTGATAACATTGACGTGTTTTTTTTTTTTAATTGGCTGTCAATTATGTATGTCAACCATTGTGTTATGTACACAAAAGATGTTTTAGTGGCGGTGTATTCCCCTCTAAATGGAAAAAAGTTAAAAAAAAAAAAAATGTTTTTAACAGCACAAATAGCAGGCCAGTTAGTATACTTCCCGTGTTACGAAAAATGCTGGAGTCAATAGTGCAGAAATATTTTGTTTACAAGAGCTTGCTTACAAAATTTGAGCATGCCTATAAACCGTGTTACTCCACAGCCACACTTGAATTACACTTGGTACAAAGATTTACACAAATGCAACTTGGTTGTTTTTTTTGTTAGTTTTTGTTTTTATTTCAGTACTGCTTTTGATTTGATCATAAATTACTTCTCTCAAAATTGAAATGCTATGCACTATCACTATCAATATGGACTATTTTTAAATACGCAAACTTGTCTTCTTGCGTGTATTTAAATAATAATAAAAACAAAAACAAACTCAGTTTTGCTTCCAATCTTTGTACTGTATGTTTAAATACACACACTTTTCTGCTTTTGTGTGTGTGTTGTAAGCCGGACGTATGTAGTAGAGGATATGTATATAAAACCAGCTCCCTATCGTCAGGTGTGGCTTATGTGTGTGTTAAATACAGAGCACAGGAACCTAGGACTGCACCTTTAAATACGGTCCACCTTTTGGTCGTGAAAATATGGTGCCGTATTTTCCGCACTATAAGGCGCACCTAAAAACCTTAAATTTTCTTTAAAGTCCTCAATGCGCCTTTTAACCCGGGCGTCTTATGTATGGATTATTATTGAGCTACAACAGGTGTCGCAACTGTGGTAATCAGCCTCCGACTCCATTTCCCCCGTAGAAGAAGTAGTGCACGGTGCATGCTGGGATATATGAAAGGGCGTCTCATTTCCATTTGTGTGTTTGTGTAAAGACCGGAAATGGCTCCTACCAAGAGACACTGTTACACCGCAGGCGATCGGTCACGCAGTAGAACGTGGGAATAGAGCCGCAGCGAGAGAGTTTAACATCAATGAATCAATGGTGAGGAAGTGGAGGAAGCAAGAGGATGCGCTGCACCAAGTAAACAAGACTAAACAGAGTTTCTGCGGGAACAAAGCAAGATGGCCACAGTTAGAGGACAAAGTTGAACAGCCTTTACTGTAGCGCCTTATAATGCGGTGCGCCTTATATGTGGAAAAAGTTTTAAAAAACGTCATTTATTGAAGGTGCGCCTTATAATGCAGTGCGCCTTATAGGGCGGAAAATACAGTATATGGAAAAAGCTGTTGTGAATGGCAAGTAGTGACAGATTAGAAAATGAAAGATTAAAGAGTCTAATGGGGGATGGTAGAAATGATTTTCTGTACTGTTCCTTTGAGCAACAGGGTTGTAGGAGTCGGTAGCTGAAGCTGCTCTCACTAGTTAGATTTATTCTTTCAGTCCGTCATTTGACAGAAAACCTATACAAGTCAATAAAAAAAAAAAACAAACAGAGACTTAAAGGGGTTCAGGCAGAAATAATAAAAAAAAAAACGTGTTTTAAGCTTAACTCCACTTTACAACGCTATTAAAGACAAAAAACAAAACTTTGGCTGGACTTCAATAATAATAAAGACAAAAAAAAAGTATATCCTGAACATATTAATAACAGTCACACATAAACATTTACACATACATATACAATAAAAATAAGAATAAAGTTTTCTGGACCTGATCTTTTCCAACCAAGTTTCCCGTGTTTTTTTTTTTTCTTGCTGATTAAGTTGATATTTCTAATGTTTTATAATAATTTATTATTTTGCTTTTATACTTTATTTTGAATGTTTTTAAGGGGGTAGAGTGCTCTTCAGATGGTCAGGCAAAGGGTGAGCCACACGTCCAGTTTTTTTCATCAGTTTGTTTAGTCTAGTGGCATCCTTTGTTTTTATACCAGCTCCCCAAGTAACCACAGTGAAGAACAGGACACTCTCCATGATGGAATGGTAAGACTTTGAGCGCGTCTTGTTGCAGACGTTAAAGAACCTGAGCTTTCTCAGGTTGTACTGTCTGCTCAGGCCCGTTTTGTAGCTCATCTCCATGTTGAGATGAAGGCTCATGTTGAAGCACTCCAGACAGCTGGACGGAAAAGTTCTTCAGCACCTGTGGACAGATGACTGTCCATAGAAAAATCATGTCCGCAAAAAAAAAATCCTTTAAAGGATTTTTCGTCAAACTGCCATGACCTGATGGAATGTAAAACATGCACTTCTTTCTTTTCTATTTCTTGTAACACAGATAAGACAAAGCAACTCAGGTACTGTATATTTCTTACCAGCTTCCAAATTTTGTGAGACGGTGACATGAGAGATATAATTTTATAACTAAAGACACGGAGACGCCTGCAAATCTCTGGATAAAACAGACCCTTTCATCCAATTTCAAATGATGAACCACTCCCCGTTTAGAAGCAAAAACAAATACCATATTATTAATATTTTCTCATGCCTCATGCAAACGAAAGGGTTTTCCTCTCATATAAACACTCACCTCCATGTGAGATGACTCTCATGTAGGGCTCGATGATCTTCATGTTGATGCGGTGCTCCTGCTCCCCGATGACCACGGTCCTCCACAGCTTGCCATCTTGGCGTTCCTCCTCTGTGCCGTATGTCAGGATTGTATTGTAGGAGTCACTTGTCTCACCCCTGTTGGTCACACTGGGATCTGAAATGGAATAAGTCTAAATGCAAATATCGCTTAACTGTACTTTGTAATAATAATATTAATTCAAATCTTTGTTAGTCCCACAATAGGGAAATTGCAGTGCTGCATTGCACCGCAGCAGGCATCCACGACAGCGCCAATGGTGAGAGAATATGGGCTTAGGTGTCTGCTCCAGGGACACTGAAGCAGCTCAATGGGATTTGATATAGCACACACTGTATTCAACAAATCAGAGTCTGGATGCAAAACAACTTTCTCCAGCTAAACTCAGACAAAACTGAAATCATTGTCTTTGGCCCACAGAAACAAAGAGAAAGTGTTATCAGTTACCTTCAATGTCTCTCTCTCTAGAACCGACAAATCAAGTTAGAAATCTGGGAGTAATAATAGACTCAGACTTTAACTTCAACAGTCACATCAAATCAATTACATCAGCAGCCTTTTACCACCTGAAAAACAGCCAAAATCAGAGGTTTGGTTTCTAAAACAGACTTAGAGGTTCTTATCCATGCATTTGTTTTCAGTAGGTTAGATTATTGCAACGGTCTACTCACTGGTCTGATCAAAAAGGCCTTAAAACAGCTGCAATTTATTCAAAATGCTGCTGCTCGAGTCCTAACAAGAACTAGAAAATATGATCACATTAGTCCTGTGCTCAAGTCTCTGCACTGGCTTCCTATGGCTCAGAGAATAGACTTTAAAGCTGCTCTGCTTGTGTTTAAATCTCTCCATGGTCTAGCACCAAAGTACATCTGTGATATGTTAGTACCTTATGAACCATCCAGAACTCTGAGGACCTGCGGGACAGGCCTCCTGCTGGTGTCTAGAGTCAGGACTAAACATGGAGAAGCTGCATTTCAATTTTATGCTGCAAAAGTCTGGAACAAACTTTCTGAGGCCGTGAGACAGGCCTCTACTGTGACAATGTTTAAATCTAGGCTGAAAACACTTCTGTTTAACTGTGCATTTGATTAATTACTCTTTTTATCTGTTTTAATGATTTTACTTATTTCATTTTTAAACTTTTTAAATCTATGTTTTGTGATTTTAATGCATTCTTTTTTCCATCTTGTGAAGCACTTTGAATTACATTTTGTATGAATTGTGCTATACAAATAAACTTGCCTTGCCTTGAACCGGCTTCTCTCATTTCAAAGACAAACACTCTACCACTGAACTAACGCCGCCCAAAAAGTGTCCCGCTATGTTGCAGTGGTGAGTCACAATGTAGAATACCGAAACTCTGGGACTCTTCCCCGGTTTTGAAAAATAGATTTTGGCATTTTGCTGCAAAGCACTGTGGATGTTTCAATTATAAGTTACAATTAGCTCGGTCACTAACCAGCAAATCTCCCCATAATATGTTCTTCCATCCGAACAATTTCCTTGATTTTCAGTTCATCGCATTCGTAAAAAAAAAAAAAAAAAAACTCACTATTTCACATCCAATTTAGAGTTACAAAGAGTTTAAATTTGGAGTTTGTCTCTTTTAATCGGGGCAGCACGGTGGCGCAGTGGATAGCACGGTGACCTCACAGCAAGAAGGCCATGGGTTCGAGTCCCAGTGGGGACGAGGCTTGGAACACTGTCCTTTCTGTGTGGAGTCTGCATGGGTTTCCTCCGGGTACTCTAGTTTTCTCCCACCCTTCAAAGACATGCATGCGAGGTTGATTGGCGTGTGCCAAAATTGCCCCTAGGAATGAGTCTGTGTGTGTGTGGATAGTTGTATGTGTGTGGCGCGACAGACAGGCGACTTGTTAGGGGTGTACCCTGCCCTTCGCCTTAAATCAGCCGGGATGGGCTCCGGCACCCCTGTAACCCCATGAGGGATAGACAGATAAGAAGATGACCAACTCTTTTAATCAAAATTGCACACAAGAGTAGTGATGCCACTTACAAAGTAGACTAGTCAGTCAGTCATCTTCTTATCCGTCTATCCCTTTTAGGGTTGCCGGGGGTGCTGGAGCCCATCCTGGCCAATTTAAGGCGAAGGGCAGAGTACACCCCGAACAGGTCGCCAGTCTGTCGCGGGGCCACACACATACAACCATCCACACACACACTCATTCCTAGGGGCAATTTGGCATCGGCCAATCAACCTAGCATGCATGTCTTTGGAGGGTGGGAGGAAACAGGAGTACCCGGAGGAAACCCACGCAAACACGGGGAGAACATGCAAACTCCACACAGAAAGGACAGTGTTCCAAGCCTCGTCCCCACCCAGGACTCGAATCCACGACCTTCTTGCTGTGAGGCTACTGTGCTACCCACTGCACCACCATGCTGCCCAAAGTAGACTATTCAGCTTCAATTTTTTGATGACAAACCGATAACCAAAACCAAAAAATCTCCACATAACAGAGCTGGAACCCTGTTTCAGGATAAATTCTTCACTGCATGATGTTCATCGTCTGCCATTGTTGTCAAAATTCCATAGTTGTTGGTCTGTGTTCTCTTAAAAATTTTAACATTAGCAATTTTTTAAACACATTTTGTGACAACCAAGGGAATGCTTTCATTTTTGTGACCTCACTGCTTTTGCCAAGATTCATGTGGGGCTTTGCCTAATCAGTTTCATATTATCAGGCTCCTCTGATGGCTGCTCTAGGTGCTGCTCCTGACTCCTACCTGCTCCACATCTGGTCCTGGCCACCAGTTGTTTTCTTTTAGTTTAGTTTGAATTATCTATGACCAGGACCACATGTAGCCGGGTATTTTTGAAAACGTATATCATCCAACTCTTGCATACACACGTAACAGTTTTCAATATAACCGCATCCACACAAACCCGTATAAATACGCTTCCAAGCCCTGTTTTAAGCATGCTAAACCAATAGTCGGCAGCATTTATCTGAACGTAAGCTCTGAGCTAGGAAGGCTTATGTGATGGACAAAAGCTGACTGCAACGGAATTCTCCTCCTTTGCTCCTCAACAAGAAGGAAGAGCAGTTGGGTGTTGTAAAAAATAGCAAGAAATGAGCGTAAGAGAGTGTTGTTTTTTTTTAGACGATCCATGCTGCCCACTGTGTGATATTAAAAACGTTGGTTTTGCATGTCCACACGCAAATGTGTCCACAATTTGGACAGAGTTTTAAAAAATGACAGTTAAAAAATGACGCTGTTCGTCCACTCCTGACGAACGGCGGAGCTCCATCTCCAAGAGGCTCAGACAGCTCGGCACGAGAACATCTCGTTACCGGAGGTCTTTCTTCCCGTACGAGTGAATAAACCTACAGGTTTGCGTGGCTGACGGGCTAAAACAGATAAAAATGTATAAGTTTTATCAGATACCCGGCTATGTGTGGACAGTTCCCATACCGCACATCTACACACCACAATACTACACAGACGTCTGAATTACACATTCACATTTTTTTTGGGGGGGAATAAAACTCCTCAAATGTTTCCTTCTGTGTGTTCCCCCGCTATTCCTTGCCACTCAGTGAGCCAGAGAGGTAACAAGTGGGGGCTCGTCCCAAGGCAAAAACCTGTTTTGGGGTAAGCTAATCATTCATTGAAACAAGTTCTTTGTCTGAATTTAAATTGTTAGATGTACATTTTTTAATTGGGGTACAAACGGCAACATTCAATTGTTTTGGGGATATCACACATTTTTTAGTTTAATTGTTGCTTGTTTTGTTCGGTGTACAAAAAGATTGGTGCAGGTTTTGTGGCAAACCTCAGTTTTTGTTTAATTTTTGGAAGCCTGTGATTTTTGTTTTTGAGTATTTGGGTCTTTTTCTTGTAGGCCTAACGAGTGTTTTCCTATATGGGTTTTACAAATTTCTTGTTTTGCTTTTGGCAATAAGTTTGGAAGTAACAGCATGTTGCAACTTCCCCCTACCCTCTCTCTTCATCGGCTTTGGGAGTGCACCACGACTGCAGTATTCTACTGGGCCAGCGGGATATAACGCACAAAAATCCACCGCTATGCTTCCAGAGAACTATCATTAAGGTTAACTAGTTTTTTTGGGTAGGTAGTTAGTGGAACTGCCTGAACTCTGTACCTTATTTTTTAGTGTTTTTTTATGTTTTTTCTATTTTGACATGGCTTCAGTGGAAAGTTTTAAAGTCTCCGTCAGACGAACTGTTAAATGTTTGTACTATGGGTTATTTGTTGCAGCCAGTTAAACATTATGGAGTTGATATTGGAGATCAATTCAATTTTATTTGTATAGCCCAAATTCACATTTTTTTTCCTCAACAGGCATCACATTGCAGATTCAAAGAAAACAAAAACAAGAACAAAAGAAGAATGTATAAACACAAATATACAGTTAAAAGCTGTGATCTAAGGTTGAAAGATGAATTTAAGTTGTGTTTGAGGTCTCTTTTGGTTAATAGTGGGGTATTGTGGGCTGCAGACCCCGGACCCGCTGGAGAGAGTATGTCTCACAACTGTCTCACAACTTCTGGGTGAGCTGGAGGATGCAGCTGGGGAGAAAGAGGCCTGGGCTACCCGTTTGAGGCTGCTGTCCCCGCGACCCGACCCCGGAACAAGCAGAAGATGACGGACGGAACATTAACAATGTTCACATTAGTCCCTAGTCTGCCGCCTGGCAATATATTTTTATATTTGCATGCATTTAATGTAGTGATCACTGACTCTAAAAGGAGAGTTTTTGGAGGGTGGCCAGACCGAGGAGACCTCCGTGCTTCATCTGTCATCCTCGCTCCATCAGAATGAAATCCATCTACTCATCCCCGTCCTGGGCATTGCCGGGCTGAGGAGTCCCCCGTGTTTCCATCAGGATGAAGAACATCTATTGACTTCTTTAGATATTTAGCTGTAGAGTAGAATAAGCTAATATTTAAACAATAATCTTAGACACGTTGGATGCTCGTCCCAGGGAGGGGTCTCTTTTACGTGTGGATCCCCACAAGGAGTTTTCCCTCACCGTGAAGGAGAGTCTAAGGGCAGGAATGTGCTAACATTGTTTAGCTAGCATTTATTCCTCTTTTTCATGTGAAGCCCATTGAGACAGAGATTCTGTGATTTTGCACTATACATATAAAATTGAATTTAATTGAAACTTGAAATTTGAATTGCTGAAGTATCCCAGAGAGAAACCACTCATGCATTTGAAGAACATGCATATTCCACAAAGAAAGGCTAGTGTTGTTAACTCCAACTGGACAGGGCTCAAAGTAGCAAGCTTCTAGCAATATTCTGCATTGAAACAATCCTTCATAAATAAATAAAAAATGGGAAGGAATGAGACTCGAAGTGACCATCGATAGCAGACTGAACTGGAGGAGCAACAGTACTGCTGTGTACAAGAAGACCTGCAGCCGACTTTACTTTCTAAAGAAGCTGAGGTACTTCAATGTGTGCAGCAAGATCCTGGAGACCTTCTATCAGTCTGTGGTGGCCAGCTCCTTGTTCTTCTCTGTCATCTGCTGGGGGAGCAGCATCGCAGCCAGTGACGCCAACAGACTGAATAAACTAATCAGACTGGCTGGCTCTGTCATTGGCAGCAAACAGGACTCACTTGAGGCAGTGGTAGAGAGGAGGTCACTGAACAAACTTTTGTCCATCATGGACAATCATGACCATCCTCTCTACCCACTCCTGGACGAACAGCGGAGCTCCTTCTCCAAGAGGCTCAGACAGCTCCGCACGAGAACATCTCGTTACCGGAGGTCTTTCTTCCCGTACGTGATCGGGCTCTACAACGACTCACTTAGCAGATAGGAAGTTTTTGCTGTGACACAAAAATGTCCCATGTGTGGGATTATTAAAGTATATTCTGATTTTTTTTCAACCAAAAGGTCAGTTTTGGCTTGTGTTATGGCTAGGATTCATTCAACCAACGCACCTTCCCATTCCATTTCATGATCCGTATAGTCCAAATAATCTCCCTCATCTGGAGTGTCAAGATCATCAACATTAATGTCGAGGTCATCTGGTGTCTCCCCCAGATCATCCTCACTCTGGTCTAGAGAAAGGCTGATTCGAGGGGCGGAGAGTTTTTTCCGCTGAGTGGATCCTCCTTGCAGGGGCAGAGAGGTAGGGGGGACTAAAAAAAGAGAAAAAAACATTCAATAACGAGCTGATATTTATTCGTAACCTTGATGCTCCTTCTGCTCCAACTCACCTGGCCTGCCTTCTGCACCTTCAGAGCTCATTTTGCTCTCTGATGCCGGGTCAGTCCACAGGTGGACCTGTAAAAGAATCAACTCATTATCTCCCACATCCGACCCCGCAACTTTTCATTCTTTCGTCTTCTGAAACTGCTTCTCCCTGTTGACGTTGTGGAGGGTGCCGGAGTTTATCTTCTTCTTTGAGAAACAGTCAGACATCTGTGACTCAAGTTTGTTCTAAAAGCACAATATTATCCATTTACAAGTCTCTACTTATGACTAGATTTACTGTAGGTTTTTGTCCTTTAGCATTTTAATGTTAATCATTTTCCCATTGTCAAAAAAACTTTTTCTTCACAATGTTTAATCTTATAACATCACTTTAGATTATTGTTATTTTTACAATAAAAGAAATGGATCATCTAAAGTATAAATTCCCGCAACCGAATTAAGGCCAAGGGCTCGTACAGAAGTGTAAATAAATAGCACAACCTAGTATGTTTGCATTCAAAATGCATTTTCCAGTCTATCTGCAGCAGGCTGGCTAAGTGTCCAGGATGTACGCCACCTCTCACCCGTTAATTTCTATTTTAAAACAGAGAAACAGAAAAAAGGGTGAGGAGGTCTGCCATCTGGTTGGAGCTTGGTGTAGATTCATTCTTGTATACAGTATAGAGAGGAGCAAGATGGGGCAGAAGGGCCAACTGGTTTAGGACTACGCCCTGATGCTTTGGTGGTAAAGTGTTCTTTGCACACCCCACTGGGGGTCACCTTTAGGAGCGCCTATGTCTTACTGCTGGTTTAGATCACCTTGCAATGGGATCTAAACCGTTCGCACCTCGGCTGGCGCCTAGCAGCTGACTCAGAACTGCTGCGGACCAGGGGAATCCGACTGTTTAATTAAAACAAAGCATCGCGAAGGCCCACGGCGGGTGTTCCTCCTGAAAAAAATTGGAAGATGTCGCCAGGGTGAGGGAAGTCTGGGCTTCCCTCTTTCAGAAGCTGACTCTGAAACCTAAACTGCCTTCTTTTGAAGAACGTGGTATTGTACATAGAGATGAGGCGAGTTAATAATTACCTACAGAAATATCAACCTGCAAACATCTCGTTGCATTCTCAGAATATTTCAGATGCTTTAATTTGACTAACAGTGATGTTTGTGTCTTATTAAACAACTAAAAACTTTCAAACAAGAGTTGAAATAATGTTGAGGTTGTTGTGGTTAAGTTGAAACACAAGCTCCAACCTGAGGAGACAGAGCCCGCTGAAACGAGCTACCCGGCACATTCAAGACTGCACTAAACTCTTCACATTCAAGAAACTCCTTAAAACTCATCTTTTTAAAACTTCTTTTCTTCTTCTTCTTCTTTCAGCATTTCCCTTCAGGGGGCGCCACAGCAAGTCAGTTTCTTCCATCTAACCCTATCTGCTGCATCTTCTTCGGTCACACCAACTATCTTCATGTCTTCCTTCACTGTATCCATGAACCTCCTCTTTGGTCTTCCTCTAGTCCTTTTTCCTGGTGGTTCCAAATCCAGCATCTTTCTTCCAATGTACTCACTCTCTCCTCTGTGCATGTCCAAACCATCTCAGTCTGACCTCTCTGACTTTAAAACCTCTAACATGTGCTGTTCCTCTGATCCTGTCCATCCTGGTCACTCCCAGAGAGATCTTCAGCATCTTCATCTCTGATACAAACATCTCTGTTTCCTGTCTTTTCCTCAGTGCCACTGTCTCTAGACCAATCAGCATGGCCGCTCTCACCACAGTTTTGTACACTTTCCCTTTCATTCTATCTGAAACTTTCTGTCACGCATCACACCTGATACTTTTCTCCACCCATTCCAGCCTGTCTGCACACGCTTCTTCACCTCTTTTCCACACTCTCCATTGCTCTGGACTCCATTGCTCTAAGTACTTAAAATCTTCCATCTTCTTTATCTCTTCTCCCTGTAACCTCACTTTTTAATTTCTCATTCACACACATGTACTCTGTCTATTTAAAACTTTTTTAAAACTCTGTCTTTTTAAAACTTGTTTAATGTTTAAATCTTTTAATTGTCATACAGTATATTTTGTGATATTTCTTTCCAGAGTTTTATATTTTTTTATGTTTTGTTGTTTACTATGTAAACATCTTTGAGTGCCTATAAAAGCGCTATATAAACAAAAAAAATATCATTATTAAATATGACAGTCTAATGAGATTTATTCCAATTAGCATCAACATGCTCTCCCAGTCCAGATCCAGTTTAACAAAACCTTGACAACCCCAAGACCACCCACCACAATGTCATTTATAGACTTTTTTTATCAGATCAAGACTAATTGAGTTCCATAATGAAAGGAGAGCCACAGGGGAGAGAGAAATGTAAAGATGAAAGAAAATACACGCAAGGCAGAAAAATTTTTAAGATGAGAGAATTTAACAAAAAAGAGGTTAAAATGTCATCTTTTACTGTAAATAATCCTTCTTTTCAAAGTGGATGATGAGTAGGGTGGTGAGTTGTGGGGGGCTGGGCTTGTTACATCATAACAACCCCCTCCCCCGTCCTGCTGCCTGGTGCTGATTCAAATCAAATGACTGCACGCTTGCCTGAGTGCAGATTGGGCAGGGATGCAAATTCACAGCAGATCACATGACCATTTCAACCGCATGAAAAAGACACATCCTTGTTCTTACTTACCGGATATTCTGTGTTTTGGTAAGAATGTGATTATATTAGAAAATCAGAAAGAATACCAGATGTTCTTTTTACTGTACTGTGGTCAGTGCTAACACGTGCACTCACATAAAAAAAGCTGTTACATGTTACTATACACTCTATTACAAAGTGATACTAAAGACAAAACAGAATCTTTTTACTCTACATCTTTTACTGAAGATGCTGAGCTGCTTAGAATCTACTTCCACAGCACAGGACCCTGGTGCTGATGCCAGCAGCCCCTCCCTCTCTCTTGCTTCCTGTCAGCCTGCTGGGAAAGGTAAAAACACAACAAATATCCCTTTCTCTTCTTTTTGTCTTTCCTCAACAAACATTTTACTCACCACTGATGGGGCTCAGAAAACCTTGTCCTTCTGCGACTCAGAGCATGGATACACCACCCGTTTCCTGCTTCCAGCCTCTCGATGGAGATGCTCAGCTTAGAAACAGCTCACAGCTTCCACCATTTTCTGGTCATGTGATCTAGGCTATTACCATATAAGGGCAAACACCTGCTATGACAGCTCTCTACGCAGAGGTTTTCTAAAGCAGTGCTAAAGAAGAGTGAAAAGAATGAACACGTGCACCCACACACACAATTATACACACACACACGTGTATTGCTGTGTACATACCTTTTGAGCAAATCAATTTAAATAAAATGAGATAACATGAGCACAGATATGCACAACTTCTGTTCACCGTGCATTGACAGCCAGTGAGAAGTGAGTTTCAGCAAAGTCTTAAAACTTATCAGAGACTCAACTGTTCTATTTTTTTTTTTTTTTAACTTGTCCTGTCCGATGTTGTGAAAAGCAGAATGATGATCTGTATGTTAAGAACTGCTGGACAGTTTTGTTCTACCAGGGTCAGAACCATGTGCCGACCCTGGCAAGCTTTATTTGTTTATTTGAAATGCTTTACATCCAAATAATCAGTGCTTTTTGTGCTTCATTTTGCTGGACCGTCATGACAGGGGATACTGACAAGAGAGGGGGGAGTTTGGGGGGAGTGAAAAAGAAGAGGAATAGGGTACAGAAGAAGAGAGGGAGACAAAGTGAAGAGATACTCTGTAGTTACAATAATCACCATCATGACCAACCTGCTGGATTATCCAAGGAAAAAAGAGAGAGAGAAAAAGAAAGTACAAACAACAGTCTAAGTCAGTGATAAAACTGACACACACAACAAAACCTTCTAGAACAAATTATGTAGAACACACACACACATGTTACTAGAGCTATCGGAAATCAAAATTCAGAAAGACTTTTATTGCCATGGTCAGTGAACAAGATTTAGAGACGAGAAACTTGCTGAGGTACTCATTCAATTCAATTTTATTTATATAGCGCAGAATCACCGAATTTCTGTCTCATTAGGCTTCACATTGTAGATTCCGAAAAAAGATAAACAAGAATAAAGAGGAATGTATAAACACAAATACACACTGCCCTTAGACTCTCCTTCACGGTGAGAAAAAACTCCTAAAAAAATGATAAACCTCATGGAGATCCACACAAAAGAGAGATCCTTCCCCCGGGATGAGCCTCCAATGTGTCTAAGATTATTGTTATAATAATTGCTAAATATCTAAAAAAGTCAATAGATGTTCTTCATCCTGATGGAAACACAGGGGACTCCTCAGCCTGGAGATGCCCAGGACGGGGATGATGGGGAGGGGGGGGGGTTAATGCACATTAGATGTACTAATGTGCAATTAATAAACATAGTAAAAATATAAAAATAGGAGATGTAGCCATGTTTAAAAAAACAAAAACAAAAATGAACAAAACTAATTTTCATAAAACTAAGAGTGTTCAGAATAAAAATGTAAACTGTAGTGCAACGGCATAGAAAAAAATAAATAAGGACAGTAAAGTGACAGGAGCAAAGTGACCAAGTGATGAGCGAATCCAGGTCATCAGTCATTCATCTTCTTATCCGTCTATCCCTTACGGGGTTGCCGGGGGTGCCGGAGCTCATCCCGACTAATTTAAGGCGAAGGGCAGAGTACACCCCGACAGTGGTGGAACGTAACGGAGTAAATGTACTTCGTTACTGTACTTAAGTAAAAAAATTGTGTATCTGTACTTTACTTAAGTAAAATTTAAGACCGATACTTTTACTTTTACTTCACTACATTTTTTGAGCAAATATCTGTACTTTTACTTCGCTATTTTTTAAAAGTGTGTTTTACATTTTTCGTTACATTTTCGTTCAGGAATTTGTAAAATACACAGTTTTTTTAGCGCATCTTGAAGCCACATCGCCAAAATCAAAAGAAGCAGTTGATCGGGAGAAGAAGTCATGAATCGAGAAACATTTTCCGCATTCATTCAGCGCCAAAAACCTAACATCAAATATAGTACAAATTAAAAAGAGTCAGAAGATCGTTGTTTGTTATGTTTACTTCTAAATAAAAGTTGAGCCAACGTTACACAGAGCAGGGGCGGATCTAGAATTTTCCAAAGTGGGGTGGGGCTTTGACAAAGCCAATATATAGTGACTGGGGGCCTCCCCCCCAAAACATTTTAAAAAAGAAGTGTCATTTTTCTCCATTTGTGCGGCCCATTCACTGGCCCTTCTAGGGGATAGCTTGACTTGTCCCCTTTCCTTTTATTTTATTTATTTATTTATTTTTGTGGACCAAAAGAGGCGGGAGAGGGGGGGGGGGTCACACCCCTGCAGAGTATTTACCCTGGTTAGCATGGTGACACCCTATAGCACAAAAAATAACATTTGAATTATGATTGAATACTTTTACTTTTTACTTAAAAAGTACAATTTACACCAAATACTTTTGTACTTTTACTTAAGTAGATTTTTTTATTGATACTTTTACTTTTACTTAAGTAATTTTTTTGCCTAATTATCTGTACTTTTACTTAAGTACAAAAAGCGAGTACTTCATCCACCACTGCACCCCGAACAGGTCGCCAGTCTGTTGTGGGGCCACACACATACAACCATCCACACACACACACTCATTCCCAGGGGCAATTTGGCACCGGCCAATCAACCTACCATATATGTCTTTGGAGGGTGGGAGGAAACCGGAGTACCCGGAGGAAACCCATGCAAACACGGGGAGAACATGCAAACTCCACATAGAAAGGACAGTTTTCCAAGCCTCGTCCCCACCCGGGACTCGAACCCACAACCTGGCCCCACAGTGCTGTGAGGCCACTGTGGATACAGGTTATAATAAAAATAATATATTGATTGGGAGCAAGGAATATAGCGGACAGTCAACAGTGTTATACAGTGTGCAAGTGTGAGTGAAAGTGCATGCGTTTGACTGAACTGTTCTAATCCCCAGAGGAAGACTGTTTAAGATAAAAAAATAATTTGATGTCAAACTCTCTAAAAAATATGTTTAACATTAGGTAAAGTCTATATGAACTTATAAGAAATTGAATTGAATTGAATATATTTTATTTATCCCTGAAAGAAAATTTGAGTGCTGCAGTGTTGCATTTATACTATTTCATAAAATGTTGTGAATGGCAAGTAATTACAAGTTTGAAATTGAAAGGTTAAATAGTTTGATGGAGGATGGTAAATGATGTGTTCATTAAAAATAAATTGAGAACAAATGTTAAAAAATTCTGTATTTCTATTAAAGGTGTGGATCTTTGGAAAGATTGTGATGATGAACTTAAATTATGTTCCAATCTTTTCTGTTTAAAGAAGAAATTTAAGTTATTATTACTTAAAAAAAACATGTCTTTATGGTTAAATTCAAGCTTATATGTAATAAATTAAAAAAAAAAACAGTTGTATTACTTTTTCGTTTGATGTACTACTTTTCATTTAAGGTATTATGATTAATTTCTGAATTTACACTTACATATTTTTGCTTTCATGGTGATTTGAAAAAATGGTCGGCTTAGCAAGCATTTGCTTCAGCCAATACCTTTTCGGTCCCTTGGTAAAATACAATTTCAGAAAAAAATGTAACTTTCTTTAATGTGAATTTACAATGTGACAGAAATAAAAGAAAGAAAAAGAAAAGAAAGCTGGTGTATGTATGCATATAAAGCATCCTCCCGACCAGGAGGGGCGCTGAAAGGAAGAGAGGTAATCTGTAGTTCATGGCTGAGAAGAAAAAAAAAAAACTCTAGAGAACAAAATAATTCATAGCGTGTAATTGAACACATGCACATGACCTCCTCCGCTCAGCCTCGGGCTTTGTAATTGAACAAAATAAATAAATTACAAACAGTTTTAGTTAGTTCAAATCAAACTTTTTCACAAGGTGGATTTTTCTTTGTTTCTTTTTAAAATTGGAAAAACAGCAAAAAACAAAAACGCTAAACAGGAAGTAATTAGCTTTGTGGGAGCTGTAGTTCTGCTATTAGCCTAACAGGCTTTTTTCTTAGCAATGCTTAAAAAGAAAAATATCCGTAAAGTTTTTCAAATAACGTTGTTTTTGGAGTTTCGATTTTAATTTAAAGATGCCTAGCTTCACTTGCTGTGTCCCAGGCTGTTACATGAACTCTCACAGACACAGAAATATACGGTTCTACATATTTCTAAAGAACCCACGCTGAGAGAAGAGTGGGTGAGGAACATCAAAGTGGGCAGTGGGCCTTCCAGCACAGGACACAGAGTCTGCAGAGTACACTTTGAAGGGGGAAGGAAAACCCGCTGCATACGTGTTCCCACTTTGTTCCCTCAAAGGGGAGTCAATGAAGGAAGGACGAAATGGGACGAAATTCCACAAAAACGTTTTCATCCCCGATGTTCTGGGAAATGCTGCAGAGTCTGAAAGCAGTATGAATGGCGGTGAAGAGGAGAAGAACACGATGGTGGGACACACTGCAGGAGTGTTTGAGAGCAGTGTGATTGAAGATCTAGCTGATGAGAACACAAAGGTGGTTCAGTTTGGTCACAATGAAGACCTTAATATCACTAGCTTACCCATCCAAACAGAGTACACCAGAAATGTATTTCTTGGTCAGGCAACCAGGGAGACCTGGCTGAAAGGGTTTGTATGACCCGACAGGGAAGTCCAGGGTGATTACCCTTAATTAGATGGCAGGGTGCACAGGTGAGTGGAATCAGGAATCATCCCCAGCTGATCCTAATCAGATCAATGGGAAACTTCCATGGCTCCCTCTGGCTGCAGAAGAGGGGATCATGACACCCTAACTGTAAAACATGGGGGTTGTAGCATCATGTTGTGGGGTTGTTTTGCTGCTGGCGGGACTGGTGTACTTCACAAAATAGATGGTACCATGAGGAAAAAAACAGAATGTCGAAATATTGAAGCAACATCTTATTGAAGCTTGGGCGCAAATGGATCTTCCAAATGGACAATGACCCGAAGCATACTGCCAAACTGGTTACAAAGTGGCTTAACGATAACAAAGTCAATCTTTTGGAGTGGCCTTAACAGAGCCTGGATCTAAATCCTATTGAGCATTTATGGTCAAAGCTGAAAAGGGGTGTACATGCAAGGCGACCTACAAACTTGGCTCATTTAGACCAGTTCTGTCTGAAGGATGGGCCAACATTCCTACCATCACTTGTGGGAAGCTTGTGGAAGGATATCCAACCTCCAACAGGCCCAAGGACCCGGGCCCACCCTCCGAGACACCCCGTCACCACACAGCCTCGTCTTACCTCTCCTTTCTTTCTGCTGCCCCCTACTTCCTCCCCTAATCCCCTCCGCAACCCTTCCGTGCAGCAAGTGAGACGTGGATCCCCAGGTCGGGCACCAGGCGGTCCGACTGCAGTGACCACTGCAGGACAGCCTAGGCCCCCCCAGGACCCAGGCAAGAGCCCCAGCCCGCAGAAGCAAGCCCCCAGTTCCCCAAGGCCGACCCCCCCAACCCAGCCCCCACCATGACAACCAACCCCAACCAGGGTCCCACCAACGCCGTCTCAGGCCGGCAGCCACTGCCAGTCCCGTACCCCAGCAGGAGCCGGCACAGAAATCCCGATTCCTTCGCTAGTCAAGCGAGCCGCCCCACGCCCCGGCCAATTAGAGCCCTGGGACCAGGTCGACACCAGACCCTCTGGATGCATGGAGACCCCAACCGCCCCCCGCTCCAAGCCCCCGGAACTAGTTTAAATCCGTACCTATTATCACCATGTTCTTACTGAGTGATATGACTAATCAGCTGGGACCAGAGGGTCACTGAGGTTGAGTTATGTTTAGAAGATGTAGACATGATCTCTAAGCTGATGTGGTCTGACAGGAGGTTTTTGTACTGGTTAATGCTAAGAGTGGTTTTGGATTTCCAGTTCAGGAGGATAGTTTTCTTTGCGATATATAAGGCAGTGAGAAGCATTTGTGCCTTGTGAGTTTCAATGTTCATTTCACTCAGGTCGCCTAACAAACAAAGCTTTGGACATGCAGGAACTTTAAGTTTAGTTAATTTTGATAAGTCCTCACAGAATTTATGCCAAAAAGTTTGCACGGGTGCACAGAGCCACAGGGCGTGCATATAGTCATCAACGTTATTACCTGTGCACTGTGTGCAAATCATAGACGTACAAGGCCCATTTTAAATAGCCTACGTCCTGTGTAATGAGTTCTGTGAAGAATCTTGTACTGGATAAGTTGTAAGTTTGGACTGTTGGTCATATTAAAGGCATTCAGACAGATCTGCAGCCAGAATTGATGACTGGAGTTTAGTGATAGATTAGATTCCCATTTTGACATCGGGAGGTGGATTGTGTCGTCTATTCTAGATACTAATTTGTAGACTTTCGAGGTGAGTTTAGGATTGTTTAAATTCATGAGTTGTGTCACTGTGAGTGGAAGTTCAAGGTCCAATTGGTTCAAGCGGTACTTAGAAGTTATTATCGATTTAAGTTGCCTGTATTCTGATCTGGATGAAGTTTTTGATTTCTTCTTCTGTATTTTCGCCTTGCTTTTCTTCTATTGCCATAAACACCAGGTTGGCTCTCATGGATCTTGACTAAAGATCCAGTAGGGACTCTTTGATCTTCTTGTTTTCATCTGACAGCCTGTTCATTCCATCTGTAAGTGATTTAACCGACACCTTCAGGGCTTCGTTTTCTGTGGTCAGAGCTACGATCTGTTTCTGGCTGAAATCCAGAGAGACTCTGAGCTCTTGGAATTCTTTGTGTAAGACCTCCAACAGCGACAAACGACCATCCAAGCCAATTAGCTTATCATCAATGGTATATAGCATGTCCCAAGCGGTGGAGTCAGGTTGGCTGGCCGGAGATGAGGCTCCGGATGATGTTTCCGGGCGGGACCTCTTGCTTGAGGAGGTTCCATTCGCGGAGTTGGTGGATTTCCCCATCACGACTCGGTCGAAGGCTTGGTCAATGTACAAGGATAGGCTTTCCAAATCTTCCTCACTGCTATCCAGCTTTAGCCGGGTTGTAGCGCGGTGAAAAAGAACAGTAGCGCGACTTTTTGTTCCGCGTGGGGGAAAAAAGAACTGTTGCTAGGCTTTTTTCTTAAGATTTCAGCAGCACAACATCTAAATTTACAATTATTCGCCGGGTCTCTACTTTTCTGACTCACAACATGTCTCTCGTAGGAGCGTCCGTATCTGTGTCACTGCGTCACCTTCCCACTTTGTTCCCTCAAAGGGGAGTCAATGAAGGAAGGAGCAGGAGACGAAATTCCACAAAAAGTTTTTCATCCCCGATGTTCTGGGAAATGCTGCAGAGTCTGAAAGCAGTATGAATGGCGGTGAAGAGGAGAAGAACACGATGGTGGGACACACTGCAGGAGTGTTTGAGAGCAGTGTGATTGAAGATCTAGCTGATGAGAACACGAAGGTGGTTCAGTTTGGTCACAATGAAGACCTTACTATCACTAGCTTACCCATCCAAACAGAGTACACCAGAAATGTATTTCTTGGTCAGGCAACCAGGGAGACCTGGCTGAAAGGGTTTGTATGACCCGACAGGGAAGTCCAGGGTGATTACCCTTAATTAGATGGCAGGGTGCACAGGTGAGTGGAATCAGGAATCATCCCCAGCTGATCCTAATCAGATCGATGGGAAACTTCCATGGCTCCCTCTGGCTGCAGAAGAGGGGAACATGACATCCTAACTGTAAAACATGGGGGTTGTAGCATCATGTTGTGGGGTTGTTTTGCTGCTGGCGGGACTGGTGTACTTCACAAAATAGATGGTATCATGAGGAAAAAACAGAATGTCGAAATATTGAAGCAACATCTTATTGAAGCTTGGGCGCAAATGGATCTTCCAAATGGACAATGACCCGAAGCATACTGCCAAACTGGTTACAAAGTGGCTTAACGATAACAAAGTCAATCTTTTGACGTGGCCTTAACAGAGCCTGGATCTAAATCCTATTGAGCATTTATGGTCAAAGCTGAAAAGGGGTGTACATGCAAGGCGACCTACAAACTTGGCTCATTTAGAACAGTTCTGTCTGGAGGATGGGCCAAAATCAGTAATGAGATGTTTGACTTAATTACTGTAGTTTAAAAGCAGTAGTACCAACTACTAATGAAAAGTATGTCAACTTCTGACTTTGATAAAAGTACCAAAGAATTGTCTAAAAAAAATCCTAGTCTTATTATTCTGACATTTAGCAAATACATAGAAAAAAAATGTTAATTGTAATTTACCTAAAACAGGAAAATATTATTATTATTTCGTGTCAGACAGTGAGGAGAAAAAAAACATGTGTTTTTTATATACTGAATGTAAACTTCTGGTTTAAACAGTAATTCAGAAACAAATCGAATTGATCAATTTAATTTTCCAAAAAATACATTTTAAAAACTTTTCTTTTGTTAAAAACAAAGTCCTAAAGCCTTAGGTGAAACCAACCAAGCCATTTAAGACTAAATTCTGACAGGGAATACTAAACAGAGAGGGAGAAGTAATGGAGAGAGAAAGAATAGGTAAATTGTACGGAAGAAGAAGAGAGGGAGACAAAGTAAAGAAATAATGAGTAGTTACATAATTCAGCATCACAACCAACTTGCTGAGTTATCTGGAAAACAAAAGAACAGATCTTAAAGATCATTTTGAATAGAAAAATGGTGCGTGCGTATGTTTGTGTGTGTAATGCGACATCCCAGCCAGCAGGGGCGCTAGAGAGCATTAGCTGTATTCTGTAGTTTTGGGCGGATAGACGGTTGGCCTGAAAAAACAAAATCTAGAGAACAAAACCAATCAATTACAAACGGTTTTAGTTCAAAATCTGACTTTTTTTTCACTCGGTGGATATTCCTTCATTTCTTTTAAAAGTCGGAAAACAGCAAATACCGTTTTTAGAAAAACGCTAACCAAAAAGTAGTTAGCTTTGTGGAGCTAGTACGCATTGTTTTTGTTTGAGATAAACGATGGCTGGCTTCAATTCCTTCAAGTTCATCAGCACCAGTGCTGTGGGTAACAATGAAGATGTACCAGAGAGCAGTCTGGTTGAAGATCCAGGAGATGAGACCACCAAGGTGTTTCAGATTGGTCAGGATGAAGATGGCCTTGATATCGCTAGCTCACCCATCCTAACGGAGTACACCAGCTACACTCTCCCCATCATTCATCCAGAGGAGCTGACAGCTGAGGGATCCTCTGTGGACAATATCCCAGCCAACAATGTGAGTGTAACCATCAGTCCTCCGGATCACACCTACTCTCTCACCCCAGGAACCACATCTCCTGAGCTGCGCCGCAAACTGGACGAACAGAGTAAAATCATCGCTCTGAATTTGGTCGAGATGAAGATCCTGAATGCCACTATTGATCAGCTGAGATGGTCCGAGGCCAGGCTCCAAAAGGAGATCAGGGAAAGAGATCAACTCCTGCAAAAGCTAAGTCTCCACAACGAAGTCTGATTGGATGAACGGAAACTGAACAATGTAACATGTTGTTTTTGTTTTTTTTTACAATGTTCTGCGGGAAGCAAAAAAAAAAAAAGAAGAAAAACTATAAATGATTTGAAACAACATTGACTTTCGTTTTTCAATTGTATTAGTGCAAACAAACACTACTTTGTGGAAATTTAGTATTATTAATATTTGTTTTTTTATAATCTGAGTTATATTCAGTGGAGGAAATATTTAAAATTTAAAAGAATTTAAAGTCACTGGAAACCTATAATAATTATTCTTTCCTGGAAAAAAAGAAGAAGCAACAAAATCCAGTGTTTGTGAAAAAGTAGCCTTTTGTGCTTTTTCTGTTGTTGTTGTTTTATAGTTATATATATTTTATATTTAGACGAATTAGGAGTAGTGCAAAAGACGTTTGACTAAGGTCTTTTTTCTTTATTTTTTTTGTTTGTGTTTTTATGTTTTATGCCTATTCATTTAAGCACTAATCTATTGTGAGATGAAATAAAAATATAGTTATAAAATTGTCAACACTGTTGATTTTTTTTTTAAAAAAGTCACACTGTTTAGATTTTATTATTTAGTTTAACAATATAAAAGTATAAAAAAAATGGACTGGACTTTTTACAATCGGTTTTAAACTTACTTGAATA
Source organism: Neostethus bicornis (assembly GCA_902685375.1). Taxonomy (NCBI): domain Eukaryota; kingdom Metazoa; phylum Chordata; class Actinopteri; order Atheriniformes; family Phallostethidae; genus Neostethus; species Neostethus bicornis. The sequence continues at coordinate 6,112,330 of CACRXE010000001.1, read as the reverse complement.
AAGAGTAAATCAATTCAAGATTCATTTCTGGGTTGTTTTCAGAGTTAAAATTAACTTCTTCTTTATCAGAAACACAGAAGTAGATCATTAACAAAGCGTACATTAAAAAAAATAACAATCAATGAAAAAATTTAAATAAAAACCCTAATAAGGTTATTTTCAACAGCAAATACAGCAGAATATTTACATTTCAGAATGGAAGAAACTTAAAAAAAACTGAAAAACTTTTCCTCCCTGTTAAACCTGAGTTTTTAATTAGCCCACAGAAGGAAGCGTAAAACCTTTCTGAATGTCATATCTTAACCTTAAACATACTTCTCTTTCAACATATTAAAATCAGAATATATTTTAATCATCCCACACTTGGGAAACTTGTGTGTCACAGCAAGAACTTTATCAGAATCAGTATCAGAATCAGAATGCTTTTATTGCCATGTCAATGAAGAATATCAGAGACTAGGAACTTGCTTTGATACAGCTGTGCAATAATATAAGATAAAAATAATAAAAAATAAAATAAATAAAAATAATTTTAACAAAACAGAGTGCTCAGAAAGAAAAAGAAAAGTAGTGCAATGTCATAGAAAATAATAAAAAATAATAAATATAGTAAAGTGACAAGAGGGAGGTGACTAAGAGATGTGGGGTTAAGGTTATAAAGTATTAATTAGACTAACGGCAGAAGGAAAGAAGCTGTTTTTGTGGCGGGACGTTCTGGTCCGAATGGACCGCAGCCTCCTGCCCGAGGGGAGTCGCTCAAAAAGTCCATGTCCTCTGCTTGGCCTTTTTGATCAGGGAGCTGATGGACGGCTCCCACTTTATGCTGAGTGAGTCTAAGTAGAGCCCGATCACGTACGGGAAGAAAGACCTCCGGTATCGAGATGTTCTTGAGCGCAGCTGTCTTAGCCTCTCCTTCGTTCTTTATCAGAACATGGAAATGACACTGAATGGACCTGGAAAGCAGGTTACACTGAATGAGAAGGGGATGCCAATCACCCGAATCTCTGGCAAACCACTCCGGCAGCGTCATGGGTATCTTACCAGGAGCAGTGGATGGAGTTGATAGTCAGTAGGGTGTCACAAGAGCAGGCGTTGGTACAACACTGATCGCAGCCCGGCCGGGAGCATTGATGACACCACCAATGCTGAAGCAACACTGAATGTTTATTGACAGCCTTCTGCGCTACGAGCGGAGCAGAAAGCTGTGAGATGTATCAAGGTAAAACAGCGCAGGGTTAGAGTTGGCAATGTGTCTGAGTGTCTTGACTCTTTTAGCGAAAGAAAAGACTGAAAAATGATATGGAAAAATGTCACCCTTTAATCATTTTATTGTTTTGCCTATGAAGAATGACAGACTGCTGACTTGGGTTTCATTTAACTTTATTCAGTTTAGAATAGACTGTAGCATAAAAAATGTGGTAAAAGTGATATGCTGTCAATACTTTCTGGAGGCACGGGAACTGGTCAATTTGTCAATGTATACAGTGTCCTGCTACTCATACAAACCTTACATTATTTTCCAGATCATGAGCAAAATCTTTTCATTCAGTCCAAATGACTAAAATGTCCTGACTTTCTGAAACACTTTACTGTAATTACATTTTTTTAAAGTGTCAATAAGTTATTACCTCGTAACTTTCCATTAAGTCTTTTTGAATAAGATGCCACAAGCTTAGCACATTTTTCTTTAGGAAGTTTTGCCCATTTGACTTTGCAGTACCTTTTAAGTTCTATCAGGTTGGATAGGGATCGTCAGTTTCTCGAGCTGCTCTGGGCTTCTCTTATCATGGCATGGTTCACCTCATCCCGGCATACGACAGAGGTTGAAGACAGAGGTTGAAGCTTTCTAAACCTGCAGTGAGGACTTCCAAGAAGTGGACCAGCGAAGCTGTGGACGAGCTTCGTATGTGTCTGGACACAAGAGACTGGGGTGTGTTTAGAGCTGCCACAGATAGTCTGGATGACTACACAGACACAGTGACGTCATACATACGATTCTGTGAGGACAGCATTATTCCATCTAAAACCAGAGTGATATATAACAACGACAAACCCTGGTTCACGCCCAGACTAAGACAGATCAGGAGGGAAAAGGAAGCAGCTTACAGAGCCAATGACAGAGAGAGCTACAAAGGCGCTAAGTACCGGTTCTCGAGAGAGGTACAGCAGGCGAGATCCAGGTACAATAAACACCTGAAGGAGCAATTCTCTGTCAATGACACCGCCTCTGTCTGGAGATCACTTCGGCAAATTACCAATTATAAGCTGAAAGCCCCACATGCTGCTGATGACTTACAACTGGCAGAGAAACTCAACACCTTCTATGCCAGGTTTGATGTCTCACTCTCCCCCCCCTCACTGATCAACAACCTTCAGACACTTTGAAGCTACTCCAATCCCCCACCCAATTAACAACAGAGATCACTCCAACTGACCAGCCCATCCCCTCCACTGCTTTCTTGGTGACAAAACAGGATGTGCTCAAGCTCTTCCGCAAGCAAAACCCTCGGAAAGCTTCGGGCCCAGATAGTGTCTCCCCCGCCACCCTGAAACACTGTGCTGAGGAACTGTCTCCAGTTTTCACAGACATTTTTAACACCTTGCTGAAGACATGCCACGTTCCAGCCTGCTTCAAGCTGTCGACCATCGTTCCTGTCCCCAAGAAGCCCCGTATCACTGGACTTAATGACTACAGGCCTGTGGCGCTTACATCTGTAGTCATGAAGTCATTCGAACGCCTGGTCCTCCCTCATCTCAAGCACTTCACCTCTACCTCTCTGGATCCTCTGCAGTTTGCCTACAGAGCCAACAGGTCTGTAGACGACGCCATCAACCTGGCCCTCCACTTCACCCTGCAGCACCTAGACTCCCCGGGAACCTTTGCTTGGATCCTGTTTGTGGACTTCAGCTCTGCATTCAACACCATCCTCCCTACCCTGCTTCAGGACAAGCTCTTTCAGCTCAACGTGCCTGACTCCACCTGCAGGTGGATTACTGACTTCCTAACAGACCGGAGGCAGTGCGTGCGGCTGGGGAAGAATGTCTCCACCTCTCGGACTATCAGCACAGGGTCTCCACAGGGCTGTGTCCTCTCTCCCCTGTTCTTCTCCCTGTACACCAACTCCAGCACTTCCAGCCATGACTCTGTCAAACTGATCAAGTTTGCAGATGACACCACCCTCATTGGGCTCATCTCTGATGGCGATGAGTCGGCCTACAGGATGGAGGTAGACCGGCTGGTGTCCTGGTGCAGCAACAACAGCCTGGAGCTCAACGCCCAGAACACAGTGGAGATGATCGTGGACTTTAGGAAAGTCACAGCTCCCATTACCCCCCTTGCACTGACAGACTTCTCCATCACCACTGTAGACTCTTTCCGCTTCCTCAGTACTACCATCACACAGAACCTAAAGTGGGAGCCATCCATCAGCTCCCTGATCAAAAAGGCCCAGCAGAGGATGTACTTTCTGCGGCAGTTGAAGAAAGCCAAGCTGCCTGCCCAGATGTTGGTGCAGTTTTACACAGCCATCATCGAGTCCATCCTCACCTCCTCCATCACCGTGTGGTACGCTGGAGCCACAGCCAGGGACAAACACAGACTGCAGCGCATTGTGCGCTCCGCAGAGAAGGTGATCGGCTGCAGCCTTCCATCTCTCGAAGACCTGTACGTCTCCAGGACTCGGGGTCGTCCAGGTCGGATAGCAGCTGACCCTTCCCACCCTGGACATGGACTTTTTGAGCGACTCCCCTCGGGCAGGAGGCTCCGGTCCATTACGACCAGAACGTCCCGCCACAAAAACAGCTTCTTCCCTTCTGCCGTTGGACTTATGAACTCTTTATAACCTGGACCCCCACATCTCTTAGTCACTTTATAACCTGGATCCCCACATCTCATAGTCACTTCCCTCTTGTCACTTTGCTATCTTCATTATTTTCTAAGACATTGCACTATTTTTCTTTTTCTTCTTAGCACTCTTAGTTTTGTTAAAATTATTAGTTTTATTTATTTTATTTTTTATTATTTTTATCTTGTATTTTTGCACACCTGTATCAAAACAAGTTCTTAGTCTCTGATATTTTTCACTGACATGGCAATAAAAACATTCTGATTCTGATAGCTCACATCGCTCACACAAAAAAGAAAAAAAAGCTTTGCTTTATTTATAATCAAAATAGAAATTTTGATTTGAATAAATCAAAGCTATAAATAAAACTTTAATTTGCTTTAAACTGCTTTATTTTTAAATATAAATAAATGAAGTCTTTTTTTACTAACAGTCTGGATCGAAACAGAAATCGGCAGGTCTAATGTGTTCTTTTCTATGTTTTGATGTATACTGTATATCTAGTTTCTTTACTGTTGTTGGTATTAATTGCTTATCTTTGTATGTATTTAGTGTCGTACCACGAGTACTTCTGTCCTTACCCTTGTTGTATCTATGTTCTTACTTATGTTGGTTCTTGTAAATAACAGTCAATATTCCTTAATACTTTAATTTCTTAGAAATCTGCTTTGAATGGTTTATTTTCAATTTCTGATACTTCTGTTCGTAAAATGATAATAATGTTTAATTTTATTTTCTATTACAAGCAGTAAGCTAAACAATTTTTGATTTGTTCTGAGTATTTTAGGGGTGGTATCTAAGTTTTCTTTTTCCAACTCCTTTTCGAGCCTAATAAGGATTTACGTGTTATCTTTGTTGTACACATTGTTTCTCTCTTTGTAAAATTTGCTCAAAACAAATGAATAAACTAAACTAAAAACTAAACTATTTTAGATTAGAAAGCTGATTTGTGTGTATGTGTGTGTATTGCGTCCTCCCGGCCAACGGGGGCGCTAAAAAGCAAGACATGGCGGGTTTTTTTTATTCTAAGAAAAAAACCAAAAAAACAAATAAAAACTCCAAAGTTTACAACAAATAAAATCTAAACGGTTTTATAATCAATCCTCTGGTGTAAGTTCAAAGTCAAACGTTTTAGAACAGCAAAAGCCGTTTAAAAAAAAAAAAAAAAAAACTTTGAACCGGAAGTCATTAGCTTTGTGGGAGCTGTGGTTCTGCTATTGTGTCAGTTGTGTCTATTGATGTAGGCTAACAGCCTTTTTTTTCGCAACGCCTAAAAATAAAAAAATATCCGTGAAATATTTTAAAGAGCGTTGTTTTTGGAGTTTGAATTTGGATTTAAAGATGCCGGGCTTCACATGCAGTGTACCAGGATGTTACATGAACTCTCACAGACACAGAGATATACGGTTCTATGTATATCCTAAAAAACCCGTGCTGAGAGAAGAGTGGCTGAGAAACATCGCCAGAGAAGGGAACAGTGGTCCTTCAAGCACCTTCCAGCCCACCACAGGACACAGAGTTTGTAGCCAACACTTTGACGGGGGAAGGAAAACCCCCAACGTCCGTGTTCCCACTCTGTTCCCTCAAAGAGCAGTCAATGAAGAGAGGAGCAGAAGAAGACGATCCAGAAAAAAAACAAAGTTCATCAGCACCGATGTTCTGATAAACGCTGGAGAAGAGTCGGAAAGCAGTACGAATGGAGATGAAGGGGAAGAAAACACTACGGAGGGGAACACTGCAGGTGTGTTGGAGAACAAGTTAATTGGAGATGAAGGACATGAGACCACTATGGAGGGTAACACTGTGTCAGAGAGCGGTATGATGGGAGATGATGAAAAAAGAAAGCTATCATTACGTGCGACGCTTTTGCCTATACTTCTTTTTTTTTGTGTATTTGGGTTTTGTTTTACACAGCATTATGTTACGTGTTTTGTGAATAAATGAAAACGTGAAAAAAAACACCTCACAGCTGTGCAGAGATGCTCACAGCTGAAGAATCCTCTGTGGACTACCTCCCTATTCAAGATCAAAGTGTCACCAGCAGTCCTCTGGATCACACCTACTCTTCTGAGGGCTGGACAATTAAAAAACTCATGTTGAACAAGGGGAAAAAGTATTTTAGTTTTATTTTGAGACTCTCTGCCTTTGTGAAATAAAATAATTTTTCTGGGTTTTCCTTTGATTTATTTTTAAACTGTATATCTTGTTAACAATCTACTTTTGTGTTTATGATCAAGAAAAAGTTAATTTTAACTCTCAAAAAAAACAAAAAAACAAAAAATCTACAATAATTGGCTGTTTATTCAAATAAGTATAAAACTGATTGTAAAAAGTCCAGTGGTCCATTTTTTTATACTTTGATATAGTTAAACTAAATTATACTCCCTCAGGGTTCAGTGTTGAGCCCGTTGCTTTTTTTTTTTCTTTACATTAATGATATTTGTCTGGTGTCAAAAATTTTACACCTTATATTATTTGCTGATGACACAAATATAATTTGCCGTGGCAGTGATTTGGAAGTATTTCTTGATGACGTCGAAAAAGAACTAAAACTTAAAAAAAACTGGTTTGACTCAAACAAATTAACTCTAAATTTAAAGAAAACAAAATTGATAATGTTTACAAATTGTAGTATAAATGTGAATAAAAAAGTTTTTATTCAAGATACAGAGAGCGAGCAAATAAATGAAATCAAATTTTTTGGAATAATAATCCAAAACAAATTAAGTTGGAAAAGTCACATTAATTTTACCGTATATGACTTACTGTGTGGAGGTGTGAGCAGACACGTAAAAAACAAATATCAATCCGATTTCTCTTTTCCAAAAACAAGCAAATACAGTCGTCAATTAAACCCTGTACAGGGCACATACAAACCAACTCTTCATCCAAAGAAACACATTGAAATGTAAAGACTTAGTAGATTATAAAACCACACAACTCATGTATTTTATTAAGAATAAACAGGTACCAAATCAGATTCAAAGTTTCTTTCAAAATCGAGAGAGTACCTATAATCTCAGAAGATACGATGTTTTCAAAAAGCCTAAAGTTAGAACAAATGTAAAACAACACTGTATCTATGCTGTTGGAGTAAATCTTTGGAACAGGTTAGAACAAGACGTCAAAGATTTTAAAAGACTGAGCTGCTTTAAAAGTTTATATGAAAAGAAAATTGTGAAATCAAACAGAGAAATAAACTGTTAAATTATATTGTAAATGTTCCTATTTCTTTTCAGACTGTGTATTTTTTATTTGTACCGATAGTTATTTTTTGTTGTTTTGTGTTCATAAATGTCTGAATAAATTTAATTGAATTGAAAAATACTAGAGAATGCTGTTTCAGAGAAACAGCAAGGTGAATGCCTGGCCTGGACCCAAGGCCCATTTTTCATCCTCTGATGCTGAAAACGATGATCTGAAGGCTGGCTAAAAAAGCTTTGAAGCTCAATTCAAACATTCCAAAAAGAAAATACTGTAAAAGTGTCTAAAGCAGATGGAATTTTTAAATAGTTATGTTTTATAATGTGGAATAATAGAAAAGTAGACATCCTGTGTGTCCAGGAGACTAGATGGAAAGGTAGCAAGGCGAGAAATCTAGGAAAGGGTTTCAAGTTGTTCTATCACGGTGTTGATAGAAAGAGGAATGGTGTAGGAGTTATTGTGAAGGAGGAGTTTTTTGCGAATGTTCTGAAGGTAAAAAGAAGTTCAGATAGGCTGATGAGCCTCAAACTAGAAATTGAAGGGGTGGTGTTGAATGTTGTTTGTGGGTATGCTCCACAAGTAGAACCACCTCATCAATGTCTGACCAGAATTTCTCTTTCTCCTCCATGTCGCATCCTACTTGTGGAGCATACCCACAAACAACGTTTAACACCACCCCTTCAATTTCTAGTTTGAGTTCAGAACATTCCCAACAAACTCCTCCCTGGATGATGGTTCTCCTCTCTCCACAGCAGAATGTTGGAGCTCAGAGAGTGACCTTCGGGTTATTGGTATGACGAAGGGTCTTCTCCCCCAATCACTCAATTTAGGTGGCTGCCCAGCTAAAGGAAGAGTGCTGGTGATGCCAATTTGTTTTCACTTACGGGTGGTGGGGGCCACTCTGCTCATAGGACTTCATCCCAAGCCTTTCGCCTCAAGACTATCCAGTCACGTAGGCCTACAGACGATTCTTTTGTCTTCATGTTTACTGTAAACATTGGAACCTATGATGGACAGATGTGTGACATTTCAAACCAAACTAAATTTACCACAGGTAAACTCCAACTGAGCAGCAGAACCATCTCAAGAATGATCACAAAAAAAAAGAATGTACCTCACCTCAATTTTAAACTTTACGACAAACGCTGTGAATGCTCATGTACATGAGATTTTTTTTCCAGTTATTTTTATTTTAATCAATTTGCCAAAACATCAAAAATAAATTTCTCTCATTGTCATTTTGGAAAGTTTAGGGATAATTAGGGATTTCTTTTTTTTTTTAACCTGTCTTGCCTGGCGTTGTGACAAGCAGAATGGTGATCTGTATGTCAGTTATTGCTGGATAGTTTTGGTCTACTCCTTATAAGCTCTTTTTTTAAATTATTTTAAATACTTTACAACCAAAATGTCTGTGCTTTCTGTGTTTCTTTTTGCTGGACCTGACAGGGAATACTGAGAGGAAGGAGGGGCGAGGGGGATGTGAAAAAGTAGAGGAATAGGGTACAGAAGAACAAGAGAGGGGGACAAAGTGAAGAGAAAATCTGAAGTTACAGTATTCAGCATCACGACCAACCTGCTGGATTATCTAAGGAGAAAAAAAAGTACAGACAAGAATTTAAACCAGTGATAAAACTGACACACACAACAAAACCTTCTAGAACAAATGACGTACAACACAAACACATGTTAGTAGAGCTATAATAATATTGGTTGGGAGCAAAGAACATGGCGGACAGTGAACTGTGTGCAACTGTGAGTAAAAGTACATGCATGCTGTTGATGTGGTTTAACAGATCCTCACCAGCCCCAAAAGACTGGAATAATTTTATTCATTTTAGAACAAGGCTGTAAATTACAAAAATGAGTAAAAATGAGTCACTGGAAAAACTTTCTGTTAGCACTGTAAACCAGACAGTTCACACATACTGCACTCTCACTACACCATGTTACCATCCGGTCGTAGGTTCAGATCCCTCGCATTCAAAACCAAGAGAGCCACATCCTCCTTCATACCCACCTCAATCCGACTGCTGAATGGCTGAGGGGCCTTGTGACGGATGGGCATGTACTGGAAAATGATAAGTAAACGTTCTCATTTATTGATTTTATTGTTTTATTCTGGTTTTACTTATTTATATTTTATTGTTTTATGATGTTTTTAATGAATGTGGTTTTGTATGTGATTTTTAATGACTGTGTTGTCCCGGCGATCTGGCTGCAAGTGAAGTTCCTAACGGACAAATAAAGTTATAATTGAATTGAATTGAATTGAGAGTTCAAAATGACTCAACCTAAATAAAGAACAGGATTTCAGCAGGCAACACTTGAACATGTTCCTATAAGCCAGTGCTTCTCAAATGTCCTCAATGTTGTTCAGTGACCTCCTCTCCACCACTGCTTCAAGTGTGTCCTGCTAGCAGCCAATGACAGAGCCAGCCTTTCGAATCAGTTTTTCAGTCTGTTGGCGTCACTGGATGCGATGCTGCTCCCCCAGCAGACGACAGAGAAGAACAAAGTGCTGGCCACCACAGGCTGGTAGAAGTTCTCCAGGATCTTGCTGCACACCTCAGCTTCCTTAGGAAGTTGATTCAGCTGCAGGACTTCTTGTACACAGCAGTACTGTTGCTCCTCCAGCTCAGTCTGCTGTCAATGGTCCATCCCAGGTATCTGTACTCCTCCACCACCTCCACATCCCTACCCAGAATGCAGAATGGTTGCAAGGCGGTCCTCTTCTTTCGAAAACATGAGTAAAGACAGGCGTTATCGCAGTAGTTGCTCCATCCGATCAAGCGAAGCCAAGACCAATCATTAGCAGGATTATGGGCAACCAGCCAAGGATGACCCAAAACAATCGAACTATGGATAGAGTCAAATAGAAAAAAACTAATATACTTGTGGTGAAAAGTGATGAAAGCTCCCACACTTTGTCCAATGGAAATGACACTGAATGGACCTGGAAAGCAGGTTACACTGAATGAGAAGGGGATGCCAATCACCCGAATCTCTGGCAAACCACTCCGGCAGCGTCATGGGCAGCGGTCGGCAACCCGCGGCTCCGGAGCCGCATGCGGCTCTTTCATCCTTATAATGCGGCTCTGATTGGCTTGGCCCATCTAAAAAAAATTACTAAAAAAATTTTTTTGTAATTTATTTTCCCAAGCCGCTTGGGAAAATAAATTACTAAAAAAAAATTTTTTTGTATTTAATTGAAGTGTGTTTTATTTGTGTTAGTTTTTATATTATTTTAGTTCTAAATTTGAAGATTATTGTGATCTTGAAATATTAAAATATTAATTAAATTATTTGATATTATTTTTTCGTCGCTCAAAATAGACGTCACACTGCGGAAGCTGGTATACCCGCTGAAACGCCGTCTATTTTGAGCGACTTTCAATCCCGGCAAAACCAATGGAGAAATGTAAGAAAAGAAAAATATCTCAAGAAAATAGAACATTCAATGATGCCTGGGCAGATTCATTTGCATTTACCTCGGGCGAGACTGGCCTACCAGTATGCCTAATTTGTGGAGAAAAACTGGCTAACAATAAACGGTCAAATGTCGCAAGACATTTTAACAATACACACAGAGCCTTTGCTGAAAAATATCCAGAGGGAGAAGAGAGGAAAAAAGCTGTTTCGGAACTTATGCAGAAGGATGACCGGACGAAAAATCAATTCAAGAAGTGGGTGAAGTCTGCAAATACAACTACATATGCAAGCTTTGTGGCCGCTCAGGAAATAGGCAGGCATGGGAAACCGTTCACAGATGGAGAATATATGAAAGAATCATTCCTTAAGATTTCAGAACACTTATTTGCGGACTTTAAAAACAAAGACGAAATTGTGCAGAAAATCAGAGAGATGCCTCTCTCTGCGAAAACTGTCAAAGACAGAACCATAAAAATGGCAGAAAATATCACAAAACAGCAAATCAAAGACATCAATTCAGCAGCAGCATACTCAATCGCCTGTGATGAGTCCAAAGACAAAACGGACATTGAACAAATAGCGCTGTTCTTCCGATATGTGAATTCTGCTCGACCACAGGAAGAAATGGTTGAGCTGATACCACTAAAATGCCAGACACGGGGGGAGGACATCTGTGAGGCTGTGCTTGATTGTTTACGAGCCAAAGAAATAAAAACAACCCACCTCGTGTCGATGGCTACCGATGGGGCACCGAGTATGACTGGAGCGCACAGGGGCTTTGTGGCTTTGCTGCAGAAATCACTGAATAGAAAGCTGCTGACTTTTCATTGCATCCTGCACCAAGAGGCATTGTGCGCGCAAAGTTTTCCTCCAGAATGCACAGAGGTCATGAATGTTGTTATTCAGATTGTCAATGAAATAATGGCAAAAGGTTTAAATCACCGCCAGTTCCGTTCATTACTGGATGAGGTGGAGAGCGCATACTCTGATCTCCTGCTGCATAACAGAGTCCGGTGGCTGTCCAGAGGAGAGGTGCTTCAACGTTTTGCTGCATGTCTGGGAGAGGTGAAAACTTTCATGAGCAGCAAAGGGCTCACCTTTCCTGAGCTGGAACAGCCAGAGTGGCTGGAAAAACTCCACTTCATGGTGGACATGACAGCGAAACTAAACACGCTGAACACAACGCTTCAGGGGAGAGGAGGCACAGCGCTGCACATGCTGGAGGAGGTGTTGGCGTTTGAGCGCAAACTGACAGTTTTAGCCAGAGATTTACAGAGAGGCACACTGTCTCACTTCCCCTCTTTAAGGGAGTTCAAACAAGCTCACGGAGTGATCAATTCAGAGTATTTGCAGTCTACAATCACCACAATGCAAGCGTCGTTTGGTAAACGATTCCGTGAGTTCAGAGAGGAAAAAACCACATTGTCCTTCCCCGTCACTCCCCTGACCATTGATCCATCCCTGCTAAACGTGACTGCATTTGCAGGTGTAAGTCAACCTGCTCTGGAGCTGGAGCTGGCTGACATAGCTGACAAAGACATTTGGGTGTCCAAATTCAAACGCTTGACAGAGGACCTTGAAGATGTTGCCCGTCAGAAGGCCACTCTTGCTCAGAATCACAAATGGAGTGATATTGAGAACCTCCCGAGACCGGACAAACTCATATTTGAAACATGGAATGCCATCCCCGACACCTACACGAACATGAAGAAATATGCCTTTGGAGTCCTGTCGATCTTCGGATCCACATATGTATGTGAGCAGCTATTCTCCACCATGAACTGCATTAAAAACAAACACCGCTTACGGCTCACAGATGACAGCTTACAGTCCTGCGTAAAGATTAAAGTGACTTCGTACAGCCCCGATTTGCAGAAGCTGTGCGCAGAGGTTCAGGAGCAGAAGTCCCATTAACCAGGTAAAATAAATATTTATGCAGATATTTTGCAAATATTTAATTTTCATTGTTTAGTGACACAGTGCTTTTTCCCCAAATTTATTTTATATATTCAAGTCAAGGCTCCGCTGCATACTTTGAAAGCCCAAGGGCCTTGGGCCAAGGCGATATAAGGATGACGGCTCACGGGATTTTCCCTTTTGTTTGCTGCATGCACAATTTAAATTCAGCTTTTTAATTTATTTGAAAGAGACATTCATTGTTATTATTTTTCAAGAATTCAAAATGTTCAAAATGTGTTCATTAAATGAATAAAATATAATTTTCTCTGTAGCGCGTGGATTTCATAAGAAAACATGCTGCGGTAAAGTAGTAGAAGTTTTTTTTTTTTTTTCATTTTAGATGTGCGGCTCCCAGTGTTTTCTTTTCCGTGGAAACCGGGTTCAAATGGCTCTTTCGGTGTCAAAGGTTGCCGACCGCTGGTCATGGGTATCTTACCAGGAGCAGTGGATGGAGTTGATAGTCAGTAGGGTGTCACAAGAGCAGGCGTTGGTACAACACTGATCGCAGCCCGGCCGGGAGCATTGATGACACCACCAATGCTGAAGCAACACTGAATGTTTATAGACAGCCTTCTGCGCTACGAGCGGAGCAGAAAGCTGTGAGATGTATCATGGTAAAACAGCGCAGGGTTAGAGTTGGCAATGTGTCTGAGTGTCTTGACTTTTTTAGCGAAAGAAAAGACTGAAAAATGATATGGAAAAATGTCACCCTTTAATCATTTTATTGTTTTGCCTATGAAGAATGACAGACTGCTGACTTGGGTTTCATTTAACTTTATTCAGTTTAGAATAGACTGTAGCATAAAAAATGTGGTAAAAGTGATATGCTGTCAATACTTTCTGGAGGTACGGGAACTGGTCAATTTGTCAATGTGTACAGTGTCCTGCTACTCATACAAACCTTACATTATTTTCCAGATCATGAGCAAAATCTTTTCATTCAGTCCAAATGACTAAAATGTCCTGACTTTCTGAAACACTTTACTGTAATTACATTTTTTTAAAGTGTCAATAAGTTATTACCTCGTAACTTACCATTAAGTCTTTTTGAATAAGATGCCACAAGCTTAGCACATTTTTCTTTAGGAAGTTTTGCCCATTTGACTTTGCAGTACCTTTTAAGTTCTATCAGGTTGGATAGGGATCGTCAGTTTCTCGAGCTGCTCTGGGCTTCTCTTATCATGGCATGGTTCACCTCATCCCGGCATACGACAGAGGTTGAAGACAGAGGTTGAAGCTTTCTAAACCTGCAGTGAGGACTTCCAAGAAGTGGACCAGCGAAGCTGTGGACGAGCTTCGTATGTGTCTGGACACAAGAGACTGGGGTGTGTTTAGAGCTGCCACAGATAGTCTGGATGACTACACAGACACAGTGACGTCATACATACGATTCTGTGAGGACAGCATTATTCCATCTAAAACCAGAGTGATATATAACAACGACAAACCCTGGTTCACGCCCAGACTAAGACAGATCAGGAGGGAAAAGGAAGCAGCTTACAGAGCCAATGACAGAGAGAGCTACAAAGGCGCTAAGTACCGGTTCTCGAGAGAGGTACAGCAGGCGAGATCCAGGTACAATAAACACCTGAAGGAGCAATTCTCTGTCAATGACACCGCCTCTGTCTGGAGATCACTTCGGCAAATTACCAATTATAAGCCGAAAGCCCCACATGCTGCTGATGACTTACAACTGGCAGAGAAACTCAACACCTTTTATGCCAGGTTTGATGTCTCACTCTCCTCCCCCCTCACTGATCAACAACCTTCAGACACTTTGAAGCCACTCCCATCCCTCATCCAATTAACAACAGAGGTCACTCCAACTGACCAGCCCACCCCCTCCACTGCTTTCTTGGTGACAAAACAGGATGTGCTCAAGCTCTTCCGCAAGCAAAACCCTCGGAAAGCTTCGGGCCCAGATAGTGTCTCCCCGCCACCCTGAAACACTGTGCTGAGGAACTGTCTCCAGTTTTCACAGACATTTTTAACACCTTGCTGAAGACATGCCACGTTCCAGCCTGCTTCAAGCTGTCGACCATCGTTCCTGTCCCCAAGAAGCCCCGTATCACTGGACTTAATGACTACAGGCCTGTGGCGCTTACATCTGTAGTCATGAAGTCATTCGAACGCCTGGTCCTCCCTCATCTCAAGCACTTTACCTCTCCCTCTCTGGACCCTCTGCAGTTTGCCTACAGAGCCAACAGGTCTGTAGACGACGCTATCAACCTGGCCCTCCACTTCACCCTGCAGCACCTAGACTCCCCGGGAACCTAAGCTAGGATCCTGTTTGTGGACTTCAGCTCTGCATTCAACACCATCCTCCCTACCCTGCTTCAGGACAAGCTCTCTCAGCTCAACGTGCCTGACTCCACCTGCAGGTGGATTACTGACTTCCTAACAGACCGGAGGCAGTGCATGCGGCTGGGGAAGATTGTCTCCTCCTCTCGGACTATTAGCACAGGGTCTCCACAGGGCTATGTCCTCTCTCCCCTGCTCTTCTCCCTGTACACCAACTCCTGCACTTCCAGCCATGACTCTGTCAAACTGATCAAGTTTGCGGACGACACCACCCTCATTGGACTCATCTCTGATGGTGATGAGTCGAACTACAGGATGGAGGTAGACCGGCTGGTGTCCTGGTGCAGCAACAAAAGCCTGGAGCTCAACGCCCAGAACACAGTGGAGACGATCGTGGACTTTAGGAAAGTCACAGCTCCCATTACCCCCTTTGCACTGACAGACTTCTCCATCACCACTGTAGACTCTTTCCGCTTCCTCGGCACTACCATCACACAGGACCTAAAGTGGGAGCCATCCATCAGCTCCCTGATCAAAAAGGCCCAGCAGAGGATGTACTTTCTGCGGCAGTTGAAGAAAGCCAAGCTGCCCGCCCAGATGTTGGTGCAGTTTTACACAGCCATCATCGAGTCCATCCTCACCTCCTCCATCACCGTGTGGTACACTGGAGCCACAGCCAGGGACAAACACAAACTGCGGCCCATTGTGCGCTCCGCAGAGAAGGTGATCGGCTGCAGCCTTCCATCTCTCGAAGACCTGTACGTCTCCAGGACTCGGGGTCGTCCAGGTCGGATAGCAGCTGACCCTTCCCAACCTGGACATGGACTTTTTGAGCGACTCCCCTCGGACAGGAGGCTCCGGTCCATTACGACCAGAACGTCCCGCCACAAAAACAGCTTCTTCCCCTCTGCCGTTGGACTTATGAACTCTTTATAACCTGGATCCCCACATCTCATAGTCACTTCCCTCTTGTCACTTTGCTATCTTCATTATTTTCTATGACATTGCACTACTTTTCTTTTTCTTCTGAGCACTCTTAGTTTTGTAAAAATTATTATTTTTATTTATTTTATTTTTTATTTTTTTTATCTTATATTTTTGCACACCTGTATCAAAACAAGTTCCTAGTCTCTGATATTTTTCACTGACATGGCAATAAAAGCATTCTGATTCTGATAGCTCACATCGCTCACACAAAAAAAGAAAAAAAAAAGCTTTGCTTTATTTATAATCGAAATAGAAATTTTGATTTGAATAAATCAAAAGCTATAAATAAAACTTTATTTTGCTTTAAACTGCTTTATTTTTAAATATAAATAAATGAAGTCTTTTTTTACTAACAGTCTGGATCAAAACAGAAATCGGCAGGTCTAATGTTTTCTTTTCTATGTTTTGATGTATACTGTATATCTAGTTTCTTTACTGTTGTTGGTATTAATTGCTTATCTTTGTATGTATTTAGTGTCGTACCACGAGTACTTCTGTCCTTACCCTTGTTGTATCTATGTTCTTACTTATGTTGGTTCTTGTAAATAACAGTCAATATTCCTTAATACTTTAATTTCTTAAAAATCTGCTTTGAATGGTTTATTTTCAATTTCTGATACTTCTGTTCGTAAAATGATAATAATGTTTAATTTTATTTTCTATTACAAGCAGTAAGCTAAACAATTTTTGATTTGTTCTGAGTATTTTAGGGGTGGTATCTAAGTTTTCTTTTTCCAACTCCTTTTCGAGCCTAATTAGGATTTACCTGTTATCTTTGTTGTACACATTGTTTCTCTCTTTGTAAAATTTGCTCAAAACAAATGAATAAATTAAACTAAAAACTAAACTATTTTAGATTAGAAAGCTGATTTGTGTGTATGTGTGTGTATTGCGTCCTCCCGGCCAACGGGGGCGCTAAAAAGCAAGACATGGCGGGTTTTTTTTATTCTAAGAAAAAAACCAAAAAAACAAAAAAAAACAAATGAAAACTCCAAAGTTTACAACAAATAAAATCTAAACGGTTTTATAATCAATCCTCTGGTGTAAGTTCAAAGTCAAACGTTTTAGAACAGCAAAAGCCGTTTAAAAAAAAAAAAAAAAAAACTTTGAACCGGAAGTCATTAGCTTTGTGGGAGCTGTGGTTCTGCTATTGTGTCAGTTGTGTCTATTGATGTAGGCTAACAGCCTTTTTTTTCGCAACGCCTAAAAATAAAAAAATATCCGTGAAATATTTTAAAGAGCGTTGTTTTTGGAGTTTGAATTTGGATTTAAAGATGCCGGGCTTCACATGCAGTGTACCAGGATGTTACATGAACTCTCACAGACACAGAGATATACGGTTCTATGTATATCCTAAAAAACCCGTGCTGAGAGAAGAGTGGCTGAGAAACATCGCCAGAGAAGGGAACAGTGGTCCTTCAAGCACCTTCCAGCCCACCACAGGACACAGAGTTTGTAGCCAACACTTTGACGGGGGAAGGAAAACCCCCAACGTCCGTGTTCCCACTCTGTTCTCTCAAAGAGCAGTCAATGAAGAGAGGAGCAGAAGAAGACGATCCAGAAAAAAAAACAAAGTTCATCAGCACCGATGTTCTGATAAACGCTGGAGAAGAGTCGGAAAGCAGTACGAATGGAGATGAAGGGGAAGAAAACACTACGGAGGGGAACACTGCAGGTGTGTTGGAGAACAAGTTAATTGGAGATGAAGGACATGAGACCACTATGGAGGGTAACACTGTGTCAGAGAGCGGTATGATGGGAGATGATGAAAAAGAAAGCTATCATTACGTGCGACGCTTTTGCCTATACTTCTTTTTTTTGTGTATTTGGGTTTTGTTTTACACAGCATTATGTTACGTGTTTTGTGAATAAATGAAAACGTGAAAAAAACACCTCACAGCTGTGCAGAGATGCTCACAGCTGAAGAATCCTCTGTGGACTACCTCCCTATTCAAGATCAAAGTGTCACCAGCAGTCCTCTGGATCACACCTACTCTTCTGAGGGCTGGACAATTAAAAAACTCATGTTGAACAAGGGGAAAAAGTATTTTAGTTTTATTTTGAGACTCTCTGCCTTTGTGAAATAAAATAATTTTTCTGGGTTTTCCTTTGATTTATTTTTAAACTGTATATCTTGTTAACAATCTACTTTTGTGTTTATGATCAAGAAAAAGTTAATTTTAACTCTCAAAAAAAAACAAAAAAACAAAAAATCTACAATAATTGGCTGTTTATTCAAATAAGTATAAAACTGATTGTAAAAAGTCCAGTGGTCCATTTTTTTATACTTTGATATAGTTAAACTAAATTATACTCCCTCAGGGTTCAGTGTTGAGCCCGTTGCTTTTTTTTTCTTTACATTAATGATATTTGTCTGGTGTCAAAAATTTTACACCTTATATTATTTGCTGATGACACAAATATAATTTGCTGTGGCAGTGATTTGGAAGTATTTCTTGATGACGGTCGAAAAAGAACTAAAACTTAAAAAAAAACTGGTTTGACTCAAACAAATTAACTCTAAATTTAAAGAAAACAAAATTTATAATGTTTACAAATTGTAGTATAAATGTGAATAAAAAACTTTTTATTCAAGATACAGAGAGAGAGCAAATAAGTGAAATCAAATTTTTAGGAATAATAATCCAAAACAAATTAAGTTGGAAAAGTCACATACAATTTGTAAAAACAAAACTATGTAAATCATTAACGATTATTTCAAAGGTTAAAGAATGTTTGAATGAAAAGGCATTATATATTTTATATAACTCATTAATTTTACCGTGTATGACTTACTGTGTGGAGGTGTGAGGAAACACGTTCAGAACAAATATCATTCCAATTTCTCTTTTCCAAAAACAAGCAAATACAGTCGTCAATTAAACCCTGTACAGGGCACATACAAACTAACTCTTCACCCAAAGAAACACATTGAAATGTAAAGACTTAGTAGATTATAAAACCACACAACTCATGTATTTTATTAAGAATAAACAGGTACCAAATCAGATTCAAAGTTTCTTTCAAAATCGAGAGAGTACCTATAATCTCAGAAGATACGATGTTTTCAAAAAGCCTAAAGTTAGAACAAATGTAAAACAACACTGTATCTATGCTGTTGGAGTAAATCTTTGGAACAGGTTAGAACAAGACGTCAAAGATTTTAAAAGACTGAGCTGCTTTAAAAGTTTATATGAAAAGAAAATTGTGAAATCAAACAGAGAAATAAACTGTTAAATTATATTGTAAATGTTCCTATTTCTTTTCAGAATGTGTATTTTTTATTTGTACCGATAGTTATTTTTTGTTGTTTTGTGTTCATAAATGTCTGAATAAATTTAATTGAATTGAAAAATACTAGAGAATGCTGTTTCAGAGAAACAGCAAGGTGAATGCCTGGCCTGGACCCAAGGCCCATTTTTCATCCTCTGATGCTGAAAATGATGATCTGAAGGCTGGCTAAAAAAGCTTTGAAGCTCAATTCAAACAATCCAAAAAAAAAATACTGTAAAAGTGTCTAAAGCAGATGGAATTTTTAAATAGTTATGTTTTATAATGTGGAATAATAGAAAAGTAGACATCCTGTGTGTCCAGGAGACTAGATGGAAAGGTAGCAAGGCGAGAAATCTAGGAAAGGGTTTCAAGTTGTTCTATCACGGTGTTGATAGAAAGAGGAATGGTGTAGGAGTTATTGTGAAGGAGGAGTTTTTTGCGAATGTTCTGAAGGTAAAAAGAAGTTCAGATAGGCTGATGAGCCTCAAACTAGAAATTGAAGGGGTGGTGTTGAATGTTGTTTGTGGGTATGCTCCACAAGTAGAACCACCTCATCAATGTCTGACCAGAATTTCTCTTTCTCCTCCATGTCGCATCCTACTTGTGGAGCATACCCACAAACAACGTTTAACACCACCCCTTCAATTTCTAGTTTGAGTTCAGAACATTCCCAACAAACTCCTCCCTGGATGATGGTTCTCCTCTCTCCACAGCAGAATGTTGGAGCTCAGAGAGTGACCTTTGGGTTATTGGTCTGACGAAGGGTCTTCTCCCCCAATCACTCAATTTAGGTGGCTGCCCAGCTAAAGGAAGAGTGCTGGTGATGCCAATTTGTTTTCACTTACGGGTGGTGGGGGCCACTCTGCTCATAGGACTTCATCCCAAGCCTTTCGCCTCAAGACTATCCAGTCACGTAGGCCTACAGACGATTCTTTTGTCTTCATGTTTACTGTAAACATTGGAACCTATGATGGACAGATGTGTGGCATTTCAAACCAAACTAAATTTACCACAGGTAAACTCCAACTGAGCAGCAGAACCATCTCAAGAATGATCACAAGAAAAAAGAATGTACCTCACCTCAATTTTAAACTTTACGACAAACGCTGTGAATGCTCATGTACATGAGATTTTTTTTCCAGTTATTTTTATTTTAATAAATTTGCCAAAACATCAAAAATAAATTTCTCTCATTGTCATTTTGGAAAGTTTAGGGATAATTAGGGATTTCTTTTTTTTTAACCTGTCTTGCCTGGCGTTGTGACAAGCAGAATGGTGATCTGTATGTCAGTTATTGCTGGATAGTTTTGGTCTACTCCTTATAAGCTCTTTTTTTAAATTATTTTAAATACTTTACAACCAAAATGTCTGTGCTTTCTGTGTTTCTTTTTGCTGGACCTGACAGGGAATACTGAGAGGAAGGAGGGGCGAGGGGGATGTGAAAAAGTAGAGGAATAGGGTACAGAAGAACAAGAGAGGAGGACAAAGTGAAGAGAAAATCTGAAGTTACAGTATTCAGCATCACGACCAACCTGCTGGATTATCTAAGGAGAAAAAAAAGTACAGACAAGAATTTAAACCAGTGATAAAACTGACACACACAACAAAACCTTCTAGAACAAATGACGTACAACACAAACACATGTTAGTAGAGCTATAATAATATTGGTTGGGAGCAAAGAACATGGCGGACAGTGAACTGTGTGCAACTGTGAGTAAAAGTACATGCATGCTGTTGATGTGGTTTAACAGATCCTCACCAGCCCCAAAAGACTGGAATAATTTTATTCATTTTAGAACAAGGCTGTAAATTACAAAAATGAGTAAAAATGAGTCACTGGAAAAACTTTCTGTTAGCACTGTAAACCAGACAGTTCACACATACTGCACTCTCACTACACCATGTTACCATCCGGTCGTAGGTTCAGATCCCTCGCATTCAAAACCAAGAGAGCCACATCCTCCTTCATACCCACCTCAATCCGACTGCTGAATGGCTGAGGGGCCTTGTGACGGATGGGCATGTACTGGAAAATGATAAGTAAATGTTCTCATTTATTGATTTTATTGTTTTATTCTGGTTTTACTTATTTATATTTTATTGTTTTATGATGTTTTTAATGAATGTGGTTTTGTATGTGATTTTTAATGACTGTGTTGTCCCGGCGATCTGGCTGCAAGTGAAGTTCCTAACGGACAAATAAAGTTATAATTGAATTGAATTGAATTGAGAGTTCAAAATGACTCAACCTAAATAAAGAACAGGATTTCAGCAGGCAACACTTGAACATGTTCCTATAAGCCAGTGCTTCTCAAATGTCCTCAATGTTGTTCAGTGACCTCCTCTCCACCACTGCTTCAAGTGTGTCCTGCTAGCAGCCAATGACAGAGCCAGCCTTTCGAATCAGTTTTTCAGTCTGTTGGCGTCACTGGATGCGATGCTGCTCCCCCAGCAGACGACAGAGAAGAACAAAGTGCTGGCCACCACAGGCTGGTAGAAGTTCTCCAGGATCTTGCTGCACACCTCAGCTTCCTTAGGAAGTTGATTCAGCTGCAGGACTTCTTGTACACAGCAGTACTGTTGCTCCTCCAGCTCAGTCTGCTGTCAATGGTCCATCCCAGGTATCTGTACTCCTCCACCACCTCCACATCCCTACCCAGAATGCAGAATGGTTGCAAGGCGGTCCTCTTCTTTCGAAAACATGAGTAAAGACAGGCGTTATCGCAGTAGTTGCTCCATCCGATCAAGCGAAGCCAAGACCAATCATTAGCAGGATTATGGGCAACCAGCCAAGGATGACCCAAAACAATCGAACTATGGATAGAGTCAAATAGAAAAAAACTAATATACTTGTGGTGAAAGGTGATGAAAGCTCCCACACTTTGTCCAATGGAAATGACACTGAATGGACCTGGAAAGCAGGTTACACTGAATGAGAAGGGGATGCCAATCACCCGAATCTCTGGCAAACCACTCCGGCAGCGTCATGGGTATCTTACCAGGAGCAGTGGATGGAGTTGATAGTCAGTAGTGTGTCACAAGAGCAGGCGTTGGTACAACACTGATCGCAGCCCGGCCGGGAGCATTGATGACACCACCAATGCTGAAGCAACACTGAATGCTTATTGACAGCCTTCTGCGCTACGAGCGGAGCAGAAAGCTGTGAGATGTATCATGGTAAAACAGCGCAGGGTTAGAGTTGGCAATGTGTCTGAGTGTCTTGACTTTTTTAGCGAAAGAAAAGACTGAAAAATGATATGGAAAAATGTCACCCTTTAATCATTTTATTGTTTTGCCTATGAAGAATGACAGACTGCTGACTTGGGTTTCATTTAACTTTATTCAGTTTAGAATAGACTGTAGCATAAAAAATGTGGTAAAAGTGATATGCTGTCAATACTTTCTGGAGGTACGGGAACTGGTCAATTTGTCAATGTGTACAGTGTCCTGCTACTCATACAAACCTTACATTATTTTCCAGATCATGAGCAAAATCTTTTCATTCAGTCCAAATGACTAAAATGTCCTGACTTTCTGAAACACTTTACTGTAATTACATTTTTTTAAAGTGTCAATAAGTTATTACCTCGTAACTTACCATTAAGTCTTTTTGAATAAGATGCCACAAGCTTAGCACATTTTTCTTTAGGAAGTTTTGCCCATTTGACTTTGCAGTACCTTTTAAGTTCTATCAGGTTGGATAGGGATGATCAGTTTCTCGAGCTGCTCTGGGCTTCTCTAGTCATGGCATGGTTCACCTCATCCCGGCGTACAGACAGAGGTTGAAGACAGAGGTTGAACAAGGAATTCAGCTTGTTCAAATGCATTCATATTGCAATATGCATTCATATTGACAGCATGATAGAAATAGATGTGAACTTGTTTTTTTCTTTCTGCAGTGAGGACTTCCAAGAAGTGGACCAGCGAAGCTGTAGACGAGCTTCGTATGTGTCTGGACACAACAGACTGGGGTGTGTTTAGAGCTGCTACAGATAGTCTGGATGACTACACAGAGACATTGACGTCATACATACGATTCTGTGAGGACAGCATTATTCCATCTAAAACCAGAGTGATTTATAACAACGACAAACCCTGGTTCACACCCAGACTAAGACAGATCAGGAGGGAAAAGGAAGCAGCTTACAGAGCCAATGACAGAGAGAGCTACAAAGGCGCTAAGTACCGGTTCTCGAGAGAGGTACAGCAGGCGAGATCCAGGTACAATAAACGTCTGAAGGAGCAATTCTCTGTCAATGACACCGCCTCTGTCTGGAGATCACTTCGGCAAATTACCAATTATAAGCCGAAAGCCCCACATGCTGCTGATGACTTACAACTGGCAGAGAAACTCAACACCTTTTATGCCAGGTTTGATGTCTCACTCTCCTCCCCCCTCACTGATCAAGAACCTTCAGTCACTTTGAAGCCGCTTCCATCCCCCACCCAATTAACAACAGAGGTCACTCCAACTGACCAGCCCACCCCCTCCACTGCTTTCTTGGTGACAAAACAGGATGTGCTCAAGCTCTTCCGCAAGCAAAACCCTCGGAAAGCTTCGGGCCCAGATAGTGTCTCCCCCGCCACCCTGAAACACTGTGCTGAGGAACTGTCTCCAGTTTTCACAGACATTTTTAACACCTTGCTGAAGACATGCCACGTTCCAGCCTGCTTCAAGCTGTCGACCATCGTTCCTGTTCCCAAGAAGCCCCGTATCACTGGACTTAATGACTACAGGCCTGTGGCGCTTACATCTGTAGTCATGAAGTCATTAGAACGCCTGGTCCTCCCTCATCTCAAGCACTTCACCTCTCCCTCTCTGGACCCTCTGCAGTTTTCCTAAAGAGCCAACAGGTCTGTAGACGACGCCATCAACCTGGCCCTCCACTTCACCCTGCAGCACCTAGACTCCCCGGGAACCTATGCTAGGATCCTGTTTGTGGACTTCAGCTCTGCATTCAACACCATCCTCTCTACTCTGCTTCAGGACAAGCTCTCTCAGCTCAACGTGCCTGACTCCACCTGCAGGTGGATTACTGACTTCCTAACAGACCGGAGGCAGTGCATGCGGCTGGGGAAGATTGTCTCCTCCCCTCGGACTATTAGCACAGGGTCTCCACAGGGCTATGTCCTCTCTCCCCTGCTCTTCTCCCTGTACACCAACTCCTGCACTTCCAGCCATGACTCTGTCAAACTGATCAAGTTTGCGGACGACACCACCCTCATTGGACTCATCTCTGATGGTGATGAGTCGGCCTACAGGATGGAGGTAGACCGGCTGGTGTCCTGGTGCAGCAACAACAGCCTGGAGCTCAACGCCCAGAACACAGTGGAGATGATCGTGGACTTTAGGAAAGTCACAGCTCCCATTACCCCCTTTGCACTGACAGACTTCTCCATCACCACTGTAGACTCTTTCCGCTTCCTCGGCACTACCATCACACAGAACCTAAAGTGGGAGCCGTCCATCAG
This sequence comes from Neostethus bicornis, assembly GCA_902685375.1. NCBI lineage: Eukaryota > Metazoa > Chordata > Actinopteri > Atheriniformes > Phallostethidae > Neostethus > Neostethus bicornis. The sequence goes on along the minus strand of CACRXE010000001.1, from coordinate 6,087,859 downwards.
CTCCCTGATCAAAAAGGCCCAGCAGAGGATGTACTTTCTGCGGCAGTTGAAGAAAGCCAAGCTGCCCGCCCAGATGTTGGTGCAGTTTTACACAGCCATCATCGAGTCCATCCTCACCTCCTCCATCACCGTGTGGTACACTGGAGCCACAGCCAGGGACAAACACAAACTGCAGCCCATTGTGCGCTCCGCAGAGAAGGTGATCGGCTGCAGCCTTCCATCTCTCGAAGACCTGTACGTCTCCAGGACTCGGGGGCGTGCAGGTCGGATAGCAGCTGACCCTTCCCAACCTGGACATGGACTTTTTGAGCGACTCCCCTCGGACAGGAGGCTCCGGTCCATTACGACCAGAACGTCCCGCCACAAAAACAGCTTCTTCCCCTCTGCCGTTGGACTTATGAACTCTTTATAACCTGGATCCCCACATCTCATAGTCACTTCCCTCTTGTCACTTTGCTATCTTCATTATTTTCTAAGACATTGCACTACTTTTCTTTTTCTTCTGAGCACTCTTAGTTTTGTTAAAATTATTATTTTTATTTATTTTATTTTTTATTTTTTTATCTTATATTTTTGCACACCTGTATCAAAACAAGTTCCTAGTCTCTGATATTTTTCACTGACATGGCAATAAAAGCATTCTGATTCTGATAGCTCACATCGCTCACACAAAAAAAGAAAAAAAAGCTTTGCTTTATTTATAATCGAAATAGAAATTTTGATTTGAATAAATCAAAAGCTATAAATAAAACTTTATTTTGCTTTAAACTGCTTTATTTTTAAATATAAATAAATGAAGTCTTTTTTTACTAACAGTCTGGATCGAAACAGAAATCGGCAGGTCTAATGTTTTCTTTTCTATGTTTTGATGTATACTGTATATCTAGTTTCTTTACTGTTGTTGGTATTAATTGCTTATCTTTGTATGTATTTAGTGTCGTACCACGAGTACTTCTGTCCTTACCCTTGTTGTATCTATGTTCTTACTTATGTTGGTTCTTATAAATAACAGTCAATATTCCTTAATACTTTAATTTCTTAAAAATCTGCTTTGAATGGTTTATTTTCAATTTCTGATACTTCTGTTCGTAAAATGATAATAATGTTTAATTTTATTTTCTATTACAAGCAGTAAGCTAAACAATTTTTGATTTGTTCTGAGTATTTTAGGGGTGGTATCTAAGTTTTCTTTTTCCAACTCCTTTTCGAGCCTAATAAGGATTTACGTGTTATCTTTGTTGTACACATTGTTTCTCTCTTTGTAAAATTTGCTCAAAACAAATGAATAAACTAAACTAAAAACTAAACTATTTTAGATTAGAAAGCTGATTTGTGTGTATGTGTGTGTATTGCGTCCTCCCGGCCAACGGGGGCGCTAAAAAGCAAGACATGGCGGGGTTTTTTTATTCTAAGAAAAAAACCAAAAAAACAAATGAAAACTCCAAAGTTTAAAACAAATAAAATCTAAACGGTTTTATAATCAATCCTCTGGTGTAAGTTCAAAGTCAAACGTTTTAGAACAGCAAAAGCCGTTTAAAAAAAAAAAAAAAAAAAAAAAACTTTGAACCGGAAGTCATTAGCTTTGTGGGAGCTGTGGTTCTGCTATTGTGTCAGTTGTGTCTATTGATGTAGGCTAACAGCCTTTTTTTTCGCAACGCCTAAAAATAAAAAAATATCCGTGAAATATTTTAAAGAGCGTTGTTTTTGGAGTTTGAATTTGGATTTAAAGATGCCGGGCTTCACATGCAGTGTACCAGGATGTTACATGAACTCTCACAGACACAGAGATATACGGTTCTATGTATATCCTAAAAAACCCGTGCTGAGAGAAGAGTGGCTGAGAAACATCGCCAGAGAAGGGAACAGTGGTCCTTCAAGCACCTTCCAGCCCACCACAGGACACAGAGTTTGTAGCCAACACTTTGACGGGGGAAGGAAAACCCCCAACGTCCGTGTTCCCACTCTGTTCCCTCAAAGAGCAGTCAATGAAGAGAGGAGCAGAAGAAGACGATCCAGAAAAAAAAACAAAGTTCATCAGCACCGATGTTCTGATAAACGCTGGAGAAGAGTCGGAAAGCAGTACGAATGGAGATGAAGGGGAAGAAAACACTACGGAGGGGAACACTGCAGGTGTGTTGGAGAACAAGTTAATTGGAGATGAAGGACATGAGACCACTATGGAGGGTAACACTGTGTCAGGGAGCGGTATGATGGGAGATGATGAAAAAGAAAGCTATCATTACGTGCGACGCTTTTGCCTATACTTCTTTTTTTTGTGTATTTGGGTTTTGTTTTACACAGCATTATGTTACGTGTTTTGTGAATAAATGAAAACGTGAAAAAAACACCTCACAGCTGTGCAGAGATGCTCACAGCTGAAGAATCCTCTGTGGACTACCTCCCTATTCAAGATCAAAGTGTCACCAGCAGTCCTCTGGATCACACCTACTCTTCTGAGGGCTGGACAATTAAAAAACTCATGTTGAACAAGGGGAAAAAGTATTTTAGTTTTATTTTGAGACTCTCTGCCTTTGTGAAATAAAATAATTTTTCTGGGTTTTCCTTTGATTTATTTTTAAACTGTATATCTTGTTAACAATCTACTTTTGTGTTTATGATCAAGAAAAAGTTAATTTTAACTCTCAAAAAAAACAAACAAAAAAAAAATCTACAATAATTGGCTGTTTATTCAAATAAGTATAAAACTGATTGTAAAAAGTCCAGTGGTTCATTTTTTTATACTTTGATATAGTTAAACTAAATTATACTCCCTCAGGGTTCAGCGTTGAGCCCGTTGCTTTTTTTTTTCTTTACATTAATGATATTTGTCTGGTGTCAAAAATTTTACACCTTATATTATTTGCTGATGACACAAATATAATTTGCTGTGGCAGTGATTTGGAAGTATTTCTTGATGACGTCGAAAAAGAACTAAAACTTAAAAAAAAACTGGTTTGACTCAAACAAATTAACTCTAAATTTAAAGAAAACAAAATTGATAATGTTTACAAATTGTAGTATAAATGTGAATAAAAAAGTTTTTATTCAAGATACAGAGAGCGAGCAAATAAATGAAATCAAATTTTTTGGAATAATAATCCAAAACAAATTAAGTTGGAAAAGTCACATACAATTTGTAAAAACAAAACTATGTAAATCATTAACGATTATTTCAAAGGTTAAAGAATGTTTGAATGAAAAGGCATTATATATTTTATATAACTCATTAATTTTACCGTATATGACTTACTGTGTGGAGGTGTGAGGAAACACGTTCAGAACAAATATCATTCCAATTTCTCTTTTCCAAAAACAAGCAAATACAGTCGTCAATTAAACCCTGTACAGGGCACATACAAACCAACTCTTCATCCAAAGAAACACATTGAAATGTAAAGACTTAGTAGATTATAAAACCACACAACTCATGTATTTTATTAAGAATAAACAGGTACCAAATCAGATTAAAAGTTTCTTTCAAAATCGAGAGAGTACCTATAATCTCAGAAGATACGATGTTTTCAAAAAGCCTAAAGTTAGAACAAATGTAAAACAACACTGTATCTATGCTGTTGGAGTAAATCTTTGGAACAGGTTAGAACAAGACGTCAAAGATTTTAAAAGACTGAGCTGCTTTAAAAGTTTATATGAAAAGAAAATTGTGAAATCAAACAGAGAAATAAACTGTTAAATTATATTGTAAATGTTCCTATTTCTTTTCAGACTGTGTATTTTTTATTTGTACCGATAGTTATTTTTTGTTGTTTTGTGTTCATAAATGTCTGAATAAATTTAATTGAATTGAAAAATACTAGAGAATGCTGTTTCAGAGAAACAGCAAGGTGAATGCCTGGCCGGGACCCAAGGCCCATTTTTCATCCTCTGATGCTGAAAATGATGATCTGAAGGCTGGCTAAAAAAGCTTTGAAGCTCAATTCAAACATTCCAAAAAAAAAATACTGTAAAAGTGTCTAAAGCAGATGGAATTTTTAAATAGTTATGTTTTATAATGTGGAATAATAGAAAAGTAGACATCCTGTGTGTCCAGGAGACTAGATTGAAAGGTAGCAAGGCGAGAAATCTAGGAAAGGGTTTCAAGTTGTTCTATCACGGTGTTGATAGAAAGAGGAATGGTGTAGGAGTTATTGTGAAGGAGGAGTTTTTTGCGAATGTTCTGAAGGTAAAAAGAAGTTCAGATAGGCTGATGAGCCTCAAACTAGAAATTGAAGGGGTGGTGTTGAATGTTGTTTGTGGGTATGCTCCACAAGTAGAACCACCTCATCAATGTCTGACCAGAATTTCTCTTTCTCCTCCATGTCGCATCCTACTTGTGGAGCATACCCACAAACAACGTTTAACACCACCCCTTCAATTTCTAGTTTGAGTTCAGAACATTCCCAACAAACTCCTCCCTGGATGATGGTTCTCCTCTCTCCACAGCAGAATGTTGGAGCTCAGAGAGTGACCTTCGGGTTATTGGTATGACGAAGGGTCTTCTCCCCCAATCACTCAATTTAGGTGGCTGCCCAGCTAAAGGAAGAGTGCTGGTGATGCCAATTTGTTTTCACTTACGGGTGGTGGGGGCCACTGTGCTCATAGGACTTCATCCCAAGCCTTTCGCCTCAAGACTATCCAGTCACGTAGGCCTACAGACGATTCTTTTGTCTTCATGTTTACTGTAAACATTGGAACCTATGATGGACAGATGTGTGACATTTCAAACCAAACTAAATTTACCACAGGTAAACTCCAACTGAGCAGCAGAACCATCTCAAGAATGATCACAAAAAAAAAGAATGTACCTCACCTCAATTTTAAACTTTACGACAAACGCTGTGAATGCTCATGTACATGAGATTTTTTTTCCAGTTATTTTTATTTTAATCAATTTGCCAAAACATCAAAAATAAATTTCTCTCATTGTCATTTTGGAAAGTTTAGGGATAATTAGGGATTTCTTTTTTTTTTTAACCTGTCTTGCCTGGCGTTGTGACAAGCAGAATGGTGATCTGTAAGTCAGTTATTGCTGGATAGTTTTGGTCTACTCCTTATAAGCTCTTTTTTTAAATTATTTTAAATACTTTACAACCAAAATGTCTGTGCTTTCTGTGTTTCTTTTTGCTGGACCTGACAGGGAATACTGAGAGGAAGGAGGGGCGAGGGGGATGTGAAAAAGTAGAGGAATAGGGTACAGAAGAACAAGAGAGGGGGACAAAGTGAAGAGAAAATCTGAAGTTACAGTATTCAGCATCACGACCAACCTGCTGGATTATCTAAGGAGAAAAAAAAGTACAGACAAGAATTTAAACCAGTGATAAAACTGACACACACAACAAAACCTTCTAGAACAAATGACGTACAACACAAACACATGTTAGTAGAGCTATAATAATATTGGTTGGGAGCAAAGAACATGGCGGACAGTGAACTGTGTGCAACTGTGAGTAAAAGTACATGCATGCTGTTGATGTGGTTTAACAGATCCTCACCAGCCCCAAAAGACTGGAATAATTTTATTCATTTTAGAACAAGGCTGTAAATTACAAAAATGAGTAAAAATGAGTCACTGGAAAAACTTTCTGTTAGCACTGTAAACCAGACAGTTCACACATACTGCACTCTCACTACACCATGTTACCATCCGGTCGTAGGTTCAGATCCCTCGCATTCAAAACCAAGAGAGCCACATCCTCCTTCATACCCACCTCAATCCGACTGCTGAATGGCTGAGGGGCCTTGTGACGGATGCGCATGTACTGGAAAATGATAAGTAAATGTTCTCATTTATTGATTTTATTGTTTTATTCTGGTTTTACTTATTTATATTTTATTGTTTTATGATGTTTTTAATGAATGTGGTTTTGTATGTGATTTTTAATGACTGTGTTGTCCCGGCGATCTGGCTGCAAGTGAAGTTCCTAACGGACAAATAAAGTTATAATTGAATTGAATTGAATTGAGAGTTCAAAATGACTCAACCTAAATAAAGAACAGGATTTCAGCAGGCAACACTTGAACATGTTCCTATAAGCCAGTGCTTCTCAAATGTCCTCAATGTTGTTCAGTGACCTCCTCTCCACCACTGCTTCAAGTGTGTCCTGCTAGCAGCCAATGACAGAGCCAGCCTTTCGAATCAGTTTTTCAGTCTGTTGGCGTCACTGGATGCGATGCTGCTCCCCCAGCAGACGACAGAGAAGAACAAAGTGCTGGCCACTACAGGCTGGTAGAAGTTCTCCAGGATCTTGCTGCACACCTCAGCTTCCTTAGGAAGTTGATTCAGCTGCAGGACTTCTTGTACACAGCAGTACTGTTGCTCCTCCAGCTCAGTCTGCTGTCAATGGTCTATCCCAGGTATCTGTACTCCTCCACCACCTCCATATCCCTACCCAGAATGCAGAATGGTTGCAAGGCGGTCCTCTTCTTTCGAAAACATGAGTAAAGACAGGCGTTATCGCAGTAGTTGCTCCATCCGATCAAGCGAAGCCAAGACCAATCATTAGCAGGATTATGGGCAACCAGCCAAGGATGACCCAAAACAATCGAACTATGGATAGAGTCAAATAGAAAAAAACTAATATACTTGTGGTGAAAGGTGATGAAAGCTCCCACACTTTGTCCAATGGAAATGACACTGAATGGACCTGGAAAGCAGGTTACACTGAATGAGAAGGGGATGCCAATCACCCGAATCTCTGGCAAACCACTCCGGCAGCGTCATGGGTATCTTACCAGGAGCAGTGGATGGAGTTGATAGTCAGTTGGGTGTCACAAGAGCAGGCGTTGGTACAACACTGATCGCAGCCCGGCCGGGAGCATTGATGACACCACCAATGCTGAAGCAACACTGAATGTTTCTTGACAGCCTTCTGCGCTACGAGCGGAGCAGAAAGCTGTGAGATGTATCATGGTAAAACAGCGCAGGGTTAGAGTTGGCAATGTGTCTGAGTGTCTTGACTCTTTTAGCGAAAGAAAAGACTGAAAAATGATATGGAAAAATGTCACCCTTTAATCATTTTATTGTTTTGCCTATGAAGAATGACAGACTGCTGACTTGGGTTTCATTTAACTTTATTCAGTTTAGAATAGACTGTAGCATAAAAAATGTGGTAAAAGTGATATGCTGTCAATACTTTCTGGAGGCACGGGAACTGGTCAATTTGTCAATGTGTACAGTGTCCTGCTACTCATACAAACCTTACATTATTTTCGAGATCATGAGCAAAATCTTTTCATTCAGTCCAAATGACTAAAATGTCCTGACTTTCTGAAACACTTTACTGTAATTACATTTTTTTAAAGTGTCAATAAGTTATTACCTCATAACTTACCATTAAGTCTTTTTGAATAAGATGCCACAAGCTTAGCACATTTTTCTTTAGGAAGTTTTGCCCATTTGACTTTGCAGTAGCTTTTAAGTTCTATCAGGTTGGATAGGGATGATCAGTTTCTTGAGCTGCTCTGGGCTTCTCTGGTCATGGCATGGTTCACCTCATCCCGGCATACAGACAGAGGTTGAAGACAGAGGTTGAACAAGGAATTCAGCTTGTTCAAATGCATTCATATTGCAATATGCATTCATATTGGCAGCATGATAGAAATAGATGTGAACTTGTTTTTTTCTTTCTGCAGTGAGGACTTCCAAGAAGTGGAACAGCGAAGCTGTGGACGAGCTTCGTATGTGTCTGGACACAAGAGACTGGGGTGTGTTTAGAGCTGCTACAGATAGTCTGGATGACTACACGGAGACATTGACGTCATACATACGATTCTGTGAGGACAGCATTATTCCATCTAAAACCAGAGTGATTTATAACAACGACAAACCCTGGTTCACACCCAGACTAAGACAGGTCAGGAGGGAAAAGGAAGCAGCTTACAGAGCCAATGACAGAGAGAGCTACAAAGGCGCTAAGTACCGGTTCTCGAGAGAGGTACAGCAGGCGAGATCCAGGTACAATAAACGTCTGAAGGAGCAATTCTCTGTCAATGACACCGCCTCTGTCTGGAGATCACTTCGGCAAATTACCAATTATAAGCCGAAAGCCCCACATGCTGCTGATGACTTACAACTGGCAGAGAAACTCAACACCTTTTATGCCAGGTTTGATGTCTCACTTTCCTCCCCCCTCACTGATCAAGAACCTTCAGTCACTTTGAAGACGCTCCCATCCCCCACCCAATTAACAACAGAGATCACTCCAACTGACCAGCCCTCCCCCTCCACTGCTTTCTTGGTGACAAAACAGGATGTGCTCAAGATCTTCCGCGAGAAAAACCCTCGGAAAGCTTCGGGCCCAGATAGTGTCTCCCCCGCCACCCTGAAACACTGTGCTGAGGAGTTGTCTCCAGTTTCCACAGACATTTTTAACACCTTGCTGAAGACATGCCACGTTCCAGCCTGCTTCAAGCTGTCGACCATCGTTCCTGTCCCCAAGAAGCCCCGTATCACTGGACTTAATGACTACAGGCCTGTGGCGCTTACGTCTGTAGTCATGAAGTCATTCGAACGCCTGGTCCTCCCTCATCTCAAGCACTTCACCTCTCCCTCTCTGGACCCTCTGCAGTTTGCCTACAGAGCCAACGGGTCTGTAGACGACGCCATCAACCTGGCCCTCCACTTCACCCTGCAGCACCTAGACTCCCCGGGAACCTGTGCTAGGATCCTGTTTGTGGACTTCAGCTCTGCATTCAACACCATCCTCCCTACCCTGCTTCAGGACAAGCTCTCTCAGCTCAACGTGCCTGACTCCACCTGCAGGTGGATTACTGACTTCCTGACAGACCGGAGGCAGTGCATGCGGCTGGGGAAGAATGTCTCCACCTCTCGGATTATCAGCACAGGGTCTCCACAGGGCTGTGTCCTCTCTCCCCTGCTCTTCTCCTTGTACACCAACTCCTGCACTTCCAGCCATGACTCTGTCAAACTGATCAAGTTTGCAGATGACACCACCCTCATTGGACTCATCTCTGATGGCGATGAGTCGGCCTACAGGATGGAGGTAGACCGGCTGGTGTCCTGGTGCAGCAACAACAGCCTGGAGCTCAACGCCCAGAACACAGTGGAGATGATCGTGGACTTTAGGAAAGTCACAGCTCCCATTACCCCCCTTGCACTGACAGACTTCTCCATCACCACTGTAGACTCTTTCTGCTTCCTCAGCATTACCATCACACAGAACCTAAAGTGGGAGCCATCCATCAGCTCCCTGATCAAAAAGGCCCAGCAGAGGATGTACTTTCTGCGGCAGTTGAAGAAAGCCAAGCTGCCCGCCCAGATGTTGGTGCAGTTTTACACAGCCATCATCGAGTCCATCCTCACCTCCTCCATCACCGTGTGGTACGCTGGAGCAGCAGCCAGTAAAAAACACAAACTGCAGCGCATTGTGCGCTCCGCAGAGAAGGTGATCGGCTGCAGCCTTCCATCTCTCGAAGACCTGTACGTCTCCAGGACTCGGGGGCGTGCAGGTCGGATAGCAGCTGACCCTTCTCAACCTGGACATGGACTTTTTGAGCGACTCCCCTCGGGCAGGAGGCTCCGGTCCATTCGGACCAGAACGTCCCGCCACAAAAACAGCTTCTTCCCTTCTGCCGTTGGACTTATGAACTCTTTATAACCTGGATCCCCACATCTCTTAGTCACTAAATAACCTGGATCCCCTCATCTCTTAGTCACTTTATAACCTGGATCCCCACATCTCATAGTCACTTCCCTCTTGTCACTTTGCTATCTTCATTATTTTCTATGACATTGCACTACTTTTCTTTTTCTTCTGAGCACTCTTAGTTTTGTTAAAATTATTATTTTTATTTATTTTATTTTTTATTTTTTTTATCTTATATTTTTGCACACCTGTATCAAAACAAGTTCCTAGTCTCTGATATTTTTCACTGACATGGCAATAAAAGCATTCTGATTCTGATAGCTCACATCGCTCACACAAAAAAAGAAAAAAAAAAGCTTTGCTTTATTTATAATCAAAATAGAAATTTTGATTTGAATAAATCAAAGCTATAAATAAAACTTTATTTTGCTTTAAACTGCTTTATTTTTAAATATAAATAAATGAAGTCTTTTTTTACTAACAGTCTGGATCGAAACAGAAATCGGCGGGTCTAATGTGTTCTTTTCTATGTTTTGATGTATACTGTATATCTAGTTTCTTTACTGTTGTTGGTATTAATTGCTTATCTTTGTATGTATTTAGTGTCGTACCACGAGTACTTCTGTCCTTACCCTTGTTGTATCTATGTTCTTACTTATGTTGGTTCTTATAAATAACAGTCAATATTCCTTACTACTTTAATTTCTTAAAAATCTGCTTTGAATGGTTTATTTTCAATTTCTGATACTTCTGTTCGTAAAATGATAATAATGTTTAATTTTATTTTCTATTACAAGCAGTAAGCTAAACAATTTTTGATTTGTTCTGAGTATTTTAGGGGTGGTATCTAAGTTTTCTTTTTCCAACTCCTTTTCGAGCCTAATAAGGATTTACGTGTTATCTTTGTTGTACACATTGTTTCTCTCTTTGTAAAATTTGCTCAAAACAAATGAATAAACTAAACTAAAAACTAAACTATTTTAGATTAGAAAGCTGATTTGTGTGTTTGTGTGTGTATTGCGTCCTCCCGGCCAACGGGGGCGCTAAAAAGCAAGACATGGCGGGTTTTTTTTATTCTAAGAAAAAAACCAAAAAAACAAAAAAAAAACAAATGAAAACTCCAAAGTTTACAACAAATAAAATCTAAACGGTTTTATAATCAATCCTCTGGTGTAAGTTCAAAGTCAAACGTTTTAGAACAGCAAAAGCCGTTTAAAAAAAAAAAAAAAAAAAAAACTTTAACCGGAAGTCATTAGCTTTGTGGGAGCTGTGGTTCTGCTATTGTGTCAGTTGTGTCTATTGATGTAGGCTAACAGCCTTTTTTTTTCGCAACGCCTAAAAATAAAAAAATATCCGTGAAATATTTTAAAGAGCGTTGTTTTTGGAGTTTGAATTTGGATTTAAAGATGCCGGGCTTCACATGCAGTGTACCAGGATGTTACATGAACTCTCACAGACACAGAGATATACGGTTCTATGTATATCCTAAAAAACCCGTGCTGAGAGAAGAGTGGCTGAGAAACATCGATAGAGAAGGGAACAGTGGTCCTTCAAGCACCTTCCAGCCCACCACAGGACACAGAGTTTGTAGCCAACACTTTGACGGGGGAAGGAAAACCCCCAACGTCCGTGTTCCCACTCTGTTCTCTCAAAGAGGAGTCAATGAAGAGAGGAGCAGAAGAAGACGATCCAGAAAAAAAACAAAGTTCATCAGCACCGATGTTCTGATAAACGCTGGAGAAGAGTCGGAAAGCAGTACGAATGGAGATGAAGGGGAAGAAAACACTACGGAGGGGAACACTGCAGGTGTGTTGGAGAACAAGTTAATTGGAGATGAAGGACGTGAGACCACTATGGAGGGTAACACTGTGTCAGGGAGCGGTATGATGGGAGATGATGAAAATGAAAGCTATCATTACGTGCGACGCTTTTGCCTATACTTCTTTTTTTTTGTGTATTTGGGTTTTGTTTTACACAGCATTATGTTACGTGTTTTGTGAATAAATGAAAACGTGAAAAAAACACCTCACAGCTGTGCAGAGATGCTCACAGCTGAAGAATCCTCTGTGGACTACCTCCCTATTCAAGATCAAAGTGTCACCAGCAGTCCTCTGGATCACACCTACTCTTCTGAGGGCTGGACAATTAAAAAACTCATGTTGAACAAGGGGAAAAAGTATTTTAGTTTTATTTTGAGACTCTCTGCCTTTGTGAAATAAAATAATTTTTCTGGGTTTTCCTTTGATTTATTTTTAAACTGTATATCTTGTTAACAATCTACTTTTGTGTTTATGATCAAGAAAAAGTTAATTTTAACTCTCAAAAAAACAAAAAAAAAATTAACCTACAATAATTGGCTGTTTATTCAAATAAGTATAAAACTGATTGTAAAAAGTCCAGTGGTCCATTTTTTTATACTTTGATATAGTTAAACTAAATTATACTCCCTCAGGGTTCAGCGTTGAGCCCGTTGCTTTTTTTTTTCTTTACATTAATGATATTTGTCTGGTGTCAAAAATTTTACACCTTATATTATTTGCTGATGACACAAATATAATTTGCTGTGGCAGTGATTTGGAAGTATTTCTTGATGAGGTCGAAAAAGAACTAAAACTTAAAAAAAACTGGTTTGACTCAAACAAATTAACTCTAAATTTAAAGAAAAAAAATTGATAATGTTTACAAATCGTAGTATAAATGTGAATAAAAAACTTTTTATTCAAGATACAGAGAGAGAGCAAATAAATGAAATCAAATTTTTAGGAATAATAATCCAAAACAAATTAAGTTGGAAAAGTCACATACAATTTGTAAAAACAAAACTATGTAAATCATTAACGATTATTTCAAAGGTTAAAGAATGTTTGAATGAAAAGGCATTATATATTTTATATAACTCATTAATTTTACCGTATATGACTTACTGTGTGGAGGTGTGAGGAAACACGTTCAGAACAAATATCATTCCAATTTCTCTTTTCCAAAAACAAGCAAATACAGTCGTCAATTAAACCCTGTACAGGGCACATACAAACCAACTCTTCACCCAAAGAAACACATTGAAATGTAAAGACTTAGTAGATTATAAAACCACACAACTCATGTATTTTATTGAGAATAAACAGGTACCAAATCAGATTCAAAGTTTCTTTCAAAATCGAGAGAGTACCTATAATCTCAGAAGATACGATGTTTTCAAAAAGCCTAAAGTTAGAACAAATGTAAAACAACACTGTATCTATGCTGTTGGAGTAAATCTTTGGAACAGGTTAGAACAAGACGTCAAAGATTTTAAAAGACTGAGCTGCTTTAAAAGTTTATATGAAAAGAAAATTGTGAAATCTACGATGTTTTCAAAAAGCCTAAAGTTAGAACAAATGTAAAACAACACTGTATCTATGCTGTTGGAGTAAATCTTTGGAACAGGTTAGAACAAGACGTCAAAGATTTTAAAAGACTGAGCTGCTTTAAAAGTTTATATGAAAAGAAAATTGTGAAATCAAACAGAGAAATAAACTGTTAAATTATATTGTAAATGTTCCTATTTCTTTTCAGACTGTGTATTTTTTATTTGTACCGATAGTTATTTTTTGTTGTTTTGTGTTCATAAATGTCTGAATAAATTTAATTGAATTGAAAAATACTAGAGAATGCTGTTTCAGAGAAACAGCAAGGTGAATGTCTGGCCTGGACACAAGGCCCATTTTTCATCCTCTGATGCTGAAAATGATGATCTGAAGGCTGGCTAAAAAAGCTTTGAATTCAAACATTCCAAAAAAAAATAAAAAATACTGTAAAAGTATCTAAAGCAGATGGAATTTTTAAATAGTTATGTTTTATAATGTGGAATAATAGAAAAGTAGACATCCTGTGTGTCCAGGAGACTAGATGGAAAGGTAGCAAGGCGAGAAATCTAGGAAAGGGTTTCAAGTTGTTCTATCACGGTGTTGATAGAAAGAGGAATGGTGTAGGAGTTATTGTGAAGGAGGAGTTTTTTGCGAATGTTCTGAAGGTAAAAAGAAGTTCAGATAGGCTGATGAGCCTCAAACTAGAAATTGAAGGGGTGGTGTTGAATGTTGTTTGTGGGTATGCTCCACAAGTAGAACCACCTCATCAATGTCTGACCAGAATTTCTCTTTCTCCTCCATGTCGCATCCTACTTGTGGAGCATACCCACAAACAACGTTTAACACCACCCCTTCAATTTCTAGTTTGAGTTCAGAACATTCCCAACAAACTCCTCCCTGGATGATGGTTCTCCTCTCTCCACAGCAGAATGTTGTCAGAGGGTGACCTTTGGGTTATTGGTCTGACGAAGGGTCTTCTCCCCCAATCACTCAATTTAGGTGGCTGCCCAGCTAAAGGAAGAGTGCTGGTGATGCCAATTTGTTTTCACTTACGGGTGGTGGGGGCCACTGTGCTCATAGGACTTCATCCCAAGCCTTTCGCCTCAAGACTATCCAGTCACGTAGGCCTACAGACGATTCTTTTGTCTTCATGTTTACTGTAAACATTGGAACCTATGATGGACAGATGTGTGACATTTCAAACCAAACTAAATTTACCACAGGTAAACTCCAACTGAGCAGCAGAACCATCTCAAGAATGATCACAAGAAAAAAGAATGTACCTCACCTCAATTTTAAACTTTACGACAAACGCTGTGAATGCTCATGTACATGAGATTCTTTTTTCCAGTTATTTTTATTTTAATAAATTTGCCAAAACATCAAAAATAAATTTCTCTCATTGTCATTTTGGAAAGTTTAGGGATAATTAGGGATTTCTTTTTTTTTTTAACCTGTCTTGCCTGGCGTTGTGACAAGCAGAATGGTGATCTGTATGTCAGTTATTGCTGGATAGTTTTGGTCTACTCCTTATAAGCTCTTTTTTTAAATTATTTTAAATACTTTACAACCAAAATGTCTGTGCTTTCTGTGTTTCTTTTTGCTGGACCTGACAGGGAATACTGAGAGGAAGGAGGGGCGAGGGGGATGTGAAAAAGTAGAGGAATAGGGTACAGAAGAACAAGAGAGGGGGACAAAGTGAAGAGAAAATCTGAAGTACAGTATTCAGCATCACGACCAACCTGCTGGATTATCTAAGGAGAAAAAAAAGTACAGACAAGAATTTAAACCAGTGATAAAACTGACACACACAACAAAACCTTCTAGAACAAATGACGTACAACACAAACACATGTTAGTAGAGCTATAATAATATTGGTTGGGAGCAAAGAACATGGCGGACAGTGAACTGTGTGCAACTGTGAGTAAAAGTACATGCATGCTGTTGATGTGGTTTAACAGATCCTCACCAACCCCAAAAGACTGGAATAATTTTATTCATTTTAGAACAAGGCTGTAAATTACAAAAATGAGTAAAAATGAGTCACTGGAAAAACTTTCTGTTAGCACAGTAAACCAGAGTTAAAAATGTCTCAACCTAAATAAAGAACAGGATTTCAGCAGGCAACACTTGAACATGTTCCTATAAGCCAATGCTTCTCAAATAGTGGAGCGTGCCCCCCAAGGGTGTGCGCAGGGAGTATTAACTCTATGATGCAGAGTTTTTTTTGCACCGAACACAGAGCACAGAGCAAGGTATAGGCCAGGGGTCCCCAACCTTTTCTGCGCCACTGACTGGTTTAGTGTCTGATAATATTTTCACGGACCGGTCTAAAGGTGTTGAGACCAGCCTGAAAAAAAAAAGTTTTTTTTTAAAAAAGATAATAATAATAAACTTAAATTCACATTGTCCCCATGAGAATTTTTTTTAGCAGAGTCTTTATAACATGGAAATGTTCTCTTTGCTAGAACACACGCTTGTTGCTATGGTAACGGTAAACATACCTTCAAAATAAAAGACCTCACAAAAACTAAGTTAATAAAAATACTAGTTACCAAATGGAATTAATGGAAGTTATTTCTTCTTTCTGTGCAGGCTGGTACCACATGACCCACGGCTTGGTACCGGTCTGCGGCCCGGTGGTTGGGAACCGCTGGTATAGGCAGTTTAAATTTCTTGGTTTTATTTAATTTAGTAGAAAAAGTTTCAAAAAAGTCTTCTGGACAGTTTAATTCTTCAACGAGACGTTTCGACTTCCATCCGGAAATCATTTTCAATCTGAATGAAATGAACTGGAACCTGGATCCATTTATACTAACCTGAGTAACAGGTAAAAAAAAGTGTAAGAAGGGCTCGACCAATGAGAATGTTCCTTAAGATGGCCGTGAATGGCTCCTATTGTAGCCACAGACCAGTAAACAAACCTATTATAAAAATGCTAAAAGCCTAGTGAAAAGAGAAACCTGCTAACGAGAGGCGTGAAACTGAGTCACAAGGTGTCATCTTTAGTCCATGGCTTCAAAAGGCTGCTATAGATACCGGGCAAAACGTATCTAACGCCTCCATTCCGATTCAGTGAGGGATTCTCTTTCATCACAAAAATGGCTTCTTTCACCCCTCTTTCAAACCAACCTTTCTCTCTACTTAAAATCTTCACCTCACTGTCCTCAAAAGTGTGTTTGGTGGATTTAAGATGCAGATGTACGGCAGACTGTGGACCACTAGAGGCTTCTCTTCTGTGTTGGTAAAGTCTTTTGTGGAGTGGTTGCTTTGTTTCCCCAATGTAGTTTTCTTTGCAGCTCCCTTCACTGCACCGGATCGAATAAACTACATTGCTCTGTTTTTCCGTAGGCATCTTGTCTTTAGGATGTACTAGTTTTTGACGTAAGACAAGATGCCTACGGAAAAACAGAGCAATGTAGTTTATTCGATCCGGTGCAGTGAAGGGAGCTGCAAAGAAAACTACATTGGGGAAACAAAGCAACCACTCCACAAAAGACTTTACCAACACAGAAGAGAAGCCTCTAGTGGTCCACAGTCTGCCGTACATCTGCATCTTAAATCCACCAAACACACTTTTGAGGACAGTGAGGTGAAGATTCTAAGTAGAGAGAAAGGTTGGTTTGAAAGAGGGGTGAAAGAAGCCATTTTTGTGATGAAAGAGAATCCCTCACTGAATCGGAATGGAGGCGTTAGATACGTTTTGCCCGGTATCTATAGCAGCCTTTTGAAGCCATGGACTAAAGATGACACCTTGTGACTCAGTTTCACGCCTCTCGTTAGCAGGTTTCTCTTTTCACTAGGCTTTTAGCATTTTTATAATAGGTTTGTTTACTGGTCTGTGGCTACAATAGGAGCCATTCACGGCCATCTTAAGGAACATTCTCATTGGTCGAGCCCTTCTTACACTTTTTTTTACCTGTTACTCAGGTTAGTATAAATGGATCCAGGTTCCAGTCCATTTCATTCAGATTGAAAATGATTTCCGGATGGAAGTCGAAACGTCTCGTTGAAGAATTAAACTGTCCAGAAGACTTTTTTGAAACTTTTTCTACTATGGATCACTCCTGGATGAATGAGGGACTACACGGATTTTATTTAATTTATTTTTCAGTATCAAATGGTTCAATTTGTCAAAAATGTTTATATAGTATAAATAAGAATTGATTTTTTTTTAAATTTCACGTTAATTGGTGCACTTTAAATATTTTCTGTTACAGGTAAAAACAATGTTAATAAAGCTGTTCTTTTTCTTTTATTTTCTTTAATGTTAATGAGGATACTGTCATGAGGCGGAGTGCACGTGGAAAGAGGAAGACCCAGTTGCAGACAGTAAAACATGGTTTATTGAAAGGTTGGTAGTCCAGAATTACTGAGAAACAAAAACAAAGTGTCAGTGGCATGATAAACAGTTATTGCAGTAATGTGATTCATGGTCAGGCAACCAGGGAGACCTGGCTGGGAAGGATTGTAAGACCCGACCAGGAAGTCCGGGGTGATTCAGCTTAAATAGACGGCACAAAGCACAGCTGTTTGGAATCATCAGTCATTCCCGGCTGATCCTGGTCAGATTGATGAGATGTCCATGGCTCCCTCTGGCTGTGGAGAAGGGGATCATGACAGATACAATGTTATGCAGATGAGTACTTAGAACAATTTCATAGACAAACAATACTAATTATGGTCACGGTGTGTGTGTGTGTGTGTATGGGGGGGGCGAAATATTTTCTTCATCCTGGGGGGGGGGGGGGGGGGGGGGGGGGGGGGGCGAAACACAAAAAAATTGAGAAGCACTGCTATAAGCCCAGAAAAACAGGGTTTCTTTCCAGCAAATCTGAATTACAAAAAATTCCTAATGTAAATAGTAGTCATTGAGATCACATGGACATCAAGTAAGAATCATTGAAAAAACAAAAGGTGAAGTGATCACCTATAAGAATATAAGGGGACAGCAAGAAAACTGAAAAGGTTGGGACTCCTACTGTTAATGTGATTAATTTCTGTGTTAGCGTTTTAGAAAGCTTCAGACAAAACTGAAGTTTTTGTTGTTGGTCCTGAAGACAAGAGAACGATATTACCCAAAATACACCATTTTAAACTGTTTTACTGTGTAAGAAGCTTGGGCGTACTCTGTGCTGATTTTTATCCCACATATAAAAACGTCTCAGACAGGATTTTTTTCATCTTAAAAACATGGCCACAGTCTGTCCGTTTCGTTTTCTTGCCCGCATTGAAGTTCTGATGCCTGTTTTTTACGTCAAGTTGCATTGATTATCGTAATGTCCTGCTCTCTGGCCTCCCTATAAAGAGTTATTATAGTTTGCAGGCACTTAAGAACATAGTTCTCTAAGTCCAAGGACTGGGAACACATCACACCAGTTTTAAAATGGCTGCATTGGCTCCCTGTGCATTTCAGGATCTATTTTAAGATTTTTTTTTGTTTTTAAAAAAGCTGTCAATGTTGGCCCACAATTAGGAACAGAAATTCCTGATAGTGATGAAACTGAATAATATGAATACCCCAAAACCCTGACACAATGTTTCTCCTAGCACCTAATGTCCTCAAGTCTAAAAACAAATTCTCTACAAATTCTCATGACATTGATATGGTAAGAAAGTTGTAAATAACATTGTTAAACCATTAACTTACATTTTAATTTATCTTTCCATTTAGGCCGTTTCCAAAGAAAATGAAAATTGCAAAGGTGATAGCACCTTTTAAAAATTGCAACAGACTCAATGTTGATAATTACAAGCCAATCTCTATTCTAGCTCAATTCTCAAAACTTTTAGAGCATTTATTCAAGTAATTTCAAGTTTGTTGACAAGCGCAAGCTTTTAAATGATTGCCAATATGGTTTTGGATCAGGAAGAGCTACCTCTATGGCCATGATAGAAGCTGTAGAAGAGACGGTCAATCAAACTTTTGACCATCTTTGATATAGATTTTTTTTAAAAAAAAAAGAAAAACAGATAGATACATGTCAGACTACACAATTGTTATACGGACAGCGTTAATAAAAAGATGAGAAAGTAAAGGAAGGATATCAGAAAAATTAAAATAAATATACAGTTGGCATATTCATTGCTCTCAAGAAAGCATTTGATACAATTAACCATCCAATTCTACTGAATAAACTTAAAAAATACGGTATACGAGGAGAAGTTGGAAAATGGATTGGTAATTATTTCTCTGGCAGAATCCAATACTTCAGAGTGGGAGATCATTCATCTGAGTATCTTGGCATAGCTTGTGGTGTCCCCAGGGTGATTACTGGGGCCAATGCTGTTCAATTTATGTATAAATGATTTATTTAATGTGTCTTAATTTCTCAAAATAATCCTTTTTGCTGATGACACCAAAGTTTTTTTTTTTTTTTTACAGCAGTTCAGATTTTAAACATCTCATCAAAACAGTAAATAAGGAACTGCAAAAAATAAAAAAATGGATAAATTCCAAAAAATTGTTACGCAAAATAAGTAAAACAAAAGCAATTATGTTTGGGAATCTGAAAACTGATTCACAATTACATATATTCATTGGCAATGTTCAAATTAGATTGGATGGATTTGGAACCACCAGGAAAGGGGGAGGGCCCAAGAAGAGGTTCATAGATGCAGTGGGGGAAGACATGAGGATGATTGGTGTGGCCGGGGAGGATACAGCGGATAGGGTTGGATGAAAGAAACTGACATACATATGTCATGTACATGTATATACATATATACAGTATGTATATGTACAAATATTATACGCATTATATACACATCATACACATTATACATGTGTATGATACATGTATAATACATCTTATATATACATATACATCTTGTTGTACATCTTGTTTATACATCTTGTTTTTTTTACTGTTGTTGGTTTTAATTGTTTGCCATTGTTGGTATTTACTGTTGTACCACTAATACTTCTGTCCTTATCCTTATTGTATCACAATTCAATTTAATTTATTCAGAAATTTATCAACACAAAACAACAAAAAATAACTACTGATTTAAATAAAATTACACAAAGTCTGAAAAGGAATAGGCAGAAGCCAAGAGCTTATAAGCACCTATCCCCTTTACCCTAAACGTAAACATAATGCGCTGCTACATTCACAATATAATTTCACAGTTTATATCTCTGTATGATTTTACAATTTTCTTTTTATCAATTCAATTTCAATTTCAATTTCATTTATTCAGACATTTATGAACACAAAACAACAACAAAAATTAACTAATGTTGTATCTGACATGTGTCCTCGGTCCTCCGTCCGATCCCCGACGATGCTGTGGGTCCGGTGGTGACTCAAAGACAGGGACTGGTTTTCCAGACAGGCTTTTATTGTTAGAAGTCTGATACATACACACACACACGCTAGGGCACTGGCCAAACAGGAGAGCCCCGCTATCCGTGATCACCTTCCTTATATACTGTCAGAGAAAGTGAGTGAGACTGGAGCTCACGCTTAATTCCTTTCAGTATGGCATCATAGGTTTCCGTTCTGCTAAAACTGTTTGTGCCCTTCTCCTTTATCAGCCATCCTAGAATAGATTCATTAAACCATTGCTCTCTTATCCTAAGTGGCTCTGTCCCCTAACTGTTGCCAAGGACTTTCCATGCCACATTTCCCTGAACACAGCTGATAACAGCAAATACCTACTTGTTTGTTCCATGCTGAATATAGCTCAACAGAAGATAAACACTTGTTGGTTTCATGCTGAATATCGCTTAGTTCATTTCCTTAATATTGAATTGATATACTACATTCCCCCCTTTGTGGCTTTCTTAGCCACACTAAACAATATGCTACATTCCCCCCTTTGTGGCTTTCTTAGCCACACCAAAACAGGTCAAATACACAAGTATAAACATCTCCTCGGAGGTCTAACCTGGCACCTGGGCCCGCGATCCTGGCAAACCCATGTAGTGGCAAAAAACCTGCCGAGATGTCCCAGGCATGGGACATCCCGTAAGCATTTCATGCAGTGACAATTAGGTCAATTATGAGGTCACAGGCAAAGCATCTGTACATTTTAGGTTAATGCATGCACAATCTTGTTAATTATTGCTGTTAGCACTCCATTCATTCTCTTGACTAATCCTTGACTCACTCGGTGGTACACTGCTCCACCGTATTGAGAAATCTTTTGATACAATAACACGCCCTTCATTACTTCGTTTTATATTTTGTTGATGTTTTGTTTAGCGTCTTTGAGCGCTCATAAAAGCGCTTTACAAAAAAATGTATCATCATTATTTATTTGTGTCGTCATAAGAGGGTTATTTTCAGAGTCTTATTCAATTTCTAGTTTCCATGTCTTTGACAGGCTATTGATATAGGAGGAAGAGTTTTCATAATGCTTGTTCGCATCTTCTTGTAGAACCTTTAAATCAATTTCATTAGGTGAATCTGTATGTAGCTGGTTCCACAGGACAGAGCCGAATGCATTTAACTCTGTACCATCAGACATGAGGTCTAACATCCTCTTCTGGTCTGCGTTTCTGAAACCTGCTCCATTTGTGTTGGACCCAGGGTGTTGATGTAGTAAGGCTTGAGATCCCACAGGGATAGGTCTCGACTGATCATGAGAGCTTTAAACTCTTGTATCCACTTTCCCGCTCCTTTTAGTATGTCTGGGAGACTGGCAATCATGCACGTAAGGTCCTCAACCCATAGTTTCCATGTGGCTGCTAGATTAAGGTTTGCTGTCCCTGAAACTCTCTGAACTTAATTAACACTCACATGATGTTTTCTTAGTTCATTATCAATATGTTACTCCAATTCTTGGCTTGTTGTACGATTCAATTCTCTTTTGTGGTTCACGCTTTTGGAATACAGCTCGAGCCAAAATAAGACTCCTCCAGATCTCCTTTCAAGGAGGTAATTTCTGTCTTTATAACATTCCATTTTGGCACTTCTTTTGATATCAGTGCTGGCATGTGTCGGGCACTCATTTTATCAGTCACGTCAGCCCTGCAACTGGGTGCGACTTGTGTGTAACTATCCACAAGTGGGGGTGGGGTGGACTCACGTGCTACCTTAAGGGAGGGAGTACTGACTGGACTGACCAGCTGAGGTGAGCCGACTGGATATCGATTACCATCATCTTCAGCTGGTGTCTGATCATCCTCTGGCTGAAATTCTCCATCCCATCTCAAGTGCTGGCAGGGTAGATTCCTTCTTGCACACTCTCAGGGGTTGGATCTGTGAATTTAGATCGGCTTTAGGTTTGCCATTTTGGATTTTTCTGGCACTCACCTTCGGCCAGAAACAGTCTCAAGATCAACAGCTCCTTTTTTCTTTTTGCTTGTCTTTTTTTTCTCCTTTGTCTCCTGAGTTGTAGTCCAGGATTCGCATTTTCATTTTTGCACATACCTCTGGGTCAAATGTCCCAACAGCTGGGCAGGGGTGTGCCATGGTCTTTTTTGCCTGTCTCCTTTATCAGGGCTGGGAACTCCTTTTCTTTTCCTTTTTTTTTTTTTTTCTCAATAGGGAGTTTTTTTTTTTCTTTTTTTTCTTTTTTTCTTTTTCTTTTTTTTCAAGATGGCGCCGTCCAACATGGCTGCCTCAGTACTTCTGTGCAACCTTTTTTCTCTGTTTTTGTTGGTAAATAGTGTATCAGCGTGCTCTTACACTCGTGAAGACCTCTTAAACCTCAGGACTATGACCCTTATGGACCTACTACCAGTTTTTTTAGTGGCTGCGGCAGATTTTGTCCAAATATTGGCTAAAAAAGTGAGAGGCCGGAAGAGAGGAAAGCGTGCGGGAGTCCTCCTTCGTCTCCGCAGACGTGGCTCGCGTACGCCTTTACCGAGCCTTTTTCTCTCTAATGTCCGCTCACTTACCAACAAGATGGACGAGCTAGCACTGCTAATCCGACGAAACAGGGACTTCTCTTCCTCTTGTGTTCTATGCTTCACGGAGACATGGCTCAACGAGATGATCCCGGACTGCGCGCTTCAGCTGGAGGCATTTCGGCTCTTCCGCGCTGACAGACAGAGGGATTTCTCCGGTGGAAAAACAAAAGTTGGAGGGCTCTGTTTCTACATCAACCACTCCTGGTGTTTGGATGTGTCTGTGATCTCCCAGCTTTGCTCTCCGGTTCTGGAATGCTTCTTTTTAAACTGTAGACCATTTTATTCTCCACGGGAGTTTGCTTCATTCATTCTGGCTGCTGTTTACATTCCGCCATGCGCAAACGTGCACGAGGCCCAACGCGCACTCGTGGACCAAATTCTGTGTGTGGAGCAAAACTTTCCGGACTCTCTAGTTATTATCCTTGGGGATTTTAACAAGGGAAATCTGAGCCAGGAACTCCCAAAGTACAGACAGTTTGTAAACTGCCCAACCAGGGAAAAGAACACATTGGATCACTGCTACACTACAGCCAGTAAGGCCTACAAGGCTGTTTCTCGAGCTGCTTTGGGCTTCTCTGATCACGACATGGTTCACCTCATCCCGGCATACAGACAGAAGTTGAAGCTTTCTAAACCTGCAGTGAGGACTTCCAAGAAGTGGACCAGCGAAGCTGTGGACGAGCTTCGTATGTGTCTGGACACAACAGACTGGGGTGTGTTTAGAGCTGCCACAGATAGTCTGGATGACTACACAGACACAGTGACGTCATACATACGTTTCTGTGAGGACAGCATCATTCCATCAAAAACCAGGGTAAGATTTAACAACGACAAACCCTGGTTCACACCCAGACTAAGACAGATCAGGAGGGAAAAGGAAGCAGCTTACAGAGCCAATGACAGAGAGAGCTACAAAGGCGCTAAGTACCGGTTCTCAAGAGAGGTACAGCAGGCGAGATCCAGGTACAATAAACACCTGAAGGAGCAATTCTCTGTCAATGACACCGCCTCTGTCTGGAGATCACTTTGGCAAATTACCAATTATAAGTCGAAAGCCCCACATGCTGCTGATGACTTACAACTGGCAGAGAAACTCAACACCTTTTATGCCAGGTTTGATGTCTCACTCTCCTCCCCCCTCACTGATCAACATCCTTCAGTCACTTTGAAGCCGCTCCCATCCCCCACCCAATTAACAACAGAGATCACTCCAACTGACCAGCCCTCCCCCTCCACTGCTTTCTTGGTGACAAAACAGGATGTGCTCAAGCTCTTCCGCAAGCAAAACCCTCGGAAAGCTTCGGGCCCAGATAGTGTCTCCCCCGCCACTCTGAAACACTGTGCTGAGGAACTGTCTCCAGTTTTCACAGACATTTTCAACACCTCGCTGAAGACATGCCACGTTCCAGCTTGCTTCAAGCTGTCGACCATCGTTCCTGTCCCCAAGAAGCCCCGTATCACTGGACTTAATGACTACAGGCCTGTGGCGCTTACATCTGTAGTCATGAAGTCATTCGAACGCCTGGTCCTTCCTCATCTCAAGCACTTCACCTCTACCTCTCTGGACCCTCTGCAGTTTGCCTACAGAGCCAACAGGTCTGTAGACGACGCTATCAACCTGGCCCTCCACTTCACCCTGCAGCACCTGGACTCTCCGGGAACCTATGCTAGGATCCTGTTTGTGGACTTCAGCTCTGCATTCAACACCATCCTCCCTACCCTGCTTCAGGACAAGCTCTCTCAGCTCAACGTGCCTGACTCCACTTGCAGGTGGATTACTGACTTCCTGACAGACCGGAGGCAGTGCGTGCGGCTGGGGAAGAATGTCTCCACCTCTCGGACTATCAGCACAGGGTCTCCACAGGGCTGTGTCCTCTCTCCCCTGCTCTTCTCCCTGTGCACCAACTGCTGCACCTCCAGCCATGACTCTGTCAAACTGATCAAGTTTGCAGATGACACCACTCTCATCGGGCTCATCTCTGATGGTGATGAGTCGGCCTACAGGATGGAGGTAGACCGGCTGGTGTCCTGGTGCAGCAACAACAACCTGGAGCTCAACGCTCGGAACACAGTGGAGATGATCGTGGACTTTAGGAAAGTCACAGCTCCCATTACCCCCCTTGCACTGACAGACTCCCCCATCAGCACTGTAGACTCTTTCCGCTTCCTCGGCTCTACCATCACGCAGGACCTAAAGTGGGAGCCATCCATCAGCTACATGATCAAAAAGGCCCAGCAGAGGATATACTTTCTGTGGCAGTTGAAGAAAGCCAAGCTGCCCGCCCAGATGTTGGTGCAGTTTTACACAGCCATCATCGAGTCCATCCTCACCTCCTCCATCACCGTGTGGTACGCTGGAGCCACAGCCAGGGACAAACACAGACTGCAGCGCATTGTGCGCTCTGCAGAGAAGGTGATCGGCTGTAGCCTTCCATCTCTCGAAGACCTGTACGTCTCCAGGACTCGGGGGCGTGCAGGTTGGATAGCAGCTGACCCTTCCCACCCTGGACATGGACTTTTTGAGCGACTCCCCTCGGGCAGGAGGCTCCGGTCCATTCGGACCAGAACGTCCCACCACAAAAACAGCTTCTTCCCTTCTGCTGTTAGTCTAATTAATACTTCATAACCTGAACCCCACATCTCTTAGTCACCTCCCTCTTGTCACATTACTATCTTTTTTATTTTTTATTATTTTCTATGACATTGCACTACTTTTCTTTTTCTTTCTGAGCACTCTGTTTTGTTAAAATTATTTTATTTATTTTATTTTTTATTATTTTTATCTTATATTATTGCACACCTGTATCAAAGCAAGTTCCTAGTCTCTGATATTCTTCATTGACATGGCAATAAAAGCATTCTGATTCTGATTCTCCTTATGTCGCTGCCAACCTGCAGATACACTCAAGAGTATTGACACGTTACTTAGTGCACGCCTCACGTTATCCTAATTTTTACCGATTGGCATTGATTCTAATGCTTTTACTTTTAGTTAGATATCCAAAGCTATCTGCTCTGCCTGGTACTTTTTATTTGGATATTACACAGACACTCACAGACACTCACAGACACTCACAGACACTCACAGACACTCACATACACACACGTTGCAAGCTTCGGGGCATTATTTTTAGACAGTGTGTGTAGTTCATGCAGCCTTGTGCGAGCAGGGATCATGCAGGAAGCTCATACAACAAAACCCTGGGTGTCTCTCCTGCCAAGCCCACGCCCCCTTTTTCTCTTTCCACTCACATTCAGTCATGTTAGTAGGTTTTTGGTTTTCACATTATATTTTGACACTGTTTGTCGCAATTATGGGCTGGATCTGTTTTGTATTTGTCTGCAATTACTGAAGTACTCCTCAAAGTGCCATTCCATTCACAGAGATAAAAACTCAGTAACAAACTCTCAGTCTAAATGATGACTCTCCCATCCACTGACAAAAAAGACAGTAACAAACTCTCAGTCTCTCAAGGACTCTCCCATCCACTGACAAATAAAAAAACTTCTCAGTATGCAACAGAATCCAGCACCCAGAGGAAGCACTCCCGTAGCTGCTGTACAGATCCAGTTCTTGTTTGGGACAAAATAATTTTCCCTATTCATGTAATATTTCTTTATTTATTTTTTTTAAGATAATTTTAATTTTAGTTTGTGAGTCCATACCTTTCTCTCGTCCGCCCGCGGAGAACCAGTCCCTTGGCTCGATTTTCACCCAAGTCTGCCACGGCCAGCCTCACTCCCTGTCAGGAGAAAGCTATCCGTGTGGTTTGGCTAAGTGCCAAGCAGCTGTTGGTGTGAAATCCAAGGCTGGCTCGCCAAATGTTGTATCTGACATGTGTCCTCTGTCCTCCGTCCGATCCCCGACGATGCTGTGGGTCCGGTGGTGACTCAAAGACTGGTTTTCCAGACAGGCTTTTATTGTTAGAAGTCTGATACATACACACACACGCTAGGGCACTGGCCAAACAGGAGAGCCTCGCTATCCGTGATCACCTTCCTTATATACTGTCAGAGAAAGTGAGTGAGACTGGAGCTCACGCTTAATTCCTTTCAGTATGGCATCATAAGTTTCCGTTCTGCTAAAACTGTTTGTGCCCTTCTCCTTTATCAGCCATCCTAGAATAGATTCATTAAACCTTCGCTCTCTTATCCTAAGTGGCTCTGTCCCCTAACTGTTGCCAAGGACTTTCCATGCCACATTTCCCTGAACACAGCTGATAACAGCAAATACCTACTTGTTTGTTCCATGCTGAATATAGCTCAACAGAAGATAAACACTTGTTGGTTTCATGCTGAATATTGCTTAGTTCATTTCCTTAATATTGAATTAATATACCACACTAACGGTACAAATAAAAATATACAGTCTGAATAGGAATAGGCAGAAGCCAAGTGCTTATAAGCGCCTACCCCCTTTACCCTAAACATAAACATAAAGTGCTGCTACATTTACAATATAGGTTAACAGCTTGTTTCTGTCTATGAATTCACAATTTTCTTTTTATACAAACTTTTAAAGTGACTCAGTCTTCTGCAGTCTTTGATGTTTTGTTCTAACCTGTTCCATAGATTTACACCAACAGCAGAGAGACAGTGTTGTTGTAAGTTGGTTCTGACTTTAGGCTTTTTGAAAACATCGGATCCCCTCAGATTATAAGTACTCTCTCGATTTTGAAAAAACTTTGGATCTGATTTGGTACTTGTTTAATTTTAATAATATACATTGTTGTGATGTAGAAGGAGGAGGACCCAAATGCAGGACTTAAAACAAGGTTTATTAAACCAGGAATCAGCAAAGCTGTAATCACAGAAGAAGGATCAAAAGGTTAACAAAAGTAAATCTCAGATTCAAAGGAAGTCAGTTGGGTCGGGAGTCAGCCAGGGCTGGAAGGTATGAAGACCCGACGAGGAATGCTGGTGAGTCTGCCTTTAAATAGGCAGCCGGGAGAGTAGGTGCAGGTGTTCCAATCAGATGCAGGTGTTCCAGTCAGCCAGAATTGGGGGAAAGGTGAGATGGTCCCTGGCTCCCTCCAGTGGTGGTGGAGGGAACCACAACAGTACCCCCCCCCCTCTACGACCACCTCCAGGTGGCCTAGGCTTGTCAGGGTTGGCAGCGTGGAAATCCCTGACGAGGTCACGGTCCAAGATGGCTGAACCTGGAACCCAGGAACGTTCCTCTGGGCCATATCCCTGCCAGTCGACCAGGTACTGGAGTCCACGACCTCGACGACGGACGTCCAGAAGACGACTGACCGTGAAAGCAGGAGCGCCGTCAATGATCCGCGGAGCAGGCGGAGAACTCGTGGGGGGCTGCAGAGGACTGGAGACGTGGGGCTTGACCTGCGAGACGTGGAAAACGGGATGAATACGAAGTGTAGGAGGAAGGCGGAGGCGTACCGTGACTGGGTTAACGATCTTCTCGATGGTGAATGGACCGATGAACCGGGGAGCCAGTTTGCGTGACTCAACTTGCAGGGGAATGGTTTTAGAAGACAGCCAAACTGACTGCCCCTCCTGATAAACCGGAGCCGGTGTCCGTCGCCTGTTGGCGATCTGCTGGTTTTGTTCCGTGGTCCAAAGCAGCGCTCTGCGAGTGCGCATCCACGTCAGTCGGCATCGTTTGAGGTGGTGTTGAACTGATGGCACAGAGATCTCAGACTCCTGAGAGGGGAAAAGAGGTGGTTGAAAACCAAGGGTTACCTCAAACGGGATCCGGCCTGTGGCTCTACTGGTTTGGGAGTTGTAGGCGTATTCTGCCCAGGGTAGGAAGGAGCTCCAAGCAGAAGGAGTGTCAGCTACCACACAGTGGAGGACGGACTCAATGTGCTGGTTTGCCCGTTCTGTCTGACCATTGGTCTGGGGATGGTAGCCCGATGACAGACTCACTGTTGCTCCCAGGGCTTGACAGAAGGCTTTCCACACTCGAGAGGTGAATTGGGGACCACGGTCCGAGACGATATCTGTGGGTATTCCGTGCAAACGAAAAACATGAGAAACAAGTAGTTGAGCTGTTTCCAAAGCAGAGGGTAGCTTGGGCAGAGGAACAAAGTGAGCTGATTTGGAGAAACGGTCAACGACTGTGAGGATCACTGTGTTACCGTCAGAGGGAGGCAAGCCGGTCACAAAATCCAGTGCCAGGTGGGACCAAGGCCGAGACGGAACGGGGGAGAGGGCGAAGAAACCCAGCTGGTGGACGATGAGAGGTCTTCCCACGGGCACAAACTGCACAGGAGGCAATGAACTCCCGGGTGTCTTTATTCAGGGCCGGCCACCGAAACCGTCACCTGATGATGTCCATTGTTCGGCTTACCCCTGGGTGGCAGGCCCAGCGGGATGAATGGGCCCACTGCAAGACCTGTGAGCGAACGGAGGATGGGACAAAGAGACAGCCAGATGGAGGATTACCTGATTCAGTGCTAGACTGCTGGGCTTCAGTGACCGCCTTTTCTATCTCCCAGGTGATGGCTCCCACCACACAACTGGGAGGAATTATCTCTGAGGGACCGCCGACAGAGTCACCTGTGACATGGAGACGAGAGAGAGCATCCGGCTTCGTATTGCGGGAACCGGGTCTGTAGGTCAAAGTAAAGTTAAACCTGAAGAAGAATAATTGCCACCCAGCCTGGCATGCATTAAGTCTCTTGGCAGATTGAATATACGACAGATTCTTATGGTCAGTCCAGATGAGAAAGGGAGGTTCTGCACCTTCTAGCCAGTGGCGCCATTCCTCCAGGGCTGCTTTTATAGCGAGTAGTTCGCGGTTTCCCACGTCATAGTTACGTTCGGCGGGAGAGAGTCGGCGAGAGCAGAAGGTGCAGGGGTGGAGTTTGCCGTCAGAAGTGGAGCGCTGAGATAGGACGGCACCCACCCCAGAGTCGGATGCATCTACCTCGACGACAAATTGGCGAGATGGGTCTGGTTGGATGAGGATAGGAGCGGACGAGAATCTCTCCTTTAGGGTACAGAAGGCTCGTTCAGCCTCAGGAGTGTCATGATCCCCTCTTCTGCAGCCAGAGGGAGCCATGGACATCTCTCATCAATCTGACCAGGATCAGCCGGGGATGACTGATGATTCCAAACAGCTGTGCTTTGTGCCATCTATTTAAGCAGAATCACCCCGGACTTCCTGGTCGGGTCTTACAATCCTTCCCAGCCAGGTCTTCCTGGTTGCCTGACCATGAACACATTACTGCAATAACTGTTTATCTAGCCACTGACACTTTGTCTTTGTTTCACAGTTATTCTGGACTACCAATTATTAAATAAACCATGTTTTACTGTCTGCAACTGGGTCCTCCTCTTTCCTCCATCCCTCATCATCATGACAAGGAGACCACTTGAAGGGACAAGCAGCGGAGGTCAGTTGAGTGAGGGGTGCAGCTAGTTGGCTGTAGTTCCTGATAAATCGCCTGTAAAAGTTGGCGAAGCCCAGGAACTGCTGCAGCTGTCGCCGAGTGCTGGGACGAGGCCACTCCTTAACAGCCCGAATCTTTTCGGGATCGGTCTCGATGGTGCCGGAGTCGATCTTGAACCCCAAGAACAAAACTGACGTAGTGTGGAACTCGCACTTCTCTGCTTTAACGAACAGTTTGTTCTCCAGCAACCGCTGAAGAACTGTTCTTACGTGGACCTGGTGAGCTTCTAGTGACGGGGAGAAAATCAGAATGTCGTCAAGATAAACAAACACAAAATGATTGATGAAGTCACGTAATACATTGTTAATAAAGGATTGAAACACTGCTGGGGCGTTAGTGAGTCCAAAAGGCATAACCAGATATTCAAAGTGTCCGAGATGGGTGCTGAACCCAATTTTCCACTCATCCCCTTGGCGGATCCGGACCAGGTGATATGCGTTACGGAGGTCAAGTTTCGTGAATACTGACGCTCCTTGGAGCAGTTCAAAAGCAGAGTTAAGAAGGGGGAGTGGATACTTGTTGCGTATTGTTATATGATTTAGGCCTCGGTAGTCGATGCATGGGCGTAGCGAGCGATCCTTTTTCTCCACAAAGAAAAACCCTGCACCCAAAGGTGATGACGATGGACGAATTAAACCCTCTGCCAGTGCTTCCTTGATATATGACTCAATTGCTTCACGTTCCAGTTTAGACAGATTGTATAGGCTACTCTTAGGAAACATGGCACCAGGGAGCAGGTCAATGGGGCAGTCGTAAGGACGGTGAGGCGGCAATGACTTCGCATGTGTTTTAGAAAAAACAAGGGAGAGATCATGATACACAGCCGGAACATTAGCTAAATCAGGGGTTTCTGCAGTTTTAATCTTGCCAGGATTAGCAGCCGGGATTGCTGAACGGAGACACACCACGTGACAATGAGTGCTCCAACCTAGTATTTTTCCAGACTTCCAGTCTATGTGAGGGTTGTGCAACTGAAGCCAAGGGATACCCAACACCATAGGGCAGTCAGGAGTGCTCAACAACACAAAACTAATGTGTTCTCGATGATTACCCGAAGTGAGGAGTTCTAGGATGGGGGTGCGGTGTGTCACAGAAGACAACAGACGACCGTCAATAGCGTTAGCTGGCAAGGGTTTATTAAGACGAACTGGAGGAAGAGAGAAAGAACTTAAAAGCTCTGAATCCATAAAATTGCCATCGGCACCAGAGTCAATTGACGCTTTTATGGTTAAGGAGATATTATGAGTGTCACTAGTATGGTGTGACGGGATTGACTGATAGACATGATTTGGGTCGAGCTCACCAGGTATCCTTTTGTTGTATGACGATCATCTCTTCTTGGTCTCACAGGGCAGCTGGGCAGAAGGTGACCCCGCTCGCCACAATACAAACAACTCCCACTTCTGAGTCTGCGCTCTCTCTCTACCGCAGGCAGGGCTGTCTTTCCCAACTGCATGTGTTACGACCCCAATGAGAGGGGGTGCAACAAATAGCCACAAACCAGGCGAGGAGACAGATGGTCAGTAGTACACAAAGTTTATTTAAGTGGTTTTTTTCACCTGTGGGGGAGGAAGGGATGATTAGGTGGTGCCAAAACAATGAAATAAGTAAAACAAAACAGGGCCTAATGCTCACTCTAACTAACAAAGAAAACAGCAAAAGAACTCTGTCTATCTAGACTAATAACCAGGGTCAAAACATACAGTGGGTGGCACCAACCTCCTACCTGGTGTTCATAGACAGGATTCCAAACCTACGTGAGCATATGTAAAGGGTACCCCAGACTACCTAGTCCACAGCCTCCCACCACAGACCAACACATACAAACCACTGTAGAACCACGGTAGAAAGGCACCAGCGTCACACAGAGCAAGGTCCTCCTCCTGCTGCCTGTTTCCTCCGGTTTATGTAGTGGAGTCCCCAGCTGGAGGCCATCTGTCAATCAGCCACCAATCAGCAGACACTAACTCAGGAGAGGGGGGAAACAAAACAAAAAGTTAGTGGCTGTGACAGCATGGGTTCCAAGAGATCGGGGTTATGCTCAGGAGAGGCAGCTTCCACAGGAGAGCACCTCCGACGAAACGGGGAGCCAAGGGAAGAGAGCCGTGGTGGTTCGAGGTCTCTTCTCGGTCGATTTTCCCGAAGGCTGTTATCTAACTGTATAGCGAGATTTATTAGGGTGTTAAGATCCGATGACTCACCCCTCATCGCCAGTTCATGTCGCAGATGGTGATTCAGCCCCTCCATAAATATTCCACGTAGGGACCCGTCGTCCCACTTAACCTCTGCGGCTAATATCCAGAATCGAACTGAGTATTCCGAAACCGACTCCTTCCCCATGGTGTTCCGCAACAACCTCCGGGATACGTTGCCTGCGTGGTCCGGAAGGTCGAACATCGCTCGGAAAGAGCGAAGGAATGCGTCCAGGGATCGAGTGGTAAGTGGTAAGTGGGGATCCGAAGTTCTCTGCCTCCGCCCATTGCAACGCACGTCCTCGCAGGAGCCCCACATTGTAGAGGACCTTGGTCATGTCGGAGTGAAAAGTCTGTGGACGAAGAGCAAAGATATGAGAGCATTGAAGGAGGAAGCCCCTACACTTTCCAAGAGTTCCATCAAAAACTTCCGGGTCGGTGGTTGGAGGTTCTGGAGTCGAATTAGAGGTTCTGTAGATCAACTGGGTCTGAAGAGCTTGGAGATGCTTGCTATGTAGATGACTGATCTGACGCAGCATTTCCAGAGCCTGTCCACATAGTTCCATAAGCTAATATTTAAACAATAATCTTTGACACATTGGTTGCTCGTCCCGGGGGAGGGATCTCTCTTTCGTGTGGATCCCCACGAGGTTTCTTATTTTTTCCCGACTGATGTGTTTTTTAGGAGTTTTTTCTCACCGAGAAGGAGAGTCTAAGGCAGGGGTCGGGAACCAATGGCTCGCGAGCCAGCTGTGGGTCTTTTGATGATTGCATCTGGCTCGCAGATAAAACAAAATATTCTCACTTGTTTTAATCCATTCATCGATTTTTCACTGCTCATGTCCTGTTCAGGGCTGCGGTTTGCTGCAGGAGCAATTGTCCATTATTTTAATTGGATAATACTGGCCTACGTTGGCCGTTGCTGGGTAAACAAGTAAACGCCCCTTTTTGAATCAGTCTGCTCAGCGTTGCCAGGTGTACGATAATTATCGCATTTGTACGATTTTTTTCCCTCCGTACGATGTACGATCAATAATTGTAAAAAATGCTGAAAATTGGATAATTTGAACGTTTCTTGTCTGTGTAATTGGGTTAGTTGTTTTCATCTACCACACCTGTTTGTCGGAGTTATTTTTTTTAATGAACCCTGAATGCATCAAACAAAGGAACAGATGAATGATTGGCTGATAGGTCCAGTCAATCATTCTGGCTAGCGATTGGTTACATTGGGGTGAGTAGCCCCGCCCACAAAGTTATAAAGAGCAGGGACGTCAATTTACGTGTTTGAGACTTGTTGCGGACTCGGAAATCAAAGCGTTCTTCTGATGTTGAAACACTGAACTTTTGATTGAATTATCGGTTTTAAAAAAACAACAAAGAAAAAAAAATCTTTTTATTATTTTCAGTCTGCAGTCATTGTTTAAGTCTTTGCTGAAAATGTTGTAGATGGTATTTTTTATTTAAAAAAAATCATTTCGATCTGTGATGCACTCTTTTATATTTAGAAAAAAGCTAATTAAACTGATTAATCCATAAATAGTAGTGGATGAAGTATTTGTGCTTAAAAGCATCCAAAATGTTATTGATTAGTTTATAAAGACTGACTAAGGAGATTAAAACTACATATCGCTTAGATTTTGTATAATGCAGATGTTGGTGTTAACGTTAAACGAAACCTGATATGTATATATAAATTTATATATAGTCTCCTAAGTCCCGCCCCAACTGATTTCTTTCTAGGTTTCTTAAACTCTTATTTCCCTGGTTATTTTTTGCCTCCTGTGTGTTTCCATCACTCCCACTGCCTTACGAGTGCATGTAAAGGGTGTTATTTTGTTAATGGGCGTAGTTTTAATGGGTGTACGATGATTTTTTAATTATCATTCATTATTATTATTATTATTATTATTTTTAATAGTTTATTAATTATTATTCATTAATCGCATTAATGGTGAGTATTATAACAACATTATTTAAAAGAATAAATTCAGAGGCTTATTATACTGTAATTTAGTTGAATTCACTTTTAAAATATATTATATGGCTCTCACTGAAATAAATTTCCAAATATTTTGCTTTCATGGCTCTCTTTGTCAAAAAGGTTCCCGACCCCTGGTCTAAGGGCAGTTTTATTGGTTCTGTTTGTTCATCTGCAGGTTGAAAGGTTTGATTGGTTGATTGTCCCAATTTGAACAACACAAAATATCTGTAAAGGATCCTGATTATCTGGTGGGATGTTTAAACAAGCTATGTAACCAATATACAATTCTTTGTACATCCAGCTAGTGTTTCTGTGAATTTAAGCCTAACTGGCAACAAATACTGGTTGAAATGTGATTGGTCAAATGCTTTCTTGTGATCGAAGCAATGCAGCTAACATGAAAGCTACTAATATTCGTATGAGTATTAGTGTTAATAGAAATTTTTAATTAAATTCTGAAGCTTGGATAGTAATTTTCTTTTTAATTCAATTTAGAAGATTTTGAATAGTAGTAAATTTTAATTAAATTGTGAAGCTTGGATAGTAAAGTTTATTGCAATAGCCTGAAGAGGAAAATTGATTTTCCAGGACATAGAAAATGATAATTTCTGTGAGAATGAGTGTGAATGTGTGAATGTCCTGACACAGGTGAAAACTAAAACTGGTATAAGGTTGTCAGTATAAATACCCAGGGATGTTCGCCCTTTGTGGGTAGAAATTGGCATCCAATCTGATAGCAGACAATGGCATTTCTCCCCTGTCAAAGGAAACACAATTTTGTAAACTGAAACATTCTATAATAAAATGAAGAAAAATAATAAAACCTCCGAGTTTGGGGGATGCTCCAAGTTAAGGAACGGGGTAGAGAAGAAACAGATATATTGTTTTACTGAACATGAGTAAAATGAGAAAAAGAGTGCAGCAGAGAAAGATAATAAAGGACTGAAGAGTTTTCCACCTGATGAGGTCTGCCTCGATAGTTTTAGACAGTTGGGTGTAATTTAATTTGAATAGCTCAGAAAGATTTGGAGAAATATTTATTCCTAGGTATTTTATGTTGCCTGGTTGTAATTTAGTTGAGGGCGGGTTTTGAAAATTGCAATTAATTGATAAAACTGTGCGCTTAGTCCAATTTATGGAATATTCAGAGACTGAGGAGAATTTATTAATCAGAGAGATTGGTTTACAAAATTAAGATTGTGAGTTTGAGGCAAATAATGACATAATCTGCATAAAGACTTATTTTATGTTCTACATTTCTAGTCTTAATGCCTTCAATATCTGTGCTCCATCGAATAGCAGCAGCTAGAGGTTCCTTGAAGAGAGCGATCAATGAGGGTGACAATGGGCAGCCTCGTCTGGTTCCTCTTTGAAGGTTGAAGTTTGCTCATGTGTGATAATTTGTTCTAACTCATGCATTGGGAAAGCTATATAATATTAGATCCAGTTTGTGAAGGACTGTCCAAAGCTAAATTTATTTAAGGCCGCCATCAAGAATTTCCAGTTAACAAAAGTTTTTTCAGCATCCAGTGAAATAATTGTTGCTTTTTGGTTATTGATGGCTGTGTAATCGATTAGGTTAATAAGTCTGTGCATATTAGTGGAGGAATATCTACCTTTAATAAATCCTGTTTGGTCAGGATGTACAAGGTAAGGGCTTCCTGCAAGGGCTTTGCAAATTATTTTAAGGTCTGCATTGATTAGGGAAATGGGTCTATAGCTAGAAGGTAATGTGGGATTCTTACCGAGTTTCAAAATTAAAATAATGTCAGCAGAATTCAAACTTGGTGGTAGGTGGTTATTCTCTTTGATTTCTGTTATCATTCTGAGAAAGGAGGGGGCTAAAGTTGATCAGAGTTTCTTAAAAAATTCTCCTGTAAAGCCAACTGAACCTGGTTCTTTTTTACTGGGCATGTTAGTGCCTTATGAAGCTCTTCTGCAGTCAGAGAACTTCTAAGGATGTTATTTGTGCTTCCTGTAGTGTAGGTAAGTTGATGTTATCTAGAAAATATTAATGTCACTAACAGAAGAGTCTATTTGGGGTGTTTAAACGGATTGGTAGAAGTACTTCATGCTTAAAATATATTGGAAAATGCAGATAAGAAGGCTTTCAACAATTTTCAAGTTTAGTTTCAAGTTTCTTTTGGTTTGTTTTTTTTGGGTTTTTTTTTTTGTTTTTGTTTTTTTTTTCCCCAGACATTTTCTTGAAGTGCGAGAAGAAAACAATATGTACATGGTCTGAAAAAGGAGTAGGCCGAAGCCAAAAGTGTATGACTGCCCTTTACACTTTTATATTTTAACTAAGGGAGCTGCTTACTCTAAAAATAACAAAAAAACCACATGTACAGCAGTTTACAAAAAAAATTAAAGTATTTACCTTTAGCGTTCTTTTTCTACGTAAAATGTTATGATATTTTCCTTGTATAAAGTACTGAATTGTTGAGTTTTTTAACTTTCTTTT
The DNA here is from genome assembly GCA_902685375.1 of Neostethus bicornis. Taxonomy (NCBI): domain Eukaryota; kingdom Metazoa; phylum Chordata; class Actinopteri; order Atheriniformes; family Phallostethidae; genus Neostethus; species Neostethus bicornis. The sequence continues at coordinate 6,050,995 of CACRXE010000001.1, read as the reverse complement.
AACTCCTGATCAAAGGTATTCCAAAGATTTACACCAACAACTGAAATACAATGTTGTTTTATATTTGTTCTGACAATGATCTTTTCAAACACATCGCATCCTCTAAAATTATACACAGTATCCCTCTTGTGAAAAAAAGTTTTCAATGCATTTGGTTAATTAATTAATGTTTACTTTAAACATAATTTGTACAGTATTTAGTTCAACCAAATCCTTGAATTTTAAAACTTTTTGTTAATAAACAGTTGAATTGTATGTGCCCTGTAATTGGCTTTATTTTTTGAATGATACTAACTAGAATAGTATTTGTTTGGTATGTGCAACCGTACACATAGATAGATAGATAGATAGATAGATAGATAGATAGATAGATAGATAGATAGATAGATAGATAGATAGTTAAAAACTTTATTTCAAATCCCACAGGAGAAATTCTGGTGTCACCAGCAACAGAAATCACACAGGCTGTACATACAAAATAAATCAAACAAAATACATACAATAATGTATATATATTACATACAATGTACATAAAATAATGGGTGTTTACGATGCTGTCATCCATTTGCTGCAGTGAGCTCACTCACATCTGGATGGTGGTGGAGGGATGGTGAGAATCACCTTCTTTGATTTCTCTAGTTCCTTTAACACCATCCAGCCTTCATTACTGAGTGATAAGCTGCTGCTGATGGGTGCAGGTACATCCATCATCTCCTGGATCACTGATTACCTGACGGATATGCCACATTTCGTCCCGCTGGGCAAAGTCCTGTCTGATGTGGTTCTAAGAATTTTAGGAGCCCCACAGGGCACTGTGCTCTCTCCATTCCTCTTCACATTGTACACTTCAGACTTCCAGCACAACTCCGATTCATGCCACCTACAGAAATTCTCTGAGACTCTGCAGTTGTGGGGTGTATAAGTGGTGGGAAGGAGGAGGAGTACAAGAGGGTGGTGGATGGATTTTTGGTGTGGGCGGGAAGGAATCACCTGCTGCTCAATGTAGACAAGACCAGGGAGATGGTGATTGACTTCCGGAAGAGGAGGACTGCTTTGCAGCCGCTCTGCATTCTGGGTAGAGATGTGGAGGTGGTGGAGGAGTACAAATACCTTGGAGTGACCATCGACAGTAGACTGAGTTTGAGGAGCAACCGTACTGCTGTGTACAAGAAGACGTGCAGCCGACTTTACTTTCTAAAGAAGCTGAGGTCCTTCAATGTGTGCGGCAAGATCCTGGAGACCTTCTACCAGTCTGTGGTGGCCAGCTCCTTGTTCTTCTCTGTCATCTGCTGGGGGAGCAGCATCGCAGCCAGTGACACCAACAGACTGAATAAACTAATCAGACTGGCTGGCTCTGTCATTGGCAGCAAACAGGACTCACTTGAGGCAGTGGTAGAGAGGAGGTCACTGAGCAAACTTTTGTCCATCACGGACAATCATGACCATCCTCTCTACCCACTCCTGGACGAACAGCGGAGCTCCTTCTCCAAGAGGCTCAAACAGCCCCCCTCGAGAACATCTCGTTACCGGAGGTCTTTCTTTCCGTACGTGATCGGGCTCTACAACAACTCACTTTGCAGATAGGAAGTTGTTGCTGTGACACACAAATTTCCCATGTGTGGGATCATTAAAGTATATTCTGATTCTGATTCTAATCTGTTTGAATAAATTGCCTGAGGGGAAATTTAATTTAATTTAATTTGATCTTATTCTCACTCACGTTAGGCACGTTAAGCGCCTAAAAAGTTGTCATAATACCAGATTAGGACCAGATTGTGCATTTCTATAGGTGCCAACACAATCCTGTCCTGATTTATTCAATAAATACAGGGCCAATGTTTACCTGGAAGATTGTATCTTTGACAGATTTAAAGACAGTTTTGATATTCGTTGTGTCCATGGCAAAGGTATAATGTTGATACAGAGGTTTGTAGTGTCCCACGTGTTGATCGACATAGATTTGCAGGATAAATTTTTTGGCTCTTTCAAAATCACCACAGAAAAACAAAATTGGTCCGAATTAGTGGAAGGCATGGAGAGATTTTTATCTCATCTGATTCATTCAAAAATATCTTCATATAACTTCTGTTTGGATAGAAACAGAAAAATGCCTTATATATTCTGTGCATACAGGTTTCTACTTGTTCGTTCAATATGTTTCAGTCGTTTTTGACATAATCTGCATAAAGACTTGTTTTATGTTCTACATTTCTAGTCTTAATGCCTTCAATATCTGTGCTCCATCGAATAGCAGCAGCTAGAGGTTCCTTGAAGAGAGCGATCAATGAGGGTGACAATGGGCAGCCTTGTCTGGTTCCTCTTTGAAGGTTGAAGTTTGCTGATCTGTGCTCACGTGTGATTATTTGTTCTAATGTGCATTGGGAGAGCTATATAATATTTAATATAATATTATATGATATTATATGTTGTTGAATATTATAATATTATATAATATTTATATAATAATAATAGTAATATTTATAAAATTATGTAATATTTTGATCCAGTTAAAGGATTGTCCCCGTCCACTAAAAATGCCCACAACATTGAGACATTTAGCAAAGAGGACAGTTTTCCTTCAAAAAACTTTTTGTCCTAGTCTGGTTGCCATGTTGCTGTTTTTTCTTTCTGTACTAGGAAAATGCAAAGAGGTTGAGAAACATAGATCCAACAAAGGTCTTTGATTTAGAACCCTGGCAAGTGACAGCCATTATCCAAGTGTGGAAAGTATCAGTATCAGTAAGCTACCGGATCGATAAGAGGTATAAATAAGAGTACTAGTATCAATATATGGTATCGATAACAGCTCCCACTTACCAGGGAACCCCAGATCTCTCTCACTGCAGCAACTTTTTCCTACCATTCTGGACAAATTTGAGGCGTCCTGTGGCCAGCTGTGAAATATAGTTTCACCGGCATGTCTGGGTTAACCTCTGCTAATCAGGTGTTTGTTCTGGGCTCAACCAATCAGGATGAGATCCATTTTTTTCTGAGTGGCAGTCTTAATCAGATGCTTGAACCACCCCACATTGTTCTTCTATACAGAGGAACAGTATCTCCACTCTGAGCTCCTCCCAGATTGCTCAGAGCAATCCTCACCATATTTCCGATTCAGAACCCTGACCACTCCCCACAGAGGAAACTTATGTTTACCCCTTGTATCTGAGAATTTGTTCTTTCAGTCACCACCTATATCTGGTGGCCATCTGTTAGGGTTGGAAAGTACATCAAAGGTTACGTGAAAGCTTTGCTTTTTGGCCTGTCCTAATTATTGCAGATGGCCCAACAACCTACCGGTTGATCTCCCATTCTATCATTCCAACAGAATCACAATATCTCCATAAATGAGGGTCACAATCCCGAAGCCACTGAACCAGGTCTCCCCACTACCTTGGCTGCACATAAAATTGCTGCTTTTGCCAAGATTCATGTGGGGCTTTGCCTAATCAGTTTCGTATTATCAGGCTCCTCTGATGGCTGCTCTAGGTGCTGCTCCTGACTCCTACCTGCTCCACATCTGGTCCTGGCCATTAGTTGTTTTCTTTTAGTTTAGTTTGAATTATCTATGACCAGGACCACATGTAGCCGGGTATTTTTGAAAACGTATATCATCCAACTCTTGCATACACACGTAACAGTTTTCAATATAACCGCATCCACACAAACCCGTATAAATACGCTTCCAAGCCCTGTTTTAAGCATGCTAAACCAATAGTCGGCAGCATTTATCTGAACGTAAGCTCTGAGCTAGGAAGGCTTATGTGATGGACAAAAGCTGACTGCAACGGAATTCTCCTCCTTTGCTCCTCAACAAGAAGGAAGAGCAGTTGGGTGTTGTAAAAAATAGCAAGAAATGTGCGTAAGAGAGTGTTGTTTTTTTTTAGACGATCCATGCTGCCCACTGTGTGATATTAAAAACGTTGGTTTTGCATGTCCACACGCAAATGTGTCCACAATTTGGACAGAGTTTTAAAAAATGACAGTTAAAAAATGACGCTGTTCGTCCACTCCTGACGAACGGCGGAGCTCCATCTCCAAGAGGCTCAGACAGCTCGGCACGAGAACATCTCGTTACCGGAGGTCTTTCTTCCCGTACGAGTGAATAAACCTACAGGTTTGCGTGGCTGACGGGCTAAAACAGATAAAAATGTATAAGTTTTATCAGATACCCGGCTATGTGTGGACAGTTCCCATACCGCACATCTACACACCACAATACTACACAGACGTCTGAATTACACATTCACATTTTTTTGGGGGGGAATAAAACTCCTCAAATGTTTCCTTCTGTGTGTTCCCCCGCTATTCCTTGCCACTCAGTGAGCCAGAGAGGTAACAAGTGGGGGCTCGTCCCAAGGCAAAAACCTGTTTTGGGGTAAGCTAATCATTCATTGAAACAAGTTCTTTGTCTGAATTTAAATTGTTAGATGTACATTTTTTAATTGGGGTACAAACGGCAACATTCAATTGTTTTGGGGATATCACACATTTTTTAGTTTAATTGTTGCTTGTTTTGTTCGGTGTACAAAAAGATTGGTGCAGGTTTTGTGGCAAACCTCAGTTTTTGTTTAATTTTTGGAAGCCTGTGATTTTTGTTTTTGAGTATTTTGGGTCTTTTTCTTGTAGGCCTAACGAGTGTTTTCCTATATGGGTTTCCCAAATTTCTTGTTTTGCTTTTGGCAATAAGTTTGGAAGTAACAGCATGTTGCAACTTCCCCCTACCCTCTCTCTACATCGGCTTTGGGAGTGCACCACGACTGCAGTATTCTACTGGGCCAGCGGGATATAACGCACAAAAATCCACCGCTATGCTTCCAGAGAACTATCATTAAGGTTAACTAGTTTTTTTGGGTAGGTAGTTAGTGGAACTGCCTGAACTCTGTACCTTATTTTTTAGTGTTTTTTATGTTTTTTCTATTTTGACATGGCTTCAGTGGAAAGTTTTAAAGTCTCCGTCAGACGAACTGTTAAATGTTTGTACTATGGGTTATTTGTTGCAGCCAGTTAAACATTATGGAGTTGATATTGGAGATCAATTCAATTTTATTTGTATAGCCCAAATTCACATTTTTTTTCCTCAACAGGCATCACATTGCAGATTGAAAGTGAACAAAAACAAGAACAAACGAAGAATGTATAAACACAAATATACAGTTAAAAGCTGTGATCTAAGGTTGAAAGATGAATTTAAGTTGTGTTTGAGGTCTCTTTTGGTTAATAGTGGGGTATTGTGGGCTGCAGACCCCGGACCCGCTGGAGAGAGTATGTCTCACAACTGTCTCACAACTTCTGGGTGAGCTGGAGGATGCAGCTGGGGAGAAAGAGGCCTGGGCTACCCGTTTGAGGCTGCTGTCCCCGCGACCCGACCCCGGAACAAGCAGAAGATGACGGACGGAACATTAACAATGTTCACATTAGTCCCTAGTCTGCCGCCTGGCAATATATTTTTATATATGCATGCATTTAATGTACTGATCACTGACTCTAAAAGGAGAGTTTTTGGAGGGTGGCCAGACCGAGGAGACCTCCGTGCTTCATCTGTCATCCTCGCTCCATCAGAATGAAATCCATCTACTCATCCCCGTCCTGGGCATTGCCGGGCTGAGGAGTCCCCCGTGTTTCCATCAGGATGAAGAACATCTATTGACTTCTTTAGATATTTAGCTGTAGAGTAGAATAAGCTAATATTTAAACAATAATCTTGGACAGGTTGGATGCTCATCCCAGGGAGGGGTCTCTTTTTCGTGTGGATCCCCACAAGGAGTTTTCCCTCACCGTGAAGGAGAGTCTAAGGGCAGGAATGTGCTAACATTGTTTAGCTAGCATTTATTCCTCTTTTTCATGTGAAGCCCATTGAGACAGAAATTCTGTGATTTTGCACTATACATATAAAATTGAATTTAATTGAAAATTGAAATTTGAATTGCTGAAGTATCCCAGAGAGAAACCACTCATGCATTTGAAGAACATGCATATTCCACAAAGAAAGGCTAGTGTTGTTAACTCCAACTGGACAGGGCTCAAAGTAGCAAGCTTCTAGCAATATTCTGCATTGAAACAATCCTTCATAAATAAATAAAAAATGGGAAGGAATGAGACTCGAAGTGACCATCGATAGCAGACTGAACTGGAGGAGCAACAGTACTGCTGTGTACAAGAAGACTTGCAGCCGACTTTACTTTCTAAAGAAGCTGAGGTCCTTCAATGTGTGCAGCAAGATCCTGGAGACCTTCTATTAGTCTGTGGTGGCCAGCACCTTGTTCTTCTCTGTCATCTGCTGGGGGAGCAGCATCGCAGCCAGTGACACCAACAGACTGAATAAACTAATCAGACTGGCTGGCTCTGTCATTGGCAGCAAACAGGACTCACTTGAGGCAGTGGTAGAGAGGAGGTCACTGAACAAACTTTTGTCCATCATGGACAATCATGACCATCCTCTCTACCCACTCCTGGACGAACAGCGGAGCTCCTTCTCCAAGAGGCTCAGACAGCTCCGCACGAGAACATCTCGTTACCGGAGGTCTTTCTTCCCGTACGTGATCGGGCTCTACAACGACTCACTTAGCAGATAGGAAGTTTTTGCTGTGACACAAAAATGTCCCATGTGTGGGATTATTAAAGTATATTCTGATTTTTTTTCAACCAAAAGGTCAGTTTTGGCTTGTGTTATGGCTAGGATTCATTCAACCAACGCACCTTCCCATTCCATTTCATGATCCGTATAGTCCAAATAATCTCCCTCATCTGGAGTGTCAAGATCATCAACATTAATGTCGAGGTCATCTGGTGTCTCCCCCAGATCATCCTCACTCTGGTCTAGAGAAAGGCTGATTCGAGGGGCGGAGAGTTTTTTCCGCTGAGTGGATCCTCCTTGCAGGGGCTGAGAGGTAGGGGGGACTAAAAAAAGAGAAAAAAACATTCAATAACGAGCTGATATTTATTCGTAACCTTGATGCTCCTTCTGCTCCAACTCACCTGGCCTGCCTTCTGCACCTTCAGAGCTCATTTTGCTCTCTGATGCCGGGTCAGTCCACAGGTGGACCTGTAAAAGAATCAACTCATTATCTCCCACATCCGACCCCGCAACTTTTCATTCTTTCGTCTTCTGAAACTGCTTCTCCCTGTTGACGTTGTGGAGGGTGCCAGAGTTTATCTTCTTCTTTGAGCAACAGTCAGACATCTGTGACTCAAGTTTGTTCTAAAAGCACAATATTATCCATTTACAAGTCTCTACTTATGACTAGATTTACTGTAGGTTTTTGTCCTTTAGCATTTTAATGTTAATCATTTTCCCATTGTCAAAAAAACTTTTTCTTCACAATGTTTAATCTTATAACATCACTTTAGATTATTGTTATTTTTACAATAAAAGAAATGGATCATCTAAAGTATAAATTCCCGCAACCGAATTAAGGCCAAGGGCTCGTACAGAAGTGTAAATAAATAGCACAACCTAGTATGTTTGCATTCAAAATGCATTTTCCAGTCTATCTGCAACAGGCTGGCTAAGTGTCCAGGATGTACGCCACCTCTCACCCGTTAATTTCTATTTTAAAACAGAGAAACAGAAAAAAGGGTGAGGAGGTCTGCCATCTGGTTGGAGCTTGGTGTAGATTCATTCTTGTATACAGTATAGAGAGGAGCAAGATGGGGCAGAAGGGCCAACTGGTTTAGGACTACGCCCTGATGCTTTGGTGGTAAAGTGTTCTTTGCACACCCCACTGGGGGTCACCTTTAGGAGCGCCTATGTCTTACTGCTGGTTTAGATCACCTTGCAATGGGATCTAAACCGTTCGCACCTCGGCTGGCGCCTAGCAGCTGACTCAGAACTGCTGCGGACCAGGGGAATCCGACTGTTTAATTAAAACAAAGCATCGCGAAGGCCCACGGCGGGTGTTCCTCCTGAAAAAAATTGGAAGATGTCGCCAGGGTGAGGGAAGTCTGGGCTTCCCTCTTTCAGAAGCTGACTCTGAAACCTAAACTGCCTTCTTTTGAAGAACGTGGTATTGTACATAGAGATGAGGCGAGTTAATAATTACCTACAGAAATATCAACCTGCAAACATCTCGTTGCATTCTCAGAATATTTCAGATGCTTTAATTTGACTAACAGTGATGTTTGTGTCTTATTAAACAACTAAAAACTTTCAAACAAGAGTTGAAATAATGTTGAGGTTGTTGTGGTTAAGTTGAAACACAAGCTCCAACCTGAGGAGACAGAGCCCGCTGAAACGAGCTACCCCGGCACATTCAAGACTGCACTAAACTCTTCACATTCAAGAAACTCCTTAAAACTCATCTTTTTAAAACTTCTTTTCTTCCTCTTCTTCTTTCAGCATTTCCCTTCAGGGGGCGCCACAGCAAGTCAGTTTCTTCCATCTAACCCTATCTGCTGCATCTTCTTCGGTCACACCAACTATCTTCATGTCTTCCTTCACTGTATCCATGAACCTCCTCTTTGGTCTTCCTCTAGTCCTTTTTCCTGGTGGTTCCAAATCCAGCATCTTTCTTCCAATGTACTCACTCTCTCCTCTGTGCATGTCCAAACCATCTCAGTCTGACCTCTCTGACTTTAAAACCTCTAACATGTGCTGTTCCTCTGATCCTGTCCATCCTGGTCACTCCCAGAGAGATCTTCAGCATCTTCATCTCTGATACAAACATCTCTGTTTCCTGTCTTTTCCTCAGTGACACTGTCTCTAGACCAATCAGCATGGCCGCTCTCACCACAGTTTTGTACACTTTCCCTTTCATTCTATCTGAAACTTTCTGTCACGCATCACACCTGATACTTTTCTCCACCCATTCCAGCCTGTCTGCACACGCTTCTTCACCTCTTTTCCACACTCTCCATTGCTCTGGACTCCATTGCTCTAAGTACTTAAAATCTTCCATCTTCTTTATCTCTTCTCCCTGTAACCTCACTTTTTAATTTCTCATTCACACACATGTACTCTGTCTATTTAAAACTTTTTTAAAACTCTGTCTTTTTAAAACTTGTTTAATGTTTAAATCTTTTAATAGTCATACAGTATATTTTGTGATATTTCTTTCCACAGTTTTATATTTTTTTATGTTTTGTTGTTTACTATGTAAACATCTTTGAGTGCCTATAAAAGCGCTATATAAACAAAAAAAATATCATTATTAAATATGACAGTCTAATGAGATTTATTCCAATTAGCATCAACATGCTCTCCCAGTCCAGATCCAGTTTAACAAAACCTTGACAACCCCAAGACCACCCACCACAATGTCATTTATAGACTTTTTTTATCAGATCAAGACTAATTGAGTTCCATAATGAAAGGAGAGCCACAGGGGAGAGAGAAATGTAAAGATGAAAGAAAATACACGCAAGGCAGAAAAAATTTTAAGATGAGAGAATTTAACAAAAAAGAGGTTAAAATGTCATCTTTTACTGTAAATAATCCTTCTTTTCAAAGTGGATGATGAGTAGGGTGGTGAGTTGTGGGGGGCTGGGCTTGTTACATCATAACAACCCCCTCCCCCGTCCTGCTGCCTGGTGCTGATTCAAATCAAATGACTGCACGCTTGCCTGAGTGCAGATTGGGCAGGGATGCAAATTCACAGCAGATCACATGACCATTTCAACCGCATGAAAAAGACACATCCTTGTTCTTACTTACCGGATATTCTGTGTTTTGGTAAGGATGTGATTATATTAGAAAATCAGAAAGAATACCAGATGTTCTTTTTACTGTACTGTGGTCAGTGCTAACACGTGCACTCACATAAAAAAAGCTGTTACATGTTACTATACACTCTATTACAAAGTGATACTAAAGACAAAACAGAATCTTTTTACTCTACATCTTTTACTGAAGATGCTGAGCTGCTTAGAATCTACTTCCACAGCACAGGACCCTGGTGCTGATGCCAGCAGCCCCTCCCTCTCTCTTGCTTCCTGTCAGCCTGCTGGGAAAGGTAAAAACACAACAAATATCCCTTTCTCTTCTTTTTGTCTTTCCTCAACAAACATTTTACTCACCACTGATGGGGCTCAGAAAACCTTGTCCTTCTGCGACTCAGAGCATGGATACACCACCCGTTTCCTGCTTCCAGCCTCTCGATGGAGATGCTCAGCTTAGAAACAGCTCACAGCTTCCACCATTTTCTGGTCATGTGATCTAGGCTATTACCATATAAGGGCAAACACCTGCTATGACAGCTCTCTACGCAGAGGTTTTCTAAAGCAGTGCTAAAGAAGAGTGAAAAGAATGAACACGTGCACCCACACACACAATTATACACACACACACGTGTATTGCTGTGTACATACCTTTTGAGCAAATCAATTTAAATAAAATGAGATAACATGAGCACAGATATGCACAACTTCTGTTCACCGTGCATTGACAGCCAGTGAGAAGTGAGTTTCAGCAAAGTCTTAAAACTTATCAGAGACTCAACTGTTCTATTTTTTTTTTTTTTTAACTTGTCCTGTCCGATGTTGTGAAAAGCAGAATGATGATCTGTATGTTAAGAACTGCTGGACAGTTTTGTTCTACCAGGGTCAGAACCATGTGCCGACCCTGGCAAGCTTTATTTGTTTATTTGAAATGCTTTACATCCAAATAATCAGTGCTTTTTGTGCTTCATTTTGCTGGACCGTCATGACAGGGGATACTGACAAGAGAGGGGGGAGTTTGGGGGGAGTGAAAAAGAAGAGGAATAGGGTACAGAAGAAGAGAGGGAGACAAAGTGAAGAGATACTCTGTAGTTACAATAATCACCATCATGACCAACCTGCTGGATTATCCAAGGAAAAAAGAGAGAGAGAAAAAGAAAGTACAAACAACAGTCTAAGTCAGTGATAAAACTGACACACACAACAAAACCTTCTAGAACAAATTATGTAGAACACACACACACATGTTACTAGAGCTATCGGAAATCAAAATTCAGAAAGACTTTTATTGCCATGGTCAGTGAACAAGATTTAGAGACGAGAAACTTGCTGAGGTACTCATTCAATTCAATTTTATTTATATAGCGCAGAATCACCGAATTTCTGTCTCATTAGGCTTCACATTGTAGATTCCGAAAAAAGATAAACAAGAATAAAGAGGAATGTATAAACACAAATACACACTGCCCTTAGACTCTCCTTCACGGTGAGAAAAAACTCCTAAAAAAATGATAAACCTCATGGAGATCCACACAAAAGAGAGATCCTTCCCCCGGGATGAGCCTCCAATGTGTCTAAGATTATTGTTATAATAATTGCTAAATATCTAAAAAAGTCAATAGATGTTCTTCATCCTGATGGAAACACAGGGGACTCCTCAGCCTGGAGATGCCCAGGACGGGGATGATGGGGAGGGGGGGGGGGGGTTAATGCACATTAGATGTACTAATGTGCAAATAATAAACATAGTAAAAATATAAAAATAGGAGATGTAGCCATGTTTAAAAAAACAAAAACAAAAATGAACAAAACTAATTTTCATAAAACTAAGAGTGTTCAGAATAAAAATGTAAACTGTAGTGCAACGGCATAGAAAAAAATAAATAAGGACAGTAAAGTGACAGGAGCAAAGTGACCAAGTGATGAGCGAATCCAGGTCATCAGTCATTCATCTTCTTATCCGTCTATCCCTTACGGGGTTGCCGGGGGTGCCGGAGCTCATCCCGACTAATTTAAGGCGAAGGGCAGAGTACACCCCGACAGTGGTGGAACGTAACGGAGTAAATGTACTTCGTTACTGTACTTAAGTAAAAAAATTGTGTATCTGTACTTTACTTAAGTAAAATTTAAGACCGATACTTTTACTTTTACTTCACTACATTTTTTGAGCAAATATCTGTACTTTTACTTCGCTACTTTTTAAAAGTGTGTTCTACATTTTTCGTTACATTTTCGTTCAGGAATTTGAAAAATACACAGGTTTTTTTTTAGCGCATCTTGAAGCCACATCGCCAAAATCAAAAGAAGCAGTTGATCGGGAGAAGAAGTCATGAATCGAGAAACATTTTCCGCATTCATTCAGCGCCAAAAACCTAACATCAAATATAGTACAAATTAAAAAGAGTCAGAAGATCGTTGTTTGTTATGTTTACTTCTAAATAAAAGTTGAGCCAACGTTACACAGAGCAGGGGCGGATCTAGAATTTTCCAAAGTGGGGTGGGGCTTTGACAAAGCCAATATATAGTGACTGGGGGCCTCCCCCCCAAAACATTTTAAAAAAGAAGTGTCATTTTTCTCCATTTGTGCGGCCCATTCACTGGCCCTTCTAGGGGATAGCTTGACTTGTCCCCTTTCCTTTTATTTTATTTATTTATTTATTTTTGTGGACCAAAAGAGGCGGGAGAGGGGGGGGGGGGTCACACCCCTGCAGAGTATTTACCCTGGTTAGCATGGTGACACCCTATAGCACAAAAAATAACATTTGAATTATGATTGAATACTTTTACTTTTTACTTAAAAAGTACAATTTACACCAACTACTTTTGTACTTTTACTTAAGTAGATTTTTTTATTGATACTTTTACTTTTACTTAAGTAATTTTTTTGCCTAATTATCTGTACTTTTACTTAAGTACAAAAAGCGAGTACTTCATCCACCACTGCACCCCGAACAGGTCGCCAGTCTGTTGTGGGGCCACACACATACAACCATCCACACACACACACTCATTCCCAGGGGCAATTTGGCACCGGCCAATCAACCTACCATATATGTCTTTGGAGGGTGGGAGGAAACCGGAGTACCCGGAGGAAACCCATGCAAACACGGGGAGAACATGCAAACTCCACATAGAAAGGACAGTTTTCCAAGCCTCGTCCCCACCCGGGACTCGAACCCACAACCTGGCCCCACAGTGCTGTGAGGCCACTGTGGATACAGGTTATAATAAAAATAATATATTGATTGGGAGCAAGGAATATAGCGGACAGTCAACAGTGTTATACAGTGTGCAAGTGTGAGTGAAAGTGCATGCGTTTGACTGAACTGTTCTAATCCCCAGAGGAAGACTGTTTAAGATAAAAAAATAATTTGATGTCAAACTCTCTAAAAAATATGTTTAACATTAGGTAAAGTCTATATGAACTTATAAGAAATTGAATTGAATTGAATATATTTTATTTATCCCTGAAAGAAAATTTGAGTGCTGCAGTGTTGCATTTATACTATTTCATAAAATGTTGTGAATGGCAAGTAATTACAAGTTTGAAATTGAAAGGTTAAATAGTTTGATGGAGGATGGTAAATGATGTGTTCATTAAAAATAAATTGAGAACAAATGTTAAAAAATTCTGTATTTCTATTAAAGGTGTGGATCTTTGGAAAGATTGTGATGATGAACTTAAATTATGTTCCAATCTTTTCTGTTTAAAGAAGAAATTTAAGTTATTATTACTTAAAAAAAACATGTCTTTATGGTTAAATTCAAGCTTATATGTAATAAATTAAAAAAAAAACAGTTGTATTACTTTTTCGTTTGATGTACTACTTTTCATTTAAGGTATTATGATTAATTTCTGAATTTACACTTACATATTTTTGCTTTCATGGTGATTTGAAAAAATGGTCGGCTTAGCAAGCATTTGCTTCAGCCAATACCTTTTCGGTCCCTTGGTAAAATACAATTTCAGAAAAAAATGTAACTTTCTTTAATGTGAATTTACAATGTGACAGAAATAAAAGAAAGAAAAAGAAAAGAAAGCTGGTGTATGTATGCATATAAAGCATCCTCCCGACCAGGAGGGGCGCTGAAAGGAAGAGAGGTAATCTGTAGTTCATGGCTGAGAAGAAAAAAAAAAACTCTAGAGAACAAAATAATTCATAGCGTGTAATTGAACACATGCACATGACCTCCTCCGCTCAGCCTCGGGCTTTGTAATTGAACAAAATAAATAAATTACAAACAGTTTTAGTTAGTTCAAATCAAACTTTTTCACAAGGTGGATTTTTCTTTGTTTCTTTTTAAAATTGGAAAAACAGCAAAAAACAAAAACGCTAAACAGGAAGTAATTAGCTTTGTGGGAGCTGTAGTTCTGCTATTAGCCTAACAGGCTTTTTTCTTAGCAATGCTTAAAAAGAAAAATATCCGTAAAGTTTTTCAAATAACGTTGTTTTTGGAGTTTCAATTTTAATTTAAAGATGCCTAGCTTCACTTGCTGTGTCCCAGGCTGTTACATGAACTCTCACAGACACAGAAATATACGGTTCTACATATTTCTAAAGAACCCACGCTGAGAGAAGAGTGGGTGAGGAACATCAAAGTGGGCAGTGGGCCTTCCAGCACAGGACACAGAGTCTGCAGAGTACACTTTGAAGGGGGAAGGAAAACCCGCTGCATACGTGTTCCCACTTTGTTCCCTCAAAGGGGAGTCAATGAAGGAAGGACGAAATGGGACGAAATTCCACAAAAACGTTTTCATCCCCGATGTTCTGGGAAATGCTGCAGAGTCTGAAAGCAGTATGAATGGCGGTGAAGAGGAGAAGAACACGATGGTGGGACACACTGCAGGAGTGTTTGAGAGCAGTGTGATTGAAGATCTAGCTGATGAGAACACAAAGGTGGTTCAGTTTGGTCACAATGAAGACCTTAATATCAATAGCTTACCCATCCAAACAGAGTACACCAGAAATGTATTTCTTGGTCAGGCAACCAGGGAGACCTGGCTGAAAGGGTTTGTATGACCCGACAGGGAAGTCCAGGGTGATTACCCTTAATTAGATGGCAGGGTGCACAGGTGAGTGGAATCAGGAATCATCCCCAGCTGATCCTAATCAGATCAATGGGAAACTTCCATGGCTCCCTCTGGCTGCAGAAGAGGGGATCATGACACCCTAACTGTAAAACATGGGGGTTGTAGCATCATGTTGTGGGGTTGTTTTGCTGCTGGCGGGACTGGTGTACTTCACAAAATAGATGGTACCATGAGGAAAAAACAGAATGTCGAAATATTGAAGCAACATCTTATTGAAGCTTGGGCGCAAATGGATCTTCCAAATGGACAATGACCCGAAGCATACTGCCAAACTGGTTACAAAGTGGCTTAACGATAACAAAGTCAATCTTTTGGAGTGGCCTTAACAGAGCCTGGATCTAAATCCTATTGAGCATTTATGGTCAAAGCTGAAAAGGGGTGTACATGCAAGGCGACCTACAAACTTGGCTCATTTAGACCAGTTCTGTCTGAAGGATGGGCCAACATTCCTACCATCACTTGTGGGAAGCTTGTGGAAGGATATCCAACCTCCAACAGGCCTAAGGACCCGGGCCCACCCTCCGAGACACCCCGTCACCACACAGCCTCGTCTTACCTCTCCTTTCTTTCTGCTGCCCCCTACTTCCTCCCCTAATCCCCTCCGCAACCCTTCCGTGCAGCAAGTGAGACGTGGATCCCCAGGTCGGGCACCAGGCGGTCCGACTGCAGTGACCACTGCAGGACAGCCTAGGCCCCCCCAGGACCCAGGCAAGAGCCCCAGCCCGCAGAAGCAAGCCCCCAGTTCCCCAAGGCCGACCCCCCCACCCCAGCCCCCACCATGACAACCGACCCCAACCAGGGTCCCACCAACGCCGTCTCAGGCCGGCAGCCACTGCCAGTCCCGTACCCCAGCAGGAGCCGGCACAGAAATCCCGATTCCTTCGCTAGTCAAGCGAGCCGCCCCACGCCCCGGCCAATTAGAGCCCTGGGACCAGGTCGACACCAGACCCTCTGGATGCATGGAGACCCCAACCGCCCCCCGCTCCAAGCCCCCGGAACTAGTTTAAATCCGTACCTATTATCACCATGTTCTTACTGAGTGATATGACTAATCAGCTGGGACCAGAGGGTCACTGAGGTTGAGTTATGTTTAGAAGATGTAGACATGATCTCTAAGCTGATGTGGTCTGACAGGAGGTTTTTGTACTGGTTAATGCTAAGAGTGGTTTTGGATTTCCAGTTCAGGAGGATAGTTTTCTTTGCGATATATAAGGCAGTGAGAAGCATTTGTGCCTTGTGAGTTTCAATGTTCATTTCACTCAGGTCGCCTAACAAACAAAGCTTTGGACATGCAGGAACTTTAAGTTTAGTTAATTTTGATAAGTCCTCACAGAATTTATGCCAAAAAGTTTGCACGGGTGCACAGAGCCACAGGGCGTGCATATAGTCATCAACGTTATTACCTGTGCACTGTGTGCAAATCATAGACGTACAAGGCCCATTTTAAATAGCCTACGTCCTGTGTAATGAGTTCTGTGAAGAATCTTGTACTGGATAAGTTGTAAGTTTGGACTGTTGGTCATATTAAAGGCATTCAGACAGATCTGCAGCCAGAATTGATGACTGGAGTTTAGTGATAGATTAGATTCCCATTTTGACATTGGGAGGTGGATTGTGTCGTCTATTCTAGATACTAATTTGTAGACTTTCGAGGTGAGTTTAGGATTGTTTAAATTCATGAGTTGTGTCACTGTGAGTGGAAGTTCAAGGTCCAATTGGTTCAAGCGGTACTTAGAAGTTATTATCGATTTAAGTTGCCTGTATTCTGATCT
This sequence comes from Neostethus bicornis, assembly GCA_902685375.1. Classification (NCBI taxonomy): domain Eukaryota; kingdom Metazoa; phylum Chordata; class Actinopteri; order Atheriniformes; family Phallostethidae; genus Neostethus; species Neostethus bicornis. Next base: position 6,034,480 of record CACRXE010000001.1, on the reverse strand, counting down.
GGATGAAGTTTTTGATTTCTTCTTCTGTATTTTCGCCTTGCTTTTCTTCTATTGCCATAAACACCAGGTTGGCTCTCATGGATCTTGACTAAAGATCCAGTAGGGACTCTTTGATCTTCTTGTTTTCATCTGACAGCCTGTTCATTCCATCTGTAAGTGATTTAACCGACACCTTCAGGGCTTCGTTTTCTGTGGTCAGAGCTACGATCTGTTTCTGGCTGAAATCCAGAGAGACTCTGAGCTCTTGGAATTCTTTGTGTAAGACCTCCAACAGCGACAAACGACCATCCAAGCCAATTAGCTTAGCATCAATGGTATATAGCATGTCCCAAGCGGTGGAGTCAGGTTGGCTGGCCGGAGATGAGGCTCCGGATGATGTTTCCGGGCGGGACCTCTTGCTTGAGGAGGTTCCATTCGCGGAGTTGGTGGATTTCCCCATCACGACTCGGTCGAAGGCTTGGTCAATGTACAAGGATAGGCTTTCCAAATCTTCCTCACTGCTATCCAGCTTTAGCCGGGTTGTAGCGCGGTGAAAAAGAACAGTAGCGCGACTTTTTGTTCCGCGTGGGGGAAAAAAGAACTGTTGCTAGGCTTTTTTCTTAAGATTTCAGCAGCACAACATCTAAATTTACAATTATTCGCCGGGTCTCTACTTTTCTGACTCACAACATGTCTCTCGTAGGAGCGTCCGTATCTGTGTCACTGCGTCACCTTCCCACTTTGTTCCCTCAAAGGGGAGTCAATGAAGGAAGGAGCAGGAGACGAAATTCCACAAAAAGTTTTTCATCCCCGATGTTCTGGGAAATGCTGCAGAGTCTGAAAGCAGTATGAATGGCGGTGAAGAGGAGAAGAACACGGTGGTGGGACACACTGCAGGAGTGTTTGAGAGCAGTGTGATTGAAGATCTAGCTGATGAGAACACGAAGGTGGTTCAGTTTGGTCACAATGAAGACCTTACTATCACTAGCTTACCCATCCAAACAGAGTACACCAGAAATGTATTTCTTGGTCAGGCAACCAGGGAGACCTGGCTGAAAGGGTTTGTATGACCCGACAGGGAAGTCCAGGGTGATTACCCTTAATTAGATGGCAGGGTGCACAGGTGAGTGGAATCAGGAATCATCCCCAGCTGATCCTAATCAGATCGATGGGAAACTTCCATGGCTCCCTCTGGCTGCAGAAGAGGGGAACATGACATCCTAACTGTAAAACATGGGGGTTGTAGCATCATGTTGTGGGGTTGTTTTGCTGCTGGCGGGACTGGTGTACTTCACAAAATAGATGGTATCATGAGGAAAAAACAGAATGTCGAAATATTGAAGCAACATCTTATTGAAGCTTGGGCGCAAATGGATCTTCCAAATGGACAATGACCCGAAGCATACTGCCAAACTGGTTACAAAGTGGCTTAACGATAACAAAGTCAATCTTTTGACGTGGCCTTAACAGAGCCTGGATCTAAATCCTATTGAGCATTTATGGTCAAAGCTGAAAAGGGGTGTACATGCAAGGCGACCTACAAACTTGGCTCATTTAGAACAGTTCTGTCTGGAGGATGGGCCAAAATCAGTAATGAGATGTTTGACTTAATTACTGTAGTTTAAAAGCAGTAGTACCAACTACTAATGAAAAGTATGTCAACTTCTGACTTTGATAAAAGTACCAAAGAATTGTCTAAAAAAAATCCTAGTCTTATTATTCCGACATTTAGCAAATACATAGAAAAAAAATGTTAATTGTAATTTACCTAAAACAGGAAAATATTATTATTATTTCGTGTCAGACAGTGAGGAGAAAAAAAACATGTGTTTTTTATATACTGAATGTAAACTTCTGGTTTAAACAGTAATTCAGAAACAAATCGAATTGATCAATTTAATTTTCCAAAAAATACATTTTAAAAACTTTTCTTTTGTTAAAAACAAAGTCCTAAAGCCTTAGGTGAAACCAACCAAGCCATTTAAGACTAAATTCTGACAGGGAATACTAAACAGAGAGGGAGAAGTAATGGAGAGAGAAAGAATAGGTAAATTGTACGGAAGAAGAAGAGAGGGAGACAAAGTAAAGAAATAATGAGTAGTTACATAATTCAGCATCACAACCAACTTGCTGAGTTATCTGGAAAACAAAAGAACAGATCTTAAAGATCATTTTGAATAGAAAAATGGTGCGTGCGTATGTTTGTGTGTGTAATGCGACATCCCAGCCAGCAGGGGCGCTAGAGAGCATTAGCTGTATTCTGTAGTTTTGGGCGGATAGACGGTTGGCCTGAAAAAACAAAATCTAGAGAACAAAACCAATCAATTACAAACGGTTTTAGTTCAAAATCTGACTTTTTTTTCACTCGGTGGATATTCCTTCATTTCTTTTAAAAGTCGGAAAACAGCAAATACCGTTTTTAGAAAAACGCTAACCAAAAAGTAGTTAGCTTTGTGGAGCTAGTACGCATTGTTTTTGTTTGAGATAAACGATGGCTGGCTTCAATTCCTTCAAGTTCATCAGCACCAGTGCTGTGGGTAACAATGAAGATGTACCAGAGAGCAGTCTGGTTGAAGATCCAGGAGATGAGACCACCAAGGTGTTTCAGATTGGTCAGGATGAAGATGGCCTTGATATCGCTAGCTCACCCATCCTAACGGAGTACACCAGCTACACTCTCCCCATCATTCATCCAGAGGAGCTGACAGCTGAGGGATCCTCTGTGGACAATATCCCAGCCAACAATGTGAGTGTAACCATCAGTCCTCCGGATCACACCTACTCTCTCACCCCAGGAACCACATCTCCTGAGCTGCGCCGCAAACTGGACGAACAGAGTAAAATCATCGCTCTGAATTTGGTCGAGATGAAGATCCTGAATGCCACTATTGATCAGCTGAGATGGTCCGAGGCCAGGCTCCAAAAGGAGATCAGGGAAAGAGATCAACTCCTGCAAAAGCTAAGTCTCCACAACGAAGTCTGATTGGATGAACGGAAACTGAACAATGTAACATGTTGTTTTTGTTTTTTTTTACAATGTTCTGCGGGAAGCAAAAAAAAAAAAGAAGAAAAACTATAAATGATTTGAAACAACATTGACTTTCGTTTTTCAATTGTATTAGTGCAAACAAACACTACTTTGTGGAAATTTAGTATTATTAATATTTGTTTTTTTATAATCTGAGTTATATTCAGTGGAGGAAATATTTAAAATTTAAAAGAATTTAAAGTCACTGGAAACCTATAATAATTATTCTTTCCTGGAAAAAAAGAAGAAGCAACAAAATCCAGTGTTTGTGAAAAAGTAGCCTTTTGTGCTTTTTCTGTTGTTGTTGTTTTATAGTTATATATATTTTATATTTAGACGAATTAGGAGTAGTGCAAAAGACGTTTGACTAAGGTCTTTTTTCTTTATTTTTTTTGTTTGTGTTTTTATGTTTTATGCCTATTCATTTAAGCACTAATCTATTGTGAGATGAAATAAAAATATAGTTATAAAATTGTCAACACTGTTGATTTTTTTTTAAAAAAGTCACACTGTTTAGATTTTATTATTTAGTTTAACAATATAAAAGTATAAAAAAAATGGACTGGACTTTTTACAATCGGTTTTAAACTTACTTGAATAAAGAGTAAATCAATTCAAGATTCATTTCTGGGTTGTTTTCAGAGTTAAAATTAACTTCTTCTTTATCAGAAACACAGAAGTAGATCATTAACAAAGCGTACATTAAAAAAAATAACAATCAATGAAAAAATTTAAATAAAAACCCTAATAAGGTTATTTTCAACAGCAAATACAGCAGAATATTTACATTTCAGAATGGAAGAAACTTAAAAAAAACTGAAAAACTTTTCCTCCCTGTTAAACCTGAGTTTTTAATTAGCCCACAGAAGGAAGCGTAAAACCTTTCTGAATGTCATATCTTAACCTTAAACATACTTCTCTTTCAACATATTAAAATCAGAATATATTTTAATCATCCCACACTTGGGAAACTTGTGTGTCACAGCAAGAACTTTATCAGAATCAGTATCAGAATCAGAATGCTTTTATTGCCATGTCAATGAAGAATATCAGAGACTAGGAACTTGCTTTGATACAGCTGTGCAATAATATAAGATAAAAATAATAAAAAATAAAATAAATAAAAATAATTTTAACAAAACAGAGTGCTCAGAAAGAAAAAGAAAAGTAGTGCAATGTCATAGAAAATAATAAAAAATAATAAATATAGTAAAGTGACAAGAGGGAGGTGACTAAGAGATGTGGGGTTAAGGTTATAAAGTATTAATTAGACTAACGGCAGAAGGAAAGAAGCTGTTTTTGTGGCGGGACGTTCTGGTCCGAATGGACCGCAGCCTCCTGCCCGAGGGGAGTCGCTCAAAAAGTCCATGTCCTCTGCTTGGCCTTTTTGATCAGGGAGCTGATGGACGGCTCCCACTTTATGCTGAGTGAGTCTAAGTAGAGCCCGATCACGTACGGGAAGAAAGACCTCCGGTATCGAGATGTTCTTGAGCGCAGCTGTCTTAGCCTCTCCTTCGTTCTTTATCAGAACATGGAAATGACACTGAATGGACCTGGAAAGCAGGTTACACTGAATGAGAAGGGGATGCCAATCACCCGAATCTCTGGCAAACCACTCCGGCAGCGTCATGGGTATCTTACCAGGAGCAGTGGATGGAGTTGATAGTCAGTAGGGTGTCACAAGAGCAGGCGTTGGTACAACACTGATCGCAGCCCGGCCGGGAGCATTGATGACACCACCAATGCTGAAGCAACACTGAATGTTTATTGACAGCCTTCTGCGCTACGAGCGGAGCAGAAAGCTGTGAGATGTATCATGGTAAAACAGCGCAGGGTTAGAGTTGGCAATGTGTCTGAGTGTCTTGACTCTTTTAGCGAAAGAAAAGACTGAAAAATGATATGGAAAAATGTCACCCTTTAATCATTTTATTGTTTTGCCTATGAAGAATGACAGACTGCTGACTTGGGTTTCATTTAACTTTATTCAGTTTAGAATAGACTGTAGCATAAAAAATGTGGTAAAAGTGATATGCTGTCAATACTTTCTGGAGGCACGGGAACTGGTCAATTTGTCAATGTATACAGTGTCCTGCTACTCATACAAACCTTACATTATTTTCCAGATCATGAGCAAAATCTTTTCATTCAGTCCAAATGACTAAAATGTCCTGACTTTCTGAAACACTTTACTGTAATTACATTTTTTTAAAGTGTCAATAAGTTATTACCTCGTAACTTTCCATTAAGTCTTTTTGAATAAGATGCCACAAGCTTAGCACATTTTTCTTTAGGAAGTTTTGCCCATTTGACTTTGCAGTACCTTTTAAGTTCTATCAGGTTGGATAGGGATCGTCAGTTTCTCGAGCTGCTCTGGGCTTCTCTTATCATGGCATGGTTCACCTCATCCCGGCATACGACAGAGGTTGAAGACAGAGGTTGAAGCTTTCTAAACCTGCAGTGAGGACTTCCAAGAAGTGGACCAGCGAAGCTGTGGACGAGCTTCGTATGTGTCTGGACACAAGAGACTGGGGTGTGTTTAGAGCTGCCACAGATAGTCTGGATGACTACACAGACACAGTGACGTCATACATACGATTCTGTGAGGACAGCATTATTCCATCTAAAACCAGAGTGATATATAACAACGACAAACCCTGGTTCACGCCCAGACTAAGACAGATCAGGAGGGAAAAGGAAGCAGCTTACAGAGCCAATGACAGAGAGAGCTACAAAGGCGCTAAGTACCGGTTCTCGAGAGAGGTACAGCAGGCGAGATCCAGGTACAATAAACACCTGAAGGAGCAATTCTCTGTCAATGACACCGCCTCTGTCTGGAGATCACTTCGGCAAATTACCAATTATAAGCTGAAAGCCCCACATGCTGCTGATGACTTACAACTGGCAGAGAAACTCAACACCTTCTATGCCAGGTTTGATGTCTCACTCTCCTCCCCCCTCACTGATCAACAACCTTCAGACACTTTGAAGCTACTCCAATCCCCCACCCAATTAACAACAGAGATCACTCCAACTGACCAGCCCACCCCCTCCACTGCTTTCTTGGTGACAAAACAGGATGTGCTCAAGCTCTTCCGCAAGCAAAACCCTCGGAAAGCTTCGGGCCCAGATAGTGTCTCCCCCGCCACCCTGAAACACTGTGCTGAGGAACTGTCTCCAGTTTTCACAGACATTTTTAACACCTTGCTGAAGACATGCCACGTTCCAGCCTGCTTCAAGCTGTCGACCATCGTTCCTGTTCCCAAGAAGCCCCGTATCACTGGACTTAATGACTACAGGCCTGTGGCGCTTACATCTGTAGTCATGAAGTCATTCGAACGCCTGGTCCTCCCTCATCTCAAGCACTTCACCTCTACCTCTCTGGACCCTCTGCAGTTTGCCTACAGAGCCAACAGGTCTGTAGACGACGCCATCAACCTGGCCCTCCACTTCACCCTGCAGCACCTAGACTCCCCGGGAACCTGTGCTTGGATCCTGTTTGTGGACTTCAGCTCTGCATTCAACACCATCCTCCCTACCCTGCTTCAGGACAAGCTCTTTCAGCTCAACGTGCCTGACTCCACCTGCAGGTGGATTACTGACTTCCTAACAGACCGGAGGCAGTGCGTGCGGCTGGGGAAGAATGTCTCCACCTCTCGGACTATCAGCACAGGGTCTCCACAGGGCTGTGTCCTCTCTCCCCTGTTCTTCTCCCTGTACACCAACTCCAGCACTTCCAGCCATGACTCTGTCAAACTGATCAAGTTTGCAGATGACACCACCCTCATTGGGCTCATCTCTGATGGCGATGAGTCGGCCTACAGGATGGAGGTAGACCGGCTGGTGTCCTGGTGCAGCAACAACAGCCTGGAGCTCAACGCCCAGAACACAGTGGAGATGATCGTGGACTTTAGGAAAGTCACAGCTCCCATTACCCCCCTTGCACTGACAGACTTCTCCATCACCACTGTAGACTCTTTCCGCTTCCTCAGTACTACCATCACACAGAACCTAAAGTGGGAGCCATCCATCAGCTCCCTGATCAAAAAGGCCCAGCAGAGGATGTACTTTCTGCGGCAGTTGAAGAAAGCCAAGCTGCCTGCCCAGATGTTGGTGCAGTTTTACACAGCCATCATCGAGTCCATCCTCACCTCCTCCATCACCGTGTGGTACGCTGGAGCCACAGCCAGGGACAAACACAGACTGCAGCGCATTGTGCGCTCCGCAGAGAAGGTGATCGGCTGCAGCCTTCCATCTCTCGAAGACCTGTACGTCTCCAGGACTCGGGGTCGTCCAGGTCGGATAGCAGCTGACCCTTCCCACCCTGGACATGGACTTTTTGAGCGACTCCCCTCGGGCAGGAGGCTCCGGTCCATTACGACCAGAACGTCCCGCCACAAAAACAGCTTCTTCCCTTCTGCCGTTGGACTTATGAACTCTTTATAACCTGGACCCCCACATCTCTTAGTCACTTTATAACCTGGACCCCCACATCTCTTAGTCACTTTATAACCTGGATCCCCACATCTCTTAGTCACTTTATAACCTGGATCCCCACATCTCATAGTCACTTCCCTCTTGTCACTTTGCTATCTTCATTATTTTCTAAGACATTGCACTATTTTTCTTTTTCTTCTGAGCACTCTTAGTTTTGTTAAAATTATTAGTTTTATTTATTTTATTTTTTATTATTTTTATCTTATATTTTTGCACACCTGTATCAAAACAAGTTCTTAGTCTCTGATATTTTTCACTGACATGGCAATAAAAACATTCTGATTCTGATAGCTCACATCGCTCACACAAAAAAGAAAAAAAAGCTTTGCTTTATTTATAATCAAAATAGAAATTTTGATTTGAATAAATCAAAGCTATAAATAAAACTTTAATTTGCTTTAAACTGCTTTATTTTTAAATATAAATAAATGAAGTCTTTTTTTACTAACAGTCTGGATCAAAACAGAAATCGGCAGGTCTAATGTTTTCTTTTCTATGTTTTGATGTATACTGTATATCTAGTTTCTTTACTGTTGTTGGTATTAATTGCTTATCTTTGTATGTATTTAGTGTCGTACCACGAGTACTTCTGTCCTTACCCTTGTTGTATCTATGTTCTTACTTATGTTGGTTCTTGTAAATAACAGTCAATATTCCTTAATACTTTAATTTCTTAGAAATCTGCTTTGAATGGTTTATTTTCAATTTCTGATACTTCTGTTCGTAAAATGATAATAATGTTTAATTTTATTTTCTATTACAAGCAGTAAGCTAAACAATTTTTGATTTGTTCTGAGTATTTTAGGGGTGGTATCTAAGTTTTCTTTTTCCAACTCCTTTTCGAGCCTAATAAGGATTTACCTGTTATCTTTGTTGTACACATTATTTCTCTCTTTGTAAAATTTGCTCAAAACAAATGAATAAACTAAACTAAAAACTAAACTATTTTAGATTAGAAAGCTGATTTGTGTGTATGTGTGTGTATTGCGTCCTCCCGGCCAACGGGGGCGCTAAAAAGCAAGACATGGCGGGGTTTTTTTATTCTAAGAAAAAAACCAAAAAAACAAATGAAAACTCCAAAGTTTACAACAAATAAAATCTAAACGGTTTTATAATCAATCCTCTGGTGTAAGTTCAAAGTCAAACGTTTTAGAACAGCAAAAGCCGTTTAAAAAAAAAAAAAAAAAAAACTTTAACCGGAAGTCATTAGCTTTGTGGGAGCTGTGGTTCTGCTATTGTGTCAGTTGTGTCTATTGATGTAGGCTAACAGCCTTTTTTTTCGCAACGCCTAAAAATAAAAAAATATCCGTGAAATATTTTAAAGAGCGTTGTTTTTGGAGTTTGAATTTGGATTTAAAGATGCCGGGCTTCACATGCAGTGTACCAGGATGTTACATGAACTCTCACAGACACAGAGATATACGGTTCTATGTATATCCTAAAAAACCCGTGCTGAGAGAAGAGTGGCTGAGAAACATCGCCAGAGAAGGGAACAGTGGTCCTTCAAGCACCTTCCAGCCCACCACAGGACACAGAGTTTGTAGCCAACACTTTGACGGGGGAAGGAAAACCCCCAACGTCCGTGTTCCCACTCTGTTCCCTCAAAGAGCAGTCAATGAAGAGAGGAGCAGAAGAAGACGATCCAGAAAAAAAACAAAGTTCATCAGCACCGATGTTCTGATAAACGCTGGAGAAGAGTCGGAAAGCAGTACGAATGGAGATGAAGGGGAAGAAAACACTACGGAGGGGAACACTGCAGGTGTGTTGGAGAACAAGTTAATTGGAGATGAAGGACGTGAGACCACTATGGAGGGTAACACTGTGTCAGGGAGCGGTATGATGGGAGATGATGAAAAAGAAAGCTATCATTACGTGCGACGCTTTTGCCTATACTTCTTTTTTTTTGTGTATTTGGGTTTTGTTTTACACAGCATTATGTTACGTGTTTTGTGAATAAATGAAAACGTGAAAAAAACACCTCACAGCTGTGCAGAGATGCTCACAGCTGAAGAATCCTCTGTGGACTACCTCCCTATTCAAGATCAAAGTGTCACCAGCAGTCCTCTGGATCACACCTACTCTTCTGAGGGCTGGACAATTAAAAAACTCATGTTGAACAAGGGGAAAAAGTATTTTAGTTTTATTTTGAGACTCTCTGCCTTTGTGAAATAAAATAATTTTTCTGGGTTTTCCTTTGATTTATTTTTAAACTGTATATCTTGTTAACAATCTACTTTTGTGTTTATGATCAAGAAAAAGTTAATTTTAACTCTCAAAAAAAACAAAAAAACAAAAAATCTACAATAATTGGCTGTTTATTCAAATAAGTATAAAACTGATTGTAAAAAGTCCAGTGGTTCATTTTTTTATACTTTGATATAGTTAAACTAAATTATACTCCCTCAGGGTTCAGTGTTGAGCCCGTTGCTTTTTTTTTTCTTTACATTAATGATATTTGTCTGGTGTCAAAAATTTTACACCTTATATTATTTGCTGATGACACAAATATAATTTGCCGTGGCAGTGATTTGGAAGTATTTCTTGATGACGTCGAAAAAGAACTAAAACTTAAAAAAAACTGGTTTGACTCAAACAAATTAACTCTAAATTTAAAGAAAACAAAATTGATAATGTTTACAAATTGTAGTATAAATGTGAATAAAAAACTTTTTATTCAAGATACAGAGAGCGAGCAAATAAATGAAATCAAATTTTTTGGAATAATAATCCAAAACAAATTAAGTTGGAAAAGTCACATTAATTTTACCGTATATGACTTACTGTGTGGAGGTGTGAGCAGACACGTAAAAAACAAATATCAATCCAATTTCTCTTTTCCAAAAACAAGCAAATACAGTCGTCAATTAAACCCTGTACAGGGCACATACAAACCAACTCTTCATCCAAAGAAACACATTGAAATGTAAAGACTTAGTAGATTATAAAACCACACAACTCATGTATTTTATTAAGAATAAACAGGTACCAAATCAGATTCAAAGTTTCTTTCAAAATCGAGAGAGTACCTATAATCTCAGAAGATACGATGTTTTCAAAAAGCCTAAAGTTAGAACAAATGTAAAACAACACTGTATCTATGCTGTTGGAGTAAATCTTTGGAACAGGTTAGAACAAGACGTCAAAGATTTTAAAAGACTGAGCTGCTTTAAAAGTTTATATGAAAAGAAAATTGTGAAATCAAACAGAGAAATAAACTGTTAAATTATATTGTAAATGTTCCTATTTCTTTTCAGACTGTGTATTTTTTATTTGTACCGATAGTTATTTTTTGTTGTTTTGTGTTCATAAATGTCTGAATAAATTTAATTGAATTGAAAAATACTAGAGAATGCTGTTTCAGAGAAACAGCAAGGTGAATGCCTGGCCGGGACCCAAGGCCCATTTTTCATCCTCTGATGCTGAAAATGATGATCTGAAGGCTGGCTAAAAAAGCTTTGAAGCTCAATTCAAACATTCCAAAAAAAAAATACTGTAAAAGTGTCTAAAGCAGATGGAATTTTTAAATAGTTATGTTTTATAATGTGGAATAATAGAAAAGTAGACATCCTGTGTGTCCAGGAGACTAGATGGAAAGGTAGCAAGGCGAGAAATCTAGGAAAGGGTTTCAAGTTGTTCTATCACGGTGTTGATAGAAAGAGGAATGGTGTAGGAGTTATTGTGAAGGAGGAGTTTTTTGCGAATGTTCTGAAGGTAAAAAGAAGTTCAGATAGGCTGATGAGCCTCAAACTAGAAATTGAAGGGGTGGTGTTGAATGTTGTTTGTGGGTATGCTCCACAAGTAGAACCACCTCATCAATGTCTGACCAGAATTTCTCTTTCTCCTCCATGTCGCATCCTACTTGTGGAGCATACCCACAAACAACGTTTAACACCACCCCTTCAATTTCTAGTTTGAGTTCAGAACATTCCCAACAAACTCCTCCCTGGATGATGCTTCTCCTCTCTCCACAGCAGAATGTTGGAGCTCAGAGAGTGACCTTCGGGTTATTGGTCTGACGAAGGGTCTTCTCCCCCAATCACTCAATTTAGGTGGCTGCCCAGCTAAAGGAAGAGTGCTGGTGATGCCAATTTGTTTTCACTTACGGGTGGTGGGGGCCACTGTGCTCATAGGACTTCATCCCAAGCCTTTCGCCTCAAGACTATCCAGTCACGTAGGCCTACAGACGATTCTTTTGTCTTCATGTTTACTGTAAACATTGGAACCTATGATGGACAGATGTGTGGCATTTCAAACCAAACTAAATTTACCACAGGTAAACTCCAACTGAGCAGCAGAACCATCTCAAGAATGATCACAAGAAAAAAGAATGTACCTCACCTCAATTTTAAACTTTACGACAAACGCTGTGAATGCTCATGTACATGAGATTTTTTTTCCAGTTATTTTTATTTTAATAAATTTGCCAAAACATCAAAAATAAATTTCTCTCATTGTCATTTTGGAAAGTTTAGGGATAATTAGGGATTTCTTTTTTTTTTTAACCTGTCTTGCCTGGCGTTGTGACAAGCAGAATGGTGATCTGTATGTCAGTTATTGCTGGATAGTTTTGGTCTACTCCTTATAAGCTCTTTTTTTAAATTATTTTAAATACTTTACAACCAAAATGTCTGTGCTTTCTGTGTTTCTTTTTGCTGGACCTGACAGGGAATAATGAGAGGAAGGAGGGGCGAGGGGGATGTGAAAAAGTAGAGGAATAGGGTACAGAAGAACAAGAGAGGGGGACAAAGTGAAGAGAAAATCTGAAGTTACAGTATTCAGCATCACGACCAACCTGCTGGATTATCTAAGGAGAAAAAAAAGTACAGACAAGAATTTAAACCAGTGATAAAACTGACACACACAACAAAACCTTCTAGAACAAATGACGTACAACACAAACACATGTTAGTAGAGCTATAATAATATTGGTTGGGAGCAAAGAACATGGCGGACAGTGAACTGTGTGCAACTGTGAGTAAAAGTACATGCATGCTGTTGATGTGGTTTAACAGATCCTCACCAGCCCCAAAAGACTGGAATAATTTTATTCATTTTAGAACAAGGCTGTAAATTACAAAAATGAGTAAAAATGAGTCACTGGAAAAACTTTCTGTTAGCACTGTAAACCAGACAGTTCACACATACTGCACTCTCACTACACCATGTTACCATCCGGTCGTAGGTTCAGATCCCTCGCATTCAAAACCAAGAGAGCCACATCCTCCTTCATACCCACCTCAATCCGACTGCTGAATGGCTGAGGGGCCTTGTGACGGATGGGCATGTACTGGAAAATGATAAGTAAACGTTCTCATTTATTGATTTTATTGTTTTATTCTGGTTTTACTTATTTATATTTTATTGTTTTATGATGTTTTTAATGAATGTGGTTTTGTATGTGATTTTTAATGACTGTGTTGTCCCGGCGATCTGGCTGCAAGTGAAGTTCCTAACGGACAAATAAAGTTATAATTGAATTGAATTGAATTGAATTGAGAGTTCAAAATGACTCAACCTAAATAAAGAACAGGATTTCAGCAGGCAACACTTGAACATGTTCCTATAAGCCAGTGCTTCTCAAATGTCCTCAATGTTGTTCAGTGACCTCCTCTCCACCACTGCTTCAAGTGTGTCCTGCTAGCAGCCAATGACAGAGCCAGCCTTTCGAATCAGTTTTTCAGTCTGTTGGCGTCACTGGATGCGATGCTGCTCCCCCAGCAGACGACAGAGAAGAACAAAGTGCTGGCCACCACAGGCTGGTAGAAGTTCTCCAGGATCTTGCTGCACACCTCAGCTTCCTTAGGAAGTTGATTCAGCTGCAGGACTTCTTGTACACAGCAGTACTGTTGCTCCTCCAGCTCAGTCTGCTGTCAATGGTCCATCCCAGGTATCTGTACTCCTCCACCACCTCCACATCCCTACCCAGAATGCAGAATGGTTGCAAGGCGGTCCTCTTCTTTCGAAAACATGAGTAAAGACAGGCGTTATCGCAGTAGTTGCTCCATCCGATCAAGCGAAGCCAAGACCAATCATTAGCAGGATTATGGGCAACCAGCCAAGGATGACCCAAAACAATCGAACTATGGATAGAGTCAAATAGAAAAAAACTAATATACTTGTGGTGAAAAGTGATGAAAGCTCCCACACTTTGTCCAATGGAAATGACACTGAATGGACCTGGAAAGCAGGTTACACTGAATGAGAAGGGGATGCCAATCACCCGAATCTCTGGCAAACCACTCCGGCAGCGTCATGGGCAGCGGTCGGCAACCCGCGGCTCCGGAGCCGCATGCGGCTCTTTCATTCTTATAATGCGGCTCTGATTGGCTTGGCCCATCTAAAAAAAATTACTAAAAAAATTTTTTTGTAATTTATTTTCCCAAGCCGCTTGGGAAAATAAATTACTAAAAAAAAATTTTTTTGTATTTAATTGAAGTGTGTTTTATTTGTGTTAGTTTTTATATTATTTTAGTTCTAAATTTGAAGATTATTGTGATCTTGAAATATTAAAATATTAATTAAATTATTTGATATTATTTTTTCGTCGCTCAAAATAGACGTCACACTGCGGAAGCTGGTATACCCGCTGAAACGCCGTCTATTTTGAGCGACTTTCAATCCCGGCAAAACCAATGGAGAAATGTAAGAAAAGAAAAATATCTCAAGAAAATAGAACATTCAATGATGCCTGGGCAGATTCATTTGCATTTACCTCGGGCGAGACTGGCCTACCAGTATGCCTAATTTGTGGAGAAAAACTGGCTAACAATAAACGGTCAAATGTCGCAAGACATTTTAACAATACACACAGAGCCTTTGCTGAAAAATATCCAGAGGGAGAAGAGAGGAAAAAAGCTGTTTCGGAACTTATGCAGAAGGATGACCGGACGAAAAATCAATTCAAGAAGTGGGTGAAGTCTGCAAATACAACTACATATGCAAGCTTTGTGGCCGCTCAGGAAATAGGCAGGCATGGGAAACCGTTCACAGATGGAGAATATATGAAAGAATCATTCCTTAAGATTTCAGAACACTTATTTGCGGACTTTAAAAACAAAGACGAAATTGTGCAGAAAATCAGAGAGATGCCTCTCTCTGCGAAAACTGTCAAAGACAGAACCATAAAAATGGCAGAAAATATCACAAAACAGCAAATCAAAGACATCAATTCAGCAGCAGCATACTCAATCGCCTGTGATGAGTCCAAAGACAAAACGGACATTGAACAAATAGCGCTGTTCTTCCGATATGTGAATTCTGCTCGACCACAGGAAGAAATGGTTGAGCTGATACCACTAAAATGCCAGACACGGGGGGAGGACATCTGTGAGGCTGTGCTTGATTGTTTACGAGCCAAAGAAATAAAAACAACCCACCTCGTGTCGATGGCTACCGATGGGGCACCGAGTATGACTGGAGCGCACAGGGGCTTTGTGGCTTTGCTGCAGAAATCACTGGATAGAAAGCTGCTGACTTTTCATTGCATCCTGCACCAAGAGGCATTGTGCGCGCAAAGTTTTCCTCCAGAATGCACAGAGGTCATGAATGTTGTTATTCAGATTGTCAATGAAATAATGGCAAAAGGTTTAAATCACCGCCAGTTCCGTTCATTACTGGATGAGGTGGAGAGCGCATACTCTGATCTCCTGCTGCATAACAGAGTCCGGTGGCTGTCCAGAGGAGAGGTGCTTCAACGTTTTGCTGCATGTCTGGGAGAGGTGAAAACTTTCATGAGCAGCAAAGGGCTCACCTTTCCTGAGCTGGAACAGCCAGAGTGGCTGGAAAAACTCCACTTCATGGTGGACATGACAGCGAAACTAAACACGCTGAACACAACGCTTCAGGGGAGAGGAGGCACAGCGCTGCACATGCTGGAGGAGGTGTTGGCGTTTGAGCGCAAACTGACAGTTTTAGCCAGAGATTTACAGAGAGGCACACTGTCTCACTTCCCCTCTTTAAGGGAGTTCAAACAAGCTCACGGAGTGATCAATTCAGAGTATTTGCAGTCTACAATCACCACAATGCAAGCGTCGTTTGGTAAACGATTCCGTGAGTTCAGAGAGGAAAAAACCACATTGTCCTTCCCCGTCACTCCCCTGACCATTGATCCATCCCTGCTAAACGTGACTGCATTTGCAGGTGTAAGTCAACCTGCTCTGGAGCTGGAGCTGGCTGACATAGCTGACAAAGACATTTGGGTGTCCAAATTCAAACGCTTGACAGAGGACCTTGAAGATGTTGCCCGTCAGAAGGCCACTCTTGCTCAGAATCACAAATGGAGTGATATTGAGAACCTCCCGAGACCGGACAAACTCATATTTGAAACATGGAATGCCATCCCCGACACCTACACGAACATGAAGAAATATGCCTTTGGAGTCCTGTCGATCTTCGGATCCACATATGTATGTGAGCAGCTATTCTCCACCATGAACTGCATTAAAAACAAACACCGCTTACGGCTCACAGATGACAGCTTACAGTCCTGCGTAAAGATTAAAGTGACTTCGTACAGCCCCGATTTGCAGAAGCTGTGTGCAGAGGTTCAGGAGCAGAAGTCCCATTAACCAGGTAAAATAAATATTTATGCAGATATTTTGCAAATATTTAATTTTCATTGTTTAGTGACACAGTGCTTTTTCCCCCAATTTATTTTATATATTCAAGTCAAGGCTCCGCTGCATACTTTGAAAGCCCAAGGGCCTTGGGCCAAGGCGATATAAGGATGACGGCTCACGGGATTTTCCCTTTTGTTTGCTGCATGCACAATTTAAATTCAGCTTTTTAATTTATTTGAAAGAGACATTCATTGTTATTATTTTTCAAGAATTCAAAATGTTCAAAATGTGTTCATTAAATGAATAAAATATAATTTTCTCTGTAGCGCGTGGATTTCATAAGAAAACATGCTGCGGTAAAGTAGTAGAAGTTTTTTTTTTTTTTTTCATTTTAGATGTGCGGCTCCCAGTGTTTTCTTTTCCGTGGAAACCGGGTTCAAATGGCTCTTTCGGTGTCAAAGGTTGCCGACCGCTGGTCATGGGTATCTTACCAGGAGCAGTGGATGGAGTTGATAGTCAGTAGGGTGTCACAAGAGCAGGCGTTGGTACAACACTGATCGCAGCCCGGCCGGGAGCATTGATGACACCACCAATGCTGAAGCAACACTGAATGTTTATAGACAGCCTTCTGCGCTACGAGCGGAGCAGAAAGCTGTGAGATGTATCATGGTAAAACAGCGCAGGGTTAGAGTTGGCAATGTGTCTGAGTGTCTTGACTTTTTTAGCGAAAGAAAAGACTGAAAAATGATATGGAAAAATGTCACCCTTTAATCATTTTATTGTTTTGCCTATGAAGAATGACAGACTGCTGACTTGGGTTTCATTTAACTTTATTCAGTTTAGAATAGACTGTAGCATAAAAAAATGTGGTAAAAGTGATATGCTGTCAATACTTTCTGGAGGTACGGGAACTGGTCAATTTGTCAATGTGTACAGTGTCCTGCTACTCATACAAACCTTACATTATTTTCCAGATCATGAGCAAAATCTTTTCATTCAGTCCAAATGACTAAAATGTCCTGACTTTCTGAAACACTTTACTGTAATTACATTTTTTTAAAGTGTCAATAAGTTATTACCTCGTAACTTACCATTAAGTCTTTTTGAATAAGATGCCACAAGCTTAGCACATTTTTCTTTAGGAAGTTTTGCCCATTTGACTTTGCAGTACCTTTTAAGTTCTATCAGGTTGGATAGGGATGATCAGTTTCTCGAGCTGCTCTGGGCTTCTCTAGTCATGGCATGGTTCACCTCATCCCGGCGTACAGACAGAGGTTGAAGACAGAGGTTGAACAAGGAATTCAGCTTGTTCAAATGCATTCATATTGCAATATGCATTCATATTGACAGCATGATAGAAATAGATGTGAACTTGTTTTTTTCTTTCTGCAGTGAGGACTTCCAAGAAGTGGACCAGCGAAGCTGTAGACGAGCTTCGTATGTGTCTGGACACAACAGACTGGGGTGTGTTTAGAGCTGCTACAGATAGTCTGGATGACTACACAGAGACATTGACATCATACATACGATTCTGTGAGGACAGCATTATTCCATCTAAAACCAGAGTGATTTATAACAACGACAAACCCTGGTTCACACCCAGACTAAGACAGATCAGGAGGGTAAAGGAAGCAGCTTACAGAGCCAATGACAGAGAGAGCTACAAAGGCGCTAAGTACCGGTTCTCGAGAGAGGTACAGCAGGCGAGATCCAGGTACAATAAACGTCTGAAGGAGCAATTCTCTGTCAATGACACCGCCTCTGTCTGGAGATCACTTCGGCAAATTACCAATTATAAGCCGAAAGCCCCACATGCTGCTGATGACTTACAACTGGCAGAGAAACTCAACACCTTTTATGCCAGGTTTGATGTCTCACTCTCCTCCCCCCTCACTGATCAACAACCTTCAGACACTTTGAAGCCACTCCCATCCCTCACCCAATTAACAACAGAGGTCACTCCAACTGACCAGCCCACCCCCTCCACTGCTTTCTTGGTGACAAAACAGGATGTGCTCAAGCTCTTCCGCAAGCAAAACCCTCGGAAAGCTTCGGGCCCAGATAGTGTCTCCCCGCCACCCTGAAACACTGTGCTGAGGAACTGTCTCCAGTTTTCACAGACATTTTTAACACCTTGCTGAAGACATGCCACGTTCCAGCCTGCTTCAAGCTGTCGACCATCGTTCCTGTCCCCAAGAAGCCCCGTATCACTGGACTTAACGACTACAGGCCTGTGACGCTTACGTCTGTAGTCATGAAGTCATTCGAACGCCTGGTCCTCCCTCATCTCAAGCACTTTACCTCTCCCTCTCTGGACCCTCTGCAGTTTGCCTACAGAGCCAACAGGTCTGTAGACGACGCTATCAACCTGGCCCTCCACTTCACCCTGCAGCACCTAGACTCCCCGGGAACCTAAGCTAGGATCCTGTTTGTGGACTTCAGCTCTGCATTCAACACCATCCTCCCTACTCTGCTTCAGGACAAGCTCTCTCAGCTCAACGTGCCTGACTCCACCTGCAGGTGGATTACTGACTTCCTAACAGACCGGAGGCAGTGCGTGCGGCTGGGGAAGAATGTCTCCACCTCTCGGACTATCAACACAGGATCTCCACAGGGCTGTGTCCTCTCTCCCCTGCTCTTCTCCCTGTACACCAACTCCTGCACTTCCAGCCATGACTCTGTCAAACTGATCAAGTTTGCGGACGACACCACCCTCATTGGACTCATCTCTGATGGTGATGAGTCGAACTACAGGATGGAGGTAGACCGGCTGGTGTCCTGGTGCAGCAACAAAAGCCTGGAGCTCAACGCCCAGAACACAGTGGAGACGATCGTGGACTTTAGGAAAGTCACAGCTCCCATTACCCCCTTTGCACTGACAGACTTCTCCATCACCACTGTAGACTCTTTCCGCTTCCTCGGCACTACCATCACACAGGACCTAAAGTGGGAGCCATCCATCAGGTCACTGATCAAAAAGGCCCAGCAGAGGATGTACTTTCTGCGGCAGTTGAAGAAAGCCAAGCTGCCCGCCCAGATGTTGGTGCAGTTTTACACAGCCATCATCGAGTCCATCCTCACCTCCTCCATCACCGTGTGGTACACTGGAGCCACAGCCAGGGACAAACACAAACTGCGGCCCATTGTGCGCTCCGCAGAGAAGGTGATCGGCTGCAGCCTTCCATCTCTCGAAGACCTGTACGTCTCCAGGACTCGGGGTCGTCCAGGTCGGATAGCAGCTGACCCTTCCCAACCTGGACATGGACTTTTTGAGCGACTCCCCTCGGACAGGAGGCTCCGGTCCATTACGACCAGAACGTCCCGCCACAAAAACAGCTTCTTCCCCTCTGCCGTTGGACTTATGAACTCTTTATAACCTGGATCCCCACATCTCATAGTCACTTCCCTCTTGTCACTTTGCTATCTTCATTATTTTCTAAGACATTGCACTACTTTTCTTTTTCTTCTGAGCACTCTTAGTTTTGTTAAAATTATTATTTTTATTTATTTTATTTTTTATTATTTTTATCTTATATTTTTGCACACTTGTATCAAAACAAGTTCCGAGTCTCTGATATTTTTCACTGACATGGCAATAAAAGCATTCTGATTCTGATAGCTCACATCGCTCACACAAAAAAAGAAAAAAAAAGCTTTGCTTTATTTATAATCGAAATAGAAATTTTGATTTGAATAAATCAAAAGCTATAAATAAAACTTTATTTTGCTTTAAACTGCTTTATTTTTAAATATAAATAAATGAAGTCTTTTTTTACTAACAGTCTGGATCGAAACAGAAATCGGCGGGTCTAATGTGTTCTTTTCTATGTTTTGATGTATACTGTATATCTAGTTTCTTTACTGTTGTTGGTATTAATTGCTTATCTTTGTATGTATTTAGTGTCGTACCACGAGTACTTCTGTCCTTACCCTTGTTGTATCTATGTTCTTACTTATGTTGGTTCTTATAAATAACAGTCAATATTCCTTACTACTTTAATTTCTTAAAAATCTGCTTTGAATGGTTTATTTTCAATTTCTGATACTTCTGTTCGTAAAATGATAATAATGTTTAATTTTATTTTCTATTACAAGCAGTAAGCTAAACAATTTTTGATTTGTTCTGAGTATTTTAGGGGTGGTATCTAAGTTTTCTTTTTCCAACTCCTTTTCGAGCCTAATAAGGATTTACGTGTTATCTTTGTTGTACACATTATTTCTCTCTTTGTAAAATTTGCTCAAAACAAATGAATAAATTAAACTAAAAACTAAACTATTTTAGATTAGAAAGCTGATTTGTGTGTATGTGTGTGTATTGCGTCCTCCCGGCCAACGGGGGCGCTAAAAAGCAAGACATGGCGGGGTTTTTTTTATTCTAAGAAAAAAACCAAAAAAAACAAATGAAAACTCCAAAGTTTACAACAAATAAAATCTAAACGGTTTTATAATCAATCCTCTGGTGTAAGTTCAAAGTCAAACGTTTTAGAACAGCAAAAGCCGTTTAAAAAAAAAAAAAAAAAAAAAAACTTTAACCGGAAGTCATTAGCTTTGTGGGAGCTGTGGTTCTGCTATTGTGTCAGTTGTGTCTATTGATGTAGGCTAACAGCCTTTTTTTTCGCAACGCCTAAAAATAAAAAAATATCCGTGAAATATTTTAAAGAGCGTTGTTTTTGGAGTTTGAATTTGGATTTAAAGATGCCGGGCTTCACATGCAGTGTACCAGGATGTTACATGAACTCTCACAGACACAGAGATATACGGTTCTATGTATATCCTAAAAAACCCGTGCTGAGAGAAGAGTGGCTGAGAAACATCGATAGAGAAGGGAACAGTGGTCCTTCAAGCACCTTCCAGCCCACCACAGGACACAGAGTTTGTAGCCAACACTTTGACGGGGGAAGGAAAACCCCCAACGTCCGTGTTCCCACTCTGTTCTCTCAAAGAGCAGTCAATGAAGAGAGGAGCAGAAGAAGACGATCCAGAAAAAAAACAAAGTTCATCAGCACCGATGTTCTGATAAACGCTGGAGAAGAGTCGGAAAGCAGTACGAATGGAGATGAAGGGGAAGAAAACACTACGGAGGGGAACACTGCAGGTGTGTTGGAGAACAAGTTAATTGGAGATGAAGGACATGAGACCACTATGGAGGGTAACACTGTGTCAGGGAGCGGTATGATGGGAGATGATGAAAAAGAAAGCTATCATTACGTGCGACGCTTTTGCCTATACTTCTTTTTTTTGTGTATTTGGGTTTTGTTTTACACAGCATTATGTTACGTGTTTTGTGAATAAATGAAAACGTGAAAAAAACACCTCACAGCTGTGCAGAGATGCTCACAGCTGAAGAATCCTCTGTGGACTACCTCCCTATTCAAGATCAAAGTGTCACCAGCAGTCCTCTGGATCACACCTACTCTTCTGAGGGCTGGACAATTAAAAAACTCATGTTGAACAAGGGGAAAAAGTATTTTAGTTTTATTTTGAGACTCTCTGCCTTTGTGAAATAAAATAATTTTTCTGGGTTTTCCTTTGATTTATTTTTAAACTGTATATCTCGTTAACAATCTACTTTTGTGTTTATGATCAAGAAAAAGTTAATTTTAACTCTCAAAAAAAAACAAAAAAACAAAAAATCTACAATAATTGGCTGTTTATTCAAATAAGTATAAAACTGATTGTAAAAAGTCCAGTGGTCCATTTTTTTATACTTTGATATAGTTAAACTAAATTATACTCCCTCAGGGTTCAGCGTTGAGCCCGTTGCTTTTTTTTTCTTTACATTAATGATATTTGTCTGGTGTCAAAAATTTTACACCTTATATTATTTGCTGATGACACAAATATAATTTGCTGTGGCAGTGATTTGGAAGTATTTCTTGATGAGGTCGAAAAAGAACTAAAACTTAAAAAAAACTGGTTTGACTCAAACAAATTAACTCTAAATTTAAAGAAAACAAAATTTATAATGTTTACAAATCGTAGTATAAATGTGAATAAAAAAGTTTTTATTCAAGATACAGAGAGAGAGCAAATAAGTGAAATCAAATTTTTAGGAATAATAATCCAAAACAAATTAAGTTGGAAAAGTCACATACAATTTGTAAAAACAAAACTATGTAAATCATTAACGATTATTTTTTTTTTTTTTTTCCTCTTTCGCAATCCAAATTTAGGTGTTATTTACTAGTTTTTAGCTGTTCAGAACATATCCTGTACAGTTGAAGAGTTTTTTAATCGCTATGTATAGTTTTGTGAAGTATTTTATTGTTTTGTTTTCGTTTTATTAGCTAAGGATATGAATTTGGTTAATCAGGCAATCGGCGTCTGAAACTCTAGTTATTTATTTTTTTTTATTATTCTTTAAAAACTTAGAAGAGTTATATAAATTTGTTATCCGTTTTGTCATCGTTTTTACTTTTTTAGTAGTATTTTTGCAATAGCTATGGTTGTTTTGCCTAACCAGACGACCAGCTCAGACTGGCATTTTTTGAATTTTGAAAGTTTTTGTAGCATGTTCCAGCCATTGCTGTTACATACTTACTTTAGGTTAAACTTATTTACTTTTTTTCTTTTAATCCTTTATTTATTATGTATTTATTTTCATAGCTGTTTAGATGTTGTACTCCTCAGTGAAACATCTAAACGCTAACCATCCAAATGATTGGGCAATGGGCAGAGTGGCCCAGAAAATCACAGAGGTTGTGTCAGGAAGGGCATCCGACGTAAAACTTTGCCAAATTAAAATATGCAAGACAGTTCAAGAAATACCATACCGGATCGGTCGTGGCCCGGGTTAACAACGACCGCCATCGGTGCTGTTGACCAACAGGGTGCCGGTGGAAATTGGACTACTGGTGGTCAAAGAAGAAGAGGTCAAAGAAGAAGAGGCGGAAGACGCGTACATCGGCAGAGAGAGAAGAGAAACCTCAAGAGTCTGGGACTTAGGGTAGGAACTTTGAATGTTGGTACTATGACGGGTAAAGGTAGAGAGTTAGTTGACATGATGGAGAGAAGAAAAGTAGATATCCTGTGTGTCCAGGAGACTAGATGGAAAGGCAGCAAGGCTAGAAGTCTGGGAGCGGGGTTTAAGTTGTTCTATCACGGTGTAGATAGGAAGAGGAATGGTGTAGGAGTTATAGTGAAGGAAGAATTAGTTGGGAATGTTCTGGAGGTAAAAAGAAGGTCAGACAGGGTGATGAGCCTCAAGCTAGAAATTGAAGGGGTAATGTTCAATGTTTTTTGTGGGTATGCGCCACAGGTAGGATGTGAGGTCGAGGAGAAAGAGAAATTTTGGTCAGACCTTGATGAGGCAATCCAGAGCATCCCTAGAAGTGAGAGAGTTGTTATTGGAGCAGACTTCAATGGCCACGTTGGTGCAGGAAACAGAGATGATGAGGAGGTGATGGGCAGGTTTGGTATCCAGAACAGGAATGCAGAAGGTCAGATGGTGATCGACTTTGCGAAAAGAATGGAATTGGCTGTAGTGAATACTTATTTCAAGAAAAGGCTGGAACACAGGGTGACTTACAAGAGTGGAGGAAGGAGTACACAGGTAGATTACATGTTGTGTAGGTGGTGTAATCTGAAAGAGATCAGTGACTGCAAAGTTGTAGCAGGAGACAGTGTAGCCAAACAGCACAGGATGGTCGTGTGTAAGATGACCATAGCAGTGAGGAAGTCTAAGAAGATGAAGGGAGTGCAGAAGACTAAATGGTGGAAACTGAAAAAGGAAGAGTGCTGCTTGAACTTTATAACAGAGTTGAGACAGGCTCTTGGTGGGCAGGAGAAGCTTCCAGATGACTGGACAACTACAGCTAATGTGATCAGGGAGACAGGCAAGAGAGTACTTGGTGTGTCATCTGGAAGGAAGATAGATAAAGAGACTTGGTGGTGGAATGAGGAGGTGCAGGATTGTGTCAAAAGAAAGAGGCTGGCTAAGAAGAAGTGGGACACTGAGAGGACTGAGGAGAGTAGGCAAGGGTACAGGGAGATACAGCATAAGGTTAAAGTAGAGGTGGCAAAGGCAAAACAAGCAGCCTTCGACGACTTGTATGCTAAGCTGAACAGCAAGGAGGGAGAGATGGACCTATACAGGTTGGCAAGACAGAGAGACAAAGATGGGAAGGATGTGCAGCAAGTTAGGGTGATTAAAGACAGGAATGGATGTCTCTTGACAGATGCCAGTAATGTGATGGGAAGATGGAAAGAGTACTTTGAAGAGTTGATGAATGAAGAGAATGAAAGAGAACAAAGAGTAGAAAACGTTACCAAAGTGGACCGGAAAGTGGCTAGGATCAGTAAGGTAGAAATAAAGAGGGCACTGAAGAGGATGAAGAGTAGAAAGGCTCTCAGCCCTGACGGAATCCCTATAGAAGTATGGAAGTGTTTAGGTGAGGTGGCAGTAGAGTTTCTGACTGGGCTGTTTAACAGAATATTAGAAAGTGAGAAGATGCCTGATGAATGGAGAAGAAGTGTGCTAGTTCCTGTTTTTAAGAACAAGGGAGATGTACAGAGTTGTGGTAACTACAGAGGAATTAAACTGATCAGCCATACGATGAAGTTATGGGAAAAAGTTGTCGAAGCTAGGCTAAGGTCTGAAGTAAGAATTTGTGAGCAGCAGTATGGTTTTATGCCTAAAAAGAGCACTACAGATGCAGTATTTGCCTTGAGGATGCTGATAGAGAAGTACAGGGAAGATCAGAGGGAGCTGCACTGTGTCTTTGTAGATCTTGAGAAAGCGTATGACAGGGTACCTAGAGAAGAACTATGGTATTGTATGAGGAAGTCTGGTGTGACAGAGAAGTATGTTAGAGCGGTTCAGGACATGTATGAGGGCTGTAAGACAGTGGTGAGGTGTGCTGTAGGTGAGACAGAGGAGTTCAGTGTGGGGGTGGGACTGCACCAAGGATCTGCTCTGAGTCCTTTGCTGTTTGCTATGGTGATGGATAGGCTGACAGACGAGGTCAGACAGGAATCTCCATGGACAATGATGTTTGCAGATGACATTGTGATCTGTAGTGAGAGGAGGGAAGAGGTGGAGGAAAAGCTGTAGAGGTGGAGGTTTGCACTAGAAAGAAGAGGAATGAAGATTAGTCAGAGTAAGACAGAGTACATGTGTGTGAATGAGAGGGATCCAAATGGAAAAGTGAGGTTACAGGGAGAAGAGATAAACAAGGTGGAAGATTTTAAGTACTTGGGATCAACAGTCCAGAGCAACGGAGAGTGTGGAAAAGAGGTGAAGAAGCGTGTTCAAGCAGGCTGGAACGGGTGGAGAAAAGTATCAGGTGTGATGTGTGACAGAAGAGTTTCAGCTAAAATGAAAGGAAAAGTGTACAAAACCGTGGTGAGACCCGCCATGCTGTTTGGTCTAGAGACAGTGCCACTGAGGAAAAGACAGGAAGCAGAGATGGAGGTAGCAGAGATGAAGATGCTGAGGATCTCTCTGGGAGTGACCAGGATGGACAGAATCAGAAATGAGTATATCAGAGGAACAGCACATGTTAGAGGTTTTGGAGATAAAGTCCGGGAGGCCAGACTGAGATGGTTTGGACATGTACAGAGGAGAGAGACCGAGTACATCGGCAGAAGGATGCTGGATTTGGAACCACCAGGAAAGAGGGCTAGAGGAAGACCAAAGAGGAGGTTCATGGATACAGTGAAGGAAGACATGAAGATAGTTGGCGTGACCGAAGAGGATGCAGCAGATAGGGTTAGATGGAAGAAACTGACTTGCTGTGGCGACCCCTGAAGGGAAATGCCGAAAGGAGAAGAAGAAGATTAACGATTATTTCAAAGGTTAAAGAATGTTTGAATGAAAAGGCATTATATATTTTATATAACTCATTAATTTTACCGTATATGACTTACTGTGTGGAGGTGTGAGGAAACACGTTCAGAACAAATATCATTCCAATTTCTCTTTTCCAAAAACAAGCAAATACAGTCGTCAATTAAACCCTGTACAGGGCACATACAAACCAACTCTTCACCCAAAGAAACACATTGAAATGTAAAGACTTAGTAGATTATAAAACCACACAACTCATGTATTTTATTAAGAATAAACAGGTACCAAATCAGATTCAAAGTTTCTTTCAAAATCGAGAGAGTACCTATAATCTCAGAAGATACGATGTTTTCAAAAAGCCTAAAGTTAGAACAAATGTAAAACAACACTGTATCTATGCTGTTGGAGTAAATCTTTGGAACAGGTTAGAACAAGACGTCAAAGATTTTAAAAGACTGAGCTGCTTTAAAAGTTTATATGAAAAGAAAATTGTGAAATCAAACAGAGAAATAAACTGTTAAATTATATTGTAAATGTTCCTATTTCTTTTCAGAATGTGTATTTTTTATTTGTACCGATAGTTATTTTTTGTTGTTTTGTGTTCATAAATGTCTGAATAAATTTAATTGAATTGAAAAATACTAGAGAATGCTGTTTCAGAGAAACAGCAAGGTGAATGCCTGGCCTGGACCCAAGGCCCATTTTTCATCCTCTGATGCTGAAAATGATGATCTGAAGGCTGGCTAAAAAAGCTTTGAAGCTCAATTCAAACAATCCAAAAAAAAAATACTGTAAAAGTGTCTAAAGCAGATGGAATTTTTAAATAGTTATGTTTTATAATGTGGAATAATAGAAAAGTAGACATCCTGTGTGTCCAGGAGACTAGATGGAAAGGTAGCAAGGCGAGAAATCTAGGAAAGGGTTTCAAGTTGTTCTATCACGGTGTTGATAGAAAGAGGAATGGTGTAGGAGTTATTGTGAAGGAGGAGTTTTTTGCGAATGTTCTGAAGGTAAAAAGAAGTTCAGATAGGCTGATGAGCCTCAAACTAGAAATTGAAGGGGTGGTGTTGAATGTTGTTTGTGGGTATGCTCCACAAGTAGAACCACCTCATCAATGTCTGACCAGAATTTCTCTTTCTCCTCCATGTCGCATCCTACTTGTGGAGCATACCCACAAACAACGTTTAACACCACCCCTTCAATTTCTAGTTTGAGTTCAGAACATTCCCAACAAACTCCTCCCTGGATGATGGTTCTCCTCTCTCCACAGCAGAATGTTGGAGCTCAGAGAGTGACCTTTGGGTTATTGGTCTGACGAAGGGTCTTCTCCCCCAATCACTCAATTTAGGTGGCTGCCCAGCTAAAGGAAGAGTGCTGGTGATGCCAATTTGTTTTCACTTACGGGTGGTGGGGGCCACTGTGCTCATAGGACTTCATCCCAAGCCTTTCGCCTCGAGACTATCCAGTCACGTAGGCCTACAGACGATTCTTTTGTCTTCATGTTTACTGTAAACATTGGAACCTATGATGGACAGATGTGTGGCATTTCAAACCAAACTAAATTTACCACAGGTAAACTCCAACTGAGCAGCAGAACCATCTCAAGAATGATCACAAGAAAAAAGAATGTACCTCACCTCAATTTTAAACTTTACGACAAACGCTGTGAATGCTCATGTACATGAGATTTTTTTTCCAGTTATTTTTATTTTAATAAATTTGCCAAAACATCAAAAATAAATTTCTCTCATTGTCATTTTGGAAAGTTTAGGGATAATTAGGGATTTCTTTTTTTTTAACCTGTCTTGCCTGGCGTTGTGACAAGCAGAATGGTGATCTGTATGTCAGTTATTGCTGGATAGTTTTGGTCTACTCCTTATAAGCTCTTTTTTTAAATTATTTTAAATACTTTACAACCAAAATGTCTGTGCTTTCTGTGTTTCTTTTTGCTGGACCTGACAGGGAATACTGAGAGGAAGGAGGGGCGAGGGGGATGTGAAAAAGTAGAGGAATAGGGTACAGAAGAACAAGAGAGGAGGACAAAGTGAAGAGAAAATCTGAAGTTACAGTATTCAGCATCACGACCAACCTGCTGGATTATCTAAGGAGAAAAAAAAGTACAGACAAGAATTTAAACCAGTGATAAAACTGACACACACAACAAAACCTTCTAGAACAAATGACGTACAACACAAACACATGTTAGTAGAGCTATAATAATATTGGTTGGGAGCAAAGAACATGGCGGACAGTGAACTGTGTGCAACTGTGAGTAAAAGTACATGCATGCTGTTGATGTGGTTTAACAGATCCTCACCAGCCCCAAAAGACTGGAATAATTTTATTCATTTTAGAACAAGGCTGTAAATTACAAAAATGAGTAAAAATGAGTCACTGGAAAAACTTTCTGTTAGCACTGTAAACCAGACAGTTCACACATACTGCACTCTCACTACACCATGTTACCATCCGGTCGTAGGTTCAGATCCCTCGCATTCAAAACCAAGAGAGCCACATCCTCCTTCATACCCACCTCAATCCGACTGCTGAATGGCTGAGGGGCCTTGTGACGGATGGGCATGTACTGGAAAATGATAAGTAAATGTTCTCATTTATTGATTTTATTGTTTTATTCTGGTTTTACTTATTTATATTTTATTGTTTTATGATGTTTTTAATGAATGTGGTTTTGTATGTGATTTTTAATGACTGTGTTGTCCCGGCGATCTGGCTGCAAGTGAAGTTCCTAACGGACAAATAAAGTTATAATTGAATTGAATTGAATTGAGAGTTCAAAATGACTCAACCTAAATAAAGAACAGGATTTCAGCAGGCAACACTTGAACATGTTCCTATAAGCCAGTGCTTCTCAAATGTCCTCAATGTTGTTCAGTGACCTCCTCTCCACCACTGCTTCAAGTGTGTCCTGCTAGCAGCCAATGACAGAGCCAGCCTTTCGAATCAGTTTTTCAGTCTGTTGGCGTCACTGGATGCGATGCTGCTCCCCCAGCAGACGACAGAGAAGAACAAAGTGCTGGCCACCACAGGCTGGTAGAAGTTCTCCAGGATCTTGCTGCACACCTCAGCTTCCTTAGGAAGTTGATTCAGCTGCAGGACTTCTTGTACACAGCAGTACTGTTGCTCCTCCAGCTCAGTCTGCTGTCAATGGTCCATCCCAGGTATCTGTACTCCTCCACCACCTCCACATCCCTACCCAGAATGCAGAATGGTTGCAAGGCGGTCCTCTTCTTTCGAAAACATGAGTAAAGACAGGCGTTATCGCAGTAGTTGCTCCATCCGATCAAGCGAAGCCAAGACCAATCATTAGCAGGATTATGGGCAACCAGCCAAGGATGACCCAAAACAATCGAACTATGGATAGAGTCAAATAGAAAAAAACTAATATACTTGTGGTGAAAGGTGATGAAAGCTCCCACACTTTGTCCAATGGAAATGACACTGAATGGACCTGGAAAGCAGGTTACACTGAATGAGAAGGGGATGCCAATCACCCGAATCTCTGGCAAACCACTCCGGCAGCGTCATGGGTATCTTACCAGGAGCAGTGGATGGAGTTGATAGTCAGTAGGGTGTCACAAGAGCAGGCGTTGGTACAACACTGATCGCAGCCCGGCCGGGAGCATTGATGACACCACCAATGCTGAAGCAACACTGAATGTTTATTGACAGCCTTCTGCGCTACGAGCGGAGCAGAAAGCTGTGAGATGTATCATGGTAAAACAGCGCAGGGTTAGAGTTGGCAATGTGTCTGAGTGTCTTGACTTTTTTAGCGAAAGAAAAGACTGAAAAATGATATGGAAAAATGTCACCCTTTAATCATTTTATTGTTTTGCCTATGAAGAATGACAGACTGCTGACTTGGGTTTCATTTAACTTTATTCAGTTTAGAATAGACTGTAGCATAAAAAATGTGGTAAAAGTGATATGCTGTCAATACTTTCTGGAGGTACGGGAACTGGTCAATTTGTCAATGTGTACAGTGTCCTGCTACTCATACAAACCTTACATTATTTTCCAGATCATGAGCAAAATCTTTTCATTCAGTCCAAATGACTAAAATGTCCTGACTTTCTGAAACACTTTACTGTAATTACATTTTTTTAAAGTGTCAATAAGTTATTACCTCGTAACTTACCATTAAGTCTTTTTGAATAAGATGCCACAAGCTTAGCACATTTTTCTTTAGGAAGTTTTGCCCATTTGACTTTGCAGTACCTTTTAAGTTCTATCAGGTTGGATAGGGATGATCAGTTTCTCGAGCTGCTCTGGGCTTCTCTGGTCATGGCATGGTTCACCTCATCCCGGCGTACAGACAGAGGTTGAAGACAGAGGTTGAACAAGGAATTCAGCTTGTTCAAATGCATTCATATTGCAATATGCATTCATATTGACAGCATGATAGAAATAGATGTGAACTTGTTTTTTTTCTTTCTGCAGTGAGGACTTCCAAGAAGTGGACCAGCGAAGCTGTAGACGAGCTTCGTATGTGTCTGGACACAACAGACTGGGGTGTGTTTAGAGCTGCTACAGATAGTCTGGATGACTACACAGAGACACTGACGTCATACATACGATTCTGTGAGGACAGCATTATTCCATCTAAAACCAGAGTGATTTATAACAACGACAAACCCTGGTTCACACCCAGACTAAGACAGATCAGGAGGGAAAAGGAAGCAGCTTACAGAGCCAATGACAGAGAGAGCTACAAAGGCGCTAAGTACCGGTTCTCGAGAGAGGTACAGCAGGCGAGATCCAGGTACAATAAACGTCTGAAGGAGCAATTCTCTGTCAATGACACCGCCTCTGTCTGGAGATCACTTCGGCAAATTACCAATTATAAGCCGAAAGCCCCACATGCTGCTGATGACTTACAACTGGCAGAGAAACTCAACACCTTTTATGCCAGGTTTGATGTCTCACTCTCCTCCCCCCTCACTGATCAAGAACCTTCAGTCACTTTGAAGCCGCTTCCATCCCCCACCCAATTAACAACAGAGGTCACTCCAACTGACCAGCCCACCCCCTCCACTGCTTTCTTGGTGACAAAACAGGATGTGCTCAAGCTCTTCCGCAAGCAAAACCCTCGGAAAGCTTCGGGCCCAGATAGTGTCTCCCCCGCCACCCTGAAACACTGTGCTGAGGAACTGTCTCCAGTTTTCACAGACATTTTTAACACCTTGCTGAAGACATGCCACGTTCCAGCCTGCTTCAAGCTGTCGACCATCGTTCCTGTTCCCAAGAAGCCCCGTATCACTGGACTTAATGACTACAGGCCTGTGGCGCTTACATCTGTAGTCATGAAGTCATTAGAACGCCTGGTCCTCCCTCATCTCAAGCACTTCACCTCTCCCTCTCTGGACCCTCTGCAGTTTTCCTAAAGAGCCAACAGGTCTGTAGACGACGCCATCAACCTGGCCCTCCACTTCACCCTGCAGCACCTAGACTCCCCGGGAACCTATGCTAGGATCCTGTTTGTGGACTTCAGCTCTGCATTCAACACCATCCTCTCTACTCTGCTTCAGGACAAGCTCTCTCAGCTCAACGTGCCTGACTCCACCTGCAGGTGGATTACTGACTTCCTAACAGACCGGAGGCAGTGCATGCGGCTGGGGAAGATTGTCTCCTCCTCTCGGACTATTAGCACAGGGTCTCCACAGGGCTATGTCCTCTCTCCCCTGCTCTTCTCCCTGTACACCAACTCCTGCACTTCCAGCCATGACTCTGTCAAACTGATCAAGTTTGCGGACGACACCACCCTCATTGGACTCATCTCTGATGGTGATGAGTCGGCCTACAGGATGAAGGTAGACCGGCTGGTGTCCTGGTGCAGCAACAACAGCCTGGAGCTCAACGCCCAGAACACAGTGGAGATGATCGTGGACTTTAGGAAAGTCACAGCTCCCATTACCCCCTTTGCACTGACAGACTTCTCCATCACCACTGTAGACTCTTTCCGCTTCCTCGGCACTACCATCACACAGAACCTAAAGTGGGAGCCGTCCATCAGCTCCCTGATCAAAAAGGCCCAGCAGAGGATGTACTTTCTGCGGCAGTTGAAGAAAGCCAAGCTGCCCGCCCAGATGTTGGTGCAGTTTTACACAGCCATCATCGAGTCCATCCTCACCTCCTCCATCACCGTGTGGTACACTGGAGCCACAGCCAGGGACAAACACAAACTGCAGCCCATTGTGCGCTCCGCAGAGAAGGTGATCGGCTGCAGCCTTCCATCTCTCGAAGACCTGTACGTCTCCAGGACTCGGGGGCGTGCAGGTCGGATAGCAGCTGACCCTTCCCAACCTGGACATGGACTTTTTGAGCGACTCCCCTCGGACAGGAGGCTCCGGTCCATTACGACCAGAACGTCCCGCCACAAAAACAGCTTCTTCCCCTCTGCCGTTGGACTTATGAACTCTTTATAACCTGGATCCCCACATCTCATAGTCACTTCCCTCTTGTCACTTTGCTATCTTCATTATTTTCTAAGACATTGCACTACTTTTCTTTTTCTTCTGAGCACTCTTAGTTTTGTTAAAATTATTATTTTTATTTATTTTATTTTTTATTTTTTTATCTTATATTTTTGCACACCTGTATCAAAACAAGTTCCTAGTCTCTGATATTTTTCACTGACATGGCAATAAAAGCATTCTGATTCTGATAGCTCACATCGCTCACACAAAAAAAGAAAAAAAAGCTTTGCTTTATTTATAATCGAAATAGAAATTTTGATTTGAATAAATCAAAAGCTATAAATAAAACTTTATTTTGCTTTAAACTGCTTTATTTTTAAATATAAATAAATGAAGTCTTTTTTTACTAACAGTCTGGATCGAAACAGAAATCGGCGGGTCTAATGTGTTCTTTTCTATGTTTTGATGTATACTGTATATCTAGTTTCTTTACTGTTGTTGGTATTAATTGCTTATCTTTGTATGTATTTAGTGTCGTACCACGAGTACTTCTGTCCTTACCCTTGTTGTATCTATGTTCTTACTTATGTTGGTTCTTATAAATAACAGTCAACATTCCTTAATACTTTAATTTCTTAAAAATCTGCTTTGAATGGTTTATTTTCAATTTCTGATACTTCTGTTCGTAAAATGATAATAATGTTTAATTTTATTTTCTATTACAAGCAGTAAGCTAAACAATTTTTGATTTGTTCTGAGTATTTTAGGGGTGGTATCTAAGTTTTCTTTTTCCAACTCCTTTTCGAGCCCAATAAGGATTTACCTGTTATCTTTGTTGTACACATTGTTTCTCTCTTTGTAAAATTTGCTCAAAACAAATGAATAAACTAAACTAAAAACTAAACTATTTTAGATTAGAAAGCTGATTTGTGTGTATGTGTGTGTATTGCGTCCTCCCGGCCAACGGGGGCGCTAAAAAGCAAGACATGGCGGGGTTTTTTTTATTCTAAGAAAAAAACCAAAAAAACAAACAAAAAAAAAAAAACAAATGAAAACTCCAAAGTTTAAAACAAATAAAATCTAAACGGTTTTATAATCAATCCTCTGGTGTAAGTTCAAAGTCAAACGTTTTAGAACAGCAAAAGCCGTTTAAAAAAAAAAAAAAAAAAAAAAAAACTTTGAACCGGAAGTCATTAGCTTTGTGGGAGCTGTGGTTCTGCTATTGTGTCAGTTGTGTCTATTGATGTAGGCTAACAGCCTTTTTTTTCGCAACGCCTAAAAATAAAAAAATATCCGTGAAATATTTTAAAGAGCGTTGTTTTTGGAGTTTGAATTTGGATTTAAAGATGCCGGGCTTCACATGCAGTGTACCAGGATGTTACATGAACTCTCACAGACACAGAGATATACGGTTCTATGTATATCCTAAAAAACCCGTGCTGAGAGAAGAGTGGCTGAGAAACATCGCCAGAGAAGGGAACAGTGGTCCTTCAAGCACCTTCCAGCCCACCACAGGACACAGAGTTTGTAGCCAACACTTTGACGGGGGAAGGAAAACCCCCAACGTCCGTGTTCCCACTCTGTTCCCTCAAAGAGCAGTCAATGAAGAGAGGAGCAGAAGAAGACGATCCAGAAAAAAAACAAAGTTCATCAGCACCGATGTTCTGATAAACGCTGGAGAAGAGTCGGAAAGCAGTACGAATGGAGATGAAGGGGAAGAAAACACTACGGAGGGGAACACTGCAGGTGTGTTGGAGAACAAGTTAATTGGAGATGAAGGACATGAGACCACTATGGAGGGTAACACTGTGTCAGGGAGCGGTATGATGGGAGATGATGAAAAAGAAAGCTATCATTACGTGCGACGCTTTTGCCTATACTTCTTTTTTTTGTGTATTTGGGTTTTGTTTTACACAGCATTATGTTACGTGTTTTGTGAATAAATGAAAACGTGAAAAAAACACCTCACAGCTGTGCAGAGATGCTCACAGCTGAAGAATCCTCTGTGGACTACCTCCCTATTCAAGATCAAAGTGTCACCAGCAGTCCTCTGGATCACACCTACTCTTCTGAGGGCTGGACAATTAAAAAACTCATGTTGAACAAGGGGAAAAAGTATTTTAGTTTTATTTTGAGACTCTCTGCCTTTGTGAAATAAAATAATTTTTCTGGGTTTTCCTTTGATTTATTTTTAAACTGTATATCTTGTTAACAATCTACTTTTGTGTTTATGATCAAGAAAAAGTTAATTTTAACTCTCAAAAAAAACAAACAAAAAAAAAATCTACAATAATTGGCTGTTTATTCAAATAAGTATAAAACTGATTGTAAAAAGTCCAGTGGTTCATTTTTTTATACTTTGATATAGTTAAACTAAATTATACTCCCTTAGGGTTCAGTGTTGAGCCCGTTGCTTTTTTTTTTCTTTACATTAATGATATTTGTCTGGTGTCAAAAATTTTACACCTTATATTATTTGCTGATGACACAAATATAATTTGCCGTGGCAGTGATTTGGAAGTATTTCTTGATGACGTCGAAAAAGAACTAAAACTTAAAAAAAACTGGTTTGACTCAAACAAATTAACTCTAAATTTAAAGAAAACAAAATGTATAATGTTTACAAATTGTAGTATAAAATGTGAATAAAAAAGTTTTTATTCAAGATACAGAGAGCGAGCAAATAAATGAAATCAAATTTTTTGGAATAATAATCCAAAACAAATTAAGTTGGAAAAGTCACATACAATTTGTAAAAACAAAACTATGTAAATCATTAACGATTATTTCAAAGGTTAAAGAATGTTTGAATGAAAAGGCATTATATATTTTATATAACTCATTAATTTTACCGTATATGACTTACTGTGTGGAGGTGTGAGGTAACACGTTCAGAACAAATATCATTCCAATTTCTCTTTTCCAAAAACAAGCAAATACAGTCGTCAATTAAACCCTGTACAGGGCACATACAAACCAACTCTTCATCCAAAGAAACACATTGAAATGTAAAGACTTAGTAGATTATAAAACCACACAACTCATGTATTTTATTAAGAATAAACAGGTACCAAATCAGATTCAAAGTTTCTTTCAAAATCGAGAGAGTACCTATAATCTCAGAAGATACGATGTTTTCAAAAAGCCTAAAGTTAGAACAAATGTAAAACAACACTGTATCTATGCTGTTGGAGTAAATCTTTGGAACAGGTTAGAACAAGACGTCAAAGATTTTAAAAGACTGAGCTGCTTTAAAAGTTTATATGAAAAGAAAATTGTGAAATCAAACAGAGAAATAAACTGTTAAATTATATTGTAAATGTTCCTATTTCTTTTCAGACTGTGTATTTTTTATTTGTACCGATAGTTATTTTTTGTTGTTTTGTGTTCATAAATGTCTGAATAAATTTAATTGAATTGAAAAATACTAGAGAATGCTGTTTCAGAGAAACAGCAAGGTGAATGCCTGGCCGGGACCCAAGGCCCATTTTTCATCCTCTGATGCTGAAAATGATGATCTGAAGGCTGGCTAAAAAAGCTTTGAAGCTCAATTCAAACATTCCAAAAAAAAAATACTGTAAAAGTGTCTAAAGCAGATGGAATTTTTAAATAGTTATGTTTTATAATGTGGAATAATAGAAAAGTAGACATCCTGTGTGTCCAGGAGACTAGATGGAAAGGTAGCAAGGCGAGAAATCTAGGAAAGGGTTTCAAGTTGTTCTATCACGGTGTTGATAGAAAGAGGAATGGTGTAGGAGTTATTGTGAAGGAGGAGTTTTTTGCGAATGTTCTGAAGGTAAAAAGAAGTTCAGATAGGCTGATGAGCCTCAAACTAGAAATTGAAGGGGTGGTGTTGAATGTTGTTTGTGGGTATGCTCCACAAGTAGAACCACCTCATCAATGTCTGACCAGAATTTCTCTTTCTCCTCCATGTCGCATCCTACTTGTGGAGCATACCCACAAACAACGTTTAACACCACCCCTTCATTTTCTAGTTTGAGTTCAGAACATTCCCAACAAACTCCTCCCTGGATGATGGTTCTCCTCTCTCCACAGCAGAATGTTGGAGCTCAGAGAGTGACCTTCGGGTTATTGGTATGACGAAGGGTCTTCTCCCCCAATCACTCAATTTAGGTGGCTGCCCAGCTAAAGGAAGAGTGCTGGTGATGCCAATTTGTTTTCACTTACGGGTGGTGGGGGCCACTCTGCTCATAGGACTTCATCCCAAGCCTTTCGCCTCAAGACTATCCAGTCACGTAGGCCTACAGACGATTCTTTTGTCTTCATGTTTACTGTAAACATTGGAACCTATGATGGACAGATGTGTGACATTTCAAACCAAACTAAATTTACCACAGGTAAACTCCAACTGAGCAGCAGAACCATCTCAAGAATGATCACAAAAAAAAAGAATGTACCTCACCTCAATTTTAAACTTTACGACAAACGCTGTGAATGCTCATGTACATGAGATTTTTTTTCCAGTTATTTTTATTTTAATCAATTTGCCAAAACATCAAAAATAAATTTCTCTCATTGTCATTTTGGAAAGTTTAGGGATAATTAGGGATTTCTTTTTTTTTTTAACCTGTCTTGCCTGGCGTTGTGACAAGCAGAATGGTGATCTGTATGTCAGTTATTGCTGGATAGTTTTGGTCTACTCCTTATAAGCTCTTTTTTTAAATTATTTTAAATACTTTACAACCAAAATGTCTGTGCTTTCTGTGTTTCTTTTTGCTGGACCTGACAGGGAATACTGAGAGGAAGGAGGGGCGAGGGGGATGTGAAAAAGTAGAGGAATAGGGTACAGAAGAACAAGAGAGGGGGACAAAGTGAAGAGAAAATCTGAAGTTACAGTATTCAGCATCACGACCAACCTGCTGGATTATCTAAGGAGAAAAAAAAGTACAGACAAGAATTTAAACCAGTGATAAAACTGACACACACAACAAAACCTTCTAGAACAAATGACGTACAACACAAACACATGTTAGTAGAGCTATAATAATATTGGTTGGGAGCAAAGAACATGGCGGACAGTGAACTGTGTGCAACTGTGAGTAAAAGTACATGCATGCTGTTGATGTGGTTTAACAGATCCTCACCAGCCCCAAAAGACTGGAATAATTTTATTCATTTTAGAACAAGGCTGTAAATTACAAAAATGAGTAAAAATGAGTCACTGGAAAAACTTTCTGTTAGCACTGTAAACCAGACAGTTCACACATACTGCACTCTCACTACACCATGTTACCATCCGGTCGTAGGTTCAGATCCCTCGCATTCAAAACCAAGAGAGCCACATCCTCCTTCATACCCACCTCAATCCGACTGCTGAATGGCTGAGGGGCCTTGTGACGGATGGGCATGTACTGGAAAATGATAAGTAAATGTTCTCATTTATTGATTTTATTGTTTTATTCTGGTTTTACTTATTTATATTTTATTGTTTTATGATGTTTTTAATGAATGTGGTTTTGTATGTGATTTTTAATGACTGTGTTGTCCCGGCGATCTGGCTGCAAGTGAAGTTCCTAACGGACAAATAAAGTTATAATTGAATTGAATTGAGAGTTCAAAATGACTCAACCTAAATAAAGAACAGGATTTCAGCAGGCAACACTTGAACATGTTCCTATAAGCCAGTGCTTCTCAAATGTCCTCAATGTTGTTCAGTGACCTCCTCTCCACCACTGCTTCAAGTGTGTCCTGCTAGCAGCCAATGACAGAGCCAGCCTTTCGAATCAGTTTTTCAGTCTGTTGGCGTCACTGGATGCGATGCTGCTCCCCCAGCAGACGACAGAGAAGAACAAAGTGCTGGCCACTACAGGCTGGTAGAAGTTCTCCAGGATCTTGCTGCACACCTCAGCTTCCTTAGGAAGTTGATTCAGCTGCAGGACTTCTTGTACACAGCAGTACTGTTGCTCCTCCAGCTCAGTCTGCTGTCAATGGTCCATCCCAGGTATCTGTACTCCTCCACCACCTCCACATCCCTACCCAGAATGCAGAATGGTTGCAAGGCGGTCCTCTTCTTTCGAAAACATGAGTAAAGACAGGCGTTATCGCAGTAGTTGCTCCATCCGATCAAGCGAAAACAAGACCAATCATTAGCAGGATTATGGGCAACCAGCCAAGGATGACCCAAAACAATCGAACTATGGATAGAGTCAAATAGAAAAAAACTAATATACTTGTGGTGAAAGGTGATGAAAGCTCCCACACTTTGTCCAATGGAAATGACACTGAATGGACCTGGAAAGCAGGTTACACTGAATGAGAAGGGGATGCCAATCACCCGAATCTCTGGCAAACCACTCCGGCAGCGTCATGGGTATCTTACCAGGAGCAGTGGATGGAGTTGATAGTCAGTTGGGTGTCACAAGAGCAGGCGTTGGTACAACACTGATCGCAGCCCGGCCGGGAGCATTGATGACACCACCAATGCTGAAGCAACACTGAATGTTTATTGACAGCCTTCTGCGCTACGAGCGGAGCAGAAAGCTGTGAGATGTATCATGGTAAAACAGCGCAGGGTTAGAGTTGGCAATGTGTCTGAGTGTCTTGACTCTTAGCGAAAGAAAAGACTGAAAAATGATATGGAAAAATGTCACCCTTTAATCATTTTATTGTTTTGCCTATGAAGAATGACAGACTGCTGACTTGGGTTTCATTTAACTTTATTCAGTTTAGAATAGACTGTAGCATAAAAAATGTGGTAAAAGTGATATGCTGTCAATACTTTCTGGAGGCACGGGAACTGGTCAATTTGTCAATGTGTACAGTGTCCTGCTACTCATACAAACCTTACATTATTTTCCAGATCATGAGCAAAATCTTTTCATTCAGTCCAAATGACTAAAATGTCCTGACTTTCTGAAACACTTTACTGTAATTACATTTTTTTAAAGTGTCAATAAGTTATTACCTCATAACTTACCATTAAGTCTTTTTGAATAAGATGCCACAAGCTTAGCACATTTTTCTTTAGGAAGTTTTGCCCATTTGACTTTGCAGTAGCTTTTAAGTTCTAT
The DNA here is from genome assembly GCA_902685375.1 of Neostethus bicornis. Classification (NCBI taxonomy): domain Eukaryota; kingdom Metazoa; phylum Chordata; class Actinopteri; order Atheriniformes; family Phallostethidae; genus Neostethus; species Neostethus bicornis. The sequence goes on along the minus strand of CACRXE010000001.1, from coordinate 5,995,169 downwards.
CAGGTTGGATAGGGATGATCAGTTTCTTGAGCTGCTCTGGGCTTCTCTGGTCATGGCATGGTTCACCTCATCCCGGCATACAGACAGAGGTTGAAGACAGAGGTTGAACAAGGAATTCAGCTTGTTCAAATGCATTCATATTGCAATATGCATTCATATTGGCAGCATGATAGAAATAGATGTGAACTTGTTTTTTTCTTTCTGCAGTGAGGACTTCCAAGAAGTGGAACAGCGAAGCTGTGGACGAGCTTCGTATGTGTCTGGACACAAGAGACTGGGGTGTGTTTAGAGCTGCTACAGATAGTCTGGATGACTACACGGAGACATTGACGTCATACATACGATTCTGTGAGGACAGCATTATTCCATCTAAAACCAGAGTGATTTATAACAACGACAAACCCTGGTTCACACCCAGACTAAGACAGGTCAGGAGGGAAAAGGAAGCAGCTTACAGAGCCAATGACAGAGAGAGCTACAAAGGCGCTAAGTACCGGTTCTCGAGAGAGGTACAGCAGGCGAGATCCAGGTACAATAAACGTCTGAAGGAGCAATTCTCTGTCAATGACACCGCCTCTGTCTGGAGATCACTTCGGCAAATTACCAATTATAAGCCGAAAGCCCCACATGCTGCTGATGACTTACAACTGGCAGAGAAACTCAACACCTTTTATGCCAGGTTTGATGTCTCACTTTCCTCCCCCCTCACTGATCAAGAACCTTCAGTCACTTTGAAGACGCTCCCATCCCCCACCCAATTAACAACAGAGATCACTCCAACTGACCAGCCCTCCCCCTCCACTGCTTTCTTGGTGACAAAACAGGATGTGCTCAAGATCTTCCGCGAGAAAAACCCTCGGAAAGCTTCGGGCCCAGATGGTGTCTCCCCGGCCACCCTGAAACACTGTGCAGAGGAACTGTCTCCAGTTTTCACAGACATTTTCAACACCTCGCTGAAGACATGCCACGTTCCAGCCTGCTTCAAGCTGTCGACCATCGTTCCTGTCCCCAAGAAGCCCCGTATCACTGGACTTAATGACTACAGGCCTGTGGCGCTTACGTCTGTAGTCATGAAGTCATTCGAACGCCTGGTCCTCCCTCATCTCAAGCACTTCACCTCTCCCTCTCTGGACCCTCTGCAGTTTGCCTACAGAGCCAACGGGTCTGTAGACGACGCCATCAACCTGGCCCTCCACTTCACCCTGCAGCACCTAGACTCCCCGGGAACCTGTGCTAGGATCCTGTTTGTGGACTTCAGCTCTGCATTCAACACCATCCTCCCTACCCTGCTTCAGGACAAGCTCTCTCAGCTCAACGTGCCTGACTCCACCTGCAGGTGGATTACTGACTTCCTGACAAACCGGAGGCAGTGCATGCGGCTGGGGAAGAATGTCTCCACCTCTCGGATTATCAGCACAGGGTCTCCACAGGGCTGTGTCCTCTCTCCCCTGCTCTTCTCCTTGTACACCAACTCCTGCACTTCCAGCCATGACTCTGTCAAACTGATCAAGTTTGCAGATGACACCACCCTCATTGGACTCATCTCTGATGGCGATGAGTCGGCCTACAGGATGGAGGTAGACCGGCTGGTGTCCTGGTGCAGCAACAACAGCCTGGAGCTCAACGCCCAGAACACAGTGGAGATGATCGTGGACTTTAGGAAAGTCACAGCTCCCATTACCCCCCTTGCACTGACAGACTTCTCCATCACCACTGTAGACTCTTTCTGCTTCCTCAGCATTACCATCACACAGAACCTAAAGTGGGAGCCATCCATCAGCTCCCTGATCAAAAAGGCCCAGCAGAGGATGTACTTTCTGCGGCAGTTGAAGAAAGCCAAGCTGCCCGCCCAGATGTTGGTGCAGTTTTACACAGCCATCATCGAGTCCATCCTCACCTCCTCCATCACCGTGTGGTACGCTGGAGCAGCAGCCAGTAAAAAACACAAACTGCAGCGCATTGTGCGCTCCGCAGAGAAGGTGATCGGCTGCAGCCTTCCATCTCTCGAAGACCTGTACGTCTCCAGGACTCGGGGGCGTGCAGGTCGGATAGCAGCTGACCCTTCTCAACCTGGACATGGACTTTTTGAGCGACTCCCCTCGGGCAGGAGGCTCCAGTCCATTCGGACCAGAACGTCCCGCCACAAAAACAGCTTCTTCCCTTCTGCCGTTGGACTTATGAACTCTTTATAACCTGGATCCCCACATCTCTTAGTCACTAAATAACCTGGATCCCCACATCTCTTAGTCACTTTATAACCTGGATCCCCACATCTCATAGTCACTTCCCTCTTGTCACTTTGCTATCTTCATTATTTTCTATGACATTGCACTACTTTTCTTTTTCTTCTGAGCACTCTTAGTTTTGTTAAAATTATTATTTTTATTTATTTTATTTTTTATTATTTTGATTTTATATTTTTGCACACCTGTATCAAAACAAGTTCCTAGTCTCTGATATTTTTCACTGACATGGCAATAAAAGCATTCTGATTCTGATAGCTCACATCGCTCACACAAAAAAAGAAAAAAAAAGCTTTGCTTTATTTATAATCAAAATAGAAATTTTGATTTGAATAAATCAAAAGCTATAAATAAAACTTTATTTTGCTTTAAACTGCTTTATTTTTAAATATAAATAAATGAAGTCTTTTTTTACTAACAGTCTGGATCGAAACAGAAATCGGCAGGTCTAATGTTTTCTTTTCTATGTTTTGATGTATACTGTATATCTAGTTTCTTTACTGTTGTTGGTATTAATTGCTTATCTTTGTATGTATTTAGTGTCGTACCACGAGTACTTCTGTCCTTACCCTTGTTGTATCTATGTTCTTACTTATGTTGGTTCTTATAAATAACAGTCAATATTCCTTACTACTTTAATTTCTTAAAAATCTGCTTTGAATGGTTTATTTTCAATTTCTGATACTTCTGTTCGTAAAATGATAATAATGTTTAATTTTATTTTCTATTACAAGCAGTAAGCTAAACAATTTTTGATTTGTTCTGAGTATTTTAGGGGTGGTATCTAAGTTTTCTTTTTCCAACTCCTTTTCGAGCCTAATAAGGATTTACGTGTTATCTTTGTTGTACACATTGTTTCTCTCTTTGTAAAATTTGCTCAAAACAAATGAATAAACTAAACTAAAAACTAAACTATTTTAGATTAGAAAGCTGATTTGTGTGTATGTGTGTGTATTGCGTCCTCCCGGCCAACGGGGGCGCTAAAAAGCAAGACATGGCGGTTTTTTTTATTCTAAAAACAAAAAAAAAAAACAAAAAAAAAAAACAAAACAAATGAAAACTCCAAAGTTTACAACAAATAAAATCTAAACGGTTTTATAATCAATCCTCTGGTGTAAGTTCAAAGTCAAACGTTTTAGAACAGCAAAAGCCGTTTAAAAAAAAAAAAAAAAAAAAAAAACCTTTGAACCGGAAGTCATTAGCTTTGTGGGAGCTGTGGTTCTGCTATTGTGTCAGTTGTGTCTATTGATGTAGGCTAACAGCCTTTTTTTTCGCAACGCCTAAAAATAAAAAAATATCCGTGAAATATTTTAAAGAGCGTTGTTTTTGGAGTTTGAATTTGGATTTAAAGATGCCGGGCTTCACATGCAGTGTACCAGGATGTTACATGAACTCTCACAGACACAGAGATATACGGTTCTATGTATATCCTAAAAAACCCGTGCTGAGAGAAGAGTGGCTGAGAAACATCGCCAGAGAAGGGAACAGTGGTCCTTCAAGCACCTTCCAGCCCACCACAGGACACAGAGTTTGTAGCCAACACTTTGACGGGGGAAGGAAAACCCCCAACGTCCGTGTTCCCACTCTGTTCCCTCAAAGAGCAGTCAATGAAGAGAGGAGCAGAAGAAGACGATCCAGAAAAAAAACAAAGTTCATCAGCACCGATGTTCTGATAAACGCTGGAGAAGAGTCGGAAAGCAGTACGAATGGAGATGAAGGGGAAGAAAACACTACGGAGGGGAACACTGCAGGTGTGTTGGAGAACAAGTTAATTGGAGATGAAGGACATGAGACCACTATGGAGGGTAACACTGTGTCAGAGAGCGGTATGATGGGAGATGATGAAAAAGAAAGCTATCATTACGTGCGACGCTTTTGCCTATACTTCTTTTTTTTTGTGTATTTGGGTTTTGTTTTACACAGCATTATGTTACGTGTTTTGTGAATAAATGAAAACGTGAAAAAAACACCTCACAGCTGTGCAGAGATGCTCACAGCTGAAGAATCCTCTGTGGACTACCTCCCTATTCAAGATCAAAGTGTCACCAGCAGTCCTCTGGATCACACCTACTCTTCTGAGGGCTGGACAATTAAAAAACTCATGTTGAACAAGGGGAAAAAGTATTTTAGTTTTATTTTGAGACTCTCTGCCTTTGTGAAATAAAATAATTTTTCTGGGTTTTCCTTTGATTTATTTTTAAACTGTATATCTTGTTAACAATCTACTTTTGTGTTTATGATCAAGAAAAAGTTAATTTTAACTCTCAAAAAAACAAAAAAAAAATTAACCTACAATAATTGGCTGTTTATTCAAATAAGTATAAAACTGATTGTAAAAAGTCCAGTGGTCCATTTTTTTATACTTTGATATAGTTAAACTAAATTATACTCCCTCAGGGTTCAGCGTTGAGCCCGTTGCTTTTTTTTTCTTTACATTAATGATATTTGTCTGGTGTCAAAAATTTTACACCTTATATTATTTGCTGATGACACAAATATAATTTGCTGTGGCAGTGATTTGGAAGTATTTCTTGATGAGGTCGAAAAAGAACTAAAACTTAAAAAAAAACTGGTTTGACTCAAACAAATTAACTCTAAATTTAAAGAAAAAAAATTGATAATGTTTACAAATCGTAGTATAAATGTGAATAAAAAACTTTTTATTCAAGATACAGAGAGAGAGCAAATAAATGAAATCAAATTTTTAGGAATAATAATCCAAAACAAATTAAGTTGGAAAAGTCACATACAATTTGTAAAAACAAAACTATGTAAATCATTAACAATTATTTCAAAGGTTAAAGAATGTTTGAATGAAAAGGCATCGTACTATATTTTATATAACTCATTAATTTTATCGTATATGACTTACTGTGTGGAGGTGTGAGGTAACACGTTCAGAACAAATATCATTCCAATTTCTCTTTTCCAAAAACAAGCAAATACAGTCGTCAATTAAACCCTGTACAGGGCACATACAAACCAACTCTTCACCCAAAGAAACACATTGAAATGTAAAGACTTAGTAGATTATAAAACCACACAACTCATGTATTTTATTGAGAATAAACAGGTACCAAATCAGATTCAAAGTTTCTTTCAAAATCGAGAGAGTACCTATAATCTCAGAAGATACGATGTTTTCAAAAAGCCTAAAGTTAGAACAAATGTAAAACAACACTGTATCTATGCTGTTGGAGTAAATCTTTGGAACAGGTTAGAACAAGACGTCAAAGATTTTAAAAGACTGAGCTGCTTTAAAAGTTTATATGAAAAGAAAATTGTGAAATCAAACAGAGAAATAAACTGTTAAATTATATTGTAAATGTTCCTATTTCTTTTCAGACTGTGTATTTTTTATTTGTACCGATAGTTATTTTTTGTTGTTTTGTGTTCATAAATGTCTGAATAAATTTAATTGAATTGAAAAATACTAGAGAATGCTGTTTCAGAGAAACAGCAAGGTGAATGTCTGGCCTGGACACAAGGCCCATTTTTCATCCTCTGATGCTGAAAATGATGATCTGAAGGCTGGCTAAAAAAGCTTTGAATTCAAACATTCCAAAAAAAAAAAAAAAATACTGTAAAAGTATCTTAAGCAGATGGAATTTTTAAATAGTTATGTTTTATAATGTGGAATAATAGAAAAGTAGACATCCTGTGTGTCCAGGAGACTAGATGGAAAGGTAGCAAGGCGAGAAATCTAGGAAAGGGTTTCAAGTTGTTCTATCACGGTGTTGATAGAAAGAGGAATGGTGTAGGAGTTATTGTGAAGGAGGAGTTTTTTGCGAATGTTCTGAAGGTAAAAAGAAGTTCAGATAGGCTGATGAGCCTCAAACTAGAAATTGAAGGGATGGTGTTGAATGTTGTTTGTGGGTATGCTCCACAAGTAGAACCACCTCATCAATGTCTGACCAGAATTTCTCTTTCTCCTCCATGTCGCATCCTACTTGTGGAGCATACCCACAAACAACGTTTAACACCACCCCTTCAATTTCTAGTTTGAGTTCAGAACATTCCCAACAAACTCCTCCCTGGATGATGGTTCTCCTCTCTCCACAGCAGAATGTTGGAGCTCAGAGGGTGACCTTTGGGTTATTGGTCTGACGAAGGGTCTTCTCCCCCAATCACTCAATTTAGGTGGCTGCCCAGCTAAAGGAAGAGTGCTGGTGATGCCAATTTGTTTTCACTTACGGGTGGTGGGGGCCACTGTGCTCATAGGACTTCATCCCAAGCCTTTCGCCTCAAGACTATCCAGTCACGTAGGCCTACAGACGATTCTTTTGTCTTCATGTTTACTGTAAACATTGGAACCTATGATGGACAGATGTGTGGCATTTCAAACCAAACTAAATTTACCACAGGTAAACTCCAACTGAGCAGCAGAACCATCTCAAGAATGATCACAAGAAAAAAGAATGTACCTCACCTCAATTTTAAACTTTACGACAAACGCTGTGAATGCTCATGTACATGAGATTCTTTTTTCCAGTTATTTTTATTTTAATAAATTTGCCAAAACATCAAAAATAAATTTCTCTCATTGTCATTTTGGAAAGTTTAGGGATAATTAGGGATTTCTTTTTTTTTTTAACCTGTCTTGCCTGGCGTTGTGACAAGCAGAATGGTGATCTGTATGTCAGTTATTGCTGGATAGTTTTGGTCTACTCCTTATAAGCTCTTTTTTTAAATTATTTTAAATACTTTACAACCAAAATGTCTGTGCTTTCTGTGTTTCTTTTTGCTGGACCTGACAGGGAATACTGAGAGGAAGGAGGGGCGAGGGGGATGTGAAAAAGTAGAGGAATAGGGTACAGAAGAACAAGAGAGGGGGACAAAGTGAAGAGAAAATCTGAAGTACAGTATTCAGCATCACGACCAACCTGCTGGATTATCTAAGGAGAAAAAAAAGTACAGACAAGAATTTAAACCAGTGATAAAACTGACACACACAACAAAACCTTCTAGAACAAATGACGTACAACACAAACACATGTTAGTAGAGCTATAATAATATTGGTTGGGAGCAAAGAACATGGCGGACAGTGAACTGTGTGCAACTGTGAGTGAAAGTACATGCATGCTGTTGATGTGGTTTAACAGATCCTCACCAACCCCAAAAGACTGGAATAATTTTATTCATTTTAGAACAAGGCTGTAAATTACAAAAATGAGTAAAAATGAGTCACTGGAAAAACTTTCTGTTAGCACAGTAAACCAGAGTTAAAAATGTCTCAACCTAAATAAAGAACAGGATTTCAGCAGGCAACACTTGAACATGTTCCTATAAGCAAATGCTTCTCAAATAGTGGAGCGTGCCCCCCAAGGGTGTGCGCAGGGAGTATTAACTCTATGATGCAGAGTTTTTTTTGCACCGAACACAGAGCACAGAGCAAGGTATAGGCCAGGGGTCCCCAACCTTTTCTGCGCCACTGACTGGTTTAGTGTCTGATAATATTTTCACGGACCGGTCTAAAGGTGTTGAGACCAGCCTGAAAAAAAAAAGTTTTTTTTTAAAAAAGATAATAATAATAAACTTAAATTCACATTGTCCCCATGAGAATTTTTTTTAGCAGAGTCTTTATAACATGGAAATGTTCTCTTTGCTAGAACGCACGCTTGTTGCTATGGTAACGGTAAACATACCTTCAAAATAAAAGACCTCACAAAAACTAAGTTAATAAAAATACTAGTTACCAAATGGAATTAATGGAAGTTATTTCTTCTTTCTGTGCAGGCTGGTACCACATGACCCACGGCTTGGTACCGGTCTGCGGCCCGGTGGTTGGGAACCGCTGGTATAGGCAGTTTAAATTTCTTGGTTTTATTTAATTTATTTTTCAGTATCAAATGGTTCAATTTGTCAAAAATGTTTATATAGTATAAATAAGAATTGATTTTTTTTTAAATTTCACGTTAATTGGTGCACTTTAAATATTTTCTGTTACAGGTAAAAACAATGTTAATAAAGCTGTTCTTTTTCTTTTATTTTCTTTAATGTTAATGAGGATACTGTCATGAGGCGGAGTGCACGTGGAAAGAGGAAGACCCAGTTGCAGACAGTAAAACATGGTTTATTGAAAGGTTGGTAGTCCAGAATTACTGAGAAACAAAAACAAAGTGTCAGTGGCATGATAAACAGTTATTGCAGTAATGTGATTCATGGTCAGGCAACCAGGGAGACCTGGCTGGGAAGGATTGTAAGACCCGACCAGGAAGTCCGGGGTGATTCAGCTTAAATAGACGGCACAAAGCACAGCTGTTTGGAATCATCAGTCATTCCCGGCTGATCCTGGTCAGATTGATGAGATGTCCATGGCTCCCTCTGGCTGTGGAGAAGGGGATCATGACAGATACAATGTTATGCAGATGAGTACTTAGAACAATTTCATAGACAAACAATACTAATTATGGTCACGGTGTGTGTGTGTGTGTGTGTATGGGGGGGGCGAAATATTTTCTTCATCCTGGGGGGGGGGGGGGGGGGGGGGGGGGGGGCGAAACACAAAAAAATTGAGAAGCACTGCTATAAGCCCAGAAAAACAGGGTTTCTTTCCAGCAAATCTGAATTACAAAAAATTCCTAATGTAAATAGTAGTCATTGAGATCACATGGACATCAAGTAAGAATCATTGAAAAAACAAAAGGTGAAGTGATCACCTATAAGAATATAAGGGGACAGCAAGAAAACTGAAAAGGTTGGGACTCCTACTGTTAATGTGATTAATTTCTGTGTTAGCGTTTTAGAAAGCTTCAGACAAAACTGAAGTTTTTGTTGTTGGTCCTGAAGACAAGAGAACGATATTACCCAATATACACCATTTTAAACTGTTTTACTGTGTAAGAAGCTTGGGCGTACTCTGTGCTGATTTTTATCCCACATATAAAAACGTCTCAGACAGGATTTTTTTCATCTTAAAAACATGGCCACAGTCTGTCCGTTTCGTTTTCTTGCCCGCATTGAAGTTCTGATGCCTGTTTTTTACGTCAAGTTGCATTGATTATCGTAATGTCCTGCTCTCTGGCCTCCCTATAAAGAGTTATTATAGTTTGCAGGCACTTAAGAACATAGTTCTCTAAGTCCAAGGACTGGGAACACATCACACCAGTTTTAAAATGGCTGCATTGGCTCCCTGTGCATTTCAGGATCTATTTTAAGATTTTTTTTTGTTTTTAAAAAAGCTGTCAATGTTGGCCCACAATTAGGAACAGAAATTCCTGATAGTGATGAAACTGAATAATATGAATACCCCAAAACCCTGACACAATGTTTCTCCTAGCACCTAATGTCCTCAAGTCTAAAAACAAATTCTCTACAAATTCTCATGACATTGATATGGTAAGAAAGTTGTAAATAACATTGTTAAACCATTAACTTACATTTTAATTTATCTTTCCATTTAGGCCGTTTCCAAAGAAAATGAAAATTGCAAAGGTGATAGCACCTTTTAAAAATTGCAACAGACTCAATGTTGATAATTACAAGCCAATCTCTATTCTAGCTCAATTCTCAAAACTTTTAGAGCATTTATTCAAGTAATTTCAAGTTTGTTGACAAGCGCAAGCTTTTAAATGATTGCCAATATGGTTTTGGATCAGGAAGAGCTACCTCTATGGCCATGATAGAAGCTGTAGAAGAGACGGTCAATCAAACTTTTGACCATCTTTGATATAGATTTTTTTAAAAAAAAAAAGAAAAACAGATAGATACATGTCAGACTACACAATTGTTATACGGACAGCGTTAATAAAAAGATGAGAAAGTAAAGGAAGGATATCAGAAAAATTAAAATAAATATACAGTTGGCATATTCATTGCTCTCAAGAAAGCATTTGATACAATTAACCATCCAATTCTACTGAATAAACTTAAAAAATACTGTATACGAGGAGAAGTTGGAAAATGGATTGGTAATTATTTCTCTGGCAGAATCCAATACTTCAGAGTGGGAGATCATTCATCTGAGTATCTTGGCATAGCTTGTGGTGTCCCCAGGGTGATTACTGGGGCCAATGCTGTTCAATTTATGTATAAATGATTTATTTAATGTGTCTTAATTTCTCAAAATAATCCTTTTTGCTGATGACACCAAAGTTTTTTTTTTTTTTACAGCAGTTCAGATTTTAAACATCTCATCAAAACAGTAAATAAGGAACTGCAAAAAATAAAAAAATGGATAAATTCCAAAAAATTGTTACGCAAAATAAGTAAAACAAAAGCAATTATGTTTGGGAATCTGAAAACTGATTCACAATTACATATATTCATTGGCAATGTTCAAATTAGATTGGATGGATTTGGAACCACCAGGAAAGGGGGAGGGCCCAAGAAGAGGTTCATAGATGCAGTGGGGGAAGACATGAGGATGATTGGTGTGGCCGGGGAGGATACAGCGGATAGGGTTGGATGAAAGAAACTGACATACATATGTCATGTACATGTATATACATATATACAGTATGTATATGTACAAATATTATACGCATTATATACACATCATACACATTATACATGTGTATGATACATGTATAATACATCTTATATATACATATACATCTTGTTGTACATCTTGTTTATACATCTTGTTTTTTTTTACTGTTGTTGGTTTTAATTGTTTGCCATTGTTGGTATTTACTGTTGTACCACTAATACTTCTGTCCTTATCCTTATTGTATCACAATTCAATTTAATTTATTCAGAAATTTATCAACACAAAACAACAAAAAATAACTACTGATTTAAATAAAATTACACAAAGTCTGAAAAGGAATAGGCAGAAGCCAAGAGCTTATAAGCACCTATCCCCTTTACCCTAATAGTAAACATAATGCGCTGCTACATTCACAATATAATTTCACAGTTTATATCTCTGTATGATTTTACAATTTTCTTTTTATCAATTCAATTTCAATTTCAATTTCATTTATTCAGACATTTATGAACACAAAACAACAACAAAAATTAACTAATGTTGTATCTGACATGTGTCCTCGGTCCTCCGTCCGATCCCCGACGATGCTGTGGGTCCGGTGGTGACTCAAAGACAGGGACTGGTTTTCCAGACAGGCTTTTATTGTTAGAAGTCTGATACATACACACACACACGCTAGGGCACTGGCCAAACAGGAGAGCCCCGCTATCCGTGATCACCTTCCTTATATACTGTCAGAGAAAGTGAGTGAGACTGGAGCTCACGCTTAATTCCTTTCAGTATGGCATCATAGGTTTCCGTTCTGCTAAAACTGTTTGTGCCCTTCTCCTTTATCAGCCATCCTAGAATAGATTCATTAAACCATTGCTCTCTTATCCTAAGTGGCTCTGTCCCCTAACTGTTGCCAAGGACTTTCCATGCCACATTTCCCTGAACACAGCTGATAACAGCAAATACCTACTTGTTTGTTCCATGCTGAATATAGCTCAACAGAAGATAAACACTTGTTGGTTTCATGCTGAATATCGCTTAGTTCATTTCCTTAATATTGAATTGATATACTACATTCCCCCCTTTGTGGCTTTCTTAGCCACACTAAACAATATGCTACATTCCCCCCTTTGTGGCTTTCTTAGCCACACCAAAACAGGTCAAATACACAAGTATAAACATCTCCTCGGAGGTCTAACCTGGCACCTGGGCCCGCGATCCTGGCAAACCCATGTAGTGGCAAAAAACCTGCCGAGATGTCCCAGGCATGGGACATCCCGTAAGCATTTCATGCAGTGACAATTAGGTCAATTATGAGGTCACAGGCAAAGCATCTGTACATTTTAGGTTAATGCATGCACAATCTTGTTAATTATTGCTGTTAGCACTCCATTCATTCTCTTGACTAATCCTTGACTCACTCGGTGGTACACTGCTCCACCGTATTGAGAAATCTTTTGATACAATAACACGCCCTTCATTACTTCGTTTTATATTTTGTTGATGTTTTGTTTAGCGTCTTTGAGCGCTCATAAAAGCGCTTTACAATAAAATGTATCATCATTATTTATTTGTGTCGTCATAAGAGGGTTATTTTCAGAGTCTTATTCAATTTCTAGTTTCCATGTCTTTGACAGGCTATTGATATAGGAGGAAGAGTTTTCATAATGCTTGTTCGCATCTTCTTGTAGAACCTTTAAATCAATTTCATTAGGTGAATCTGTATGTAGCTGGTTCCACAGGACAGAGCCGAATGCATTTAACTCTGTACCATCAGACATGAGGTCTAACATCCTCTTCTGGTCTGCGTTTCTGAAACCTGCTCCATTTGTGTTGGACCCAGGGTGTTGATGTAGTAAGGCTTGAGATCCCACAGGGATAGGTCTCGACTGATCATGAGAGCTTTAAACTCTTGTATCCACTTTCCCGCTCCTTTTAGTATGTCTGGGAGACTGGCAATCATGCACGTAAGGTCCTCAACCCATAGTTTCCATGTGGCTGCTAGATTAAGGTTTGCTGTCCCTGAAACTCTCTGAACTTAATTAACACTCACATGATGTTTTCTTAGTTCATTATCAATATGTTACTCCAATTCTTGGCTTGTTGTACGATTCAATTCTCTTTTGTGGTTCACGCTTTTGGAATACAGCTCGAGCCAAAATAAGACTCCTCCAGATCTCCTTTCAAGGAGGTAATTTCTGTCTTTATAACATTCCATTTTGGCACTTCTTTTGATATCAGTGCTGGCATGTGTCGGGCACTCATTTTATCAGTCATGTCAGCCCTGCAACTGGGTGCGACTTGAGTGTAACTATCCACAAGTGGGGGTGGGGTGGACTCACGTGCTACCTTAAGGGAGGGAGTACTGACTGGACTGACCAGCTGAGGTGAGCCGACTGGATATCGATTACCATCATCTTCAGCTGGTGTCTGATCATCCTCTGGCTGAAATTCTCCATCCCATCTCAAGTGCTGGCAGGGTAGATTCCTTCTTGCACACTCTCAGGGGTTGGATCTGTGAATTTAGATCGGCTTTAGGTTTGCCATTTTGGATTTTTCTGGCACTCACCTTCGGCCAGAAACAGTCTCAAGATCAACAGCTCCTTTTTTCTTTTTGCTTGTCTTTTTTTTCTCCTTTGTCTCCTGAGTTGTAGTCCAGGATTCGCATTTTCATTTTTGCACATACCTCTGGGTCAAATGTCCCAACAGCTGGGCAGGGGTGTGCCATGGTCTTTTTTGCCTGTCTCCTTTATCAGGGCTGGGAACTCCTTTTCTTTTCCTTTTTTTTTTTTTTTTCTCAATAGGGAGTTTTTTTTTTTTCTTTTTTTTCTTTTTTTCTTTTTCTTTTTTTTCAAGATGGCGCCGTCCAACATGGCTGCCTCAGTACTTCTGTGCAACCTTTTTTCTCTGTTTTTGTTGGTAAATGGTGTATCAGCGTGCTCTTACACTCGTGAAGACCTCTTAAACCTCAGGACTATGACCCTTATGGACCTACTACCAGTTTTTTTAGTGGCTGCGGCAGATTTTGTCCAAATATTGGCTAAAAAAGTGAGAGGCCGGAAGAGAGGAAAGCGTGCGGGAGTCCTCCTTCGTCTCCGCAGACGTGGCTCGCGTACGCCTTTACCGAGCCTTTTTCTCTCTAATGTCCGCTCACTTACCAACAAGATGGACGAGCTAGCACTGCTAATCCGACGAAACAGGGACTTCTCTTCCTCTTGTGTTCTATGCTTCACGGAGACATGGCTCAACGAGATGATCCCGGACTGCGCGCTTCAGCTGGAGGCATTTCGGCTCTTCCGCGCTGACAGACAGAGGGATTTCTCCGGTGGAAAAACAAAAGTTGGAGGGCTCTGTTTCTACATCAACCACTCCTGGTGTTTGGATGTGTCTGTGATCTCCCAGCTTTGCTCTCCGGTTCTGGAATGCTTCTTTTTAAACTGTAGACCATTTTATTCTCCACGGGAGTTTGCTTCATTCATTCTGGCTGCTGTTTACATTCCGCCATGCGCAAACGTGCACGAGGCCCAACGCGCACTCGTGGACCAAATTCTGTGTGTGGAGCAAAACTTCCCGGACTCTCTAGTTATTATCCTTGGGGATTTTAACAAGGGAAATCTGAGCCAGGAACTCCCAAAGTACAGACAGTTTGTAAACTGCCCAACCAGGGAAAAGAACACATTGGATCACTGCTACACTACAGCCAGTAAGGCCTACAAGGCTGTTTCTCGAGCTGCTTTGGGCTTCTCTGATCACGACATGGTTCACCTCATCCCGGCATACAGACAGAAGTTGAAGCTTTCTAAACCTGCAGTGAGGACTTCCAAGAAGTGGACCAGCGAAGCTGTGGACGAGCTTCGTATGTGTCTGGACACAACAGACTGGGGTGTGTTTAGAGCTGCCACAGATAGTCTGGATGACTACACAGACACAGTGACGTCATACATACGTTTCTGTGAGGACAGCATCATTCCATCAAAAACCAGGGTAAGATTTAACAACGACAAACCCTGGTTCACACCCAGACTAAGACAGATCAGGAGGGAAAAGGAAGCAGCTTACAGAGCCAATGACAGAGAGAGCTACAAAGGCGCTAAGTACCGGTTCTCGAGAGAGGTACAGCAGGCGAGATCCAGGTACAATAAACACCTGAAGGAGCAATTCTCTGTCAATGACACCGCCTCTGTCTGGAGATCACTTTGGCAAATTACCAATTATAAGTCGAAAGCCCCACATGCTGCTGATGACTTACAACTGGCAGAGAAACTCAACACCTTTTATGCCAGGTTTGATGTCTCACTCTCCTCCCCCCTCACTGATCAACATCCTTCAGTCACTTTGAAGCCGCTCCCATCCCCCACCCAATTAACAACAGAGATCACTCCAACTGACCAGCCCTCCCCCTCCACTGCTTTCTTGGTGACAAAACAGGATGTGCTCAAGCTCTTCCGCAAGCAAAACCCTCGGAAAGCTTCGGGCCCAGATAGTGTCTCCCCCGCCACTCTGAAACACTGTGCTGAGGAACTGTCTCCAGTTTTCACAGACATTTTCAACACCTCGCTGAAGACATGCCACGTTCCAGCTTGCTTCAAGCTGTCGACCATCGTTCCTGTCCCCAAGAAGCCCCGTATCACTGGACTTAATGACTACAGGCCTGTGGCGCTTACATCTGTAGTCATGAAGTCATTCGAACGCCTGGTCCTTCCTCATCTCAAGCACTTCACCTCTACCTCTCTGGACCCTCTGCAGTTTGCCTACAGAGCCAACAGGTCTGTAGACGACGCTATCAACCTGGCCCTCCACTTCACCCTGCAGCACCTGGACTCTCCGGGAACCTATGCTAGGATCCTGTTTGTGGACTTCAGCTCTGCATTCAACACCATCCTCCCTACCCTGCTTCAGGACAAGCTCTCTCAGCTCAACGTGCCTGACTCCACTTGCAGGTGGATTACTGACTTCCTGACAGACCGGAGGCAGTGCGTGCGGCTGGGGAAGAATGTCTCCACCTCTCGGACTATCAGCACAGGGTCTCCACAGGGCTGTGTCCTCTCTCCCCTGCTCTTCTCCCTGTGCACCAACTGCTGCACCTCCAGCCATGACTCTGTCAAACTGATCAAGTTTGCAGATGACACCACTCTCATCGGGCTCATCTCTGATGGTGATGAGTCGGCCTACAGGATGGAGGTAGACCGGCTGGTGTCCTGGTGCAGCAACAACAACCTGGAGCTCAACGCTCGGAACACAGTGGAGATGATCGTGGACTTTAGGAAAGTCACAGCTCCCATTACCCCCCTTGCACTGACAGACTCCCCCATCAGCACTGTAGACTCTTTCCGCTTCCTCGGCTCTACCATCACGCAGGACCTAAAGTGGGAGCCATCCATCAGCTACATGATCAAAAAGGCCCAGCAGAGGATATACTTTCTGTGGCAGTTGAAGAAAGCCAAGCTGCCCGCCCAGATGTTGGTGCAGTTTTACACAGCCATCATCGAGTCCATCCTCACCTCCTCCATCACCGTGTGGTACGCTGGAGCCACAGCCAGGGACAAACACAGACTGCAGCTCATTGTGCGCTCTGCAGAGAAGGTGATCGGCTGTAGCCTTCCATCTCTCGAAGACCTGTACGTCTCCAGGACTCGGGGGCGTGCAGGTTGGATAGCAGCTGACCCTTCCCACCCTGGACATGGACTTTTTGAGCGACTCCCCTCGGGCAGGAGGCTCCGGTCCATTCGGACCAGAACGTCCCACCACAAAAACAGCTTCTTCCCTTCTGCTGTTAGTCTAATTAATACTTCATAACCTGAACCCCACATCTCTTAGTCACCTCCCTCTTGTCACATTACTATCTTTTTTATTTTTTATTATTTTCTATGACATTGCACTACTTTTCTTTTTCTTTCTGAGCACTCTGTTTTGTTAAAATTATTTTTATTTATTTTATTTTTTATTATTTTTATCTTATATTATTGCACACCTGTATCAAAGCAAGTTCCTAGTCTCTGATATTCTTCATTGACATGGCAATAAAAGCATTCTGATTCTGATTCTCCTTATGTCGCTGCCAACCTGCAGATACACTCAAGAGTATTGACACGTTACTTAGTGCACGCCTCACGTTATCCTAATTTTTACCGATTGGCATTGATTCTAATGCTTTTACTTTTAGTTAGATATCCAAAGCTATCTGCTCTGCCTGGTACTTTTTATTTGGATATTACACAGACACTCACAGACACTCACAGACACTCACAGACACTCACAGACACTCACAGACACTCACATACACACTTGGTTGCAAGCTTCGGGGCATTATTTTTAGACAGTGTGTGTAGTTCATGCAGCCTTGTGCGAGCAGGGATCATGCAGGAAGCTCATACAACAAAACCCTGGGTGTCTCTCCTGCCAAGCCCACGCCCCCTTTTTCTCTTTCCACTCACATTCAGTCATGTTAGTAGGTTTTTGGTTTTCACATTATATTTTGACACTGTTTGTCGCAATTATGGGCTGGATCTGTTTTGTATTTGTCTGCAATTACTGAAGTACTCCTCAAAGTGCCATTCCATTCACAGAGATAAAAACTCAGTAACAAACTCTCAGTCTAAATGATGACTCTCCCATCCACTGACAAAAAAGACAGTAACAAACTCTCAGTCTCTCAAGGACTCTCCCATCCACTGACAAATAAAAAAACTTCTCAGTATGCAACAGAATCCAGCACCCAGAGGAAGCACTCCCGTAGCTGCTGTACAGATCCAGTTCTTGTTTGGGACAAAATAATTTTCCCTATTCATGTAATATTTCTTTATTTATTTTTTTTAAGATAATTTTAATTTTAGTTTGTGAGTCCATACCTTTCTCTCGTCCGCCCGCGGAGAACCAGTCCCTTGGCTCGATTTTCACCCAAGTCTGCCACGGCCAGCCTCACTCCCTGTCAGGAGAAAGCTATCCGTGTGGTTTGGCTAAGTGCCAAGCAGCTGTTGGTGTGAAATCCAAGGCTGGCTCGCCAAATGTTGTATCTGACATGTGTCCTCTGTCCTCCGTCCGATCCCCGACGATGCTGTGGGTCCGGTGGTGACTCAAAGACTGGTTTTCCAGACAGGCTTTTATTGTTAGAAGTCTGATACATACACACACACGCTGGGGCACTGGCCAAACAGGAGAGCCTCGCTATCCGTGATCACCTTCCTTATATACTGTCAGAGAAAGTGAGTGAGACTGGAGCTCACGCTTAATTCCTTTCAGTATGGCATCATAAGTTTCCGTTCTGCTAAAACTGTTTGTGCCCTTCTCCTTTATCAGCCATCCTAGAATAGATTCATTAAACCTTCGCTCTCTTATCCTAAGTGGCTCTGTCCCCTAACTGTTGCCAAGGACTTTCCATGCCACATTTCCCTGAACACAGCTGATAACAGCAAATACCTACTTGTTTGTTCCATGCTGAATATAGCTCAACAGAAGATAAACACTTGTTGGTTTCATGCTGAATATTGCTTAGTTCATTTCCTTAATATTGAATTAATATACCACACTAACGGTACAAATAAAAATATACAGTCTGAATAGGAATAGGCAGAAGCCAAGTGCTTATAAGCGCCTACCCCCTTTACCCTAAACATAAACATAAAGTGCTGCTACATTTACAATATAGGTTAACAGCTTGTTTCTGTCTATGAATTCACAATTTTCTTTTTATACAAACTTTTAAAGTGACTCAGTCTTCTGCAGTCTTTGATGTTTTGTTCTAACCTGTTCCATAGATTTACACCAACAGCAGAGAGACAGTGTTGTTGTAAGTTGGTTCTGACTTTAGGCTTTTTGAAAACATCGGATCCCCTCAGATTATAAGTACTCTCTCGATTTTGAAAAAACTTTGGATCTGATTTGGTACTTGTTTAATTTTAATAATATACATTGTTGTGATGTAGAAGGAGGAGGACCCAAATGCAGGACTTAAAACAAGGTTTATTAAACCAGGAATCAGCAAAGCTGTAATCACAGAAGAAGGATCAAAAGGTTAACAAAAGTAAATCTCAGATTCAAAGGAAGTCAGTTGGGTCGGGAGTCAGCCAGGGCTGGAAGGTATGAAGACCCGACGAGGAATGCTGGTGAGTCTGCCTTTAAATAGGCAGCCGGGAGAGTAGGTGCAGGTGTTCCAATCAGATGCAGGTGTTCCAGTCAGCCAGAATTGGGGGAAAGGTGAGATGGTCCCTGGCTCCCTCCAGTGGTGGTGGAGGGAACCACAACAGTACCCCCCCCCTCTACGACCACCTCCAGGTGGCCTAGGCTTGTCAGGGTTGGCAGCGTGGAAATCCCTGACGAGGTCACGGTCCAAGATGGCTGAACCTGGAACCCAGGAACGTTCCTCTGGGCCATATCCCTGCCAGTCGACCAGGTACTGGAGTCCACGACCTCGACGACGGACGTCCAGAAGACGACTGACCGTGAAAGCAGGAGCGCCGTCAATGATCCGCGGAGCAGGCGGAGAACTCGTGGGGGGCTGCAGAGGACTGGAGACGTGGGGCTTGACCTGCGAGACGTGGAAAACGGGATGAATACGAAGTGTAGGAGGAAGGCGGAGGCGTACCGTGACTGGGTTAACGATCTTCTCGATGGTGAATGGACCGATGAACCGGGGAGCCAGTTTGCGTGACTCAACTTGCAGGGGAATGGTTTTAGAAGACAGCCAAACTGACTGCCCCTCCTGATAAACCGGAGCCGGTGTCCGTCGCCTGTTGGCGATCTGCTGGTTTTGTTCCGTGGTCCAAAGCAGCGCTCTGCGAGTGCGCATCCACGTCAGTCGGCATCGTTTGAGGTGGTGTTGAACTGATGGCACAGAGATCTCAGACTCCTGAGAGGGGAAAAGAGGTGGTTGAAAACCAAGGGTTACCTCAAACGGGATCCGGCCTGTGGCTCTACTGGTTTGGGAGTTGTAGGCGTATTCTGCCCAGGGTAGGAAGGAGCTCCAAGCAGAAGGAGTGTCAGCTACCACACAGTGGAGGACGGACTCAATGTGCTGGTTTGCCCGTTCTGTCTGACCATTGGTCTGGGGATGGTAGCCCGATGACAGACTCACTGTTGCTCCCAGGGCTTGACAGAAGGCTTTCCACACTCGAGAGGTGAATTGGGGACCACGGTCCGAGACGATATCTGCGGGTATACCGTGCAAACGAAAAACATGAGAAACAAGTAGTTGAGCTGTTTCCAAAGCAGAGGGTAGCTTGGGCAGAGGAACAAAGTGAGCTGATTTGGAGAAACGGTCAACGACTGTGAGGATCACTGTGTTACCGTCAGAGGGAGGCAAGCCGGTCACAAAATCCAGTGCCAGGTGGGACCAAGGCCGAGACGGAACGGGGGAGAGGGCGAAGAAACCCAGCTGGTGGACGATGAGAGGTCTTCCCACGGGCACAAACTGCACAGGAGGCAATGAACTCCCGGGTGTCTTTATTCAGGGCCGGCCACCGAAACCGTCACCTGATGATGTCCATTGTTCGGCTTACCCCTGGGTGGCAGGCCCAGCGGGATGAATGGGCCCACTGCAAGACCTGTGAGCGAACGGAGGATGGGACAAAGAGACAGCCAGATGGAGGATTACCTGATTCAGTGCTAGACTGCTGGGCTTCAGTGACCGCCTTTTCTATCTCCCAGGTGATGGCTCCCACCACACAACTGGGAGGAATTATCTCTGACGGACCGCCGACAGAGTCACCTGTGACATGGAGACGAGAGAGAGCATCCGGCTTCGTATTGCGGGAACCGGGTCTGTAGGTCAAAGTAAAGTTAAACCTGAAGAAGAATAATTGCCACCCAGCCTGGCATGCATTAAGTCTCTTGGCAGATTGAATATACGACAGATTCTTATGGTCAGTCCAGATGAGAAAGGGAGGTTCTGCACCTTCTAGCCAGTGGCGCCATTCCTCCAGGGCTGCTTTTATAGCGAGTAGTTCGCGGTTTCCCACGTCATAGTTACGTTCGGCGGGAGAGAGTCGGCGAGAGCAGAAGGTGCAGGGGTGGAGTTTGCCGTCAGAAGTGGAGCGCTGAGATAGGACGGCACCCACCCCAGAGTCGGATGCATCTACCTCGACGACAAATTGGCGAGATGGGTCTGGTTGGATGAGGATAGGAGCGGACGAGAATCTCTCCTTTAGGGTACAGAAGGCTCGTTCAGCCTCAGGAGTGTCATGATCCCCTCTTCTGCAGCCAGAGGGAGCCATGGACATCTCTCATCAATCTGACCAGGATCAGCCGGGGATGACTGATGATTCCAAACAGCTGTGCTTTGTGCCATCTATTTAAGCAGAATCACCCCGGACTTCCTGGTCGGGTCTTACAATCCTTCCCAGCCAGGTCTTCCTGGTTGCCTGACCATGAACACATTACTGCAATAACTGTTTATCTAGCCACTGACACTTTGTCTTTGTTTCACAGTTATTCTGGACTACCAATTATTAAATAAACCATGTTTTACTGTCTGCAACTGGGTCCTCCTCTTTCCTCCATCCCTCATCATCATGACAAGGAGACCACTTGAAGGGACAAGCAGAGGAGGTCAGTTGAGTGAGGGGTGCAGCTAGTTGGCTGTAGTTCCTGATAAATCGCCTGTAAAAGTTGGCGAAGCCCAGGAACTGCTGCAGCTGTCGCCGAGTGCTGGGACGAGGCCACTCCTTAACAGCCCGAATCTTTTCGGGATCGGTCTCGATGGTGCCGGAGCCGATCTTGAACCCCAAGAACAAAACTGACGTAGTGTGGAACTCGCACTTCTCTGCTTTAACGAACAGTTTGTTCTCCAGCAACCGCTGAAGAACTGTTCTTACGTGGACCTGGTGAGCTTCTAGTGACGGGGAGAAAATCAGAATGTCGTCAAGATAAACAAACACAAAATGATTGATGAAGTCACGTAAACATTGTTAATAAACGATTGAAACACTGCTGGGGCGTTAGTGAGTCCAAAAGGCATAACCAGATATTCAAAGTGTCCGAGATGGGTGCTGAACCCAATTTTCCACTCATCCCCTTGGCGGATCCGGACCAGGTGATATGCGTTACGGAGGTCAAGTTTCGTGAATACTGACGCTCCTTGGAGCAGTTCAAAAGCAGAGTTAAGAAGGGGGAGTGGATACTTGTTGCGTATTGTTATATGATTTAGGCCTCGGTAGTCGATGCATGGGCGTAGCGAGCGATCCTTTTTCTCCACAAAGAAAAACCCTGCACCCAAAGGTGATGACGATGGACGAATTAAACCCTCTGCCAGTGCTTCCTTGATATATGACTCAATTGCTTCACGTTCCAGTTTAGACAGATTGTATAGGCTACTCTTAGGAAACATGGCACCAGGGAGCAGGTCAATGGGGCAGTCGTAAGGACGGTGAGGCGGCAATGACTTCGCATGTGTTTTAGAAAAAACAAGGGAGAGATCATGATACACAGCCGGAACATTAGCTAAATCAGGGGTTTCTGCAGGTTTAATCTTGCCAGGATTAGCAGCCGGGATTGCTGAACGGAGACACACCACGTGACAATGAGTGCTCCAACCTAGTATTTTTCCAGACTTCCAGTCTATGTGAGGGTTGTGCAACTGAAGCCAAGGGATACCCAACACCATAGGGCAGTCAGGAGTGCTCAACAACACAAAACTAATGTGTTCTCGATGATTACCCGAAGTGAGGAGTTCTAGGATGGGGGTGCGGTGTGTCACAGAAGACAACAGACGACCGTCAATAGCGTTAGCTGGCAAGGGTTTATTAAGACGAACTGGAGGAAGAGAGAAAGAACTTAAAAGCTCTGAATCCATAAAATTGCCATCGGCACCAGAGTCAATTGACGCTTTTATGGTTAAGGAGATATTATGAGTGTCACTAGTATGGTGTGACGGGATTGACTGATAGACATGATTTGGGTCGAGCTCACCAGGTATCCTTTTGTTGTATGACGATCATCTCTTCTTGGTCTCACAGGGCAGCTGGGCAGAAGGTGACCCCGCTCGCCACAATACAAACAACTCCCACTTCTGAGTCTGCGCTCTCTCTCTACCGCAGGCAGGGCTGTCTTTCCCAACTGCATGTGTTACGACCCCAATGAGAGGGGGTGCAACAAATAGCCACAAACCAGGCGAGGAGACAGATGGTCAGTAGTACACAAAGTTTATTTAAGTGGTTTTTTTCACCTGTGGGGGAGGAAGGGATGATTAGGTGGTGCCAAAACAATGAAATAAGTAAAACAAAACAGGGCCTAATGCTCACTCTAACTAACAAAGAAAACAGCAAAAGAACTCTGTCTATCTAGACTAATAACCAGGGTCAAAACATACAGTGGGTGGCACCAACCTCCTACCTGGTGTTCATAGACAGGATTCCAAACCTACGTGAGCATATGTAAAGGGTACCCCAGACTACCTAGTCCACAGCCTCCCACCACAGACCAACACATACAAACCACTGTAGAACCACGGTAGAAAGGCACCAGCGTCACACAGAGCAAGGTCCTCCTCCTGCTGCCTGTTTCCTCCGGTTTATGTAGTGGAGTCCCCAGCTGGAGGCCATCTGTCAATCAGCCACCAATCAGCAGACACTAACTCAGGAGAGGGGGGAAACAAAACAAAAAGTTAGTGGCTGTGACAGCATGGGTTCCAAGAGATCGGGGTTATGCTCAGGAGAGGCAGCTTCCACAGGAGAGCACCTCCGACGAAACGGGGAGCCAAGGGAAGAGAGCCGTGGTGGTTCGAGGTCTCTTCTCGGTCGATTTTCCCGAAGGCTGTTATCTAACTGTATAGCGAGATTTATTAGGGTGTTAAGATCCGATGACTCACCCCTCATCGCCAGTTCATGTCGCAGATGGTGATTCAGCCCCTCCATAAATATTCCACGTAGGGACCCGTCGTCCCACTTAACCTCTGCGGCTAATATCCAGAATCGAACTGAGTATTCCGAAACCGACTCCTTCCCCATGGTGTTCCGCAACAACCTCCGGGATACGTTGCCTGCGTGGTCCGGAAGGTCGAACATCGCTCGGAAAGAGCGAAGGAATGCGTCCAGGGATCGAGTGGTAAGTGGTAAGTGGGGATCCGAAGTTCTCTGCCTCCGCCCATTGCAACGCACGTCCTCGCAGGAGCCCCACATTGTAGAGGACCTTGGTCATGTCGGAGTGAAAAGTCTGTGGACGAAGAGCAAAGATATGAGAGCATTGAAGGAGGAAGCCCCTACACTTTCCAAGAGTTCCATCAAAAACTTCCGGGTCGGTGGTTGGAGGTTCTGGAGTCGAATTAGAGGTTCTGTAGATCAACTGGGTCTGAAGAGCTTGGAGATGCTTGCTATGTAGATGACTGATCTGACGCAGCATTTCCAGAGCCTGTCCACATAGTTCCATAAGCTAATATTTAAACAATAATCTTTGACACATTGGTTGCTCGTCCCGGGGGAGGGATCTCTCTTTCGTGTGGATCCCCACGAGGTTTCTTATTTTTTCCCGATTGATGTGTTTTTTAGGAGTTTTTTCTCACCGAGAAGGAGAGTCTAAGGCAGGGGTCGGGAACCAATGGCTCGCGAGCCAGCTGTGGGTCTTTTGATGATTGCATCTGGCTCGCAGATAAAACAAAATATTCTCACTTGTTTTAATCCATTCATCGATTTTTCACTGCTCATGTCCTGTTCAGGGCTGCGGTTTGCTGCAGGAGCAATTGTCCATTATTTTAATTGGATAATACTGGCCTACGTTGGCCGTTGCTGGGTAAACAAGTAAACGCCCCTTTTTGAATCAGTCTGCTCAGCGTTGCCAGGTGTACGATAATTATCGTATTTGTACGATTTTTTTCCCTCCGTACGATGTACGATTAATAATTGTAAAAAATGCTGAAAATAGGATAATTTGAACGTTTCTTGTCTGTGTAATTGGGTTAGTTGTTTTCATCTACCACACCTGTTTGTCGGAGTTATTTTTTTTAATGAACCCTGAATGCATCAAACAAAGGAACAGATGAATGATTGGCTGATAGGTCCAGTCAATCATTCTGGCTAGCGATTGGTTACATTGGGGTGAGTAGCCCCGCCCACAAAGTTATAAAGAGCAGGGACGTCAATTTACGTGTTTGAGACTTGTTGCGGACTCGGAAATCAAAGCGTTCTTCTGATGTTGAAACACTGAACTTTTGATTGAATTATCGGTTTTAAAAAAACAACAAAGAAAAAAAAATCTTTTTATTATTTTCAGTCTGCAGTCATTGTTTAAGTCTTTGCTGAAAATGTTGTAGATGGTATTTTTTATTTTAAAAAAATCATTTCGATCTGTGATGCACTCTTTTATATTTAGAAAAAAGCTAATTAAACTGATTAATCCATAAATAGTAGTGGATGAAGTATTTGTGCTTAAACGCATCCAAAATGTTATTGATTAGTTTATAAAGACTGACTGAGGAGATTAAAACTACATATCGCTTAGATTTTGTATAATGCAGATGTTGGTGTTAACGTTAAACGAAACCTGATATGTACACTCACTGGCCACTTTATTAGGTACACCTGTCCAACTGCTTGTTAACACTTAAATCCTAATCAGCCAATCACATGGCGGCAACTCAGTGCATTTAGGCATGTAGACATGGTCAAGACAATCTCCAGCAGTTCAAACCGAGCATCAGTATGGGGAAGAAAGGTGATTTGAGTGACTTTGAACGTGGCATGGTTGTTGGTGCCAGAAGAGCTGGTCTGAGTATTTCAGAAACTGCTGATCTACTGGGATTTTCACGCACAACCATCTCTAGGGTTTACCGAGAATGGTCCGAAAAAGAAAAAATATCCAGTGAGCGGCAGTTCTGTGGGCGGAAATGCCTTGTTGATGCCAGAGGTCAGAGGAGAATGGCCAGACTGGTTCGGGCTGATAGAAAGGCAACAGTGACTCAAATAAGCACCCGTTACAACCAAGGTAGTCAGGAGAGCATCTCTGAACGCACAGTACGTCGAACTTTGAGGCGGATGGGCTTTAGCAGCAGAAGACCACACCGGGTGCCACCCCTTTCAGCTAAGAACAGGAAACTGAGGCTTCAATTTGCACAAGCTCATCGAAATTGGACAATAGAAGATTGGAAAAACGTTGCCTGGTCTGATGAGTCTCGATTTCTGCTGCGACATTCGGATGGTAGGGTCAGAATTTGGCGTCAACAACATGAAAGCATGGATCCATCCTGCCTTGTATCAACGGTTCAGGCTGGTGGTGGTGGTGTAATGGTGTGGGGAATATTTTCTTGGCCCTCTTTGGGCCCCTTGGTACCAATTGAGCATCGTTACAACGCCACAGCCTACCTGAGTATTGTTGCTGACCATGTCCATCCTTTTATGACCACAATGTACCCAACTTCTAATGGCTACTTTCAGCAGGATAATGCACCATGTCATAAAGCTGGAATCATCTCAGACTGGTTTCTTGAACATGACAGTGAGTTCACTGTACTCAAATGGCCTCCACAGTCACCAGATCTCAATCCAATAGAGCATCTTTGGGATGTGGTGGAACGGGAGATTCGCAACATGGATGTGCAGCCGACAAATCTGCGGCAACTGTGTGATGCCATCATGTCAATATGGACCAAACTCTCTGAGGAATGCTTCCAGCACCTTGTTGAATCTATGCCACGAAGAATTGAGGCAGTTCTGAAGGCAAAAGGGGGTCCAACCCGTTACTAGCATGGTGTACCTAATAAAGTGGCCGGTGAGTGTATATATAAATTTATATATAGTCTTCTAAGTCCCGCCCCAACTGATTTCTTTCTAGGTTTCTTAAACTCTTATTTCCCTGGTTATTTTTTGCCTCCTGTGTGTTTCCATCACTCCCACTGCCTTACGAGTGCATGTAAAGGGTGTTATTTTGTTAATGGGCGTAGTTTTAATGGGTGTACGATGATTTTTTATTTATCATTCATTATTATTATTATTATTATTATTTTTAATAGTTTATTAATTATTGTTCATTAATCGCATTAATGGTGAGTATTATAACAACATTATTTAAAAGAATAAATTCAGAGGCTTATTATACTGTAATTTAGTTGAATTCACTTTTAAAATATATTATATGGCTCTCACTGAAATAAATTTCCACATATTTTGCTTTCATGGCTCTCTTTGTCAAAAAGGTTCCCGACCCCTGGTCTAAGGGCAGTTTTATTGGTTCTGTTTGTTCATCTGCAGGTTGAAAGGTTTGATTGGTTGATTGTCCCAATTTGAACAACACAAAATATCTGTAAAGGATCCTGATTATCTGGTGGGATGTTTAAACAAGCTATGTAACCAGTATACAATTCATTGTACATCCAGCTAGTGTTTCTGTGAATTTAAGCCTAACTGGCAACAAATACTGGTTAAAATGTGATTGGTCAAATGCTTTCTTGTGATCGAAGCAATGCAGCTAACATGAAAGCTACTAATATTCGTATGAGTATTAGTGTTAATAGAAATTTTTAATTAAATTCTGAAGCTTGGATAGTAATTTTCTTTTTAATTCAATTTAGAAGATTTTGAATAGTAGTAAATTTTAATTAAATTGTGAAGCTTGGATAGTAAAGTTTATTGCAATAGCCTGAAGAGGAAAATTGATTTTCCAGGACATAGAAACTGATAATTTCGGTGAGAATGAGTGTGAATGTGTGAATGTCCTGACACAGGTGAAAACTGAAACTGGTATAAGGTTGTCAGTATAAATACCCAGGGATGTTCGCTCTTTGTGGGTAGAAATTGGCATCCAATCTGATAGCAGACAATGGCATTTCTCCCCTGTCAAAGGAAACACAATTTTGTAAACTGAAACATTCTATAATAAAATGAAGAAAAATAATAAAACCTCCGAGTTTGGGGGATGCTCCAAGTTAAGGAACGGGGTAGAGAAGGAACAGATATATTGTTTTACTGAACAGGAGTAAAATGAGAAAAAGAGTGCAGCAGAGAAAGATAATAAAGGACTGAAGAGTTTTCCACCTGATGAGGTCTGCCTCGATAGTTTTAGACAGTTGGGTGTAATTTAATTTGAATAGCTCAGAAAGATTTGGAGAAATATTTATTCCTAGGTATTTTCTGTTGCCTGGTTGTAATTTAGTTGAGGGCGGGTTTTGAAAATTGCAATTAATTGATAAAACTGTGCTCTTAGTCCAATTTATGGAATATTCAGAGACTGAGGAGAATTTATTAATCAGAGAGATTGGTTTATAAAATGAAGATTGTGAGTTTGAGGCAAATAATGACATAATCTGCATAAAGACTTATTTTATGTTCTACATTTCTAGTCTTAATGCCTTCAATATCTGTGCTCCATCGAATAGCAGCAGCTAGAGGTTCCTTGAAGAGAGCGATCAATGAGGGTGACAATGGGCAGCCTCGTCTGGTTCCTCTTTGAAGGTTGAAGTTTGCTCATGTGTGATAATTTGTTCTAACTCGTGCATTGGGAGAGCTATATAATATTAGATCCAGTTTGTGAAGGACTGTCCAAAGCTAAATTTATTTAAGCTTTGGTGGAGACGGTGGCCGCGTGGTTAGCGCGTTCGCCCGCGGACCGGAAGGTCGCGGGTTCGCGTCCCACGGAGAGCACGTCTAGGGTCTTTGGAGAAGACACCTAACCCCCGCTTCTCCCACCATTGGCGCCGTTGATGGGCAGCCTGCTGCGGTGTAAGGAGTGCAGCAAACAAATTTCCCCAGTGAGGGATGAATAGAGTAATTCAAAATAAAAAAATAAAAAATAAATAAAATCAAGAATTTCCAGTTAACAAAAGTTTTTTCAGCATCCAGTGAAATAATTGTTGCTTTTTGGTTATTGATGGCTGTGTAATCGATTAGGTTAATAAGTCTGTGCATATTAGTGGAGGAATATCTACCTTTAATAAATCCTGTTTGGTCAGGATGTACAAGGTAAGGGCTTCCTGCAAGGGCTTTGCAAATTATTTTAAGGTCTGCATTGATTAGGGAAATGGGTCTATAGCTAGAAGGTAATGTGGGATTCTTACCGAGTTTCAAAATT
This sequence comes from Neostethus bicornis, assembly GCA_902685375.1. Taxonomy (NCBI): domain Eukaryota; kingdom Metazoa; phylum Chordata; class Actinopteri; order Atheriniformes; family Phallostethidae; genus Neostethus; species Neostethus bicornis. Next base: position 5,966,518 of record CACRXE010000001.1, on the reverse strand, counting down.
AAAATAATGTCAGCAGAGTTCAAACTTGGTGGTAGGTGATTATTCTCTTTGATTTCTGTTATCATTCTGAGAAAGGAGGGGGCTAAAGTTGATCAGAGTTTCTTAAAAAATTCTCCTGTAAAGCCAACTGAACCTGGTTCTTTTTTACTGGGCATGTTAGTGCCTTATGAAGCTCTTCTGCAGTCAGAGAACTTCTAAGGATGTTATTTGTGCTTCTGTAGTGTAGGTAAGTTGATGTTATCTAGAAAATATTAATGTCACTAACAGAAGGGTCTATTTGGGGTGTATAAACGGATTGGTAGAAGTACTTCATGCTTAAAATATATTGGAAAATGCAGATAAGAAGGCTTTCAACAATTTTCAAGTTTAGTTTCAAGTTTCTTTTGGTTTGTTTTTTTTGGGTTTTTTGTTTTTGTTTTTGGTTTTTTTTCCCCAGACATTTTCTTGAAGTGCGAGAAGAAAACAATATGTACATGGTCTGAAAAAGGAGTAGGCCAAAGCCAAAAGTGTATGACTGCCCTTTACACATTTATATTTTAACTAAGGGAGCTGCTTACTCTAAAAATAACAAAAACCCACATGTACAGCAGTTTACAAAAAAAATTAAAGTATTTACCTTTAGCGTTCTTTTTCTACGTAAAATGTTATGATATTTTCCTTGTATAAAGTACTGAATTGTTGAGTTTTTTAACTTTCTTTTAACTCCTGATCAAAGGTATTCCAAAGATTTACACCAACAACTGAAATACAATGTTGTTTTATATTTGTTCTGACAATGATCTTTTCAAACACATCGCATCCTCTAAAATTATACACAGTATCCCTCTTGTGAAAAAAAGTTTTCAATGCATTTGGTTAATTAATTAATGTTTACTTTAAACATAATTTGTACAGTATTTAGTTCAACCAAATCCTTGAATTTTAAAACTTTTTGTTAATAAACAGTTGAATTGTATGTGCCCTGTAATTGGCTTTATTTTTTGAATGATACTAACTAGAATAGTATTTGTTTGGTATGTGCAACCGTACACATAGATAGATAGATAGATAGATAGATAGATAGATAGATAGATAGATAGATAGATAGATAGATAGATAGATAGATAGATAGATAGATAGATAGATAGATAGATAGATAGATAGATAGATAGATAGATAGATAGATAGATAGATAGATAGATAGATAGATAGATAGATAGATAGATACGTAGATGGATAGATAGATAGATAGATAGATAGATAGATAGTTAAAAACTTTATTTCAAATCCCACAGGAGAAATTCTGGTGTCACCAGCAACAGAAATCACACAGGCTGTACATACAAAATAAATCAAACAAAATACATACAATAATGTATATATATTACATACAATGTACATAAAATAATGGGTGTTTACGATGCTGTCATCCATTTGCTGCAGTGAGCTCACTCACATCTGGATGGTGGTGGAGGGATGGTGAGAATCACCTTCTTTGATTTCTCTAATTCCTTTAACACCATCCAGCCTTCATTACTGAGTGATAAGCTGCTGCTGATGGGTGCAGGTACATCCATCATCTCCTGGATCACTGATTACCTGACGGACATGCCACATTTCGTCCCGCTGGGCAAAGTCCTGTCTGATGTGGTTCTAAGAATTTTAGGAGCCCCACAGGGCACTGTGCTCTCTCCATTCCTCTTCACATTGTACACTTCAGACTTCCAGCACAACTCCGATTCATGCCACCTACAGAAATTCTCTGAGACTCTGCAGTTGTGGGGTGTATAAGTGGTGGGCAGGAGGAGGAGTACAAGAGGGTGGTGGATGGATTTTTGGTGTGGGCGGGAAGGAATCACCTGCTGCTCAATGTAGACAAGACCAGGGAGATGGTGATTGACTTCCGGAAGAGGAGGACTGCTTTGCAGCCGCTCTGCATTCTGGGTAGAGATGTGGAGGTGGTGGAGGAGTACAAATACCTTGGAGTGACCATCGACAGTAGACTGAGTTTGAGGAGCAACCGTACTGCTGTGTACAAGAAGACTTGCAGCCGACTTTACTTTCTAAAGAAGCTGAGGTCCTTCAATGTGTGCGGCAAGATCCTGGAGACCTTCTACCAGTCTGTGGTGGCCAGCTCCTTGTTCTTCTCTGTCATCTGCTGGGGGAGCAGCATCGCAGCCAGTGACACCAACAGACTGAATAAACTAATCAGACTGGCTGGCTCTGTCATTGGCAGCAAACAGGACTCACTTGAGGCAGTGGTAGAGAGGAGGTCACTGAGCAAACTTTTGTCCATCACGGACAATCATGACCATCCTCTCTACCCACTCCTGGACGAACAGCGGAGCTCCTTCTCCAAGAGGCTCAAACAGCCCCCCTCGAGAACAACTCGTTACCGGAGGTCTTTCTTTCCGTACGTGATCGGGCTCTACAACAACTCACTTTGCAGATAGGAAGTTGTTGCTGTGACACACAAATTTCCCATGTGTGGGATCATTAAAGTATATTCTGATTCTGATTCTAATCTGTTTGAATAAATTGCCTGAGGGGAAATTTAATTTAATTTAATTTGATCTTATTCTCACTCACGTTAGGCACGTTAAGCGCCTAAAAAGTTGTCATAATACCAGATTAGGACCAGATTGTGCATTTCTATAGGTGCCAACACAATCCTGTCCTGATTTATTCAATAAATACAGGGCCAATGTTTACCTGGAAGATTGTATCTTTGACAGATTTAAAGACAGTTTTGATATTCGTTGTGTCCATGGCAAAGGTATAATGTTGATACAGAGGTTTGTAGTGTCCCACGTGTTGATCGACATAGATTTGCAGGATAAATTTTTTGGCTCTTTCAAAATCACCACAGAAAAACAAAATTGGTCCGAATTAGTGGAAGGCATGGAGAGATTTTTATCTGATTCATTCAAAAATATCTTCATATAAAGAGAAACTTCTGTTTGGATGGAAACAGAAAAATGCCTTATATATTCTGTGCATACAGGTTTCTACTTGTTCGTTCAATATGTTTCAGTCGTTTTTGACATAATCTGCATAAAGACTTGTTTTATGTTCTACATTTCTAGTCTTAATGCCTTCAATATCTGTGCTCCATCGAATAGCAGCAGCTAGAGGTTCCTTGAAGAGAGCGATCAATGAGGGTGACAATGGGCAGCCTTGTCTGGTTCCTCTTTGAAGGTTGAAGTTTGCTGATCTGTGCTCACGTGTGATTATTTGTTCTAATGTGCATTGGGAGAGCTATATAATATTTAATATAATATTATATGATATTATATGATGTTGAATATTATAATATTATATAATATTTATATAATAATAATAATGATAATATTTATAAAATTATGTAATATTTTGATCCAGTTAAAGGATTGTCCCTGTCCACTAAAAATGCCCACAACATTGAGACATTTAGCAAAGAGGACAGTTTTCCTTCAAAAAACTTTTTGTCCTAGTCTGGTTGCCATGTTGCTGTTTTTTCTTTCTGTACTAGGAAAATGCAAAGAGGTTGAGAAACATAGATCCAACAAAGGTCTTTGATTTAGAACCCTGGCAAGTGACAGCCATTATCCAAGTGTGGAAAGTATCAGTATCAGTAAGCTACCGGATCGATAAGAGGTATAAATAAGAGTACTAGTATCAATATATGGTATCGATAACAGCTCCCACTTACCAGGGAACCCCAGATCTCTCTCACTGCAGCAACTTTTTCCTACCATTCTGGACAAATTTGAGGCGTCCTGTGGCCAGCTGTGAAATATAGTTTCACCGGCATGTCTGGGTTAACCTCTGCTAATCAGGTGTTTGTTCTGGGCTCAACCAATCAGGATGAGATCCATTTTTTTCTGAGTGGCAGTCTTAATCAGATGCTTGAACCACCCCACATTGTTCTTCTATACAGAGGAACAGTATCTCCACTCTGTGCTCCTCCCAGATTGCTCAGAGCAATCCTCACCATATTTCCGATTCAGAACCCTGACCACTCCCCACAGAGGAAACTTATGTTTACCCCTTGTATCTGAGAATTTGTTCTTTCAGTCACCACCTATATCTGGTGGCCATCTGTTAGGGTTGGAAAGTACATCAAAGGTTACGTGAAAGCTTTGCTTTTTGGCCTGTCCTAATTATTGCAGATGGCCCAACAACCTACCGGTTGATCTCCCATTCTATCATTCCAACAGAATCACAATATCTCCATAAATGAGGGTCACAATCCCAAAGCCACTGAACCAGGTCTCCCCACTACCTTGGCTGCACATAAAATTTCAAACCTTAAAAGTAATGAGTGGAATCCGTAAAGAGCACTATCCAGTAACTCTCACTGGAAATGACTTTAAGTCATGTACAACAATGTCAATATTTTTTTCAACGTTATTCCTTTTTGGTCATGTAAGGTCGGATTATGCCATAAAAATGTCTACATGAGGAACAGCATTAATTACCTTTAAAGCACCACAGCTTAAAAAAAAGAAAAAGTAACTTGTGCATCATAAAACGCTGAAAGAATGGAGTCTTAAGCTGCCACTTATCAATGCAAGTTTGTCCCCCCCACACACACACACACATTGCTTTGATCTTATCCTTGTTTTCATTGTCCACCTTTGTTCATTTTTATTATTCAGGGACTGGTGAAAGTGGAAAAAGCACCTTCATCAAACAGATGAGGATTATCCATGGTGCAGGATACGACGAAGATGACAGGAAAGGCTTCATCCGAGTGGTCTTTCAGAACATCATAACGGCCATCCAGGCACTGATTGGTGCCATGAGTACTCTACAAATCGACTATGTGGATGACCACAACAAGGTAAGAGGTTAAACTCGTTGAAGTTAAAGCTCACATTGTGAGTCACGACACTCCTAGCTCACTCTGTCAGACTGTAGTTGGACAATGTAGACTTCCTCCTTGAGAATATTTCCTCTTTTAGGGTGTAAATCAGGGGTGGGCAAACTTTTTGAGTCACTGGCCACATTGAGTTCTAACATTTGACAAGCGGGCCGGAACAGGAGCAGATTGAGGGCATGCTTTGGTAAAACCGTTAGATTAGACCGATAGAATGGCACTAGATTTTAAACAAGTGTGCTAAATGTTACATGAAGAGCGTTAAATTTCAAATCTAGCGGCGCTAGGTTTGAAATCTAGTGCAGTAGCGCTTTAAAACATGCATTAAGCGACGCTAGGTTTGCTATCTAAGTGCTCGATGTAACATTTTGCTTGATTTAACATCTAGCACGCTTGTTTACCCGTGTGTAATGGGCCCGACGGCTTTCTGCACACTGTTTATTTGGACAGCATACACATCACAGAGACACACACAGATTTAAATGGGAGCAGTGTTGTTGTATCTTTGGCGCCATTTAGAGAGAAAACATCAGAACTACAGGGGAGTACAACATTACATTATTGGATAGAAACAGAAAAATGCCTTATATATACTGTGCATACAGGTTTCTACTTGTTCGTTCAATATGTTTCAGTTGTTTTTGACATAATCTGCATAAAGACTTGTTTTATGTTCTACATTTCTAGTCTTAATGCCTTCAATATCTGTGCTCCATCGAATAGCAGCAGCTAGAGGTTCCTTGAAGAGAGCGATCAATGAGGGTGACAATGGGCAGCCTTGTCTGGTTCCTCTTTGAAGGTTGAAGTTTGCTGATGTGTGCTCACGTGTGATTATTTGTTCTAATGTGCATTGGGAGAGCTATATAATATTTAATATAATATTATATTATATGTTGTTGAATATTATATTATTATATAATATTTATATAATAATTGTCAAGTCACTTGACGTTTTTTTGACTGTCAAGTCGTTTTATACATGAATGCAGGTGACTTGAAAAACCCAGGAAAGATCAAAGACACAGGTTCAACTCGGCTTTGTTTTTATTGCAATTTTATGCCTCTTCAAAGCAGGTCAAAAACCTTTGAAAAAAAAAATCAATATTTGATTTATTAAGCATTTTAAACAAAACATTTTATCTATGATAAAGTTTCAGGTTTTTATAAAAAAAATTTAATAATTCATGCATTTAAATGGAAATGGTAAATGGACTCTACTTGTATAGTGCTTTTCCACCTGTGTCGGCACTCAAAGCGCTTTACAGTGTAGCTCACATTCACCCATTCACACCTGATGGGGATGCCTCCATGCAAGGAGCAAACCACCATCAGGAGCAATTGGGGGTTCGGTGTCTTGCTCAAGGACACCTCGGCATGAACTACTGGAGGGGGATCGAACCGGCAACCCTCCGGTTACAGGGCGGTCACCCTACTCACTGAGCCATCATTTAATTTAAATTTAACCTTTAAAGTTAACTTTTTAATAATTTTTTAATACATCTTTTAAATTATCTTTTAATAATCTTTTAAATTTAACCATTTTTCTTCCACAATTCAAATAGAAATTACTTTTGAATTTTGTATCGTTTAAATCAATTCAAATAGCCCAAAATAATATTCAACAATAATTGAATAATATACTTTAAACTTTAAATATAAATAAATACTTATTGTATTAAAGAAATAATCAGTTCCTTCATCCCTCTTTAACCTCTTGTCAGTTTACTCTTGTCTCTCTATTTAGTGGATTAGGTCTGGCCTATGGAGCCACAGAGCCGTTTTCTTTCCTAAATTTATGTTACAGAATTAATCAGCTATGTTCAGTTGACTATTTTATTCAAAAGCTATGTTTTTACAGTTAGATACTTACCGGTAGCATCTCTGTCTTTCCCTCAGCATTCATGGTTCTTTGTTTGTCTGTGTCTGAGCACAGCACCTGAGCACCTGTTTCAGTAAGTCTAATCATAGAGGGAGGAGACACTACCAGTTCCTACCTGTGGCTCCATCTCTTGGACAGACTAAAAATGAGACAGGTAGGACAGAATGAAGACAGAGAAGATAGAGAGAAGAGATAGAATAGAGAGGTCTTGGATGTTGACTTGACAATAATAATATTTATAAAATTATGTAATATTTTGATCCAGTTAAAGGATTGTCCCTGTCCACTGAAAATGCCCACAACATTGAGACATTTAGCAAAGAGGACAGTTTTCCTTCAAAAAACTTTTTGTCCAAGTCTGGTTTCCATGTTGCTGTTTTTTCTTTCTGTACTAGGAAAATGCAAAGAGGTTGAGAAACATAGATCCAACAAAGGTCTTTGATTTAGAACCCTGGCAAGTGACAGCCATTAGCCAAGTGTGGAATGATCATGGTGTTAAAAGATGCTATGATCGTAGGCGAGAGTTCCAGTTGTCGGACTCTGCCAAATAGTGAGTCCTTTATCTTTTTTACATTAAAGATTTCATTGTGCTTTATCTTGTTCTCATAAACTCTGTTTACCAGAGTTTGTCGTGTTGTTGAATCTTAAAGCTGCTTTTTTTTTTTGTTTCTGATTTCTGTAAACAGTTTTCCTCTTATTTTTCCCCACTGATGTGTTTTTTAGGAGTTTTTCCTCACCGAGAAGGAGAGTCTAAGGGCAAGAATATGCTAGTCTTGTTTAGTTAGTATTTGTTAGTTATTTTTCTTGCTGTATATTTGTGTTAATACATTCCTTTTTTTCTTGTGAAGCCCATTGAGACGGAAATTCTGTGATTTTAGGCTATACAAATAAAATTGAATTGAAACTGCTATGGCAGAGAATTGCTTTTTTGTTTGTTTCAGGCATTGTAAAATTTTTGAAAAATGTGCTTTTAAGCTTCTACAGTTAAAATGAATGACTTATAAGGAATCTGTTCCGTTCCGTCATCTTCCGCATGTTCCGGGGTCGGGTCGCGGGGGCAACAGCCTCAAACGGGCAGCCCAGGCCCCTCTCTCCCCGGCTGCATCCTCCAGCTCACCTGGATCCCAAGTCGTTCCCCGGCCAGCTGTGAGACATAGTCTCTCCAGCGGGTCCGGGGTCTGCCCGTTGGTCTCCTCCCGGTGGGACGTGCCCGAAACACCTCGCCTGCGAGGCGCTCGGGGGGCATCCTGACCAGATGCCCGAACCACCCCATCTGGCTCCTCTCGACCTGGAGGAGGAGCGGCTCGACACCAAGCTCCTCCCCGATGGCAGCGCTCCTCACCTGATCTCTGAGTGAGAGCCCAGCCACCCTGCGGAGGAAGCTCGTTTCGGCCGCTTGTACCCGCAATCTCATTCTTTCGGTCACCACCCACAGCTGGTGACCATAGGTGAGGGTTGGAACGTAGATCGACTTGTAAATCGAGAGCTTTGCTTTTCGGCTCAGCTCTCTCTTTACCACGACGGACCGATGCAGCGTCCTAGTTATTGCGAAAGCCGCACCGATCCGCCTGTCGATCTCCCGCTCCATCCTTCCCCCACTCGTGAACAAGACCCTGAGATACTTAAACTCCTCCACTTGGGGCAGGACCCTGTCGCTGACCCGCAGGGGGCATTCCACCCTTTTCCGGGCGAGGACCATGGTCTCGGATTTGGAGGCACTAATTCCCATCCCGGCCGCTTCACACTCGGCAGCAAATTGATCCAGCGAGAGCTGGAATCTTTAATAAAATCTTTTAAGGAATCTTATAAAGAATCTTTTGAACTTAATTGGGACTCAAATTGCTACTCTGTGTAATATTCACAAGTGTTTTTGATTTTGGTATAAATGTACCAAACAGGTTACCAACAGGTTACCTTCACCTTTGTCCCCTGCTGCAGCCTGGGGATAGGTCCATTTTATTTCCAGACCTAAACTCAGAAGATCATCAATTCTGGAATACTGTTCTAAATCCTCAATTCGCCTTTCCAAATGATTAATTTAGTTGTCATGTTCCTGTAGTAGTTTCTTCAATTGTTTAATTTCTTCTGTTAACTCCTTCAAGGTTGTCCGTTGTTTGGCCATTTTGGCTATCTCCTGGAACATAAAATCCAAATATTTTTTTATGTCCTCTACATCTTCAGCCAGCTTTTTGTTTGTCATTGTTAATTTTCTGTGTAAGGTTTTGGTGGCTGGCTAGGTTTGAGGCTTGCTCTTTGGTTAGTCCACAGACAAAGTAAAAAATATGTACCAGTAAAACTCAAAGTATTTGCACAATAGAAGCACTTTTCCTTTCAGAAGGCTTTCATTTGAATGCAGTGGATGCAATCCTTTTCACCTGATCCGAAAACAATCAATATCTGTCTTCTTACTTACGTTGGTTCTTATAAATACCCGGTCAATATTCCTTAATGCTTTAATTTCTTACAAATCTGCTTAATAATGTTTTATTTTTTTAATTTACTGATACTTCTGTTTGTAAAATGATGACATTGTTTATTTATATTTTCTATTATAAGCAGTAAGCTAAAAGGCATTTGATTTGTTCTGTGTATTTTAAGGTTGGGAATAAATACGTTTTCTACTTCCCATTCCTTTTCGAGCCCAATTAGGATTTACCAGTTATCTTTGTTGTACATATTGTTTCTCTCTTTGTAAAATTTGCTCAAAACAAAAGAATAAACAAAAAAATAAAATAAACTAGTTTAGATTAGAAAGCTGTGTTGTGTGTACATGTGTGTAATGCGTCTTCTCGGCCAGCGGGGGCGCTGAAAAGCAAGACATGGCGGTTATTTTAAAAAACACTCCAACGTTTAAAACAAATCAAATCTAAACGGTTTTATAATCAGTCCTCTTGTTTTAGTTCAAAGTCAAACCTTTTAGAACAGCAAAAGCCGTTTTAAAAACCGTCAAACAGGAAGTAGTTAGCTTTGTGGAAGCTCTGCTTTTAGGCTAACAAGCTTTTTTTTTGCAACCCTTAAAAAGAAAAGTATTTTAAAAAGCGCTGTTTGGATTTAAAGATGCCGGGCTTCACATGCAGTGTACCAGGATGTTACATGAACTCTCACAGACACAGAGATGTACGGTTCTACGTATATCCTAAAGACCCCGTGCTGAGAGAAGAGTGGCTGAGAAACATCGCCAGAGAAGGGAACAGTGGTCCTTCCAGCACCTTCCAGCCCACCACAGGACACAGAGTTTGTAGCCAACACTTTGAAGGGGGAAGGAAAACCCCCAACGTCCGTGTTCCCACTCTGTTCCCTAACAGGGGAGTCAATGAAGGAAGAAGAAGGAGAAAAAACTCTACGAAAAACACCAGGGTCATCGATATTCTGATGAATGTTCTGAGAAATCCTGCAGTAGAGTCCGAAAGCAATACGAATGGAGATGAACGGGAGAAGAACACGACGGAGGGGAACACTGCAGGTTTGTCGGAGAACAAAATAATTGGAGATGAAGGAGAGAAGAACGAGACGGAGGGGCACTCTGCGGATGTGTCGGACAGCATGATGAATGGAGATGAAGGAGAGAAGAACAAGACAGAAGCGCACTCTGCAGATGTGTCGGACAGCATGATGAATGGAGATGAAGGAGAGAAGAACACGACGGAAAAAAACACTGCAGATGTGGCAGACAGCAGGAGGATAGAAGATGAAAGGGAGGAGAACACGACCGAGGAGAACACCGCAGATGTGTCGGACAGCATAATGAATGGAGATGAAGGGGAGGAGAACACGACGGAGGAGAACACTGCAGATGTGGCAAACAGCAAGAAGATTGAAGATGAAGGGGAGGAGATCATGATGGAGGAGATGAATATTTTCTTGATGAATATAGATGAACCGGAGGAGAACAAGACAGAGGAGAAAACTACAGATGTGTTGGAGAGCAAGAAGTTTGAAGATGAAAGGGAGAAGAACACGACAGAGGAGAAAACTACAGATGTGTTGGAGAGCAAGAAGATTGAAGATGAAAGGGAGAAGAACAAAATGAACGTGCACACTGCAGATGTGTCTGAGAGCATGATGAATGGAGAAGAAGGGGAGGAGAACACGACGGATGAGAACACTACAGATTTGTCGGAGAGCATGATGAGTGGAGAAGAAGGGGAGGAGAACACGACGGATGAGAACACTACAGATTTGTCGGAGAGCATGATGAGTGGAGATGAAGGGGAGGAGAACACGACCGAGGAGAACACTACAGATTTGTCGGAGAGCATGATGAATGGAGATGAAGGGGAGGAGAACACGACGGAGGAGAACACTACAGATTTGTCGGAGAGCATGATGAATGGAGATGAAGGGGAGGAGAACACGACGGAGGAGAACACTACAGATGTGTTGGAGAGCATGATGAGTGGAGATGAAGGGGAGGAGAACACGACGGAGGAGAACACTACAGATTTGTCGGAGAGCATGATGAGTGGAGATGAAGGGGAGGAGAACACGACGGAGGAGAACACTACAGATTTGTCGGAGAGCATGATGAGTGGAGATGAAGGGGAGGAGAACACGACGGAGGAGAACACTACAGATTTGTCGGAGAGCATGATGAGTGGAGATGAAGGGGAGGAGAACACGACGGAGGAGAATGCTACAGATGTGTCTGAGAGCAAGAAGATTGAAGATGAAAGGGAGGAGAACACGACAGACGTGCACACTGCAGATGTGTCTGAGAGCAAGAAGATTAAAGATGAAGGGGAGGAGAACATGACGGAGGTGCACACTGCAGATGTGTTGGAGAGCAAGAAGATTGAAGATGAAAGGGAGGAGAACACGACAGACGTGCACACTGCAGATGTGTCTGAGAGCTTGATGAATGGAGATGAAGGGGAGGATAATACGATGGATGGGAACATTGCAGATGTGTCGGAGAGCAAGATGAACGGAGTTGAAGAGGAGGAGAACATGACGGATGGGAACACTGCAGATGTGTCGGAGAGCATGATAATTAAAGATGAAGAGGAGGAGAACATGACGGATGGGAACACTGCAGATGTGTCGGAGAGCATGATAATTGAAGATGAAGAGAAGGAGAACATGACGGATGGGAACACTGCAGATGTGTCGGAGAGCAGTACGATTAGAGCTGAAGTAGAGGAGACCACCACGTTGGTTCAGATTGGTCACAATGAGGAGCAGCTTGATCCTGCTGGCTTACCAATACAAATGGAGAACACCAATTACACTGCACCGAACAGCTGTGCAGAGATGCTCAATGCTGAGGAATCCTCTGGGGACCATCTCCCCATTTACGACAAGAGTGTCACCAGCAGTTCTCTGGATCACGCCTACTCCCTCACCCCAGGAACCACGTTTTCTGAGCTGCTCTGCAAACTGGAGGAACAGAGAGAAATGTTCGCGATAATGGAGGCCAAGATGAAAGAGATGGAGGAAACCATCGATCAGCAAAGACTGACCGAGGCCAAGCTTAAAGAAGACATAAAGACTAAAGATGAACTAATTGAACTCCTAGTATCGTCGCTATTAGAAAACATTTGAGTGAATTTAAGGTTTTTTAACTAATTTAAGGTTTTTGCCATTCATTTTTAAATAAAAAGTATGTATGTATTTATTCTAATAATTTATTAAAGCAGTATTTTTTTGTGAAATTATATTAATACATAATAAATTAAGGTTATAAAATTGTCATCAGTGCTGAGTTTTTTGAAAAATGGAATTAAACATTTTCAAATTCAGTTTTTTTTCTAATAGAACTTTAAACATTTCTAATGCAATAACTACAGATCTAAGTTTAGAAAGGCACACCGTTCAGATTTTATAATTTATTTTAACAATTTAAAAGTATAAAAAATTGAACCACTGGACTTTTTACATTCAGTTTTAAACTTAATTGAGAGTTAAAATGAATTTTTTCTTGATCATAAACGCAAAAGTAGATCATTAACAAGATGTACATAAAAAAAAAAATCAAAGAAAAACACAAAAAAATCATCTTTTTTTCACAAAGGCAGAAAGTCTCAAAATAAAAATAAAATGTTTTTCCCTCATGTTTAACATAAGTTTTAATTGTCCAGCCCCCAGAAGGAAGTTTAAAACCTTTCTGAACCTCATATCTCCCACAGTGAGAAGTTTTCAATCATACTTTCGTCTACATTAGAATTACAAAAGTATCAGCACAAAAGAAAAGAAATGAAATGGATTTATTCATTTATTTCTGTAATTTAGTCATTTCAAACCTTACCTTTACTAACATCCTAATACTAATACTAATATCCAATAGCCAATTTATAACGAGGACATTTTTGAAGCAGCAACAGCGCAAAATGCGGAAATAAGTAGGCTATTGAAAAATTAGATAATTTTACTTTGGTGTTTACTTTTTTATTCTAGGTTTTAAAAGTATTGAACATTGTATCATTATTATTATTTTAAAAATTGAGGGGTGTAAAGGTTTATTTATGCAATTTAGCAACACAAAACATGAACAATTACATAAGCGATCAGATTGACGGTCATGGCACTTACAGGTTGATTTAGAACGTGGCGGTCCTAGTGTTAACCAAATGAGTACCTACGACTCGTTAGATGAATAATGATTTATTCCTTTTGTACAACTGAGGATTAGGAGTTTGCAGGCCTCTGAAGACTATCACCATAGCTCCAAAGATTAACATAATCACAGAGGAGTATGTCACCATCAGTCAGGTGCGTAACTTGTTGGATCAGCAAAAACACAAACAAAAACGTCAAAAAAGTCAAGCAAAAATGTTACTTGAACAACAAGAAAGAAGTTTTAAAATATGTTTACAGATGTTTGTGGACTCCTCAAACAAAAAAGGATTATATGTTAAAGGACATGTATGATTTCAAACAAAGTCTAGAAATGACAAAAAAGATTTTGATGATTACAAAGCCTCATCCTTTAATTTACCTTGTCAAAGATCTGGACACAATCCACAAAAGCCCTCTTGCATTTTCTGACAAGGCTGAACATGTAAAAGGCCAATCTAAACAAAGTGACATTTTAGAGGGTTTTACAGAGCATTAAGAAGTCTGGAAAAGAAACTTCTCAATTCAATTCAATTCAATTATAACTTTATTTGTCCGTTAGGAACTTCACTTGCAGCCAGATCGCCGGGACAACACAGTCATTAAAAACCACATACAAAACCACATTCATTAAAAACATCATAAAACAATAAAATATAAATAAGTAAAACCAGAATAAAACAATAAAATCAATAAATGAGAACATTTACTTATCATTTTCCAGTACATGCCCATCCGTCACAAGGCCCCTCAGCCATTCAGCAGTCGGATTGAGGTGGGTATGAAGGAGGATGTGGCTCTTTTGGTTTTGAATGCGAGGGATCTGAACCTACGACCGGATGGTAACAGGGTGTAGTGTGGGTGCAGAATGTGTGAACTGTCTGTGGAGATCTGAGTGCCTTTCCTCAGGACTTGGTTATTGTAGATGGGAGTGATTCTTGTTGTTGTCCAATGATTTTACTGCTGATTTTCATGATCTTGTTGAAGAGTGTTACGATGTGAGACACCGAGTGAACCAAACCAGGCTGTGATATTGAATGTGAGGATGGACTGGATGAAGCATTTGTAGAAGACTGCAAGAATGGATGGATGAACCTGAAGTTTGCGAAGTTTACGGAGGAAAAAGAGGCGTTGTTGACATTTAGAAAAAATATTTTCTGTGTTCAGTTGAAAAGTGAGTTTGTGATCAATTATGGTGCCAAGATATTTGTATGAGTAAACCTTTTCTAATGCTTTGTTATTAACTGTCAGTGTGGGGAAGGTGGTGAGTCCATGGTGGAATGAGAAAACCATTTCTTTGGTTTTTAACACGTTTAAGTCCAAACAGTTTTCTTTACACCACAGGGAAAAGGTGTCCAGTTCAGCCTGCAGCAGTCCATTAGTGTTGGTGGTGTCCATGATAACAGTGTCGTCTGAATACTTGATGTATGTTATTCCTTGGGTGGTGCTCCTGCAGTCGTTTGTATACAGAGTGAAGAGAAGTGGAGATATTACTGAACCTTGGGGTGAACCAGTGGATATTGTTCTTACATTGCTGAGATGTCCATTTATTCTGACCCTCTGGTCCCTCACCGTGAGGAAGGAAAGGACCCAGAGAATGAGATGGGGGTTAACATCCATCTGGAGCAGCTTACGTCCCATGAGATGTGGTTGCAAGGTGTTAAATGCACTTGAGAAGTCCACGAAGACAAGGCTGACATGGGATTTGGGCTTTTCCAGGTGGGAGATTACTCCATGTAGCAGAGTCAGCACAGCATCGTCCACACCCCTGTGTGGCGGGTATGCAAATTGTAGTGGATCGGCGTGCACACTGACGTCGGCCTGCAGCTGGGCCATGACGAGCCTCTCCAAGCTCTTCATGACCAATGATGTCAGAGCTACTGGTCGATAGTCATTGTCGGTGGTGAGGTTGTTCTTCTTTGCAACAGGGCAGATGATGGAGGATTTCCAGATGGAGGGGATGGAATGTTCAGCCAGGGAGCGATTGAACAGTGAGCAGAGGACACCAGCCAGCTGACTGCTGCAGACCTTCAGCAAGCGTCCACAGATCTGATCCGGTCCGGGGGCCTTGCCGAGCTTTGTCCGTCTCAGAGTGAGCTCCACTTCCTCCGTCTGTAGCTGCAGGTTTTCAGTGGTCTGGATGATGGAGGAAAACTCTGTTGACAGCTTCTCCCTCTCCTGAGTGTAGTCACACTGATCAAACCTGCAGTAAAAGTTGTTGAGGTTTTCTGCCATGCGAATGGACACCTCTGCAGGAAGTCCAGATGATGATGAGGAAGTGGGGAGGCCAGCCAGAGTTTTTACACCCCGCCAGGCATCTTTAGCTTTTCCATTTTGAAAGAGTCTCTCCACTTTCTCCTTATATAACTTTTGAGCAGATTTAATTTCTTTATTAAGTTTGTTCTGAATGAGTTTGCCTTCAACCTTATTTCCAGACTTAAAAGCTATTTTCTTTTCGTTCAAAATAGATTTGAGTGATTTAGTTATCCATGGCTTATTGTTGGAGAACACTTTTACAGTTTTTGTGGGGACCAACATGTTCTCACAGAAGGTGATGTATGATGTCACCAGATCGGTAGCCTTTTCTAGACTACTGCCCTCTGTAAGCACATCCCACATCGTGCAGTCAAAACAGCCCTGAAGTTTCTCCTGGGCATCGTTGTCCCACAGTCTGACTTGTTTCTTCACTACACCCTCTCGCTGTAACTTAGTGCGGTATGATGGAACAAGGTGGACTACATTATGGTCTGCAGTGCTGAGTGGAGGCTTCTTGTAAGCTTTGTATGCATTCTTTAAGCAGCAGAGGTCAATTGTTTTGTCGCCCCTGGTGGCACACGACACATACTGGTGGTACGTAGGAAGGGTTTTATTTAGCCTGCAGCCATTGAAGTCCCCTAATACTAGCACAGGAGAGTCCGGGGACGCGCTCTCTAGCCCATGCACACGGGACGCGATAATTTCAGCCGCGCGCGCGGCATTGCCTGATGGAGGGATGTAAACCAGTACCAGCGCAAGCCGCCCGAATTCTCGTGGTAGGTACTTGGGTCTGAATGTCAATGCGAGCAGCTCCACATCAGGAGAACATCTGGAGTCAGTGACAGTGGCAGCTCTGCTCCAGGCCTGGTTGACATACACACAAACTCCGCCTCCGTGCCTCTTCTGGCTGCTTACCGTGTCCCGGTCCAGCCGTACAGGAGACCCAAACCCGTTCAGCGAGAGTTGCGCATCAGTGATGGTATCATCCAGCCAGGTCTCCGTCATGCAGATCAAACCCGCCCACTGACAGTAGACATTGGTGTGCAGCTCATCCAGTTTGTATCGGAGAGAGCGGACGTTGGCGAGTAGAATGGAAGGGAGTGGTGGTTTTTTTTGACGTTTTTTGACGTTCCAGAGAGCCTCTTCAGCCTCTGCCGCACTCCTCCTCTTCTTCCTCGCTTTCTCCGTCGGGCGGAGTTGCTCGTTCCGCGACCGGCTCCGTGTTGGTTCGGAAGGATCCCGGCAGAGGACAGTAGATCCGGTGGGGTAGGATAATCCAGTTTACGAATAAATAATAAATCCTCACGGCTGTAGCGCAAATATTTCGCTCTAAGCTCCAAAGCGAGCAGAGGTCCGACGGTTAGCCATAGCACGAACAGCACCGACAGCCACCACTTCCTCATTGTGACAGGTGAGTTTGGAAGGTGAAGTTGCTCCTTGTGTTTGGTTTAGTGATACAAAAATCACACACCACTTCAAATTCACTGTCGCACGATCAAGCTTCTAAAAAAAAAAAAAAACAGTTTTTGGACACAGACAATCAATCAATCCTCAGCCCAAGACGCTCCTCTGCCTGTCGCCGCCACAGCGCCAGATCAAATAATCTTTGATTACTCTATGGTAACTTCTTAGGAACCTCTCCCAGCTATGAAACCAGTCGGGGAAATAGGTAATGTGGCCTATTGAAAATATGGTAAGCTCATAGTTGATCCTCCTCGTAATTTACAACAACAAGTAAAAGCCAATGTTTGAGATTTCATGTGAGTTGTCTTGTAGTCAGAAGAATAATGTTCTGCATTATTTTCTGAGAAGGATTGTTTTTTCTACTATTTAAATTACAACCCCAGTATTTCCTGATAGTCACTAGGATTCTATTAACCATTATAAGATTGAAGATGACCCTGATGAGCTATTACTTCATCTATTACCTAAAAAAAATGTGTCAATATGGGATCAGAGGTGTAAAACATCTTTGGATAAAAAGTTATTTAAAAAATCAATCTCAGTATGTCCACATTAAATGCTTTCTTGTGAAAACACGTTTGGAAGCAAGAAGCTACCCGGAAAGCTATAAAAGAAAACAGATCATTTGGAAACATTTCATAAATATTATTAATGAAAATATGAGGAGAGATGCAGATAAGAAGGCTTGCAAGGTGTTCAGGGTTTGCCACTTTCTGGATGTACCCCGTCTCTCCTCTGCTTACAAACTAAGATATCCATTCCATTCATCTTCCTTCCACCACCCTGACTTGAACAACGCAATTTAGAAAACTGCAGGACAAACAGTGGGATTTTATGAGCTTTTGATTTAATCTATTGAGTCAAACAAAACATTTCAAACAATCCCTCAACGTATTTTATTTGTTAGTGATTCATCCAGTCACTAAAAGTTTGATGGGAAAGCAAAAGGTTTGTGTCCACCACCGTGATTCACTTTATTTTCCTCCAGTCTAAAATTGGAGGGAAATTGTGGAGGGAAATCTTTCAGTTTTATTGGTTCTGTTTGTTCATCTGCAGGTTGAAAGGTTTAATTGGTTGATTGTCCCAATTTGAACAACACAAAATCTCTGTAAAGGATCCTGATTATCTGGTTGGATGTTTGAACAAGCTATATAACCAGTATACAGTTCTTTGTACATCCAGCTAGTGTTTCTGTGAAGGTAAGCCTAACTGTCAACAAATACTGGTTGAAATGTGATTGGTCAAATGCTTTCTTGTGATCGAAGCAATGCAGCTAACATGAAAGCTACTAATATTCGTATGAGTATTAGTGTTGGTAGAAATTTTTAATTATATTCTGAAGCTTGGATAGTAATTTTCTTTTTAATTTAATTTAGAAGATTTTGAATAGTAGTAAAATTTAATTAAATTCTGAAGCTTGGATAGTAATTTTTTTAATTCAATTTAGAAGATTTTGAATAGTAGTAAATTTTAATTAAATTCTGAAGCTTGGATGGTAAAGTTTATTGCAATAGCCTGAAGAGGAAAATTGATTTTCCAGGACATAGAAACTGATAATTTCTGTGAGAATGAGTGTGAATGTGTGAATGTCCTGACACAGGTGAAAACTAAAACTGGTATAAGGTTGTCAGTATAAACACCCAGGGATGTTCGCTCTTTGTGGGTAGAAATTGGCATCCAATCTGATAGCAGGCAATGGCATTTCTCCCCTGTCAAAGAAAACACAATTTTGTAAACTGAAACATTCTATAATAAAATGAAGAAAAATAATAAAACCTCCGAGTTTGGGGGATGCTCCAAGTTAAGGAACGGGGTAGAGAAGGAACAGATATATTGTTTTACTGAACATGAGTAAAATGAGAAAAAGAGTGCAGCAGAGAAAGATAATAAAGGACTGAAGAGTTTTCCACCTGATGAGGTCTGCCTCGATAGTTTTAGACAGTTGGGTGTAATTTAATTTGAAAAGCTCAGAAAGATTTGGAGAAATATTTATTCCTAGGTATTTTATGTTGCCTGGTTGTAATTTAGTTGAGGGTAGGTTTTGAAAATTGCAATTAATTGATAAAACTGTGCTCTTAGTCCAATTTATGGAATATTCAGAGACTGAGGAGAATTTATTAATCAGAGAGATTGGTTTACAAAATTAAGATTGTGAGTTTGAGGCAAATAATGACATAATCTGCATAAAGACTTATTTTATGTTCTACATTTCTAGTCTTAATGCCTTCAATATCTGTGCTCCATCGAATAGCAGCAGCTAGAGGTTCCTTGAAGAGAGCGATCAATGAGGGTGACAATGGGCAGCCTCGTCTGGTTCCTCTTTGAAGGTTGAAGTTTGCTCATGTGTGATAATTTGTACTAACTCATGCATTGGGAGAGCTATATAATATTAGATCCAGTTTGTGAAGGACTGGAGGAATATCTACCTTTAATAAATCCTGTTTGGTCAGGATGTACAAGGTGAGGGCTTCCTGCAAGGGCTTTGCAAATTATTTTAAGGTCTGCATTGATTAGGGAAATGGGTCTATAGCCAGAAGGTAATGTGGGATTCTTACCGGGTTTCAAAATTAAAATAATGTCAGCAGAGTTCAAACTTGGTGGTAGGTGATTATTCTCTTTGATTACTGTTATCATTCTGACAAAGGAGGGGGCTAAAGTTGATCAGAGTTCCTTAAAAAATTCTCCTGTAAAGCCAACTGAACCTGGTTCTTTTTTACTGGGCATGTTAGTGCCTTATGAAGCTCTTCTGCAGTCAGAGAACTTCTAAGGATGTTATTTGTGCTTCCTGTAGTGTAGGTAAGTTGATGTTATCTAGAAAATATTAATGTCACTAACAGAAGGGTCTATTTGGGGTGTATAAACGGATTGGTAGAAGTACTTCATGCTTAAAATATATTGGAAAATGCAGATAAGAAGGCTTTCAACAATTTTCAAGTTTAGTTTCAAGTTTTTTTTTTGTTTGTTTTTTTGGGGGGGGTTTGTTTTTGATTTTGTTTTTTTTTTCCCCAGACATTTTCTTGAAGTGCGAGAAGAAAACAATATGTACATGGTATGAAAAAGGAGTAGGCCAAAGCCAAAAGTGTATGACTGCCCTTTACACATTTATATTTTAACTAAGGGAGCTGCTTACTCTAAAAATAACAAAAAACCCACATGTACAGCAGTTTACAAAAAAAAATTAAAGTATTTAACTTTAGCGTTCTTTTTCTACGTAAAATGTTATAATATTTTCCTTGTATAAAGTACTGAAATGTTGAGTTTTTTAACTTTCTTTTAACTCCTGATCAAAGATATTCCAAAGATTTACACCAACAACTGAAATACAATGTTGTTTTACATTTTTTCTGACAATGATCTTTTCAAACACATCGCATCCTCTAAAATTATACACAGTATCCCTGTTGTGAAAAAAAGTTTTCAATGCATTTGGTTAATTAATTAATGTTTACTTTAAACATAATTTGGTATGTGTAACCGTACACATTGATAGATAGATAGATAGATAGATAGATAGATAGATAGATAGATAGATAGATAGATAGATAGATAGATAGATAGATAGATAGATAGATAGATAGATAAAAACTTTTTTTCAAATCCCACAATAGAAATTCTGGTGTCACCAGCAACAGAAATCACACAGGCTGTTCATACAAAATAAATCAAACAAAATACATACAATAATGTATATACATTACATACAATGTACATAAAATAATGGGTGTTTACGATGCTGTCATCCATTTGCTGCAGTGAGCTCACTCACATCTGGATGGTGGTGGAGGGATGGTGAGAATCACCTTCTTTGGTTTCTCTAGTTCCTTTAACACCATCCAGCCTTCATTACTGAGTGATAAGCTGCGGCTGATGGGTGCAGGTACATCCATCATCTCCTGGATCACTGATTACCTGACGGACATGCCACATTTCGTCCCGCTGGGCAAAGTCCTGTCTGATGTGGTTCTAAGAAGTGTAGGAGCCCCACAGGGCACTGTGCTCTCTCCATTCCTCTTCACATTGTACACTTCAGACTTCCAGCACAACTCCGATTCATGCCACCCACAGAAATTCTCTGAGACTCTGCAGTTGTGGGGTGTATAAGTGGTGGGAAGGAGGAGGAGTACAAGAGGGTGGTGGATGGATTTTTGGTGTGGGCGGGAAGGAATCACCTGCTGCTCAATGTAGACAAGACCAGGGAGATGGTGATTGACTTCTGGAAGAAGAAGACTGCTTAGCAGTCGCTCTGCATTCTGGGTAGAGATGTGGAGGTGGTGGAGGAGTACAAGTACCTGGGAGTGACCATCGATAGCAGACTGAGCTAGAGGAGCAACCGTACTGCTGTGTACAAGAAGACTTGCAGCCGACTTTACTTTCTAAAGAAGCTGAGGTCCTTCAATGTGTGCGGCAAGTTCCTGGAGACCTTCTACCAGTCAGTGGTGGCCAGCTCCTTTTTCTTCTCTGTCATCTGCTGGGGGAGCAGCATTGCAGCCAGTGACGCCAACAGACTGAATAAACTAATCAGACTGGCTGGCTCTGTCATTGGCAGCAAACAGGACTCACTTGAGGCAGTGGTAGAGAGGAGGTCACTGAACAAACTTTTGTCCATCATGGACAATCATGACCATCCTCTCTACCCACTCCTGGACGAACAGCGGAGCTCCTTCTCCAAGAGGCTCAAACAGCCCCCCTCGAGAACATCTCGTTACCGGAGGTCTTTCTTCCCGCACAATGATCGGGCTCTACAACAACTCACTTAGCAGATAGGAAGTTGTTGCTGTGACACACAAATTTCCCATGTGTGGGATTATTAAAGTATATTCTGATTCTGATTCTAATCTGTTTGAATAAATTGCCTGAGGGGAAATTTAAATTAATCTGATCTTATTCTCACTCAGATGTTTCTGGGCATCAAGAGGCACGTTAGGCGCCTAAAAAGTTGTCATAATACCAGATTAGGACCAGATTGTGCATTTCTATAGGTGCCAACACAATCCTGTCCTGATTTATTCAATAAATACAGGGCCAATGTTTACCTGGAAGATTGTATCTTTGACAGATTTAAAGACAGTTTTGATATTCGTTGTGTCCGTGGCAAAGGTATAATGTTGATACAGAGGTTTGTAGTGTCCCACGTGTTGATCGACATACATTTGCAGGATAAATTTTTTGGCTCTTTCAAAATCACCACAGAAAAACAAAATTGGTCCGAATTAGTGGAAGGCATGGAGAGATTTTTATCTCATCTGATTCATTCAAAAATATCTTCATATAACTTCTGTTTGGATAGAAACAGAAAAATGCCTTATATATTCTGTGCATACAGGTTTCTACTTGTTCGTTCAATATGTTTCAGTCGTTTTTGACATAATCTGCATAAAGACTTGTTTTATGTTCTACATTTCTAGTCTTAATGCCTTCAATATCTGTGCTCCATCGAATAGCAGCAGCTAGAGGTTCCTTGAAGAGAGCGATCAATGAGGGTGACAATGGGCAGCCTTGTCTGGTTCCTCTTTGAAGGTTGAAGTTTGCTGATGTGTGCTCACGTGTGATTATTTGTTCTAACGTGCATTGGGAGAGCTATATAATATTTAATATAATATTATATTATATGTTGTTGAATATTATAATATTATATAATATTTATATAATAATAATATGTATATAATTATATAATATTTTGATCCAGTTAAAGGATTGTCCCTGTCCACTAAAAATGCCCACAACATTGAGACATTTAGCAAAGAGGACAGTTTTCCTTCAAAAAACTTTTTGTCCAAGTCTGGTTTCCATGTTGCTGTTTTTTCTTTCTGTACTAGGAAAATGCAAAGAGGTTGAGAAACATAGATCCAACAAAGGTCTTTGATTTAGAATCCTGGCAAGTGACAGCCATTAGCCAAGTGTGGAATGATCATGGTGTTAAAAGATGCTATGATCGTAGGCGAGAGTTCCAGTTGTCGGACTCTGCCAAATAGTGAGTCCTTTATCTTTTTTACATTAAAGATTTCATTGTGCTTTATCTTGTTTTCATAAACTCTGTTTACCAGAGTTTGTCATGTTGTTGAATCTTAAAGCTGCTTTTTTTTTGTTTCTGATTTCTGTACACAGTTTTCCTCTTATTTTTTACCCACTGATGTGTTTTTTAGGAGTTTTTCCTCACCGAGAAGGAGAGTCTAAGGGCAGGAATGTGCTAGTCTTGTTTAGTTAGTATTTGTTAGTTATTTTTCTTGCTGTATATTTGTGTTAATACATTCCTCTTTTTCTTGTGAAGCCCATTGAGATGGAAATTCTGTGATTTTAGGCTATACAAATAAAATTGAATTGAAACTGCTATGGCAGAGAATTGCTTTTTTGTTTGTTCCAGGCATTGTAAAATTTTTGAAAAATTTGCATTTAAGCTTCTACAGTTAAAATGAATGACTTATAAGGAAACTGTTCCGTTCCGTCATCTTCCGCTTGTTCCGGGGTCGGGTCGCGGGGGCAACAGCCTCAAACGGGCAGCCCAGGTCCCTCTCTCCCCGGCTGCATCCTCCAGCTCACCTGGATCCCAAGTCGTTCCCCGGCCAGCTGTGAGACATAGTCTCTCCAGCGGGTCCGGGGTCTGCCCGTTGGTCTCCTCCCGGTGGGACGTGCCGAAAACACCTCGGCTGCGAGGCGCTCGGGGGGCATCCTGACCAGATGCCCGAACCACCCAATCTGGCTCCTCTCGACCTGGAGGAGGAGCAGCTCCACACCAAGCTCCACCCGGATGGCAGAGCTCCTCGCCCGATCTCTGAGTGAGAGCCCAGCCACCCTGCGAAGGAAGCTCAGTATGGCCTCTTGTACCCGCGATCTCATTCTTTCAGTCACCACCCACAGCTGGTGACCATAGGTGAGGGTTGGAACGTGGATCGACTTATAAATCGAGAGCTTTGCTTTTCGGCTCAGCTCTCTCTTTACCACGACGGACTGATGCAGCGTCCTAGTTATTGCGAAAGCCGCACCGATCCGCCTGTCGATCTCCCGCTCCATCCTTCCCCCACTCGTGAACAAGACCCTGAGATACTTAAACTCCTCCACTTGGGGCAGGACCCTGTCGCTGACCCGCAGGGGGCATTCCACCCTTTTCCGGGCAAGGACCATGGTCTCGGATTTGGAGGCGCTAATTCCCATCCCGGCCGCTTCACACTCGGCAGCAAATTGATCCAGCGAGAGCTGGAATCTTTAATAAAATCTTTTAAGGAATCTTATAAGGAATCTTTTGAACTTAATTGGGACTCAAATTGCTACTCTGTGTAATATTCACAAGTGTTTTTGATTTTGGTATAAATGTACCAAACAGGTTACCAACAGGTTACCTTCTCCTTTGTCCCCTGCTGCAGCCTGGGGATAGGTCCGTTGTATTTCCAGACCTAAACTCAGAAGATCATCAATTCTGGAATACTGTTCTAAATCCTCAATTCGCCTTTCCAAATGATTAATTTAGTTGTCATGTTCCTGTAGTAGTTTCTTCAATTGTTTAATTTCTTCTGTTAACTCCTTCAAGGTTGTTCGTTGTTTGGCCATTTTGGCTATCTCCTGGAACATAAAATCCAAATATTTTTTTATGTCCTCTACATCTTCAGCCAGCTTTTTGTTTGCCATTGTTAATTTTCTGTGTAAGGTTTTGGTGGCTGGCTAGGTTTGAGGCTTGCTCTTTGGTTAGTCCACAGACAAAGTAAAAAATATGTACCAGTAAAACTCAAAGAATTTGCACAATATAAGCACTTTTCCCTTCAGAAGGCTTTCATTTGAATGCAGTGGATGCAATCCTTTTCACCTGATCCGAAAACAATCAATATCTGTCTTCTTACTTATGTTGGTTCTTATAAATACCCGGTCAATATTCCTTAATACTTTAATTTCTTAAAAATCTGCTTAATAATGTTTTATTTTTTTAATTTACTGATACTTCTGTTTGTAAAATGATGACATTGTTTATTTATATTTTCTATTATAAGCAGTAAGCTAAAAGGCATTTGATTTGTTCTGTGTATTTTAAGGTTGGGAATAAATACGTTTTCTACTTCCCATTCCTTTTCGAGCCCAATTAGGATTTACCTGTTATCTTTGTTGTACATATTGTTTCTCTCTTTGTAAAATTTGCTCAAAACAAAAGAATAAACAAAAAAATAAAATAAACTAGTTTAGATTAGAAAGCTGTGTTGTGTGTACATGTGTGTAATGCGTCTTCTCGGCCAGCGGGGGCGCTGAAAAGCAAGACATGGCGGTTATTTTAAAAAACACTCCAACGTTTAAAACAAATCAAATCTAAACGGTTTTATAATCAGTCCTCTTGTTTTAGTTCAAAGTCAAACCTTTTAGAACAGCAAAAGCCGTTTTAAAAACCGTCAAACAGGAAGTAGTTAGCTTTGTGGAAGCTCTGCTTTTAGGCTAACAAGCTTTTTTTTGCAACCCTTAAAAAGAAAAGTATTTTAAAAAGCGTTGTTTGGATTTAAAGATGCCGGGCTTCACATGCAGTGTACCAGGATGTTACATGAACTCTCACAGACACAGAGATGTACGGTTCTACGTATATCCTAAAGACCCCGTGCTGAGAGAAGAGTGGCTGAGAAACATCGCCAGAGAAGGGAACAGTGGTCCTTCCAGCACCTTCCAGCCCACCACAGGACACAGAGTTTGTAGCCAACACTTTGAAGGGGGAAGGAAAACCCCCAACGTCCGTGTTCCCACTCTGTTCCCTAACAGGGGAGTCAATGAAGGAAGAAGAAGGAGAAAAAACTCTACGAAAAACACCAGGGTCATCGATATTCTGATGAATGTTCTGAGAAATCCTGCAGTAGAGTCCGAAAGCAATACGAATGGAGATGAACGGGAGAAGAACACGACGGAGGGGAACACTGCAGGTTTGTCGGAGAACAAAATAATTGGAGATGAAGGAGAGAAGAACGAGATGGAGGGGCACTCTGCGGATGTGTCGGACAGCATGATGAATGGAGATGGAGAGAAGAACACAACGGAGGGGCACTCTCCAGATGTGTCGGACAGCATGATGAATGTAGATGAAGGAGAGAAGAACAAGACAGAAGGGCACTCTGCAGATGTGTCGCACAGCATTATGAATGGAGATGAAGGAGAGAAGAACAAGATGGAGGGGCACTCTGCAGATGTGTCGGACACCAAGATGAATGGAGATGATGGAGAGAAGAACAAGACAGAAGGGCACTCTGCAGATGTGTCGCACAGCATTATGAATGGAGATGAAGGAGAGAAGAACAAGATGGAGGGGCACTCTGCAGATGTGTCGGACACAAGGATGAATGGAGATGATGGAGAGAAGAACAAGATGGAAGGGTACTCTGCAGATGTGTCGGACACCAAGATGAATGGAGATGATGGAGAGAAGAACAAGATGGAAGGGCACTCTGCAGATTTGTCGGACAGCAAGATGAATGGAGATGAATGGGAGGAGAACACGACGGAGGAGAACACTGCAGATGTGGCAGACAGCAAGAAGATTGAAGATGAAGGGGAGGAGAACATGATGGAGGAGATGAATATTTTCTTGATGAATATAGATGAACCGGAGGAGAACAAGACAGAGGAGAAAACTACAGATGTGTTGGAGAGCAAGAAGTTTGAAGATGAAAGGGAGAAGAACACGACAGAAGAAAACGCTACAGATGTGTTGGAGAGCAAGAAGATTGAAGATGAAAGGGAGGAGAACAAAATGAACGTGCACACTGCAAATGTGTCTGAGAGCATGATGAATGGAGAAGAAGGGGAGGAGAATACGACGGATGAGAACACTACAGATTTGTCGGAGAGCATGATGAATGGAGAAGAAGGGGAGGAGAACACGACGGATGAGAACACTACAGATTTGTCGGAAAGCATGATGAGTGGAGATGAAGGGGAGGAGAACACGACGGAGGAGAACACTACAGATTTGTCGGAAAGCATGATGAGTGGAGATGAAGGGGAGGAGAACACGACGGAGGAGAATGCTACAGATGTGTCTGAGAGCTTGATGAATGGAGATGAAGGGGAGGAGAACACGACGGAGGAGAACACTACAGATTTGTCGGAGAGCATGATGAGTGGAGATGAAGGGGAGGAGAACACGACGGAGGAGAACACTACAGATGTGTTGGAGAGCAAGAAGATTGAAGATGAAAGGGAGGAGAACAAAATGAAAGAGCACACTGCAAATGTGTCTGAGAGCTTGATAAATGGAGAAGAAGGGAAGGAGAACACGACGGAGGAGAACGCTAAAGATGTGTTGGAGAGCAAGAAGATTGAAGATGAAAGGGAGGAGAACACGACAGACGTGCACACTGCAGATGTGTCGGAGAGCAAGATGAATGGAGTTGAAGAGGAGGAGAACATGACGGATGGGAACACTGCAGATGTGTCGGAGAGCATGATAATTGAAGATGAAGAGGAGGAGAACATGACGGATGGGAACACTGCAGATGTGTCGGAGAGCAGTACGATTAGAGCTGAAGTAAAGGAGACCACCACGTTGGTTCAGATTGGTCACAATGAGGAGCAGCTTGATCCTGCTGGCTTACCAATACAAATGGAGAACACCAATTACACTGCACCGAACAGCTGTGCAGAGATGCTCAATGCTGAGGAATCCTCTGGGGACCATCTCCCCATTTACGACAAGAGTGTCACCAGCAGTTCTCTGGATCACGCCTACTCCCTCACCCCAGGAACCACGTTTTCTGAGCTGCTCTGCAAACTGGAGGAACAGAGAGAAATGTTCGCGATAATGGAGGCCAAGATGAAAGAGATGGAGGAAACCATCGATCAGCAAAGACTGACCGAGGCCAAGCTTAAAGAAGACATAAAGACTAAAGATGAACTAATTGAACTCCTAGTATCGTCGCTATTAGAAAACATTTGAGTGAATTTAAGGTTTTTTAACTAATTTAAGGTTTTTGCCATTCATTTTTAAATAAAAAGTATGTATGTATTTATTCTAATAATTTATTAAAGCAGTATTTTTTTGTGAAATTATATTAATACATAATAAATTAAGGTTATAAAATTGTCATCAGTGCTGAGTTTTTTGAAAAATGGAATTAAACATTTTCAAATTCAGTTTTTTTTCTAATAGAACTTTAAACATTTCTAATGCAATAACTACAGATCTAAGTTTAGAAAGGCACACCGTTCAGATTTTATAATTTATTTTAACAATTTAAAAGTATAAAAAATTGAACCACTGGACTTTTTACATTCAGTTTTAAACTTAATTGAGAGTTAAAATGAATTGTTTCTTGATCATAAACGCAAAAGTAGATCATTAACAAGATGTACATAAAAAAAAAAAAATCAAAGAAAACCACAAAAAAAAAATCTTCTTTTTTTCACAAAGGCAGAAAGTCTCAAAATAAAAATAAAATGCTTTTCCCCCATGTTTAACATAAGTTTTAATTGTCCAGCCCCCAGAAGGAAGTTTAAAACCTTTCTGAACCTCATATCTCCCACAGTGAGAAGTTTTCAATCATACTTTCGTCTACATTAGAATTACAAAAGTATCAGCACAAAAGAAAAGAAATGAAATGGATTTACTCATTTATTTCTGTAATTTAGTCATTTCAAACCTTACCTTTAAACATCCTTTACTAGTTCCATTCATGACGGTGCACTTTTCCACATAAGCAATGCTGTGTTTTGCGAGAGTTGTAGTTTATTTCATTGGGTGGTTTAAAAAGTGCTTAACATGAAAGCTACTAATATTCGTATGAGTATTAGTGTTTGTAGAAATTTTTAATTAAATTCTGAAGCTTGGATAGTAATTTTCTTTTTAATTTAATTTAGAAGATTTTGAATAGTAGTAAAATTTTATTAAATTCTGAAGCTTGGATAGTAATTTTTTTAATTCAATTTAGAAGATTTTGAATAGTAGTAAATTTTTATTAAATTGTGAAGCTTGGATGGTAAAGTTTATTGCAATAGCCTGAAGAGGAAAATTGATTTTCCAGGACATAGAAACTGATAATTTCTGTGAGAATGAGTGTGAATGTGTGAATGTCCTGACACAGGTGAAAACTAAAACTGGTATAAGGTTGTCAGTATAAACACCCAGGGATGTTCGCCCTTTGTGGGTAGAAATTGGCATCCAATCTGATAGCAGACAATGGCATTTCTCCCCTGTCAAAGGAAACACAATTTTGTAAACTGAAACATTCTATAATAAAATGAAGAAAAATAATAAAACCTCCGAGTTTGGGGGATGCTCCAAGGTAAGGAACGGGGTAGAGAAGGAACAGATATATTGTTTTACTGAACAGGAGTAAAATGAGAAAAAGAGTGCAGCAGAGAAAGATAATAAAGGACTGAAGAGTTTTCCACCTGATGAGGTCTGCCTCGATAGTTTCAGACAGTTGGGTGTAATTTAATTTGAATAGCTCAGAAAGATTTGGAGAAATATTTATTCCTAGGTATTTTATGTTGCCTGGTTGTAATTTAGTTGAGGGCGGGTTTTGAAAATTGCAATTAATTGATAAAACTGTGCTCTTAGTCCAATTTATGGAATATTCAGAGACTGAGGAGAATTTATTAATCAGAGAGATTGGTTTACAAAATTAAGATTGTGAGTTTGAGGCAAATAATAACATAATCTGCATAAAGACTTGTTTTATGGTCTACATTTCTAGTCTTAATGCCTTCAATATCTGTGTTCCATCGAATAGCAGCAGCTAGAGGTTCCTTGAAGAGAGCGATCAATGAGGGTGACAATGGGCAGCCTCGTCTGGTTCCTCTTTGAATTTTGAAGTTTGCTCATGTGTGATAATTTGTTCTAACTCATGCATTGGGAAAGCTATATAATATTAGATCCAGTTTGTGAAGGACTGTCCAAAGCTAAATTTATTTAAGGCCGCCATCAAGAATTTCCAGTTAACAAAAGTTTTTTCAGCATCCAGTGAAATAATTGTTGCTTTTTGGTTATTGATGGCTGTGTAATCGATTAGGTTAATAAGTCTGTGCATATTAGTGGAGGAATATCTACCTTTAATAAATCCTGTTTGGTCAGGATGTACAAGGTAAGGGCTTCCTGCAAGGACTTTGCAAATTATTTTAAGGTCTGCATTGATTAGGGAAATGGGTCTATAGCTAGAAGGTAATGTGGGATTCTTACCGGGTTTCAAAATTAAAAAAATGTCAGCAGAATTCAAACTTGGTGGTAGGTGGTTATTCTCTTTGATTTCTGTTATCATTCTGAGAAAGGAGGGGGCTAAAGTTGATCAGAGTTCCTTAAAAAATTCTCCTGTAAAGCCAACTGAACCTGGTTCTTTTTTACTGGGCATGTTAGTGCCTTATGAAGCTCTTCTGCAGTCAGAGAACTTCTAAGGATGTTATTTGTGCTTCTGTAGTGTAGGTAAGTTGATGTTATCTAGAAAATATTAATGTCACTAACAGAAGGGTCTATTTGGGGTGTATAAACGGATTGGTAGAAGTACTTCATGCTTAAAATATATTGGAAAATGCAGATAAGAAGGCTTTCAACAATTTTCAAGTTTAGTTTCAAGTTTCTTTTGGTTTGTTTTTTTTGGGTTTTTTTTTTTGTTTTTGTTTTTTTTTCCCCAGACATTTTCTTGAAGTGCGAGAAGAAAACAATATGTACATGGTCTGAAAAAGGAGTAGGCCGAAGCCAAAAGTGTATGACTGCCCTTTACACTTTTATATTTTAACTAAGGGAGCTGCTTACTCTAAAAATAACAAAAAAAACCACATGTACAGCAGTTTACAAAAAAAATTAAAGTATTTACCTTTAGCGTTCTTTTTCTACGTAAAATGTTATGATATTTTCCTTGTATAAAGTACTGAATTGTTGAGTTTTTTAACTTTCTTTTAACTCCTGATCAAAGATATTCCAAAGATTTACACCAACAACTGAAATACAATGTTGTTTTATATTTGTTCTGACAATGATCTTTTCAAACACATCGCATCCTCTAAAATTATACACAGTATCCCTCTTGTGAAAAAAAGTATTCAATGCATTTGGTTAATTAATTAATGTTTACTTTAAACATAATTTGTACAGTATTTAGTTCAACCAAATCCTTGAATTTTAAAAACTTTTTGTTAATAAACAGTTGAATTGTATGTGCCCTGTAATTGGCTTTATTTTTTGAATGATACTAACTAGAATAGTATTTGTTTGGTATGTGCAACCGTACACATAGATAGATAGATAGATAGATAGATAGATAGATAGATAGATAGATAGATAGATAGATAGATAGATAGATAGATAGATAGATAGATAGAT
Source organism: Neostethus bicornis (assembly GCA_902685375.1). Taxonomy (NCBI): domain Eukaryota; kingdom Metazoa; phylum Chordata; class Actinopteri; order Atheriniformes; family Phallostethidae; genus Neostethus; species Neostethus bicornis. The sequence goes on along the minus strand of CACRXE010000001.1, from coordinate 5,935,258 downwards.
AGATAGATAGATAGATAGATAGATAGATAGATAGATAGATAGATAGATAGATAGATAGATAGATACGTAGATGGATAGATAGATAGATAGATAGATAGATAGATAGATAGATAGATAGATAGATAGATAGATAGATAGATAGATAGATAGATAGATAGATAGATAGATAGATAGATAGATAGATAGATAGATAGATAGATAGATAGATAGATAGATAGATAGATAGATAGATAGATAGATAGATAGATAGATAGATAGATAGATAGATAGATAGATAGATAGATAGATAGATAGATAGATAGATAGACAAATAGATAGACAAATAGATAGACAAATAGATAGATAGACAAATAGATAGATAGATAGATATAGATAAAAACTTTATTTCAAATCCCACAGGAGAATAAATCAAACAAAATACATACAATAATGTATATACATTACATACAATGTACATAAAATAATGGGTGTTTACGATGCTGTCATCCATTTGCTGCAGTGAGCTCACTCACATCTGGATGGTGGTGGAGGGATGGTGAGAATCACCTTCTTTGATTTCTCTAGTTCCTTTAACACCATCCAGCCTTCATTACTGAGTGATAAGCTGCTGCTGATGGGTGCAGGTACATCCATCATCTCCTGGATCACTGATTACCTGACGGACAGGCCACATTTCGTCCTGCTGGGCAAAGTCCTGACTGATGTGGTTCTAAGAAGTGTAGGAGCCCCACAGGGCACTGTGCTCTCTCCATTCCTCTTTACATTGTACACTTCAGACTTCCAGCACAACTCCGATTCATGCCACCTACAGAAATTCTCTGAGACTCTGCAGTTGTGGGGTGTATAAGTGGTGGGAAGGAGGAGGAGTACAAGAGGGTGGTGGATGGATTTTTGGTGTGGGCGGGAAGGAATCACCTGCTGCTCAATGTAGATAAGACCAGGGAAATGGTGATTGACTTCCAGAAGAAGAGGACTGCTTAGCAGCCGCTCTGCATTCTGGGTAGAGATGTGGAGGTGGTGGAGGAGTACAAGTACCTGGGAGTGACCATCGATAGCAGACTGAGCTAGAGGAGCCACCGTACTGCTGTGTACAAGAAGACTTGCAGCCGACTTTACTTTCTAAGGAAGCTGAGGTCCTTCAATGTGTGCGGCAAGCTCCTGGAGACCTTCTATCAGTCTGTGGTGGCCAGCTCCTTGTTCTTCTCTGTCATCTGCTGGGGGAGCAGCATCGCAGCCGGTGACGCCAACAGACTGAATAAACTAATCAGACTGGCTGGCTCTGTCATTAGCAGCAAACAGGACTCACTTGAGGCAGTGGTAGAGAGGAGGTCACTGAACAAACTTTTGTCCATCATGGACAATCATGACCATCCTCTCTACCCACTCCTGGACGAACAGCGGAGCTCCTTCTCCAAGAGGCTCAAACAGCCCCCCTCGAGAACATCTCGTTACCGGAGGTCTTTCTTTCCGTACAATGATCGGGCTCTACAACAACTCACTTAGCAGATAGGAAGTTGTTGCTGTGACACACAAATTTCCCATGTGTGGGATCATTAAAGTATATTCTGATTCTGATTCTAATCTGTTTGAATAAATTGCCTGAGGGGAAATTTAAATTAATCTGATCTTATTCTCACTCAGATGTTTCTGGGCATCAAGAGGCACGTTAGGCGCCTAAAAAGTTGTCATAATACCAGATTAGGACCAGATTGTGCATTTCTATAGGTGCCAACACAATCCTGTCCTGATTTATTCAATAAATACAGGGCCAATGTTTACCTGGAAGATTGTATCTTTGACAGATTTAAAGACAGTTTTGATATTCGTTGTGTCCGTGGCAAAGGTATAATGTTGATACAGAGGTTTGTAGTGCCCCACGTGTTGATCGACATACATTTGCAGGATAAAATTTTTGGCTCTTTCAAAATCACCACAGGGTCCTACAAAAACAAAATTGATCCGAATTAGTGGAAGGCATGGAGAGATTTTTATCTCATCTGATTCATTCAAAAATATCTTCATGTAAAGAGAAACTTCTGTTTGGATAGAAACAGAAAAATGCCTTATATATTCTGTGCATACAGGTTTCTACTTGTTCGTTCAATATGTTTCAGTCGTTTTTGACATAATCTGCATAAAGACTTGTTTTATGTTCTACATTTCTAGTCTTAATGCCTTCAATATCTGTGCTCCATCGAATAGCAGCAGCTAGAGGTTCCTTGAAGAGAGCGATCAATGAGGGTGACAATGGGCAGCCTTGTCTGGTTCCTCTTTGAAGGTTGAAGTTTGCTGATCTGTGCTCACGTGTGATTATTTGTTCTAATGTGCATTGGGAGAGCTATATAATATTTAATATAATATTATATTATATTATATGTTGTTGAATATTATATTATTATATAATATTTATATAATAATAATATGTATATAATTATATAATATTTTGATCCAGTTAAAGGATTGTCCCTGTCCACTAAAAATGCCCACAACATTGAGACATTTAGCAAAGAGGACAGTTTTCCTTCAAAAAACTTTTTGGCCTAGTCTGGTTGCCATGTTGCTGTTTTTTCTTTCTGTACTAGGAAAATGCAAAGAGGTTGAGAAACAAAGATCCAACAAAGGTCTTTGATTTAGAACCCTGGCAAGTGACAGCCATTATCCAAGTGTGGAATGATCACGGTGTTAAAAGATGCTATGATCGTAGGCGAGAGTTCCAGTTGTCGGACTCTGCCAAATAGTGAGTCCTTTATCTTTTTTACATTAAAGATTTCATTGTGCTTTATCTTGTTTTCATAAACTCTGTTTACCAGAGTTTGTCATGTTGTTGAATGTTAAAGCTGCTTTTTTTTTGTTTCTGATTTCTGTACACAGTTTTCCTCTTATTTTTTCCCCACTGATGTGTTTTTTAGGAGTTTTTCCTCACCGAGAAGGAGAGTCTAAGGGCAGGAATGTGCTAGTCTTGTTTAGTTAGTATTTGTTAGTTATTTTTCTTGCTGTATATTTGTGTTAATACATTCCTTTTTTTCTTGTGAAGCCCATTGAGACGGAAATTCTGTGATTTTAGGCTATACAAATAAAATTGAATTGAAACTGCTATGGCAGAGAATTGCTTTTTTGTTTGTTTCAGGCATTGTAAATTTTTTGAAAAATTTGCATTTAAGCTTCTACAGTTAAAATGAATGACTTATAAGGAATCTGTTCCGTTCCGTCATCTTCCGCATGTTCCGGGGTCGGGTCGCGGGGGCAACAGCCTCAAACGGGCAGCCCAGGTCCCTCTCTCCCCGGCTGCATCCTCCAGCTCACCTGGATCCCAAGTCGTTCCCCGGCCAGCTGTGAGACATAGTCTCTCCAGCGGGTCCGGGGTCTGCCCGCTGGTCTCCTCCCAGTGGGACGTGCCGAAAACACCTCGCCTGCGAGGCGCTCGGGGGGCATCCTGACCAGATGCCCGAACCACCCAATCTGGCTCCTCTCGACCTGGAGGAGGAGCAGCTCCACACCAAGCTCCTCCCGGATGGCAGAGCTCCTCGCCCGATCTCTGAGTGAGAGCCCAGCCACCCTGCGGAGGAAGCTCATTTCGGCCTCTTGTACCCGCGATCTCATTCTTTCGGTCACCACCCACAGCTGGTGACCATAGGTGAGGGTTGGAACGTGGATCGACTTATAAATCGAGAGCTTTGCTTTTCGGCTCAGCTCTCTCTTTACCACGACGGACTGATGCAGCGTCCTAGTTATTGCGAAAGCTACACCGATCCGCCTGTCGATCTCCCGCTCCATCCTTCCCCCACTTGTGAACAAGACCCCGAGATACTTAAACTCCTCCACTTGGGGCAGGACCCTGTCCCTGACCCGCAGGGGGCATTCCACCCTTTTCCGGGCGAGGACCATGGTCTCGGATTTGGAGGCACTAATTCCCATTCCGGCCGCTTCACACTCGGCAGCAAATCGATCCAGCACGAGCTGGAATCTTTAATGAAATCTTTTAAGGAATCTTATAAGGAATCTTTTGTACTTAATTGGGACTCAAATTGCTACTCCGTGTAATATTCACAAGTGTTTTTGATTTTGGTATAAATGTACCAAACAGGTTACCAACAGGTTACCTTCACCTTTGTCCCCTGCTGCAGCCTGGGGATAGGTCCGTTGTATTTCCAGACCTAAACTCAGAAGATCATCAATTCAGGAATACTGTTCTAAATCCTCAATTCGCCTTTCCAAATGATTAAATTAGTTGTCATGTTCCTGTAGTAGTTTCTTCAATTGTTTAATTTCTTCTGTTAACTCCTTCAAGGTTTGTCATTGTTTGGCCATTTTGGCTATCTCCTGGTACATAAAATCCAAATATTTTTTTATGTCCTCTACATCTTCAGCCAGCTTTTTGTTTGCCATTGTTAATTTTCTGTGTAAGGTTTTGGTGGCTGGCTAGGTTTGAGGCTTGCTCTTTGGTTAATCCACAGACAAAGTAAAAAATATGTACCAGTAAAACTCAAAGTATTTGCACAATAGAAGCACTTTTCCCTTCAGAAGGCTTTCATTTGAATGCAGTGGATGCAATCCTTTTAACCTGATCCGAAAACAATCAATATCTGTGTTCTTACTTATGTTGGTTCTTATAAATAACAGTCAATATTCCTTAATACTTTAATTTCTTACAAATCTGCTTAATAATGTTTTATTTTTTTAATTTACTGATACTTCTGTTTGTAAAATGATGACATTGTTTATTTATATTTTCTATTATAAGCAGTAAGCTAAAAGGCATTTGATTTGTTCTGTGTATTTTAAGGTTGGGAATAAATACTTTTTCTTCTTCCCATTCCTTTTCGAGCCCAATTAGGATTTACCTGTTATCTTTGTTGTACATATTGTTTCTCTCTTTGTAAAATTTGCTCAAAACAAAAGAATAAACAAAAAAATAAAATAAACTAGTTTAGATTAGAAAGCTGTGTTGTGTGTACATGTGAGTAATGCGTCTTCTCGGCCAGCGGGGGCGCTGAAAAGCAAGACATGGCGGTTATTTTAAAAAACACTCCAACGTTTAAAACAAATTAAATCTAAACGGTTTTATAATCAGTCCTCTTGTTTTAGTTCAAAGTCAAACCTTTTAGAACAGCAAAAGCCGTTTTAAAAACCGTTAAACAGGAAGTAGTTAGCTTTGTGGAAGCTCTGCTTTTAGGCTAACAAGCTTTTTTTTGCAACCCTTAAAAAGAAAAGTATTTTAAAAAGCGTTGTTTGGATTTAAAGATGCCGGGCTTCACATGCAGTGTACCAGGATGTTACATGAACTCTCACAGACACAGAGATGTACGGTTCTACGTATATCCTAAAGACCCCGTGCTGAGAGAAGAGTGGCTGAGAAACATCGCCAGAGAAGGGAACAGTGGTCCTTCCAGCACCTTCCAGCCCACCACAGGACACAGAGTTTGTAGCCAACACTTTGAAGGGGGAAGGAAAACCCCCAACGTCCGTGTTCCCACTCTGTTCCCTAACAGGGGAGTCAATGAAGGAAGAAGAAGGAGAAAAAACTCTACGAAAAACACCAGGGTCATCGATATTCTGATGAATGTTCTGAGAAATCCTGCAGTAGAGTCCGAAAGCAATACGAATGGAGATGAACGGGAGAAGAACACGACGGAGGGGAACACTGCAGGTTTGTCGGAGAACAAAATAATTGGAGATGAAGGAGAGAAGAACGAGACGGAGGGGCACTCTGCGGATGTGTCGGACAGCATGATGAATGGAGATGAAGGAGAGAAGAACAAGACGGAAGGGCACTCTGCAGATGTGTCGGACACCAAGATGAATGGAGATGAAGGAGAGAAGAACACAACGGAAGGGTACTCTGCAGATGTGTCGGACAGCATGATGAATGGAGATGAAGAAGAGAAGAACACAAACGAAGGGCACTCTGCAGATGTGTCGGACAGCAAGATGAATGGAGATGAAGGAGAGAAGAACAAGACGGAGGGGCACTCTGCAGATGTGTCGGACACCAAGATGAATGGAGATGAAGGAGAGAAGAACACAACAGAAGGGCACTCTGCAGATGTGTCGGACACCAAGATGAATGGAGATGAAGGAGAGAAGAACAAGACAGAAGGGCACTCTGCAGATGTGTCGGACACCAAGATGAATGGAGATGAAGGAGAGAAGAACACAACAGAAGGGCACTCTGCAGATGTGTCGGACACCAAGATGAATGGAGATGAAGGAGAGAAGAACAAGACAGAAAGGTACTCTGCAGATGTGTCGGAGAGACAGATAATTGGAGATGAATGGGAGGAGAACACTGCAGATGTGGCAGACAGCAGGAAGATTGAAGATGAAAAGGAGGAGAACACGACGGAGGAGAACACCGCAGATGTGTCGGACAGCATAATGAATGGAGATGAAGGGGAGGAGAACATGATGGAGGAGATGAATATTTTCTTGATGAATATAGATGAACCGGAGGAGAACACGACAGAGGAGAAAACAACAGATGTGTTGGAGAGCAAGAAGATTGAAGATGAAAGGGAGGAGAACAAAATGAACGTGCACACTGCAAATGTGTGTGAGAGCTGGATGAATGGAGAAGAAGGGGAGGAGAACACGACGGATGAGAACACTACAGATTTGTCGGAGAGCATGATGAGTGGAGATGAAGGGGAGGAGAACATGACGGAGGAGAACGCTAAAGATGTGTTGGAGAGCAAGAAGATTGAAGATGAAGGGGAGGAGAACACGACTGACGTGCACACTGCAGATGTGTCTGAGAGCTTGATGAATGGATATGAAGGGGAGGAGAACACGACGGGTGAGAACACTACAGATTTGTCGGAGAGCATGATGAGTGGAGATGAAGGGAAGGAGAACACGACGGGTGAGAACACTACAGATTTGTCGGAGAGCATGATGAATGGAGATGAAGGGGAGGAGAACACGACGGAGGAGAACACTACAGATTTGTCGGAGAGCATGATGAGTGGAGATGAAGGGGAGGAGAACACGACGGAGGAGAACGCTACAGATGTGTCTGAGAGCAAGAAGATTGACGATGAAAGGGAGGAGAACACGACGGACGTGCACACTGCAGATGTGTCTGAGAGCTTGATGAGTGGAGATGAAGGGGAGGATAATACGACGGATGGGCACACTACAGATGTGTCGGAGAGCATGATAATTGAAGATGAAGGGGAGGAGAACATGACGGATGGGAACATTGCAGATGTGTCGGAGAGCAATATGAATGGAGTTGAAGAGGAGGAGAACATGACGGATGGGAACACCGCAGATGTGTCGGACAGCATAATGAATGGAGATGAAGGGGAGGAGAACATGATGGAGGAGATGAATATTTTCTTGATGAATATAGATGAACCGGAGGAGAACACGACAGAGGAGAAAACAACAGATGTGTTGGAGAGCAAGAAGATTGAAGATGAAAGGGAGGAGAACAAAATGAACGTGCACACTGCAAATGTGTGTGAGAGCTTGATGAATGGAGAAGAAGGGGAGGAGAACACGACGGATGAGAACACTACAGATTTGTCGGAGAGCATGATGAGTGGAGATGAAGGGGAGGAGAACATGACGGAGGAGAACGCTAAAGATGTGTTGGAGAGCAAGAAGATTGAAGATGAAGGGGAGGAGAACACGACTGACGTGCACACTGCAGATGTGTCTGAGAGCTTGATGAATGGATATGAAGGGGAGGAGAACACGACGGGTGAGAACACTACAGATTTGTCGGATAGCATGATGAGTGGAGATGAAGGGAAGGAGAACACGACGGGTGAGAACACTACAGATTTGTCGGAGAGCATGATGAATGGAGATGAAGGGGAGGAGAACACGACGGGTGAGAACACTACAGATTTGTCGGAGAGCATGATGAGTGGAGATGAAGGGGAGGAGAACACGACGGAGGAGAACACTACAGATGTGTCTGAGAGCATGATGAGTGGAGATGAAGGGGAGGAGAACACGACGGAGGAGAACACTACAGATTTGTCGGAGAGCATGATGAGTGGAGATGAAGGGAAGGAGAACACGACGGGTGAGAACACTACAGATTTGTCGGAGAGCATGATGAATGGAGATGAAGGGGAGGAGAACACAACGGAGGAGAACGCTACAGATTTGTCGGAGAGCATGATGAATGGAGATGAAGGGGAGGAGAACACGACGGAGGAGAACGCTACAGATGTGTCTGAGAGCAAGAAGATTGACGATGAAAGGGAGGAGAACACGACGGACGTGCACACTGCAGATGTGTCTGAGAGCTTGATGAGTGGAGATGAAGGGGAGGATAATACGACGGATGGGCACACTACAGATGTGTCGGAGAGCATGATAATTGAAGATGAAGGGGAGGAGAACATGACGGATGGGAACTTTGCAGATGTGTCGGAGAGCAATATGAATGGAGTTGAAGAGGAGGAGAACATGACGGATGGGAACACTGCAGATGTGTCGGAGAGCATGATAATTGAAGATGAAGAAGATGAAAACATCACGGAGGGGAACGCTGCAGATGTGTCGGAGAGCAGTACGATTAGAGCTGAAGTAAAGGAGACCACCACGTTGGTTCAGATTGGTCACAATGAGGAGCAGCTTGATCCTGCTGGCTTACCAATACAAATGGAGAACACCAATTACACTGCACCGAACAGCTGTGCAGAGATGCTCAATGCTGAGGAATCCTCTGGGGACCATCTCCCCATTTACGACAAGAGTGTCACCAGCAGTTCTCTGGATCACGCCTACTCCCTCACCCCAGGAACCACGTTTTCTGAGCTGCTCTGCAAACTGGAGGAACAGAGAGAAATGTTCGCGATAATGGAGGCCAAGATGAAAGAGATGGAGGAAACCATCGATCAGCAAAGACTGACCGAGGCCAAGCTTAAAGAAGACATAAAGACTAAAGATGAACTAATTGAACTCCTAGTATCGTCGCTATTAGAAAACATTTGAGTGAATTTAAGGTTTTTTAACTAATTTAAGATTTTTGCCATTCATTTTTAAATAAAAAGTATGTATGTATTTATTCTAATAATTTATTAAAGCAGTATTTTGTTGTGAAATTATATTAATACATAATAAATTAAGGTTATAAAATTGTCATCAGTGCTGAGTTTTTTGAAAAATGGAATTAAACATTTTCAAATTCAGTTTTTTTTCTAATAGAACTTTAAACATTTCTAATGCAATAACTACAGATCTAAGTTTAGAAAGGCACACCGTTCAGATTTTATAATTTATTTTAACAATTTAAAAGTATAAAAAATTGAACCACTGGACTTTTTACATTCAGATTTAAACTTAATTGAGAGTTAAAATGAATTTTTTCTTGATCGTAAACGCAAAAGTAGATCATTAACAAGATGTACATAAAAAAAAAAAATCAAAGAAAACCACAAAAAAAATCTTCTTTTTTTCACAAAGGCAGAAAGTCTCAAAATAAAAATAAAATGCTTTTCCCCCATGTTTAACATAAGTTTTAATTGTCCAGTCCCCAGAAGGAAGTGTAAAACTTTTCTGAACCTCATATCTCCCACAGTGAGAAGTTTTCAATCATACTTTCGTCTACATTAGAATTACAAAAGTATCAGTACAAAAGAAAAGAAATGAAATGGATTTACTCATTTATTTCTGTAATTTAGTCATTTCAAACCTTAACTTTAAACATCCTTTACTAGTTCCATTCATGACGGTGCACTTTTCCACATAAGCAATGCTGTGTTTTGCGAGAGTTGTAGTTTATTTCATTGGGTGGTTTAAAAAGTGCTTAACACTAGGTCAGCCGCAGCCATCAATTTGACTGCACGTCACTTTAATATGCTAATTAGTATAAATAAAACACAACCTAGGATGCTGACATTTTATGACTTTTAATATAAACATGTTTTCTTTTTTATCATGTAGTTTTTATGTTCTAAAAAGAAACATTTCAAAATTTATAAGCGTTTTGTCTCCTCTAACCGGGGCGCAGCAGCTGGGTGCTGACACCATTACAGATGCATTTTAGAAAGGTTGAGTGAGATAATATTGAAGAGACACCATGAAGAGAGTAAGAAAACTGTTGTCTGAATAAAGTATGCCATGTTTTCTATATAAGTCTTAAAAAATTCCGATTAACATGTTGGAATATGTCCAGTAGCCAATTTATAACGAGGACATTTTTGAAGCAGCAACAGCGCAAAATGCGGAAATAAGTAGGCTATTGAAAAATTAGATAATTTTACTTTGGTGTTTACTTTTTTATTCTAGGTTTTAAAAGTATTGAACATTGTATCATTATTATTATTTTAAAAATTGAGGGGTGTAAAGGTTTATTTTTGCAATTTAGCAACGCAAAACATGAACAATTACATAAGCGATCAGATTGACGGTCATGGCACTTACAGGTAGATTTAGAACGTGGCGGTCCTAGTGTTAACCAAATGAGTACCTACGACTCTTTAGATGAATAATGATTTATTCCTTTTGTACAACTGAGGATTAGGAGTTTGCAGGCCTCTGAAGACTATCACCATAGCTCCAAAGATTAACATAATCACAGAGGAGTATGTCACCATCAGTCAGGTGCGTAACTTGTTGGATCAGCAAAAACACAAACAAAAACGTCAAAAAAGTCAAGCAAAAATGTTACTTGAACAACAAGAAAGAAGTTTTAAAATATGTTTACAGATGTTTGTGGACTCCTCAAACAAAAAAGGATTATATGTTAAAGGACATGTATGATTTCAAACAAAGTCTAGAAATGACAAAAAAGATTTTGATGATTACAAAGCCTCATCCTTTAATTTACCTTGTCAAAGATCTGGACACAATCCACAAAAGCTCTCTTGCATTTTCTGACAAGGCTGAACTTGTAAAAGGCCAATCTAAACGAAGTGACATTTTAGAGGGTTTTACAGAGCATTAAGAAGTCTGGAAAAGAAACTTCTTCTTAGGAACCTCTCCCAGCTATGAAACCAGTCGGGGAAATAGGTAATGTGGCCTATTGAAAATATGATAAGCTCATTGTTGATCCTCCTCGTAATTTACAACAACAAATAAAAGCCAATGTTTGAGATTTCATGTGAGTTGTCTTGTAGTCAGAAGAATAATGTTCTGCATTATTTTCTGAGAAGGATTGTTTTTTCTACTATTTAAATTACAACCCCAGTATTTCCTGATAGTCACTGGGATTCTATTAACCATTATAAGATTGAAGATGACCTTGATGAGCTATTACTTCATCTATTACCTAAAAAAAAATGTGTCAATATGGGATCAGAGGTGTAAAACATCTTTGGATAAAAAGTTATTTAAAAAATCAATCTCAGTATGTTCACATTAAATGCTTTCTTGTGAAAACACGTTTGGAAGCAAGAAGCTACCCGGAAAGCTATAAAAGAAAACAGATCATTTGGAAACATTTCATAAATATTATTAATGAAAATATGAGGAGAGATGCAGATAAGAAGGCTTGCAAGGTGTTCAGGGTTTGCCACTTTCTGGATGTACCCCGCCTCTCCTCTGCTTACAAACTAAGATATCCATTCCATTCATCTTCCTTCCACCACCCTGACTTGAACAAAGCAATTTAGAAAACTGCAAGACAAACAGTGGGATTTTATGAGCTTTTGATTTAATCTATTGAGTCAAACAAAACATTTCAAACAATCCCTCAACGTATTTTATTTGTTAGTGATTCATCCAGTCACTAAAAGTTTGATGGGAAAGCAAAAGGTTTGTGTCCACCACCGTGATTCACTTTATTTTCCTCCAGTCTAAAATTGGAGGGAAATTGTGGAGGGAAATCTTTCAGTTTTATTGGTTCTGTTTGTTCATCTGTAGGTTGAAAGGTTTAATTGGTTGATTGTCCCAATTTGAACAACACAAAATCTCTGTAAAGGATCCTGATTATCTTGTGGGATGTTTGAACAAGCTATGTAACCAATATACAATTCTTTGTACATCCAGCTAGTGTTTCTGTGAAGGTAAGCCTAACTGGCAACAAATACTGGTTGAAATGTGATTGGTCAAATGCTTTCTTGTGATCGAAGCAATGCAGCTAACATGAAAGCTACTAATATTCGTATGAGTATTAGTGTTAGTAGAAATTTTTAATTAAATTCTGAAGCTTGGATAGTAATTTTCTTTTTAATTTAATTTAGAAGATTTTGAATAGTAGTAAATTTTAATTAAATTCTTAAGCTTGGATGGTAAAGTTTATTGCAATAGCCTGAAGAGGAAAATTGATTTTCCAGGACATAGAAACTGATAATTTCTGTGAGAATGAGTGTGAATGTGTGAAAGTGCTGACACAGGTGAAAACTAAAACTGGTATAAGGTTGTCAGTATAAATACCCAGGGATGTTCGCTCTTTGTGGGTAGAAATTGGCATCCAATCTGATAGCAGACAATGGCATTTCTCCCCTGTCAAAGGAAACACAATTTTGTAAACTGAAACATTCTATAATAAAATGAAGAAAAATAATAAAACCTCCGAGTTTGGGGGATGCTCCAAGGTAAGGAACGGGGTAGAGAAGGAACAGATATATTGTTTTACTGAACATGAGTAAAATGAGAAAAAGAGTGCAGCAGAGAAAGATAATAAAGGACTGAAGAGTTTTCCACCTGATGAGGTCTGCCTCGATAGTTTTAGAGAGTTGGGTGAAATTTAATATGAATAGCTCAGAAAGATTTGGAGAAATATTTATTCCTAGGTATTTTATGTTGCCTGGTTGTAATTTAGTTAAGGGCGGGTTTTGAAAATTGCAATTAATTGATAAAACTGTGCGCTTAGTCCAATTTATGGAATATTCAGAGACTGAGGAGAATTTATTAATCAGAGAGATTGGTTTACAAAATTAAGATTGTGAGTTTGAGGCAAATAATGACATAATCTGCATAAAGACTTATTTTATGTTCTACATTTCTAGTCTTAATGCCTTCAATATCTGTGCTCCATCGAATAGCAGCAGCTAGAGGTTCCTTGAAGAGAGCGATCAATGAGGGTGACAATGGGCAGCCTCGTCTGGTTCCTCTTTGAAGGTTGAAGTTTGCTCATGTGTGATAATTTGTTCTAACTCATGCATTGGGAAAGCTATATAATATTAGATCCAGTTTGTGAAGGACTGTCCAAAGCTAAATTTATTTAAGGCCGCCATCAAGAATTTCCAGTTAACAAAAGTTTTTTCAGCATCCAGTGAAATAATTGTTGCTTTTTGGTTATTGATGGCTGTGTAATCGATTAGGTTAATAAGTCTGTGCATATTAGTGGAGGAATCTCTACCTTTAATAAATCCTGTTTGGTCAGGATGTACTTTGTACAAGGTAAGGGCTTCCTGCAAGGGCTTTGCAAATTATTTTAAGGTCTGCATTGATTAGGGAAATGGGTCTATAGCTAGAAGGTAATGTGGGATTCTTACCGGGTTTCAAAATTAATAAAATGTCAGCAGAATTCAAACTTGGTGGTAGGTGGTTATTCTCTTTGATTTCTGTTATCATTCTGAGAAAGGAGGGGGCTAAAGTTGATCAGAGTTCCTTAAAAAATTCTCCTGTAAAGCCAACTGAACCTGGTTCTTTTTTACTGGGCATGTTAGTGCCTTATGAAGCTCTTCTGCAGTCAGAGAACTTCTAAGGATGTTATTTGTGCTTCTGTAGTGTAGGTAAGTTGATGTTATCTAGAAAATATTAATGTCACTAACAGAAGGGTCTATTTGGGGTGTATAAACGGATTGGTAGAAGTACTTCATGCTTAAAATATATTGGAAAATGCAGATAAGAAGGCTTTCAACAATTTTCAAGTTTAGTTTCAAGTTTCTTTTGGTTTGTTTTTTTTGGGGTTTTTTTTTTGTTTTTGTTTTTTTTTTCCCCAGACATTTTCTTGAAGTGCGAGAAGAAAACAATATGTACATGGTCTGAAAAAGGAGTAGGCCGAAGCCAAAAGTGTATGACTGCCCTTTACACTTTTATATTTTAACTAAGGGAGCTGCTTACTCTAAAAATAACAAAAAAACCACATGTACAGCAGTTTACAAAAAAAATTAAAGTATTTACCTTTAGCGTTCTTTTTCTACGTAAAATGTTATGATATTTTCCTTGTATAAAGTACTGAATTGTTGAGTTTTTTAACTTTCTTTTAACTCCTGATCAAAGATATTCCAAAGATTTACACCAACAACTGAAATACAATGTTGTTTTATATTTGTTCTGACAATGATCTTTTCAAACACATCGCATCCTCTAAAATTATACACAGTATCCCTCTTGTGAAAAAAAGTATTCAATGCATTTGGTTAATTAATTAATGTTTACTTTAAACATAATTTGTACAGTATTTAGTTCAACCAAATCCTTGAATTTTAAAAACTTTTTGTTAATAAACAGTTGAATTGTATGTGCCCTGTAATTGGCTTTATTTTTTGAATGATACTAACTAGAATAGTATTTGTTTGGTATGTGTTACCGTACACATAGATAGATAGATAGATAGATAGATAGATAGATAGATAGATAGATAGATAGATAGATAGATAGATAGATAGATAGATAGATAGATAGATAGATAGATAGATAGATAGATAGATAGATAGATAGATAGATAGATAGATAGATAGATAGATAGATAGATAGATAGATAGATAGATAGATAGATAGATAGATAGATAGATAGATAGATAGATAGATAGATAGATAGATAGATAGGTAGATAGATAGATACGTAGATGGATAGATAGATAGATAGATAGATAGATAGATAGATAGATAGATAGATAGATAGATAGATAGATAGATAGATAGATAGATAGATAGATAGATAGATAGATAGATAGATAGATAGATAGATAGATAGATAGATAGATAGATAGATAGATAGATAGATAGATAGATAGATAGATAGATAGATAGATAGATAGATAGATAGATAGATAGATAGATAGATAGATAGATAGATAGATAGATAGACAAATAGATAGATAGACAAATAGATAGATAGACAAATAGATAGATAGATAGATATAGATAAAAACTTTATTTCAAATCCCACAGGAGAATAAATCAAACAAAATGCATACAATAATGTATATACATTACATACAATGTACATAAAATAATGGGTGTTTACGATGCTGTCATCCATTTGCTGCAGTGAGCTCACTCACATCTGGATGGTGGTGGAGGGATGGTGAGAATCACCTTCTTTGGTTTCTCTAGTTCCTTTAACACCATCCAGCCTTCATTACTGAGTGATAAGCTGCGGCTGATGGGTGCAGGTACATCCATCATCTCCTGGATCACTGATTACCTGACGGACATGCCACATTTCGTCCCGCTGGGCAAAGTCCTGTCTGATGTGGTTCTAAGAAGTGTAGGAGCCCCACAGGGCACTGTGCTCTCTCCATTCCTCTTCACATTGTACACTTCAGACTTCCAGCACAACTCCGATTCATGCCACCCACAGAAATTCTCTGAGACTCTGCAGTTGTGGGGTGTATAAGTGGTGGGAAGGAGGAGGAGTACAAGAGGGTGGTGGATGGATTTTTGGTGTGGGCGGGAAGGAATCACCTGCTGCTCAATGTAGACAAGACCAGGGAGATGGTGATTGACTTCTGGAAGAAGAAGACTGCTTAGCAGTCGCTCTGCATTCTGGGTAGAGATGTGGAGGTGGTGGAGGAGTACAAGTACCTGGGAGTAACCATCGATAGCAGACTGAGCTGGAGGAGCAACAGTACTGCTGTGTACAAGAAGACTTGCAGCCGACTTTACTTTCTAAAGAAGCTGAGGTCCTTCAATGTGTGCGGCAAGTTCCTGGAGACCTTCTACCAGTCTGTGGTGGCCAGCTCCTTTTTCTTCTCTGTCATCTGCTGGGGGAGCAGCATCGCAGCCAGTGACGCCAACAGACTGAATAAACTAATCAGACTGGCTGGCTCTGTCATTGGCAGCAAACAGGACTCACTTGAGGCAGTGGTAGAGAGGAGGTCACTGAACAAACTTTTGTCCATCATGGACAATCATGACCATCCTCTCCACCCACTCCTGGACGAACAGTGGAGCTCCTTCTCCAAGAGGCTCAAACAGCCCCCCTCGAGAACATCTCGTTACCGGAGGTCTTTCTTCTCGCACAATGATCGGGCTCTACAACAACTCACTTAGCAGATAGGAAGTTGTTGTTGTGACACACAAATTTCCCATGTGTGGGATTATTAAAGTATATTCTGATTCTGATTCTAATCTGTTTGAATAAATTGCCTGAGGGGAAATTTAATTTAATCTGATCTTATTCTCACTCAGATGTTTCTGGGCTTCAAGAGGCACGTTAGGCGCCTAAAAAGTTGTCATAAATACCAGATTAGGACCAGATTGTGCATTTCTTTAGGTGCCAACACAATCCTGTCCTGATTTATTCAATAAATACAGGGCCAATGTTTACATGGAAGATTGTATCTTTGACAGATTTAAAGACAGTTTTGATATTCGTTGTGTCCGTGGCAAAGGTATAATGTTGATACAGAGGTTTGTAGTGCCCCACGTGTTGATCGACATACATTTGCAGGATAAATTTTTTGGCTCTTTCAAAATCACCACGGAAAAACAAAATTGGTCCGAATTAGTGGAAGGCATGGGGAGATTTTTATCTCATCTGATTCATTCAAAAATATCTTCATATAAAGAGAAACTTCTGTTTGGATAGAAACAGAAAAATGCCTTATATATTCTGTGCAAACAGGTTTCTACTTGTTCGTTCAATATGTTTCAGTCGTTTTTGACATAATCTGCATAAAGACTTGTTTTATGTTCTACATTTCTAGTCTTAATGCCTTCAATATCTGTGCTCCATCAATTAGCAGCAGCTAGAGGTTCCTTGAAGAGAGCGATCACTGAGGGTGACAATGGGCAGCCTTGTCTGGTTCCTCTTTGAAGGTTGAAGTTTGCTGATGTGGGCTCACGTGTGATTATTTGTTCTAACGTGCATTGGGAGAGCTATATAATATTTAATATAATATTATATAACATTATATGTTGTTGAATATTATTATATATTATATGTTGTTGAATATTATTATATAATATTTATATAATAATAACAATATTTATATAATCATATAATATTTTGATCCAGTTAAAGGATTGTCCCTGTCCACTAAAAATGCCCACAACATTGAGACATTTAGCAAAGAGGACAGTTTTCCTTCAAAAAACTTTTTGTCCTAGTCTGGTTGCCATGTTGCTGTTTTTTCTTTCTGTACTAGGAAAATGCAAAGAGGTTGAGAAACATAGATCCAACAAAGGTCTTTGATTTAGAACCCTGGCAAGTGACAGCCTTAGCCAAGTGTGGAATGATCATGGTGTTAAAAGATGCCATGATCGTAGGCGAGAGTTCCAGTTGTCTGACTCTGCCAAATAGTAAGTCCTTTATCTTTTTTACATTAAAGATTTCATTGTGCTTTATCTTGTTTTCATAAACTCTGTTTACCAGAGTTTGTCATGTTGTTGAATCTTAAAGCTGCTTTTTTTTGTTTCTGATTTCTGTACACAGTTTTCCTCTTATTTTTTACCCACTGATGTGTTTTTTAGGAGTTTTTCCTCACCGAGAAGGAGAGTCTAAGGGCAGGAATGTGCTAGTCTTGTTTAGTTAGTATTTGTTAGTTATTTTTCTTGCTGTATATTTGTATTAATACATTCCTTTTTTTCTTGTGAAGCCCATTGAGACGGAAATTCTGTGATTTTAGGCTATACAAATAAAATTGAATTGAAACTGCTATGGCAGAGAATTGCTTTTTTGTTTGTTTCAGGCATTGTAAAATTTTTGAAAAATTTACATTTAAGCTTCTACAGTTAAAATGAATGACTTATAAGGAATCTGTTCCGTTCCGTCATCTTCCGCTTGTTCCGGGGTCGGGTCGCGGGGGCAACAGCCTCAAACGGGCAGCCCAGGTCCCTCTCTCCCCGGCTGCATCCTCCAGCTCACCTGGAAGGATCCCAAGTCGTTCCCCGGCCAGCTGTGAGACATAGTCTCTCCAGCGGGTCCGGGGTCTGCCCGTTGGTCTCCTCCCGGTGGGACGTGCCGAAAACACCTCGCCTGCGAGGCGCTCGGGGGGCATCCTGACCAGATGCCCGAACCACCCCATCTGGCTCCTCTCGACCTGGAGGAGGAGCGGCTCGACACCGAGCTCCTCCCGGATGGCAGAGCTCCTCACCCGATCTCTGAGTGAGAGCCCAGCCACCCTGCGGAGGAAGCTCATTTCGGCCTCTTGTACCCGCGATCTCATTCTTTCGGTCACCACCCACAGCTGGTGACCATAGGTGAGGGTTGGAACGTGGATCGACTTATAAATCGAGAGCTTTGCTTTTCGGCTCAGCTCTCTCTTTACCACGACGGACTGATGCACCGTCCTTCTTCTTCTTCTCCTTTTGGCATTTCCCTTTAGGGGTCGCCACAGCAAGTCAGTTTCTTCCATCTAACCCTATCTGCTGCATCCTCTTCAGTCACGCCAACTATCTTCATATCTTCCTTCACTGTATCCATGAACCTCCTCTTTGGTCTTCCTCTAGCCCTCTTTCCTGGTGGTTCCAAATCCAGCATCCTTCTGCCGATGTACTCGGTCTATCCTCTGTACATGTCCAAACCATCTCAGTCTGGCCTCCCTGACTTTATCTCCAAAACCTCTAACGTGCTGTTCCTCTGATGTACTCATTTCTGATCCTGTCCATCCTGGTAACTCCCAGAGAGATCCTCAGCATCTTCATCTCTGCTACCTCCATCTCTGCTTCATGTCTTTTCCTCAGTGGCACTGTCTCTAGACCAAACAGCATGGCGGGTCTCACCACGGTTTTGTACACTTTTCCTTTCATTTTAGCTGAAACTCTTCTGTCACACATCACACCTGATACTTTTCTCCACCCGTTCCAGCCTGCTTGAACACGCTTCTTCACCTCTTTTCCACACTCTCCATTGCTCTGGACTGTTGATCCCAAGTACTTAAAATCTTCCACCATGTTTATCTCTTCTCCCTGTAACCTCACTTTTCCGTTTGGATCCCTCTCATTCACACACATGTACTCTGTCTTACTCTGACTAATCTTCATTCCTCTTCTTTCTATTGCAAACCTCCACCTCTCCAGCTTTTCCTCCACCTCTTCGCTCCTCTCACTACAGATCACAATGTCATCTGCAAACATCATTGTCCATGGAGATTCCTGTCTGACCTCGTCTGTCAGCCTGTCCATCACCATAGCAAACAGCAAAGGACTCAGAGCAGATCCTTGGTGCAGTCCCACCCCCACACTGAACTCCTCTGTCTCACCTACAGCACACCTCACCACTGTCTTACAGCCCTCATACATGTCCTGCACCGCTCTAACATACTTCACTGTCACACCAGACTTCCTCATACAATACCATAGTTCTTTTCTAGGTACCCTGTCATACGCTTTCTCAAGATCTACAAAGACACAGTGCAGCTCCCTCTGACCTTCCCTGTACTTCTCTATCAGCATCCTCAAGGCAAATACTGCATCTGTAGTGCTCTTTTTAGGCATAAAACCATACTGCTGCTCACAAATTCTTACTTCAGACCTTAGCCTAGCTTAGACAACTTTTTCCCATAACTTCATCTTATGACTGATCAGTTTTATTCCTCTGTAGTTACCACAACTCTGCACATCTCCCTTGTTCTTAAAAACAGGAACTAGCACACTTCTTGTCCATTCATCAGGCATCTTCTCACTTTCTAATATCCTGTTAAACAGCCCAGTCAGAAACTCTACTGCCACCTCACCTAAACACTTCCATACTTCTATAGGGATTCCGTCAGGGCCGAGAGCCTTTCCACTCTTCATCCTCTTCAGTGCCCTCTTTATTTCTACCTTACTAATCAGGCCATTTTTATTTTATTTATTATTTTATTTTGAATTACTCTATTCATCCCTCACCGGGGAAATTTGTTTGCTGCACTCCTTACACCGCAGCAGGCTGCCCTTCAACGGCGCCAATGGTGGGAGAAGTGGGGGCTAGGTGTCTTCTCCAAGGACCCTAGACGTGCTCTCCGTGGGACGCGAACCCGCGACCTTCCGGTTCGCGGGCGAACGCGCTAACCCACGCGGCCACCGTCTCCACTTTTCGGTCCACTTTGGTAACGTCTTCTACTCTTTGTTGTCTTTCATTTTCTTCATTCATCAACTCTTCAAAGTACTCTTTCCATCTTCCCATCACATTACTGGCATCTGTCAAGAGACATCCATTCCTGTCTTTAATCACCCTAACTTGCTGCACATCCTTCCCATCTTTGTCTCTCTGTCTTGCCAACCTGTATAGGTCCATCTCTCCCTCCTTGCTGTTCAGCTTAGCATACAAGTCGTCAAAGGCTGCTTGTTTTGCCTTTGCCACCTCTACTTTAACCTTATGCTGTATCCCCCTGTATACTAACCTACTCTCCTCAGTCCTCTCAGTGTCCCACTTCTTCTTAGCCAGCCTCTTTCTTTTGATACGATCCTGCACCTCCTCATTCCACCACCAAGTCTCTTTATCTATCTTCCTTCCAGATGACACACCAAGTACTCTCTTGCCTGTCTCCCTGATCACATTAGCTGTAGTTGTCCAGTCATCTGGAAGCTTCTCCTGCCCACCAAGAGCCTGTCTCAACTCCGTTATAAAGTTCAAGCAGCACTCTTCCTTTTTCAGTTTCCACCAATTAGTCTTCTGCACTCCCTTCATCTTCTTAGACTTCCTCACTGCTATGGTCATCTTACACACGACCATCCTGTGCTGTTTGGCTACACTGTCTCCTGCTACAACTTTGCAGTCACTGATCTCTTTCAGATTACACCGCCTACACAACATGTAATCTACCTGTGTACTCCTTCCTCCACTCTTGTAAGTCACCCTGTGTTCCAGCCTTTTCTTGAAGAAAGTATTCACTACAGCCAATTCCATTCTTTTCGCAAAGTCGATCACCATCTGTCCTTCTGCATTCCTGTTCTGGAGACCAAACCTGCCCATCACCTCCTCATCATCTCTGTTTCCTGCACCAACGTGGCCATTGAAGTCTGCTCCAATAACAACTCTCTCACTTCTAGGGATGCTCTGGATTGCCTCATCAAGGTCTGACCAAAATTTCTCTTTCTCCTCGACCTCACATCCTACCTGTGGCGCATACCCACAAACAACGTTGAACATTACCCCTTCAATTTCTAGCTTGAGGCTCATCACCCTGTCTGACCTTCTTTTTACCTCCAGAACATTCCCAACTAACTCTTCCTTCACAATAACTCCTACACCATTTCTCTTCCTATCTACACCGTGATAGAACAACTTAAACCCCGCTCCCAGACTTCTAGCCTTGCTGCCTTTCCATCTAGTCTCCTGGACACACAGGATATCTACTTTTCTTCTCTCATCATGTCAACTAACTCTCTACCTTTACCCGTCATAGTACTAACATTCAAAGTTCCTACCCTAAGTCCTAGACTCTTGAGGTTTCTCTTCTCTCTCTGCTGATGTACGCGTCTTCCGCCACTTCTTCTTTGATGCAGCGTCCTAGTTATTGCGAAAGCTACACCGATCCGCCTGTCGATCTCCCGCTCCATCCTTCCCCCACTCGTGAACAAGACCCTGAGATACTTAAACTCCTCCACTTGGGGCAGGACCCTGTTCCTGACCCGCAGGGGGCATTCCACCCTTTTCCGGGCGAGGACCATGGTCTCGGATTTGGAGGCGCTAATTCCCATCCCGGCCGCTTCACACTCGGCAGCAAATCGATCCAGCGCGAGCTGGAATCTTTAATGAAATCTTTTAAGGAATGTTATAAGGAATCTTTTGAACTTAATTGGGACTCAAATTGCTACTCTGTGTAATATTCACAAGTGTTTTTGATTTTTGTATAAATGTACCAAACAGGTTACCAACAGGTTACCTTCACCTTTGTCCCCTGCTGCAGCCTAGGGATAGGTCCATTTTATTTCCAGACCTAAACTCAGAAGATCATCAATTCTGGAATACTGTTCTAAATCCTCAATTCACCTTTCCAAATGATTAATTTAGTTGTCATGTTCCTGTAGTAGTTTCTTCAATTGTTTAATTTCTTCTGTTAACTCCTTCAAGGTTGTTCATTGTTTGGCCATTTTGGCTATCTCCTGGTACATAAAATCCAAATATTTGTCCTCTACATCTTCAGACAGCTTTTTGTTTGCCATTGTTAATTTTCTGTGTAAGGTTTTGGTGGCTGGCTAGGTTTGAGGCTTGCTCTTTGGTTAGTCCACAGACAAAGTAAAAAATATGTACCAGTAAAACTCAAAGTATTTGCACAATAGAAGCACTTTTCCCTTCAGAAGGCTTTCATTTGAATGCAGTGGATGCAATCCTTTTCACCTGATCCGAAAACAATCAATATCTGTCTTCTTACTTATGTTGGTTCTTATAAATAACAGTCAATATTCCTTAATACTTTAATTTCTTACAAATCTGCTTAATAATGTTTTATTTTTTTAATTTACTGATACTTCTGTTTGTAAAATGATGACATTGTTTATTTATATTTTCTATTATACAGTAAGCAGTAAGCTAAAAGGCATTTGATTTGTTCTGTGTATTTTAAGGTTGGGAATGAATACGTTTTCTACTTCCAATTCCTTTTCGAGCCCAATAAGGATTTACCAGTTATCTTTGTTGTACATATTGTTTCTCTCTTTGTAAAATTTGCTCAAAACAAAAGAATAAACAAAAAAATAAAATAAACTAGTTTAGATTAGAAAGCTGTGTTGTGTGTACGTGTGTAATGCGTCTTCTCGGCCAGCGGGGGCGCTGAAAAGCAAGACATGGCGGTTATTTTAAAAAACACTCCAACGTTTAAAACAAATTAAATCTAAACGGTTTTATAATCAGTCCTCTTGTTTTAGTTCAAAGTCAAACCTTTTAGAACAGCAAAAGCCGTTTTAAAAACCGTTAAACAGGAAGTAGTTAGCTTTGTGGAAGCTCTGCTTTTAGGCTAACAAGCTTTTTTTTGCAACCCTTAAAAAGAAAGCGTTGTTTGGATTTAAAGATGCCGGGCTTCACATGCAGTGTACCAGGATGTTACATGAACTCTCACAGACACAGAGATGTACGGTTCTACGTATATCCTAAAGACCCCGTGCTGAGAGAAGAGTGGCTGAGAAACATCGCCAGAGAAGGGAACAGTGGTCCTTCCAGCACCTTCCAGCCCACCACAGGACACAGAGTTTGTAGCCAACACTTTGAAGGGGGAAGGAAAACCCCCAACGTCCGTGTTCCCACTCTGTTCCCTAACAGGGGAGTCAATGAAGGAAGAAGAAGGAGAAAAAACTCTACGAAAAACACCAGGGTCATCGATATTCTGATGAATGTTCTGAGAAATCCTGCAGTAGAGTCCGAAAGCAATACGAATGGAGATGAACGGGAGAAGAACACGACGGAGGGGAACACTGCAGGTTTGTCGGAGAACAAAATAATTGGAGATGAAGGAGAGAAGAACGAGACGGAGGGGCACTCTGCGGATGTGTCGGACAGCATGATGAATGGAGATGAAGGAGAGAAGAACAAGACAGAAGGGCACTCTGCAGATGTGTCGGACACCAAGAAGAATGGAGATGGAGAGAAGAACACAACGGAGGGGCACTCTGCAGATGTGTCGGACAGCATGATGAATGGAGATGAAGGAGAGAAGAACAAGACAGAAGGGTACTCTGCAGATGTGTCGGACAGCATGATGAATGGAGATGAAGGAGAGAAGAACACAACGGAGGGGCACTCTGCAGATGTGTCGCACAGCAAGATGAATGGAGATGAAAGAGAGAAGAACACAACGGAAGGGCACTCTGCAGATGTGTCGGACACAAGGATGAATGGAGATGAAGGAGAGAAGAACAAGACAGAAGGGCACTCTGCAGATGTGTCGGATAGCAAGATGAATGGAGATGAAGGAGAGAAGAACAAGATGGAAGGGCACTCTGCAGATGTGTCGGACAGCATGATGAATGGAGATGAAGGAGAGAAGAACAAGACAGAAGGGCACTCTGCAGATGTGTCGGACAGCAAGATGAATGGAGATGAAGGAGAGAAGAACAAGATGGAAGGGCACTCTGCAGATGTGTCGGACACCAAGATGAATGGAGATGAAGGAGAGAAGAACAAGATGGAAGGGCACTCTGCAGATGTGTCGGAGAGACAGATAATTGGAGATGAATGGGAGGAGAACACTGCAGATGTGGCAGACAGCAGGAAGATTGAAGATGAAAGGATGAATGGGAGGAGAACACGACGGAGGAGAACACCGCAGATGTGTCAGACAGCATAATGAATGGAGATGAAGGGGAGGAGAACATGATGGAGGAGATGAATATTTTCTTGATGAATATAGATGAACCGGACGAGAACACGACAGATGAGAAAACTACAGATGTGTTGGAGAGCAAGAAGATTGAAGATGAAAGGGAGAAGAACACGACAGAGGAGAACGCTACAGATGAGTTGGAGAGCAAGAAGATTGAAGATGAAGGGGAGGAGAACAAAATGAACGTGCACACTGCAGATGTGTCTGAGAGCATGATGAATGGAGAAGAAGGGGAGGAGAACACGACGGATGAGAACACTACAGATTTGTCGGAGAGCATGATGAGTGGAGATGAAGGGGAGGAGAACACGACCGAGGAGAACACTACAGATTTGTCGGAGAGCATGATGAGTGGAGATGAAGGGGAGGAGAACACGACCGAGGAGAACACTACAGATTTGTCGGAGAGCATGATGAGTGGAGATGAAGGGGAGGAGAACACGACGGAGGAGAACACTACAGATGTGTCTGAGAGCAAGAAGATTAAAGATGAAGGGGAGGAGAACATGACGGAGGAGAACGCTAAAGATGTGTTGGAGAGCTAGAAGATTGAAGATGAAAGGGAGGAGAACACGACGAACGTGCACACTGCAGATGTGTCTGAGAGCTTGATGAATGGATATGAAGGGGAGGAGAACACGACGGAGGAGAACACCACAGATTTGTCGGAGAGCATGATGAGTGGAGATGAAGGGAAGGAGAACACGACGGGTGAGAACACTACAGATTTGTCGGAGAGCTTGATGAATGGAGATGAAGGGGAGGAGAACACGACGGAGGAGAACACTACAGATTTGTCGGAGAGCATGATGAGTGGAGATGAAGGGGAGGAGAACACGACGGAGGAGAATGCTACAGATGTGTCTGAGAGCAAGAAGATTGAAGATGAAAGGGAGGAGAACACGACGGACGTGCACACTGCAGATGTGTCTGAGAGCTTGATGAGTGGAGATGAAGGGGAGGATAATACGACGGATGGGCACACTACAGATGTGTCGGAGAGCATGATAATTGAAGATGAAGGGGAGGAGAACATGACGGATGGGAACATTGCAGATGTGTCGGAGAGCAAGATGAATGGAGTTGAAGAGGAGGAGAACATGACGGATGGGAACACTGCAGATGTGTCGGAGAGCATGATAATTGAAGATGAAGAAGATGAAAACATCACGGAGGGGAACGCTGCAGATGTCCCGGAGAGCAGTACGATTAGAGCTGAAGTAAAGGAGACCACCACGTTGGTTCAGATTGGTCACAATGAGGAGCAGCTTGATCCTGCTGGCTTACCAATACAAATGGAGAACACCAATTACACTGCACCGAACAGCTGTGCAGAGATGCTCAACGCTGAGGAATCCTCTGGGGACCATCTCCCCATTTACGACAAGAGTGTCACCAGCAGTTCTCTGGATCACGCCTACTCCCTCACCCCAGGAACCACGTTTTCTGAGCTGCTCTGCAAACTGGAGGAACAGAGAGAAATGTTCGCGATAATGGAGGCCAAGATGAAAGAGATGGAGGAAACCATCGATCAGCAAAGACTGACCGAGGCCAAGCTTAAAGAAGACATAAAGACTAAAGATGAACTAATTGAACTCCTAGTATCGTCGCTATTAGAAAACATTTGAGTGAATTTAAGGTTTTTTAACTAATTTAAGATTTTTGCCATTCATTTTTAAATAAAAAGTATGTATGTATTTATTCTAATAATTTATTAAAGCAGTATTTTTTTGTGAAATTATATTAATACATAATAAATTAAGGTTATAAAATTGTCATCAGTGCTGAGTTTTTTGAAAAATGGAATTAAACATTTTCAAATTCAGTTTTATTTCTAATAGAACTTTAAACATTTCTAATGCAATAACTACAGATCTAAGTTTAGAAAGGCACACCGTTCAGATTTTATAATTTATTTTAACAATTTAAAAGTATAAAAAATTGAACCACTGGACTTTTTACATTCAGATTTAAACTTAATTGAGAGTTAAAATGAATTGTTTCTTGATCATAAACGCAAAAGTAGATCATTAACAAGATGTACATAAAAAAAAAAAAATCAAAGAAAACCACAAAAAAAATCATCTTTTTTTCACAAAGGCAGAAAGTCTCAAAATAAAAATAAAATGTTTTTCCCCCATGTTTAACATAAGTTTTTAATTGTCCAGCCCCCAGAAGGAAGTGTAAAACTTTTCTGAACCTCAAATCTCCCACAGTGAGAAGTTTTCAATCATACTTTCGTCTACATTAGAATTACAAAAGTATCAGCACAAAAGAAAAGAAATGAAATGGATTTACTCATTTATTTCTGTAATTTAGTCATTTCAAACCTTACCTTTAAACATCCTTTACTAGTTCCATTCATGACGGTGCACTTTTCCACATAAGCAATGCTGTGTTTTGCGAGAGTTGTAGTTTATTTCATTGGGTGGTTTAAAAAGTGCTTAACACTAGGTCCGCAGCAGCCGTCAATTTGACTGCACGTCACTTTAATATGCTAATTAGTATAAATAAAACACAACCTAGGATGCTGACATTTTATGACTTTTAATATAAACATGTTTTCTTTTTTATCATGTAGTTTTTATGTTCTAAAAAGAAACATTTCAAAATTTATAAGCGTTTTGTCTCCTCTAACCGGGGCGCAGCAGCTGGGTGCTGACACCATTACAGATACATTTTAGAAAGGTTGAGTGAGATAATATTGAAGAGACACCATGAAGAGAGTAAGAAAATTGTTGTCTGAATAAAGTATGCCATGTTTTCTATATAAGTCTTAAAAAAATTCCGATTAACATGTTGGAATATGTCCAATAGCCAATTTATAACGAGGACATTTTTGAAGCAGCAACAGCGCAAAATGCGGAAATAAGTAGGCTATTGAAAAATTAGATAATTTTACTTTGGTGTTTACTTTTTTATTCTAGGTTTTAAAAGTATTGAACATTGTATCATTATTATTATTTTAAAAATTGAGGGGTGTAAAGGTTTATTTATGCAATTTAGCAACGCAAAACATGAACAATTACATAAGCGATCAGATTGACGGTCATGGCACTTACGGTTTGATTTAGAACGTGGCGGTCCTAGTGTTAACCAAATGAGTACCTACGACTCTTTAGATGAATAATGATTTATTCCTTTTGTACAACTGAGGATTAGGAGTTTGCAGGCCTCTGAAGACTATCACCATAGCTCCAAAGATTAACATAATCACAGAGGAGTATGTCACCATCAGTCAGGTGCGTAACTTGTTGGATCAGCAAAAACACAAACAAAAACGTCAAAAAAATCAAGCAAAAATGTTACTTGAACAACAAGAAAGAAGTTTTAAAATATGTTTACAGATGTTTGTGGACTCCTCAAACAAAAAAGGATTATATGTTAAAGGACATGTATGATTTCAAACAAAGTCTAGAAATGACAAAAAAGATTTTGATGATTACAAAGCCTCATCCTTTAATTTACCTTGTCAAAGATCTGGACACAATCCACAAAAGCTCTCTTGCATTTTCTGACAAGGCGGAACATTTAAAAGGCCAATCTAAACGAAGCGACATTTTAGAGGGTTTTACAGAGCATTAAGAAGTCTGGAAAAGAAACTTCTTCTTAGGAACCTCTCCCAGCTATGAAACCAGTCGGGGAAATAGGTAATGTGGCCTATTGAAAATATGATAAGCTCATTGTTGATCCTCCTCGTAATTTACAACAACAAGTAAAAGCCAATGTTTGAGATTTCATGTGAGTTGTCTTGTAGTCAGAAGAATAATGTTCTGCATTATTTTCTGAGAAGGATTGTTTTTTCTACTATTTAATTACAACCCCAGTATTTGCTGATAGTCACTGGGATTCTATTAACCATTATAAGATTGAAGATGACCCTGATGAGCTATTACTTCAACTATTACCTAAAAAAATGTGTCAATATGGGATCAGAGGTGTAAAACATCTTTGGATAAAAAGTTATTTAAAAAATCAATCTCAGTATGTTCACATTAAATGCTTTCTTGTGAAAACACGTTTGGAAGCAAGAAGCTACCCGGAAAGCTATAAAAGAAAACAGATCATTTGGAAACATTTCATAAATATTATTAATGAAAATATGAGGAGAGATGCAGATAAGAAGGCTTGCGAGGTGTTCAGGGTTTGCCACTTTCTGGATGTACCCCGCCTCTCCTCTGCTTACAAACTAAGATATCCATTCCATTCATCTTCCTTCCACCACCTTGACTTGAACAAAGCAATTTAGAAAACTGCAAGACAAACAGTGGGATTTTATGAGCTTTTGATTTAATCTATTGAGTCAAACAAAACATTTCAAACAATCCCTCAACGTATTTTATTTGTTAGTGATTCATCCAGTCACTAAAAGTTTGATGGGAAAGCAAAAGGTTTGTGTCCACCACCGTGATTCACTTTATTTTCCTCAAGTCTAAAATTGGAGGGAAATTGTGGAGGGAAATCTTTCAGTTTTATTGGTTCTGTTTGTTCATCTGCAGGTTGAAAGGTTTAATTGGTTGATTGTCCCAATTTGAACAACACAAAATCTCTGTAAAGGATCCTTTTTATCTGGTGGGATGTTTGAACAAGCTATGTAACCAGTATACAGTTCTTTGTACATCCAGCTAGTGTTTCTGTGAAGTTAAGCCTAACTGGCAACAAATACTGGTTGAAATGTGATTGGTCAAATGCTTTCTTGTGATCGAAGCAATGCAGCTAACATGAAAGCTACTAATATTCGTATGAGTATTAGTGTTAATAGAAATTTTTAATTAAATTCTGAAGCTTGGATAGTAATTTTTTTAATTCAATTTAGAAGATTTTGAATAGTAGTACATTTTAATTAAATGGTGAAGCTTGGATGGTAAAGTTTATTGCAATAGCCTCAAGAGGAAAATTGATTTTCCAGAACATAGAAACTGATCATTTCTGTGAGAATGAGTGTGAATGTGTGAATGTCCTGACACAGGTGAAAACTAAAACTGGTATAAGGTTGTCAGTATAAACACCCAGGGATGTTCGCCCTTTGTGGGTAGAAATTGGCATCCAATCTGATAGCAGACAATGGCATTTCTCCCCTGTCAAAGGAAACACAATTTTGTAAACTGAAACATTCTATAATAAAATGAAGAAAAATAATAAAACCTCCGAGTTTGGGGGATGCTCCAAGTTAAGGAACGGGGTAGAGAAGGAACAGATATATTGTTTTACTGAACAGGAGTAAAATGAGAAAAAGAGTGCAGCAGAGAAAGATAATAAAGGACTGAAGAGTTTTCCACCTGATGAGGTCTGCCTCGATAGTTTTAGAAAGTTGGGTGTAATTTAATTTGAATAGCTCAGAAAGATTTGGAGAAATATTTATTCCAAGGTATTTTATGTTGCCTGGTTGTAATTTAGTTGAGGGCGGGTTTTGAAAATTGCAATTAATTGATAAAACTGTGCTCTTAGTCCAATTTATGGAATATTCAGAGACTGAGGAGAATTTATTAATCAGAGAGATTGGTTTATAAAATGAAGATTGTGAGTTTGAGGCAAATAATGACATAATCTGCATAAAGACTTATTTTATGTTCTACATTTCTAGTCTTAATGCCTTCAATACCATCGAATAGCAGCAGCTAGATGTTCCTTGAAGAGAGCGATCAATGAGGGTGACAATGGGCAGCCTCGTCTGGTTCCTCTTTGAATTTTGAAGTTTGCTCATGTGTGATAATTTGTTCTAACTCGTGCATTGGGAGAGCTATATAATATTAGATCCAGTTTGTGAAGGACTGTCCAAAGCTAAATTTATTTAAGGCCACCATCAAGAATTTCCAATTAACAGAAGTTTTTTCAGCATCCAGTGAAATAATTGTTGCTTTTTGGTTATTGATGGCTGTGTAATCGATTAGGTTAATAAGTCTGTGCATATTAGTGGAGGAATATCTACCTTTAATAAATCCTGTTTGGTCAGGATTTACAAGGTAAGGGCTTCCTGCAAGGGCTTTGCAAATTATTTTAAGGTCTACATTGATTAGGGAAATGGGTCTATAGCTAGAAGGTAATGTGGGATTCTTACCGAGTTTCAAAATTAAAATAATGTCAGCAGAGTTCAAACTTGGTGGTAGGTGATTATTCTCTTTGATTTCTGTTATCATTCTGAGAAAGGAGGGGGCTAAAGTTGATCAGAGTTCCTTAAAAAATTCTCCTGTAAAGCCAACTGAACCTGGTTCTTTTTTACTGGGCATGTTAGTGCCTTATGAAGCTCTTCTGCAGTCAGAGAACTTCTAAGGATGTTATTTGTGCTTCTTGTAGTGTAGGTAAGTTGATGTTATCTAGAAAATATTAATGTCACTAACAGAAGGGTCTATTTGGGGTGTTTAAACGGATTGGTAGAAGTACTTCATGCTTAAAATATATTGGAAAATGCAGATAAGAAGGCTTTCAACAATTTTCAAGTTTAGTTTCAAGTTTTTTTTGGTTTGTTTTTTTTGGGGGGGTTTTTTTGTTTTTGATTTTTTTTTTTCCCCAGACATTTTCTTGAAGTGCGAGAAGAAAACAATATGTACATGGTCTGAAAAAGGAGTAGGCCGAAGCCAAAAGTGTATGACTGACCTTTACACATTTATATTTTAACTAAGGGAGCTGCTTACTCTAAAAATAACAAAAACCCACATGTACAGCAGTTTACAGAAAAAAAATTAAAGTATTTAACTTTAGCGTTCTTTTTCTACGTAAAATGTTATGATATTTTCCTTGTATAAAGTACTGAATTGTTGAGTTTTTTAACTTTCTTTTAACTCCTGATCAAAGATATTCCAAAGATTTACACCAACAACTGAAATACAATGTTGTTTTATATTTGTTCTGACAATGATCTTTTCAAACACATCGCATCCTCTAAAATTATACACAGTATCCCTCTTGTGAAAAAAAGTTTTCAATGCATTTGGTTAATTAATTAATGTTTACTTTAAACATAATTTGTACAGTATTTAGTTCAACCAAATCCTTGAATTTTAAAACTTTTTGTTAATAAACAGTTGAATTGTATGTGCCCTGTAATTGGCTTTATTTTTTGAATGGTACTAACTAGAATAGTATTTGTTTGGTATGTGTAACCGTACACAAACAAAATACATACAATAATGTATATACATTACATACAATGTACATAAAATAATGGGTGTTTACGATGCTGTCATCCATTTGCTGCAGTGAGCTCACTCACATCTGGATGGTGGTGGAGGGATGGTGAGAATCACCTTCTTTGATTTCTCTAGTGCCTTTAACACCATCCAGCCTTCATTACTGAGTGATAAGCTGCGGCCGATGGGTGCAGGTAGATCCATCATCTCCTGGATCACTGATTACCTGACGGATATGCCACATTTCGTCCCGCTGGGCAAAGTCCTGTCTGATGTGGTTCTAAGAAGTGTAGGAGCCCCACAGGGCACTGTGCTCTCTCCATTCCTCTTCACATTGTACACTTCAGACTTCCAGCACAACTCCGATTCATGCAACCTACAGAAATTCTCTGAGACTCTGCAGTTGTGGGGTGTATAAGTGGTGGGCAGGAGGAGGAGTACAAGAGGGTGGTGGATGGATTTTTGGTCTGGGCGGGAAGGAATCACCTGCTGCTCAATGTAGACAAGACCAGGGAAATGGTGATTGACTTCCAGAAGAAGAAGACTGCTTAGCAGTCGCTCTGCATTCTGGGTAGAGATGTGCAGGTGGTGGAGGAGTACAAGTACCTGGGAGTGTTCATCGATATTAGACTGAGCTAGAGGAGCAACCGTACTGCTGTGCACAAGAAGACTTGCAGCCGACTTTACTTTCTAAAGAAGCTGAGGTCCTTCAATGTGTGCGGCAAGCTCCTGGAGACCTTCTATCAGTCTGTGGTGGCCAGCTCCTTTTTCTTCTCTGTCATCTTTTGGGGGAGCAGCATTGGAGCCAGTGACGCCAACAGACTGAATAAACTAATCAGACTGGCTGGCTCTGTCATTGGCAGCAAACAGGACTCACTTGAGGCAGTGGTAGAGAGGAGGTCACTGAACAAACTTTTGTCCATCATGGACAATCATGACCATCCTCTCTACCCACTCCTGGACGAACAGCTGAGCTCCTTCTCCAAGAGGCTCAAACAGCCCCCCTCGAGAACATCTCGTTACCGGAGGTCTTTCTTTCCGTACAATGATCGGGCTCTACAACAACTCACTTAGCAGATAGGAAGTTGTTGCTGTGACACACAAATTTCCCATGTGTGGGATTATTAAAGTATATTCTGATTCTGATTCTAATCTGTTTGAATAAATTGCCTGAGGGGAAATTTAATTTAATCTGATCTTATTCTCACTCAGATGTTTCTGGGCATCAAGAGGCACGTTAGGCGCCTAAAAAGTTGTCATAATACCAGATTAGGACCAGATTGTGCATTTCTATTGGTGCCAACACAATCCTGTCCTGATTTATTCAATAAATACAGGGCCAATGTTTACCTGGAAGATTGTATCTTTGACAGATTTAAAGACAGTTTTGATATTCGTTGTGTCCGTGGCAAAGGTATAATGTTGATACAGAGGTTTGTAGTGTCCCACGTGTTGATCGACATACATTTGCAGGATAAATTTTTTGGCTCTTTCAAAATCACCACAGGGTCCTACAAAAACAAAATTGGTCCGAATTAGTGGAAGGCATGGAGAGATTTTTATCTCATCTGATTCATTCAAAAATATCTTCATATAAAGAGAAACTTCTGTTTGGATAGAAACAGAAAAATGCCTTATATATTCTGTGCATACAGGTTTCTACTTGTTCGTTCAATATGTTTCAGTCGTTTTTATAACATTGATCTGTACACTGCATCAAATAACTGATTGTCTTTGTTCATCTACATATTTGTGTCCTAGCTTTGTGCAATTTCTAGGTTAGCATTTCAGGCTTTTTATGCTGGAACTCATTTTAGCTATTTAATCACATTAGTTTGTTTTGTTTTTTTTTACTTTGACTCCAATAATTCCTTTTTTATTTGAAATATTGTTTAAAATAACACTAAAATATATTCAAACATTTTTGTAAGAATGCGGGATTAACCTGTGTATTCCGGAAAGTAGTCCCTTAGATTGGACTGTTGGATTTTCTCCTCTAGTAGGTCTGTTTTGTTCAGAAAGAGGATGGTAGAGGACTCCTGTAACCATCTGTCAGACATGATGGTTTTAAACAAAGACAGGCTTTCAAGCAGTCGGTTCTGGGTGAGCAGATGAGAAAAACGTCAACAAATAGTTAATTGGTTAGAACTTAAAAGCGAGAAAACTAATACTCATCGTCCTTTTTAACATACATCTTTCTCATTTTCATAGAGGACTTGATCGTATTCGTTCAAAGCCGCCAGGAAGATGATAGATTTGACATTCTCAAAATAATGTGACCATTTTTTTCTTTCTGAGTTCTGGCCACCAACCTCCACCATCCTAAAGACACAATAAAATATGTTAAAAAATGTTTGGTTTTTTTGTACCCGAGTTTGGGGCCAGGCTACCCAGGCTTTGTTTGAAGATCCCCAGCTACTGGAGAGCGGCAAACTATCAATCCGTCTGACTCATGGTTTTATGTCTGAACAATGGAGAATGATTTACACAAAAGGTAGCACAGCCAGAATGGGTATTGTGACAATAATAGAGACTGAGTTATTACTGACATTTTTTTTAATAAAAGTCTGGTGTCATAAAATAGACCTAATGTGTCACAGTAATTTTGATGATGAGGTAAAGCATCATACCATACCTGAAACTGATATTTGACAGAAAAAAGGAGTACTCAAAGACACCCGTGGTGGGATCTCTGACCCTCAAAATGTCCTGGAGGTTGGGAATGTACAAAGGTTGTGTGATCCTGTCCAGGTCGTTAAGATAGCTGAAACATTAAATAAGCGTCAGGTTTAAAGCCATGCCACTGATAGAGGAAAACTGTGTACAGAAATCAGAAACAAAAAAAGCAGCTTTAAGATTCAACAACATGACAAACTCTGGTAAACAGAGTTTATGAAAACAAGATAAAGCACAATGAAATCTTTTATGTAAAAAAGATAAAGGACTTACTATTTGGCAGAGTCCGACAACTGGAACTCTCGCCTACGATCATAGCATCTTTTAACACCGTGATCATTCCACACGTGGCTAATGGCTGTCACTTGCCAGGGTTCTAAATCAAAGACCTTTGTTGGATCTATGTTTCTCAACCTCTTTGCATTTTCCTAGTACAGAAAGAAAAAACAGCAACATGGCAACCAGACTAGGACAAAAAGTTTTTTGAAAGAAAACTGTCCTCTTTGCTAAATGTCTCAATGTTGTGGGCATTTTTAGTGGACAGGGACAATCCTTTAACTGGATCAAAATATTATATAATTATATACATATTATATAAATATTATATAATATTATAATATTCAACAACATATAATATAATATTATATTAAATATTATATAGCTCTTCCAATGCACGTTAGAACAAATAATCACACGTGAGCACACATCAGCAAACTTCAACCTTCAAAGAGGAACCAGACAAGGCTGCCCATTGTCACCCTCATTGATCGCTCTCTTCAAGGAACCTCTAGCTGCTGCTATTCGATGGAGCACAGATATTGAAGGCATTAAGACTAGAAATGTAGAACATAAAACAAGTCTTTATGCAGATTATGTCAAAAACGACTGAAACATATTGAACGAACAAGTAGAAACCTGTATGCACAGTATATATAAGGCATTTTTCTGTTTCTATCCAATAATGTAATGTTGTACTCCCCTGTAGTTCTGATGTTTTCTCTCTAAATGGCGCCAAAGATACAACAACACTGCTCCCATTTAAATCTGTGTGTGTCTCTGTGATGTGTATGCTGTCCAAATAAACAGTGTGCAGAAAGCCGTCGGGCCCATTACACACGGGTAAACAAGCGTGCTAGATGTTAAATCAAGCAAAATGTTACATCGAGCACTTAGATAGCAAACCTAGCGTCGCTTAATGCATGTTTTAAAGCGCTACTGCACTAGATTTCAAACCTAGCGCCGCTAGATTTGAAATTTAACGCTCTTCATGTAACATTTAGCACACTTGTTTAAAATCTAGTGCCATTCTATCGGTCTAATCTAACGGTTTTACCAAAGCATGCCCTCAATCTGCTCCTGTTCCGGCCCGCTTGTCAAATGTTAGAACTCAATGTGGCCAGTGACTCAAAAAGTTTGCCCACCCCTGATTTACACCCTAAAAGAGGAAATATTCTCAATGAGGAAGTCTACATTGTCCAACTACAGTCTAACAGAGTGAGCTAGGAGTGTCGTGACTCACAATGTGAGCTTTAACTTCAACGAGTTTAACCTCTTACCTTGTTGTGGTCATCCACATAGTCGATTTGTAGAGTACTCATGGCACCAATCAGTGCCTGGATGGCCGTTATGATGTTCTGAAAGACCACTCGGATGAAGCCTTTCCTGTCATCTTCGTCGTATCCTGCACCATGGATAATCCTCATCTGTTTGATGAAGGTGCTTTTTCCACTTTCACCAGTCCCTGAATAATGAAAATGAACAAAGGTGGACAATGAAAACAAGGATAAGATCAAAGCAATGTGTGTGTGTGTGTGGGGGGGACAAACTTGCATTGATAAGTGGCAGCTTAAGACTCCATTCTTTCAGCGTTTTATGATGCACAAGTTACTTTTTCTTTTTTTTAAGCTGTGGTGCTTTAAAGGTAATTAATGCTGTTCCTCATGTAGACATTTTTATGGCATAATCCGACCTTACATGACCAAAAAGGAATAACGTTGAAAAAAATATTGACATTGTTGTACATGACTTAAAGTCATTTCCAGTGAGAGTTACTGGATAGTGCTCTTTACGGATTCCACTCATTACTTTTAAGGTTTGAAATTTTATGTGCAGCCAAGGTAGTGGGGAGACCTGGTTCAGTGGCTTCGGGATTGTGACCCTCATTTATGGAGATATTGTGATTCTGTTGGAATGATAGAATGGGAGATCAACCGGTAGGTTGTTGGGCCATCTGCAATAATTAGGACAGGCCAAAAAGCAAAGCTTTCACGTAACCTTTGATGTACTTTCCAACCCTAACAGATGGCCACCAGATATAGGTGGTGACTGAAAGAACAAATTCTCAGATACAAGGGGTAAACATAAGTTTCCTCTGTGGGGAGTGGTCAGGGTTCTGAATCAGAAATATGGTGAGGATTGCTCTGAGCAATCTGGGAGGAGCTCAGAGTGGAGATACTGTTCCTCTGTATAGAAGAACAATGTGGGGTGGTTCAAGCATCTGATTAAGACTGCCACTCAGAAAAAAATGGATCTCCTCCTGATTGGTTGAGCCCAGAACAAACACCTGATTAGCAGAAGTTAACCCAGACATGCTGGTGAAACTATATTTCACAGCTGGCCACAGGGCGCCTCAAATTTGTCCAGAATGGTAGGAAAAAGTGGCTGCAGTGAGAAAGATCTGGGCTTCCCTGGTAAGTAGGAGCTGTTATCGATACCATATATTGATACTAGTACTCTTATTGATACCGCTTATCGATCCGGTAGCTTACTGATACTTTTTCAGTGTAAAAACAAGTAGATGAAGACAAAAAAAACTATGTGGATGCATCCAAAGCTTTTTTTTTTTTTTAACAATTTTAAGCTAAATATTAACTTAACCTCCTTTACATCGATAAAATGAAATTATTTAAATAAATATTAACAACTTAGATAAACTGTACAACTAACAACAAAAATATGCAAAATGCCTGCCCACGCCAAATGTCAATAAACTCAACTGGCAATCTCAAGTTATCATCTTAAATACATCCATCTACTTTTCTGCAAGAAAATCAGCATGTTTGCCTTTTCTGGTAGTTTTATTTTTTTATCCAACAACACTTTTATTAGGTGTGTGCATCTGCTGTACTCACTTTAGAAATCCACGCAATTTGGACGCAAAGTATGCTGTAAAACGTGACAATTCAATAACAAGCAAGAAGTGTTACAGTTAGAGGTCCGGGCTAGGAGTTAGGGATGATGAAATTACTTGTGAGCAATTGCATAAGCCATTTTTTTAGGCAATTTGTGTAGATTTCTAAAATAAATTTATCATCATCTTGTTGATCCCAGCACCCAGCTCAAGTGAGAGAGGCAGACAGTGTTCCTAGATTTGAAGGGAGGCTTAAAGCATTCCTGTTTGAACAAGCTTATCACCAGGCCAGATAAAACAGATTCATTTAGCTGATATAATTACTAGTTGGCTGCTAGATAGTAAAAGCTGGGGAAAGTATGGTACATTGGGTTCTGTCCTCTAATTCTCTCTACTACTCTCTTTACCATTCTCAGATATTTAACTGTAGAGTAGAATAAGCTAATATTTAAACAATAATCTTTGACACATTAGTTGCTCGTCCCGGGGGAGGGATCTCTCTTCCATGTGGATCCCCACGAGGTTTCTTATTTTCTCCCCACTGATGTTTTTTTTAGGAGTTTTTCATCACCATGAAGGAGAGTCTAAGTGCATAAATGTGCTAGTCTTATTTAGTTAGCATTTGTTAGTTATTTTTCTTGTTGTGTATTTGTGTTTATACATTCCTCTTTTTCTTGTGAAGCCCATTGAGACGGAAATTCTGTGATTTTGGGCGATACAAATAAAATTGAATTGAATTGAAATGATGATATCTCTTGGTAATACAGACACAGAAAAAAGTGTTACTGTTTTAGATGAGGAATTACTTCTCAGAATTGACATCCAGTGACTGAAGGATAGACATGGCCTGGTACACCTCATCCCTGAGTTTTTGTTTGACAGCATAATGGCATTGTGTCCTATGTTATATTGGGACCCTTATTCTTTATTTTTTTCCAAACCATTAATGCACCGGACCAACATTTTGAGATGTGCTACAAGTTCCATTTCACAAATCACAGAGTCCTTGCATCATGGCTGGCCGGCAACTAAGTCCAGAACCAGGAAATTGGAAACATACAACTGAGCTCTCTTAAGAGATGAGTGGGATGATAATTGCTATTGTTCTATGACAATGCCATGATCTGTATATTTCTACCAGGACCTCACAGCAAAAAGCTTGGCTGTTTGAGCTTCGCCTGAGAAGAGAACTGACACACCGGTCTTTCTGTGTGAATTTCTATATTCCTCTCATTCATTCATGCATCCCGTCTAGCAAAATGCAAGCCATTTAATTAAGCATTTTAGATTGTCTCCAGAAGTGTGTGATTGTGGCCCTGTAAAAGATTGGCAACTCTTTGCAGGTTTTCAGCAATTTGTTTTTCTAAAATTAAATACTGTATTCCCAGCCAACTGGCCAGGAAGTTTTTAGATAGGTGAGAACTTATTATGACACTAAAGTTAAGAGAAAAAGCAAGAAATCCAGAAAGAAAATAACTTTTTACCAGACATAAAAGGGTTGGACAATTTTGTTGTACTGGATTCTGTCGCGGGTTTTTTTTGTTTTGTTTTTTTTCATCTTATAAATAACTAAAAATCAGAATATTTCCAGATGGATCAAAATAATGACAGATGTAATTTACAAATATCAATGTGACAGTTAAATATTTATGTATGTATGTATTCCATATACAGTGGTGGTCAAAAGTTTACATACACTTGTAAAGAACATAATGTCATGGCTGTCTTGAGTTTCCAGTTATTTCAACAACTCTGATTTTTCTCTGATATAGTGATTGGAACAGATCCTTCTTTGTCACAAAAAACATTCATGAAGTTTGATTCTTTTATGACTTTATTATGGGTAAACTGAAAATGTGACGAAATCACCTGGGTCAAAAATATACATACAGCAATGCTAATATTTGGTTACATGTCCTTTGGCCATTTTTACTTCAATTAGGCGCTTTTGGTAGCCATCCACAAGCTTCTGGCAAGTTTCTGGTTGAATCTTTGACCACTCCTCTTGACAGAATTGGTGCAGTTCAGTTAAATTTGTTGGCTTTCTGACATGGACTTGTTTCTTCAGCATTATCCACATGTTCTCAATGGGATTTAAGTCAGGACTTTGGGAACGCCATTCTAAAACCTTAATTCTAGCCTGATTTAGCCATTCCATTACCACTTTTGATGTGTGTTTGGGGTCATTGTCCTGTTGGAACACCCAACTGCGCCCAAGACCCAACCTTCGGGCTGATGACTTCAGGTTTTCTTGAAGAATTTGAAGGTAATCCTCCTTCTTCATTGTCCCATTGACTCTCTGTAAAGCACCAGTTCCATTGGCAGCAAAACAGGCCCACAGGATAATACTACCACCACCGTGCTTGATGGTAGGCATGGTGTTCTTGGGGTTAAAGGCCTCACCTTTTCTCCTCCAAACATATTGCTGGGCATTGTGGCCAAACAGCTCAATTTTTGTTTCATCTGACCACAGAACTTTGTCCATGTGATCAGCAGCAAACTTTAGTCGAGCCTTAAGGTGCCGCTTTTGGAGCAAGGGCTTCCTTCTTGCACGGCAACCTCTCACTCCATGGCGATGCAAAACACGCTTGACTGTGGACACTGACACCTGTGTTCCAGCAGCTTCTAATTCTTGGCAGATCTGCTTTTTGGTGCTCCTGGGTTGACTCTTCACCCTCCTGACCAGTTTTCTCTCAGCAGCAGGTGACAGCTTGCGTTTTCTTCTTGATCGTGGCAGTGACAAAACAGTGCCATGCACTTTATACTTACAAACAATTGTTTGCACTGTTGCTCTTGGAACCTGCAGCTGCTTTGAAATGGCTCCAAGTGACTTTCCTGAGTTGTTCAAGTCAATGATTCTCTTTTTCAAATCTGTGCTGAGCTCCTTTGACTTTCCCATTGTAGCGTTTGTGGGTGTTTTTATCCAATGAGCCCTTTTTAAATGGCCTCAGAGAAGTCACCAGCTGTAGTCACTCATAATCACTCACAAGAAGTTAAGAGGTCATGCTATGAAGCTCATGTCATTGACACAACTTTCTAAGTCTCCAAAATTGCTCATTCATGTTGCTGTATGTATATTTTTGACCCAGCTGATTTCGTCACATTTTCAGTTTACCCATAATAAAGTCATAAAAGAATCAAACTTCCTGCTGCCTGGAGGGGGGCTGGGTTTGCGGGACTTGGAGGCCAGTCACTTCTGTGTTGCCCGCCTCCGGGGGGCGGGAGACACCCAGAGATACGGTTGTGTGGTTTTTGTATGGGGGAAACGGGCCCGGGGGCGGTCTCGCCTGGCCCTGCCGGGGCCTTTCGTCACCAGTTGGGGTTAAGAGGTGCACTGGGGTGAGCATCACTAGAGAGTTGGCAGGACTACAGTTGAGGGACTAGGGTAGTGAAGAGGGACATTAGGTGTGCAGAGGTGGTCTTTGGGCTGCCTGGGTCGGGCACCTGGCTGTGTGTTGGGCTGTGGCGGCTGCATGTGGGGTAGCCTGGCCCTGCTGGGCCCCCGGTTGAGCCCCGGCTCGGGGATTGTCGGGTCCCTGGGCCCTTGGGGTGAGTGCTCCCCTCTCGGTCCGGGCCTTGACTTCTGTCACCCCTGGGCTCGCCTAGGGTCGTGGGGTACGGTTGCCGCATCTGCCCCGAGGCCTGTGGGTCCTGGCATCGGGGAGGCCCGTGCTCCTTGGTGCTGGAGTGGCCCTGGCAGGGGTTTCTCTATGCGCCTTGCTGGGTGGGTGGGCGGCTCCTCGGCCCGGCCCGGCTTCGGGGTCCCGGGATCTGGATGGGCGTGGGCCCGGGTAGCGTGTGTCTCTGCCTCCTTCGTTCCAATCCTTTGGGGCTGGGGACAATCCGTTGGTCCTAATAAGCACATGGTTCACATCGGCAGCATGCATGTACTTTCACTCACACTCGCACACTATATCACTCTGTTTACTGTCCGCTATGTTCCTTGCTTTCAACCAATATTATCATAACTCTAGTAACATGTGTTTGTGTTGTACATCATTTGCTATAGAAGGTTTTGTTGTATGTGTCAGTTTTATCACTGGTTTAAACTCTTGTTTGTACTTTTTTTTTTTTTCCCTCAGATAATCCAGCAGGTTGGTTGTGATGCAGAATACTACAACTTCAGATTTTCTTTTTACTTTCTCCCCCTCTCTTCTTCTTCTTCTGTACCCTATCCCTCCTCTTTTTCACCCCACCTACCCACGCCCCTCTCCTTGGTAATTCCTGTCAGGTCCAGCGCAGAAAGCATATATATTTTGATTGTAAAGCATTTAAAATAAACAAATAAAGCTTGTCAGGGTCGGCACATTGTGCTGACCCTGGTAGAACAAAACTGTCCAGCAATACTTGACATACATTCTGCTTGTCACAACGCCGGACAGGACAGGTATATAAAAAAAAAAAAAAAAAAAAAAAAAAGAATCAAACTTCATGAATGTTTTTTGTGACAAAGAAGGATCTGTTCCAATCACTATATCAGAGAAAAATCAGAGTTGTTGAAATAACTGGAAACTCAAGACAGCCATGACATTATGTTCTTTACAAGTGTATGTAAACTTTTGACCACCACTGTATATGCATAAAATGAAAACTTATAAAACTGATCAGTCAAACGATGAAGTTATGGGAAAAAGTTGTCAAAGCTAGGCTGAAGTAAGAGTTTGTGTGAAGCAGTATGGTTTTATGCCTAAAAAGAGCACTACAGATGCAGTATTTGCCTTGAGGATACTGATAGAGAAGTACAGGGATGGTCAGAGGGAGCTGCACTGTGTCTTTGTAGATCTAGAGAAAGCGTATGACAGGGTACCTAGAGAAGAACTATGGTATTGTATGAGGAAGTCTGGTGTAACAGAGAAGTATGTTAGAGTGGTTCAGGACATGTATGAGGGCTGTAAGACAGTGGTGAGGTGTTCTGTAGGTGAGACAGAGGAGTTCAGTGTGGGGGTGGGACTGCACCAGGAATCGCTCTGAGTCCTTTGCTGTTTACTCCTTTGCTGTTTGCTCTGTCCTTTGCTGGTACAAACAGCAAACAGCTGTTTGTACCAGGACTCAGAGCAGAATCTGCTCTGAGTCCTTTGCTGTTTGCTGTGGTGATGGACGGGCTGACAGACGAGGTCAGACAGGAATCTCCATGGACAATGATGTTTGCAGATGTGATCTGTAGTGAGAGGAGAGAAGAGGTGGAGGAAAAGCTGGAGAGGTGGAGGTTTGCACTAGAAAGAAGAGGAATGAAGATTAGTCAGAGTAAGACAGAGTACATGTGTGTGAATGAGAGGGATCCAAATGGAAAAGTGAGGCTACAGGGAGAAGAGATAAAG
This sequence comes from Neostethus bicornis, assembly GCA_902685375.1. Classification (NCBI taxonomy): domain Eukaryota; kingdom Metazoa; phylum Chordata; class Actinopteri; order Atheriniformes; family Phallostethidae; genus Neostethus; species Neostethus bicornis. The sequence continues at coordinate 5,892,687 of CACRXE010000001.1, read as the reverse complement.
AAGGTGGAAGATTTTAAGTATCTACGATCAACAGTCCAGAGCAATGGAGAGTGTGGAAAAGAGGTGAAGAAACAAGTACAGGCAGGCTGGAACGGGGGGAGTAAAGTATGAGGTGGGATGTGTGACAAAAGAGTTTCAGCTAAAATGAAAGGGAAAGTGTACAAAACCGTGGTGAGACCAGCCATGCTGTTGGTCTAGAGCAGTGCTTCTTAATTATTTCCTGGTCCCCCCCTCTCCCTGAGGAAGAAGAAAATATTCCGCCCCCCCCTCTACACACACACACAGACACACACTCTCCGCTGTGACTATAATTAGTTTCCTGTGTCTATGAAATTGTTTTAAGCAGTGGTCCTCAACCACCAGGCCGCGGTCCGGTAGTCCGCTCTTCCCTTAGTCACTTCGCTCTTGTTACCTTATTGTCTTTATTATTTTCTATTATTTTCTATGCCATTGCACTACTTTACTTTTTCTTTCTGAGCACTCTTAGTTTGGTTAAAATTATTACTTTTTTATTTTATTTTATCTTTTATTTATTTAGTACCATAGCAAGTTCTTAGTCTCTGATCGTCTTCATCGACCTTGGCAATAAAAGCATTTCTGATTCTGATTTTTATTCTTATATATATTTCATGATAATAAAATAGAATTATTATCAAATCATACTTTATTTATAAAGCACTTTTCAAAAAAGTTACGCAAAGTGCTAGCAAAAAAATAAAAACTTTAACAGAATTAAAATCCTGATCATAAAAATAATAAATTAAAACCAAACAAACATTTTTAAAAAAACACACACACAAAATCCCTACCTCCAAGAAACCCCCATTTCACTTGAACCCCTGCTAATGTCTCTTTAACTATAGATAAAATATTGATAAAAAAAAAAAAAAAACTGTGGCGACCCCTGAAGGGAAATGCCGAAAGGAGAAGAAGAAGAAAACAAACATCTTGCCTGATGCTGCTGTGAAGAAATAACAACTGGGGATTGATCCACACTAGGACTCGACCCATCCATGACTGCAGCAGCCAAAAGCACAGGATCCAGGAAACATGGCACCCATAAAAACCCACCTGGCTGAAGTGAGGGACCCGCACCACCCAGGCCAGTCTGACCACCACAGCAAGAACCCCACTGGCTGAGAGGGCAGAGCTGCAAGTCTTTGTTTTATGTTAGAAAACAACTCAAGGTCAAAAAACATGTCATTAAATCAGTCTAGATTTTGTCATGTCAGTATTACTGAAATATATGGTATTTTCTAAAACTCTGAATGTTGTGTTCTGTAAATTTGAATAATTCATTTAAACTGAACAGGTACAGACAGATAAAAGTATTTCTCCAAACTCTTACCTAAAAGCAGAAACTTGATCTCTTTGTGGGAAGCTTGTTTGTCCCGCTTAATCTGCTGTTCTATTTCTCTGTGTATCCTCAGCTGCTCCTCTTCCTCAGCAGACAAGCAGCATTCGCCCATGGTTATTTCACCTCAACTGTTGGTCTTTGATAGGCTATATCACTCTCACAGAGTTAAAGAATAGATTAATGGTTTCCTTCTTCACCCTTTTTTTTTACCCTGCCCGTGCAAGAGAAACCCATGTCTCTAAGCAGGTGGATTTTCTGCAACTTTTTGCTGTCATTCTTCCTCTTACAGGATCTAGTTCAGGTACATTTCACATTCCTGGTGTGAAGGAGGCGGGCCCAGACTCTGAGGGAATTATCTCTCTGCTCTCTTCACGCTCAGGCAGCTGAACTTGAAACTCCTCTGAAGGAAAGCACACTGCGAGTCAGTCAGGTGCAACATAATGTGAACCAAAAAAAGTATGTATACCTGAAAATTATTATCAAAATAATCAGTTACTAATGTAACAATGTACATTACATCATAATGTTCATCATAATGTCATTATAATTACATCATAATGTGAACCAAAAAATGTATGTGTACCTGCAATTTGTCATCAAAATAATCAATTACTAATTTAAGTAACAATGTACACCAACCTGAGTGACAGTGTTGATTAGGACTGCTGTTACCATGTTCTGACTTTTTGGTTTTCCTGGTGTTCACTGTACAGCAAACTTTAGAAGTTACTCTGATTGAAAACTTTTGGTTTACATGTAAGAGACATTTTTTCCTCAGGTTTTGTGTCACCAAATAATCTGAGCGATGTAAGTAGAGATATGAAATCAGTGGAGTGTTGTCAAACTATTTCTCTACATTTATATGACTCAAGATTCCTTCTATCACATAATCTTGATAATCTGGCAAAGCAGACTAACCAGGCCGACCAGAAAGGTCACTTGTTTGTTGCAGAGTACTTTGTATAGGGCTGCTGCTTGTTCCAATACTATTGCTACAGGGAATTGGTCGGCTGTGGTGCAGGGCTCTGATGGTCTGAGTAGTCCCTTGTGGTTACTGGCGGCCCAGTTCCCGGTGTGGACAAATCCTCAAAATATCGCTACGTTAGGCATCAGGCTGGTATTTTAACTTCCAGACAAGTGAGAAATGGTTTTGAAAGAGGAGTAAGAAGGAATGTCTATGTATGGTGGATGAATGTGTGAGTAATAGTGTGTGTGGGGAGGATATTTTAATTTTGTTTTCAATTATAATTTAGGGACAGCATGGTGGTGCAGTGATTCGCACCATTGAAGTTGTTGTAGGAAGAAGGTTGAGTGTTCAAGTCCTGGGTGAGGACGAGGCTTGGAACACTCGCCTTTCTGTGTGGAGTTTGCATGTTCTCACGGTGTACACGTAGATTTTCTCCAGGTGCTCTGGTTTCCTCCTACTCAGACAACATTCCACTGATTTCATATCTCTACTCACCTCGCTCATGCATGAGAAATTGCCCCAAGGTATGAGTGTGTTAGGCCCCGAAACACATTGGCAACCTGTTTAGAGTGTAACCCGCTTCTCACCTTTTGGTAGCCGCTACAGTGGTGAGTTTTTGAACAGACATAATATTTTAGAAAATATCAGTCTGGTTTTAGGAAAAACTACAGCTTTTTTACAGATTGTTATTGATCTAAAATGTAAAATGAATGCACAGAAGCTTTCTGTGCTGGTGCTACTGGATCTCAGTGCCACCTTTGACACAGTAGATCACCACATTTTATTAGACAGACTGAGGAGTCTGGTGGTCCTCTCTGATAGTGTTCTTAAATGGTTTTACTTCTATCTCACAGATAAATGATTTTATGTAAGTATGGATACGTGCTCCTCAAGACAAACGGTGGGAATTTACGAACTAATAATTTATTCTATCTAGTTAAACAAAACATTTCATGCAATCCCTTGTTTTTGTAATGTCTTGTGTTTTTTCTGTTGTACACTTTTTGTCCATGTCTGCAACTTGTGTTGTGTAGTTGTGCACTTCCTGTTTTATTGTGAAAACGAACTTTCCTCTTGTTTCATGTTTGTTACTTCCTGCCCTAGTGTGTTTCCAACAGCTGTGTATGTCCAATTGTCCCTCATTGTTTTCACCTGAGATCCCCTCCCTTTTGTGTTAAATAGTCCTTGCCTTCCCTTGTCCTGTGTCAGAGTGTTTTGGATTATTCTCTTGATCTTACCTAGAATAAATCTTTGTTAACGAACTCTGCATCTGAGTCCTGATTAAAGTTTGGTCCTGACAGTTTTCTTTTATTTGTTTCTATTTCATCCAGTCACTGAAAGTTTGGTGTGTAAAGAGAAGTATTGTGCCCACCACAGTGATTCAACTCATTTCCCTCAAACTAGCAAATTAGAGGGACATTGTGGAGGGAAACTTTTAAGTTTTTGGGGGGACGTTTAAAATTTGAATTGTTAATCAGGATTTTAAAAGGGTTAATTGGTTTGGTGTCACAATTTGAACAACACAAAATTTGTTGTCAACGATCTCGATTTAGAAATAGGAATTTAGAAAACAGCAAGACAGATGGTGAAATTTTAGGAACTATTGATTTAATTATCTAGTCAAGCCATTTGATCCCGTCACTAAATTTTTGGTGGGAAAACAAAAGAGATGTGTGCACCACCATGATTCAACTTATTTCCCTCCAATTCACAAATTGGAAAGAAATAGCAAATTCCAGAGGGAATTTGGACATTTCTTTATTGATTCTGTTTGTTAATCAGAAGGTTGAAAAGGTTAAACTGAGGAAACTTCACACTTTTATCCTCCTTAGTTCTACAAACCATTATGACACTTTTATTTGTGTTACAGTTTATGTCAAATTCCAACCCATAAACAGAACAGATATTGAGAAGTTCCTGTAGACCTGCACTACTTGGGCTGAAAACAACAAGATCATCTGCATACATTAGATGGTTCATTAAAGAAGACCCAGTCGGACATTCTGTTTTGCATGCATGCATGCATGTGACAGATCATTCATGTACAAACAAAACAAGACTGGAGATAAGATTCCTCCTTGCTTGACTCCATTACCAATACCAAAGGTATCTGATACACTTTTGCCCCATCTCATCTGCATTTCTTGGTGAGCATACCAGTATACCAGTATTCATAAAATATACTTTGGCACCCCTCTCTGACGCATTTTAAAAAACAGTTTCTAGTGATTGACGCGATCAAATGCTTTTAATGCATCAATAAAGCAAAACAGAACAGATGAACTTTTATTTTGATATTTTCTGATGGTTTCTTTTAATGCAATAATGCATATAAATAAATAATGCATAAATCAGTACCATGTATGGACTTGAAGCCAAACTGGTTGTCTGTAGAGTTAGTAAAATTTTGTATCCTATTCAATAGTACTCTTTCTTAGACTTTGGATAACACACTTGCCAAGGGAGATGACCTGTAATTATTTAATCTTCCCACTTTACCACCCTTATCTTCAATGATTGATACAAGCGTGACAGACATGAGAGAGTCAGGGAGTGCACCATGTGTCAAACAGCCAGAGAAACAAATGGCTAGAAGAGGAGATAGCTTCATACTTCATTTTAAAATCTTCTTTCTGGAGTACACAAACTGTTTGGGCACATTGCAAACACCACATTCATTTTGTAGATTACACTAATTGTTTTGGTGGTTACATATGTTATGTCGAGTCCCGATCAGAATGCAGCGATGAGCTAACCCAAAAACAGTTCCTTGTCAACCAATTCCCTAGAGCAATAATGTCTGAACAAGCAGCGGCCTTATACAAAGTATTCGGCAACAAACACGTGGTCGGCCTGGTTGGCCTTTCTGGTCGGCCTGGTTTGTCTGCTTAGCCACATCATCAAGATTATGTGGTAGAAGGAATCTTGAGTCATATATGTATATACTGTTGTAATCCCTGCTCCTGATCTGTAATCAGCAAGCTACATAAGCTATCCTCTCCCACCAGCCTGTGTCAGATTGTTGAATTCCATGCAGTAACAAGAAGCCTTCAGTAGATCTTTGCCGATTTTCTTGCCTGTGGTCTTATATTCTGTGTTCCTTTGTTTAAGAAACCTGCCTGCCTCGAACAACCCGCCTGCTTCGAAGAATCTGTTTTTACATAATTAGTCATACATTTTTATGTTTCTCCTTTTCACCCTGTGTTCCGCACATGGATTCCACAATACCTCACCACAACATATACAGATAAAACACAAAAATAGTTTAACAACACCCTACTGGTTTCATATCTCCACTCACCTCACTCAGATTATTTGGTGACCCAAAACCTGAGGAAAAAAATGACTGATTCTCTTTCATGCAAACGGCAAAGTTTTCAATCAGAGTAACTTCTAAAATCTGCCATACAGTGAACACCTACAAAACCAAAAAGTCAGAACATGGCAACAGCAGTCCCATTCAAGTGTTTCTCTCGACTTGTTGTAGATTGTTACATTGGTAACTGATCATTTTGATGACAAGAAAATCTAACATTTTTTAGAAACTCACTTATCTGCAGGTGCACATACATTTTTTTATTCATATTATTTTACACCTGAATGAGCTATAGTGTGCTTTCCTTCAGTGGAGTTTCAAGTTCAACTGCCTGAGCGTGAAGAGAGCAGAGAGATAATTGCCTCAGAGTCTGGGCCCGCCTCCTACACACCAGGAATGTGAAATGTACCTGAACTAGATCCTGTAAGAGGAAGAATGACAGCAAAAAGTTGCAGAAAATCCACCTGCTTAGAGACATGGGTTTCTCTTGCACGGGCAGGGTAAAAAAAAAAAAGGGTGAAGAAGGAAACCATTAATCTATTCTTTAACTCTGTGAGAGTGATATAGTCTATCAAAGACCAACAGTTGAGGTGAAACAACCATGGGCGAATGCTGCTTGTCTGCTGAGGAAGAGGAGCAGCTGAGGAGACACAGAAATATAGAAAAGCAGCTACGGCAGGATAAACAAGCTTCCCGCAAAGAGATCAAGTTGCAGTTTTTAGGTAAGAGTTAAGAGATATGCTTTTATCTGTGTGTACCTGTTCAGTTTAAAGTAATTAATCAAATTTACAGAGCACACAAAATTCAGAGGAGTTTTAAAAATAATATTTTTTATTTTCTCTGACATGACAAAAACTAAACTGACTTAATGACATGTTTTTGACATTGAGTTTTGTTCTAACATAAAACAAAAGCTTTCTGCATACTAATATTTATACTTAATTATTGTGAAATATATTGCATTTATTTATTTGTATTACCAGACACTTAAAAACAAATCTAGTAAGATCTTTCTAAATTACATCTCTCATTATTTCACTCCACAAGTAATCTTTTTCATTATAAGTTAATATCATTAGTTATTTATACATTTGTAGGATGAAGAAAAATAACTAAGACAGAATCCAGTTCAACAAAGTTATCCAGTCCGTTTGTGTCTTGTAAAAAGTTCTTTTCTTTTTGGATTTCTTGTTTATTTGATTTTTTTTTAGCTTAAATGTTAGAATAAGTACTGACCTATCTAAAAACTTGCTGGCCAAATGGCTGGAAATGTTCATTTTCAAAAACAAGTTCTTTACTTAGAGCTGGAAAAGGTACACCTGCAAAGAGTTGCCAATCTGTCACAGGGCCAAAATCACACACACCTAGAGACAATCTAGAATGAGTAAATAAAAGACAAGCATTTTGTTATGTGGGTGGCATGAATCCACACAAGGAGAACATGGAACTTCACATAGAACAACCGGTGTGCCGAGCCTCCTCTCAGGTGGAGCTCAAACAGCCAAACCTTTTGCTGTGAGGTTCTGGTAAAAAAAAAAAAAAAAGATTATTGCATTCCCATACAACATGAGCAAATATTATCTCACTCATCTCTTCAGAGAGCCCAGTTATATTTGTTGCTAATTTCCAGGTACTGCACTTATTCACCAGCCAGACTCGTGTATGATGCAAGTACTCTCATTTATGAAATGAACTTGTACCACACAGTGGTGAAATGTTAATCCTTGGAACGGAAGTTCTCAGGATCGAATCCCATTAAGCTCATGTCTATGTGTTCCTGGGGAAGACACCTAAACACCTGTGGCTTGGAAAGAAATAAAGAGTAAGGTGGCATGGGTTACAATGTCGTATTCAAAACAAATACACAAAGTTAGGCAAACTCAAAATTAGTTGTAAATCTGCTTTTGCATTCCTCAAATAAATGATGAATCAGTCAGATAGACATTTTTTTTTGTTGTACAGAAACTAAGATCTCTTTATGCTGTCAAACTAGAAACTCAGGAATGAGGTGTACTGGGCTGTGCGTGCCCTTCAGTCACTGGATGTCACTTCGGAGATGTAATTTCTCATCTGAACCCTGGTTAGAAACAATAGCATACATTTTTCTTCGGTGTCTGTATTACCAAGAGCTCAAAAAAGGAAGCAAAATGCGTACAGTTGCCTGCCTCTCTTTGACCCAGTGACAGTTTGGAGGTCTGTCCAGAATAGGCCAACCTTCCATTTGCAGGGTCCCTGGTACAGGTTCCATGACCTCTGGATCCAAGTAGTAAAAGTTTGAAATGAGGAGGAAATTTGTGATAGGAGGTGAGTTAGGAGAGACCTTTCCATTATGAAGGGTGCTGCTTGCTCTCACCATACTGTAACATCTTCTTACCCTTTTGGAATGGGCAAGGGAGCAGCAGTCTTAGCAGAGAAGCCCAGATTTCTCTTACCGCAGCCAAATTTTCAAGATTCTTCATTGTCACTGTTCTGACAGTGAACCTTAGACAGGCATCAGGTTAAAAACATATATATACATACGTGTGTGTGTGTGGTTGTGTAAATCAGAAGTAGAAATAAAAGTAAAAAAATAACAAAAACAGTATAAAAAGAGGCAGCACGGTGGCACAGTGGCCTCACAGCAAGAAGGTCGTAAGTTCGAGTCCCGGATGGGGACAAGGCTTGGAACACTGTCCTTTCTGTGTGGAGTGTACATGTTCTCCCCATGTTTGCGTGGGTTTCCTCCCACCCTCCAAAGACATGCATGCTAGGTTGATTGGCCGGTGCCAAATTGCCCCTAGGAATGAGTGTGTGTGTGGATGGTTGTATGTGTGTGGCCCCGCGACAGACTGGCGACCTGTTCGGGGTGTACTCTGTCCTTTGCCGTAAATTGGCCGGGATGGGCTCCGGCACCCCCCGTAACCCCGAAAGGGATAGACGGATAAGAAGATGACTGACTGACTGAGTATAAAAAGACACAAAAACAGTATAAATAGGCACCTGGATGATTTAACAAAAAAAGTTAACAGCGCTGTGTTGTGAGTGATTATTGTTGTTAAAGTGTGTGTTGCTGTAAAGTGTCCTTGGTACTAGTCAGATGAGTGTGCAAGAGGATGGTGGTTGGAGGGGTGATTGTTTTCCCAGCTCTGGGGAAACATAACTCTCTCAGAGACGTGAAGTGGTGATTTTTATGGTCCTGTACCGTTTCCCTGATGGGAGAGATACAAACAGTCCATAACCTGGGTGGGTGGGGTCCAACATTTTTCTAACCAATCTGGGCAAATCCTGAGGAGTTCCAGGGCCATGTGAAACATAGTGGCCAAAGGGGAGGGTTGGAAAGTATTTGGGCTGGTTACTTAAAAGCTTTGCTTTTTGGTTTGTCCTGTTTATTGTAGACACCCAACAATCTGCCTGTTGATTTCCTGCTGCATTTTTCCATCACTTGTGAACAAGACCCAAAATGCTTAAACTCCTCTGCGTGGGGCAGGACTGTGAGAGGTAGACAGCACTTCACCCTTTTCTGGTCGTTACACCTGGTTTTGACTTCAGAGGCACTAGTTTCAAATTCTGTCCACTTGACACTCAGCAGAAAAAAACATTTATTAAGAATTGGACATCACAGCCCAAAGAAGCCAACAGGATCGCATTACCTGGATAAAGGGGGGTCACAATCATGAGGCCACTAAACCAGGTGTCCCCACTGGCTTGGCTGCACCTAAAAATGATCTCCTTGAAAGTAAAAAGCAAAATTAGTAAAAAGCAGTTTTCAGTGACTCTTTCAGGAAAATACGTAGATATAAGTCACTGTCAATAATGTTTTTAATTATGTAAATGTTATTCCTTTTTGATTGTGTTAGTTGTCATTATGTCATCAGATATCCACCTTAATTCATTTTCATTGTTCAGGTACTGGTGAAAGTGGGAAAAGCACCTTCATCAAACAGATGAGGATCATCCATGGTGCAGGATACAATGATGATGACAAGAAAGGCTTCATCCAGTTGGTCTTTCAGAACATCATGACGGCCATCCAGGCACTGATTGGCGCCATGAGTACTTTACAGATCGACTATGTGGATGACCACAACAAGGTTAGAGGTTAAACTCATTAATGTTTCAGACTCATGTTGTGAGTCAGTACTCTAGCACACTCTGTCAGGCTTCTAGTTGGACACCCATCATTCCCTAGACCTAGGAGAAGAATGTTTAGTTTAAAAGAAAGCATGAACAGAGTGGAAATAGACAGAACCAGCACTTAAGAACAATTAACAATAATAGAATGGTGGAGGAGCATTGGTCTTCACTGGAAGGGATAAGGCGAATATGTTCAACATGGGGAACATCAAAAGGGTTTAATGTTTACTTGCTAACTGTTAAATTGCTGCTGCTGGTGTTTCCCACCACAGCCCAGTACCCTGCCTCTGTGTATCCCAGTCCTCCCCTTCTGGTGAAGAAAGTGCTTGGCTTTATTTTAATTCCATGCTTTAAGGTGGCACGGTGGCACAGTCGTTAGAACAGTGACTTCACAGCAAGAAGGTTGTGGTTTCAAATCCCAGGTGGGGGACGAGATTTGAAACACGGTGTGGAGTTTGCATGTTCTCCTGTATTTGCGTGGGTTTTCTTACATCTTCCCAAAAACATGCGTGTTAGGTTGAGGACCCTCTCAAAAATGAGTTGTCTCATCTGAAGGAGCTTGTCCTCCTAATAGAATAAATAAATTTAATTGGACATACATGTTGACAACATGTCCGCTGAGGGTCGGTTAGCATCCCCGTCAAACAACACCTGATGACGAGGAGTCTTAGATTAGGATGCTACATTGTAGAAATAAAAGAAAAAAACAATGACTTTGATTCTCAGATATTGTATCCATGGAGTAAAATAATATGTTAATAAATGTTTGTTTCTATCTGGTTGTCCAAAATGCTCCCAAAATATTAACATTTTTTTTCTGATTTGACACTTTCTTTTGACAACAAATAAACAAGTTATTGAAGCATGGAAGCACAAAAAGCAGACTGCAGGCAGCTTTTAGCCTGCAGATTGAATATTGATGCAATTCTTGTGTATTTTGTCATGTGTTGTTGTCTTTCTTGCAAAATTTAAAAGATTGACAATATTTAAATAATTAAAATTCAGTGAAGCGCCTCATCCTAATTTATCTCAAACTGTGACTAGATCAGATGTTTCAGGAAGGAACTGAGTCCTATTTTATTAGATTAGAATTATTTTATTGGGAAATTTTACTTGGGAAATTTGTGTGTTACAGCAGCAAACAAGAAAAAAATAGACAGTATATGTATGTATATATATATATATATATACAAGAAGGAAAACAAAAAATTATAAAATATTAAAATAGAAGGAATAATGTGACAAAACATTGAGGTCAATACGGACTGAATGTGCATAAGGAGGTAAAAAAAAGTGACATAATAAGCATAAAGTGACAAACAGTGATGAATTACATGAACATGAACCAGTTATTTGCTATTCTGTGAGTTATAATAAAGTGTTGTTGTGTTGGGAATAAAAGATTTCCTGTACCGGGCGGTTTTTGAGCGGAGCTGTCTGAGCCTCTTGGAGAAGGAGCTCCGCTGCTTGTCCAGAAGTGGGTAGAGAGGATGGTCAGGGTTGTCCATGATGGATAAAAGTTTATTCAGTGACCTCCTCTCCATCACTGCTTCAAGTGGGTCCTGTTGGCGGCCAATGACAGAGCCAGCCTTTCTTATCAGTTTATTAAGTCTGTTGGCGTCACTGGCTGCAATGCTGCTCCCCCAGCAGATTACTGAGAAGAACAAGGTGCTGGCCACCATAGACTGATAGAAGGTCTCCAGCATCTTGCTGCACACATTGAAGGACCTCAGCTTCCTTAGGAAGTAAAGTCGGCTGCAGGTTTTCTTGTATGCAGCAGTACTGTTGCTCCTCCAGTTCAGTCTGCTGTCGATGGTCACTCCCAGGTATTATGTATGTATGTTGTTTTTATTTATTTAGTATGTTCTTGATTTCTGTTGCTGCTGGACACCAGAAATTCTCCTGCAGGAGATTAAAAAAGTTTTTATTCATCTATTTATCTATCTCACTCACACCCTCTACAGTCGCCAAAGGATTTTCCCCCTTTCAATAGAAGAGCTATACTGCTTTTAACAGTGTTTATGAAATCAGATGGAACAACAGTAGAAGTAGCAAAGTTGAGACATTTAGTAAAGGGAACAGTTTTCCTTTACAAAAAAAAGTTTGACTTAGTCTGGATGCCTTGTTGCTGTTTTTTTTATACCAGGAAAATGCAAAGAGGTTGAGCAATGTGGATGCAACACAGGTGTCCGTTTTAGAGCCTTGGCAGGTGACAGCCATTAGCAGAGTGTGGAACGATCACGGTGTTCAAAGATGCTACGATCGTAGGAGAGAGTTCCAGTTGTCGGACTCTGCCAAATAGTAAGTCCTTTATCTTTTTTACATTAAAGATTTCATTGTGCTTTATCTTGTTTTCATAAACTCTGTTTACCAGAGTGTGTGATGGTTTTAAATCTTAAAGCTGCTTTTTTGTTTCTGATTTCTGTACACAGTTTTCCTTTATCAGTGGCATGGCTTTAAACCTGACGCTTATTTAATGTTTCAGCTATCTTAGCGACCTGGACAGGATCACACAACCTTTGTACATTCCCAACCTCCAGGACATTTTGAGGGTCAGAGTACCCACCACGGGCATCATCGAATACCCCTTTATTCTGTCAAACATCTGTTTTAGGTACGGTATGGTGCTTTATCTCATCATCAAAATGACTGTGACACGTTACGGTCTATTTTATGACACCACATAGAGTAGATGTCCACCAATGACAGTATACAAGAGCTAGACATGGCAAGTCACTTCCACCTCTGTTGCAAATGGCAAGTAGCTTCTAGCTTTAAAAAAATCTCAGTGACCATGGACTTTTATTGAAAAATTTTCAGTATTAACTGAGTCTTTCTTGTTGTCACAATGACCGTTAAGGCTGTGCTACCTTTTGTGGAAATCCTTCTCCATAGTTCAGGTTTTCTTTTTACGTTATTTGAACATAGAACAATTTTTCCCAGTTGATAACTGACCAATCAGAATCACAGCTTGAAAAAAATGTGGCGGCTGTTCAATCGCATTGGTGACATTTAATCAGAGTCTGGATGCAAAAAAACTTTCTCCAGCTAAACTCAGACAAAACTGAAATCATTGTCTTTGGCCACAGAAACAAAGAGAAAGTGTCATCAGTTACCTTCGATCTCTCTCTCTAGAACCGACAAATCAAGTTAGAAATCTGGGAGTAATAATGGACTCAGACTTTAACTTCAACAGTCACATCAAATCAATTACATCAGCAGCCTTTTACCACCTGAAAAACATCGCCAAAATCAGAGGTTTGGTTTCTAAAACAGACTTAGAGGTTCTTATCCATGCATTTGTTTCCAGTAGGTTAGATTATTGCAACGGTCTACTCACTGGTCTGAACAAAAAGGCTTTAAAACAGCTGCAGTTTATTCAAAATGCTGCTGCTTGAGTCCTAACAAGAACTAGAAAATATGATCACATTAGTCCTGTGCTCAAGTCTCTGCACTGGCTTCCTGTGGCTCAGAGAATAGACTTTAAAGCTGCTCTGCTTGTGTTTAAGTCTCTCCATGGTCTAGCACCAAAGTACATCTGTGATATGTTAGTACCTTATGAACCATCTAGAACTCTGAGGACCTCCGGGACTGGCCTCCTGCTGGTGCCTAGAGTCAGGACTAAACATGGAGAAGCTGCATTTCAATTTTATGCCGCAAGAGTCTGGAACAAACTTCCTGAGGCCGTGAGACAGGCCTCTACTGTGACAATGTTTAAATCTAGGCTGAAAACATTTCTGTTTAACTGTGCATTTGATTAATTACTCTTTTTATCTGTTTTAATGATTTTACTTATTTCATTTTTAAACTTTTTAAATCTATGTTTTGTGATTTTAATGCATTCTTTTTTTTTCCTTCTTGTGAAGCACTTTGAATTACATTTTGTATGAATTGTGCTAGCATTGGAACAATGCCAATCGTAAGACAAAAAAGCTGACAGAATTGGTTTCATTCATGGAAGGCCCCTCCCTTTTTAAAGTCAATAATATTCACACACATGCTTGCAACCAGTCAGAAGTTGATCATTTGTAGGATCTTTTTTGTTTTGTTTTTTGTTTTGTTTTTGCTCCTTTTGCTTTTTGTGGTCATACGCTTTTGTGTTTTTGGACCCCGTTGAAAACAACATGTTGCCTCTTCAGGGGCAATCTTTAAAAAATAATAATAATAAAAAAAAAAGAAAATACCTGTTGGACATCCTGCATGTTCATGCAAACGAGAAGCAAACACTAAACAGAGTGCTTTGTCTGAAGACCTGATTGTGTTTTTTCTATTCCTGAAACCTTGGGTACAAGAAATGACCTTTTTAACATATAGTATTGTGTCTTTAGGATGGTGGATGTGGGGGGCCAGCGCTCAGAAAGAAAAAAATGGATACATTGTTTTGAGAACGTCACATCTATCATTTTCCTGGCGGCTTTGAGCGAGTACGATCAAGTCCTCTATGAGAATGAGAAAGATGTATGTTAAAAAGGACTATGTTTATTAGTTCTCCAGTTTGGAGTGTTTATTATTAAATCATTAGTTTTTTGTTGTTCTCAATGTTTTTCTCATCTGCTCACTCAGAACCGACTGCTTGAAAGCCTGTCTTTGTTTAAAACCATCATGGCTGAGAGTTGGTTTCAGGAGTCCTCCACCATCCTCTTTCTGAACAAAACAGACCTACTAGAGGAAAAAATCCAACGGTCCAATCTAAGGGACTACTTTCCGGAATACACAGGTTAATCCTGCATTTTTACATGAATGTTTGAACATATTTTAGTGTTATTTTAAACAATATTAGATACAAAAATGACTTATTGCCACAAGTTAATAAAAAAAAAAACACAAAAAAAAAATAATGGGATTATACAACAAAAGCGTCAAGACGCTTGAGTTCCAGGATAAAAAGCCTACAATGTGAATCTTTTTTAACTGAATAGAAACTGCACAAAGATAGGACATAAATCTATTTTGGAGACCACATGTTAATCCGTGCTAAATAAAAATTATACACACAAATTTTCTTCAAAAAGAAAATTACCTCAAATTTTCTTCAAAAAGTTTTTTTTTTTCCAAAAAGGAAAATCTGTGATAAAACATTCCCTTCTATATTAATGTATTTTTGAATGATTGAAATGAGAATCTCTGCTTGCATTCCAGTAATTTGGACGAATTTTCTTTTTGTAGGGCCCAATGGTGATTTGGAAAGTGCCAAAAAATTCATCCTGCAAATGTATGTTGATCGGCACGTGGGACGCCACAAATCTCTGTATCATCATTATACCTGTGCCACGGACACCAAGAATATCAAAATTGTCTTTAAATCTGTCAAAGATACAATCTTCCAGGAAAACATGGAATTCTTAGGTCTTGAATGAGCTTCACGAAAAGTGAGCATCTGTGTTTTTAGCTAGTTTACTGGCTTGTGTAACAATAATAATGAAATCAGATGGTGTGCACAAACGGATGGAAAAAAAAATGTCACTCTTATTGCTCTGCAGCCCTTGGAGAGGGAACTAAAAACACGTCCTGCCAGTTTTTTTTACCATTTTTTTTATTTAAGTATTTAATACTTTAATACAGTAATTGTCCTTCTGACAAATTGACTGAATGTTCTTTCTTGTTGCTCAATTTAGTTTAAAGTCATTCAAATTCCAAGACAATGTCAAAATGTGTTTCTAACAAGGTTTGAAAGGATTCAGACTTCTTAGGAAATTTCTGCACATGGAGTCATTTTTCTTTATTAATGAAAAAAAAGAAACCAAAAACAAACAAAAATCTGAATCTTGCTGTTCTCTTGTTTCTTATTGATTGATTTAAGATTTTTACCAATTAAAATAAAAATGCATAACAATAAAGGTTTTAGAGATTTCTTTCTTTACAACAGACACTGAATGGTACTGATTAACGAACAAAATGTTGTAACCTATTCAGTTTCATTTAGAGGTGTTCACTGTTTCACTTTTTCAGTTCCACATATTCATAAAGAAGTAGGACAGAGAGCTTTTCAGTATAAAGCCCCTCCTGATTGGAACTTATATGATGTCATAAGTTCTATGACATCATTTAGTTTATTTAAGTCACCTCTATTTTGATGATGATATACGTTCCCACCCTCACCTTGTAAGTAAGATAAGCTTATGATTTTAATCTTTATAACTTTATAATGTGTGTTTTTCACATATAGAGACCAACTGGTTACCAGAACATTCCTGCCTTGTCAGCTAATCACAGATAGTTGCAGGACATGGGGCCCACTGTTTTATTGAAACCATTTTGCATACAAACAATAATGGGTGGACTTTCTGCCCTTTAGATTAACTCATTCTTCAGACACCTGTGAGTGTCCTTATGTAAACTGTGACCTATTTTCTCTAATAAAAAGATGCAGCCGGGGTGAGATGACTGAGAGAAGCTTGTAGGAGCCAGACAGAGTTACATCTCTGTTTCTCCTCATCTCTCCCTCACTGCAGTGTGGGAAAGCGCTTGTTTCCTTGTGTGAGATAAATTGTTGGTTATGATACTGGTGTACTAAATTGAATGAAGCATTCTTTAGACCCCACAACCTATAGTCATCAGCTGTGGGTGGTGACCGAAAGAATGAGATCGCGTATACAAGCGGCCGAAATGAGCTTCCTCCGCAGGGTGGCTGGGCTTACACTCAGAGATCAGGTGAGGAGCTCTGCCATCCGGGAGGAGCTCGATGTCGAGCTGTGCATCCAGCCTGTTTTCTTTAATGATCAGTGTTTTCAGTGTTTCTCTGATGTGGGCTTCCTTCGTCATTGACCGGACTTTCATCAGTGACCAGATTTATACCTCCCAAATTCCTTCATGTCCCTGATAAACCTTGCTGCTCCATCGTTGTCTTTTACCCACACATTTCCATTCCTTTTCCATGTGCCAGTGATCCTTTTTTGTTTTCTCAAAAGTCTAGCTTCCCTTGTGATCTCTCCATTCTTCTTTATAAGATGTTCATTTATAAATACATTCGTTCCACGCCATTTTCTGGCTTGCATTAAGAGGCCATTTTTCATGTTTCTGCTAATGAAATGGACAATTGCAGGTCGGGTGTTCTCTGACTTTCAGAAATCGCCTCCTTACGAAAGTCAATCTCCTTTCGAGGTTTGCATTGGGCTCAAATACACGAAAATATTGCAATGAGAGGGCACGTTTCACTTTCCTCACACTTTTTCTGTTACAAACCTGGCCCCCCATCAAAGAAGGAAAAAGTTATGTGGTCCTCACAGGTCAAACAGGTCAAAGTTTCGGGACTCCTGCCATTGACACGAGGGAGAGGAAACTTAACCTAAGAAAGAAAATTACGTAGTACAATAAATATTTAATAACTTTTACAACATCGATCTGTCCTGGTAAACAAAGGGCTGAGCCAAAAAGCAAAGCTCTCGATTTACAAGTCGATCTACGTTCCTACCCTCACCTATGGTCACCAGCTGTGGGTGGTGACCGAAAGAATGAGATCGCGGATACAAGCGGCCGAAAGGAGCTTCCTCCGCAGGGTGGCTGGGCTCTCACTCAGACATCAGGTGAGGAGCTCTGCCATCCGGGAGGAACTTGGTGTCAAGCTGCTCCTCCTCCAGGTCGAGAGGAGCCAGATGGGGTGGTTCGGGCATCTGGTCAGGATGCACCAGAGCGACTCACTGGTGAAGTGTTTCGGGCACGTCTCACCAGGGAAGAGACCGAGAGGCAGAACCCAGACCTGCTTGAGAGATTGTGTCGCACAGCTGGTTGGGGAACGACTCGGGATCCTTCCAGATGAGCTGGAGGATGGAGCTGGGGTGAGAAACCTGGGCTTCCTGTCTGAGGCTGTTGCCCCCACGACCCGGCCCCGGATGAGTGGACGATGATGGAACGGAACGAATCTCTTTTTACATATCTGAAAAGCTCTTGTCAATGTGTTTAGTTCTGTCTTCATCAGAGATTTATTTTAACTTTATAGTTACATTGAGAATGATTAATATGTGATTTGCACAGATTTATATATAAACACAAACTTACATGTAATGGGTGGAGTCTCCTTTTATTGACACACCTTTTATTTTGTGATGTGACTCTTATTGTTTTGATTGTTCATATATGTATTTGTATATACAGTATACATGTATGTATAAATATATTAATTACTTTCTTTATTTTGTTTATCTCTTTATGACATATCGGTAGCAGGTGTGAAGTTATGAGTTTGGATGGGTTAAGCGCAGCAGCACCAGGCGCTGCTTATTAATCAGAGTTAACAACTTGCTTCCACGTCACAGACTCCGAAACTATCCAATAACATTGAAAATATTGCTAGATTGACCCTTTTAAAAAAAAAAAAATTAGAGTGACTCTAGCAACTAGAGGGCCTGAATACTCGCTAAATGTAGCGTCAAAGTTGTTGAGTTGACCATACAGACTTTATTTTATTTCCTACACACCTGGCGGTCGATTTGAAATCAGTCCGCGAGTTACCAGAAGACCGCAATCTAGTGGTTGAGCACCCCGGATATAGAGCGCGCACTTGAGGAGATCTTCGTCAAGTTTCAGTCAAAAAATGTACTAGAACCACTTCGCCTGAACAGATCGTGAGTCATCACGATCAGATTTTGTCTTCTTTAACTTTTTTCCTCTTCTGACACATTTTCTTTGTTTGGATTTGAGTTTTTTGCGCGAAAGGCAATATGGATTCCAACGTCGATCACAGGCAAAATTACGATCTGTTGATTGTTGATTCATCTAAAAACAGATTCGCAAAGTTTACGTGTGTAAAAAAAGGAACATTCGCAACATGTTTGTATTGTTTGTAATGTTTTTGTTTTGTGTTGTGGGTCCCCTTGAAATTGAGAAGTCACTTCTCAATAGGGTCTTAATAGTCACAATAGTAGGGTCTTAATAGGGTCTCAATAGTCACTTCTCAACAGGGTCCTGCCCCAAGTGGAGGAGTTTAAGTATCTCGGGGTCTTGTTCACGAGTGGGGGAAGGATGGAGCGGGAGATCGACGGGCGGATCGGTGCGGCGTCAGCAATAACTAGGACGCTGCATCGGTCCGTCGTGGTAAAGAGAGAGCTGAGCCGAAAAGCAAAGCTCTCGATTTACAAGTCGATTTACGTTCCAACCCTCACCTATAGTCACCAGCTGTGGGTGGTGACCGAAAGAATGAGATCGTGGGTACAAGCGGCCGAAATGAGCTTCCTCTGCAGGGTGGCTGGGCTCTCACTCAGAGATTGGGTGAGGAGCTCTGCCATCCGGGAGAAGCTCGGTGTCGAGACGCTTCTCCTCCAGGTCGAGAGGAGCCAGATGGGGTGGTTCGGGCATCTGGTCAGGATGCCCCCCCGAGCGCCTCGCGGGCGAGGTGTTTTGGGCACGTCCCACCGGGAGGAGACCAAGGGGCAGACCCCGGACCCGCTGGAGGCCGGGGAACGACTTGGGATCCTTCCAGCTGAGCTAGAGGATGCGGCCGGGGAGAGAGGGGCCTGGGCTGCCCGTTTGAGGCTGTTGCCCCCGCGACCCGACCCCGGAAGAAGCGGAAGATGACGGAACGGAACTTCTCAATAGGCATTCCGCAAATAAACTAATTAAACTATACCGTAAACTATAACCATAATGCTTCTCGGTCCCTTCTATTAACTTTGAATTTCAAAGGCACAATAAAATCTACAGAGTCCCTGAGACTTTAGTTATCGCTTTTAAATTTTTGTGTCTCACTCTTTTCACTTGTGTTTTAGTACATGAGTTAAAGCTAGGTCCTGCTGAACAAAGACTGTTGGGTTGTATCCGAGTCATCGAGAAGACCATTTAAATTTTACTAAGTCAAAGATGGAGGGTTTACCCTCCAATTGGGGAAAAAAGAACGGATATGATTTTTCCAGGAAATAATGTATAAGATCATCAGGACAAAAGTACATATTTGAGCCATATTATTGTAAACATTAAAGCGTGCTCAGGGGAAGAAAAAGCCCACACTGTGCGCCATAATTACAAAACAAATGCTGATTAAACAAAGGATCTCTTCAGTAACAACGTTTTTCATCCATTCAATCTGTGAGTTTCTGGCATTTTAGTGTTGAAATTCAGTTTTACTGTTGCCTAAATTGGTTGGTTGTAAATTACATCAAAGATGAACTTTATCAATGAAAAAGTAGAGACTGCCAAACATGCAATGTTCAGAAAGACAAAAATGAACAAATTAATAAAATGCGTGGTCCTTCATGGCTGCCACATGAATTTTTTTGGCAGCTGTCACGTTAAGTGACCCTGAAAATGGTTCTGTTTCACGGAAACCAGTTAGTTCGAGTCAAGTACAACATTACAGCTACTCATGTAATTTAGCTTCTTGTAGGCAGTTGTCTTGGAGCCTTGCACACAGCTGCCCTGCTTTGGAGCAGCACAGCAAGAGGTCATGTACTGTGTTAACCGCCAGGTGCTGACCGCACTGATGCCAATTGGCAATTCGAGATTCATAATGGAATCAAAGTTTAATGGACAGTTTAACAGGAAACTTGCACATAGATGTGCAAACACAGTTAAAACTCAGACATAAAACTCAAAGCACAGTCACACATAAAGTTTGTCAGGCTGTGAGAAGTATGTTAGAGCGGTTCAGGATATGTATGAGGGCTGTAAGACAGTGGTGAGGTGTGCTGTAGGTGAGACAGAGGAGTTCAGTGTGGGGGTGGGACTGCACCAAGGATCTGCTCTGAGTCCTTTGCTGTTTGCTATGGTGATGGACAGGCTGACAGACAAGGTCAGACAGGAATCTCCATGGACAATGATGTTTGGAGATGACATTGTGATCTGTAGTGAGAGGAGGGAAGAGGTGGAGGAAAAGCTGGAGAGGTGGAGGTTTGCACTAGAAAGAAGAGGAATGAAGATTAGTCAAAGTAAGACAGAGTACATGTGTGTGAATGAGAGGGATCCAAATGGAAAAGTGAGGTTACAGGGAGAAGAGATGAAAAAGGTGGAAGATTTTAAGTATCTAGGATCAACAGTCCAGAGCAAAGGAGAGTGTGGAAAAGAGGTGAAGAAGTGTGTTCAGGCAGGCTGGAACGGGTGGAGAAAAAAGAGAAGAGTTTCAGCTAAAATGAAAAGTGTACAAAACCGTGGTGAGACCGGGCATGCTGTTTGGTCTAGAGCAGGCATGGGCAAACTACGACCAGTGGTGGAACGTAACGAAGTAAATGTACTTCGTTACTGTACTTAAAGGTCCCCTATTATGCCTTTTTTTCCCTTATTTTATCCTGTGCTATGTATCTGATATGCATAATTTTACATTCCGCCACAATCTCAACACAAAAGGTTATAAATATTACCCTGTTTGGGAGCGCAGTTTCCTACCCGGAACTCAAAACAGCTTGTTTCAGTCTTTTTTTCTTTTTTATTTCCTGTGACCCGCCCCGTTGGTTGCGATTGGTTGTCATTCATTGTGATTTCCCCACCCACCCAGCACAGCGTGGAGCGGGAGGGGCGAGGTGTGAGACGTATTGAGTAAAACAAAGCGGTTCGGATATCAGGGTGGAGAGCAGGTAGAAGTGGGGGAGGGTGTTTGAGCTGCAGGGGGCTGAACAAAACACAGATCGACGTCACTATGTTCCACCAGTCGTTAGAGGTTTGGAGAACACGCCCCTTACTTTGAATTTAAATATCTCAAAATAGCATGAATCACAATAAAACACACTTTGGGGGATTGTTTGGGGTAGTACTAAGTAAAATAAAAGGTTAAAACCTCATAAAAGTCAGTTTTGCATAATAGGGGACCTTTAAGTAAAAAAATGTGTATCTGTACTTTACTTAAGTAAAATTTGAGACCTCTACTTTTACTTCACTACATTTTTAGAGCAAATATCTGTACTTTTACTTCGCTACTTTTTAAAAGTGTGTTTTACATTTTTGTTACATTTTCGTTCAGGAATTTGAAAAATACACAGGTTTTTTAGCGCATCTTGAAGCCGCATCGCCAAAATCAAAAGAAGCAGTTGATCGGGAGAAGAAATAATGAATCGAGAAACATTTTCCACATTCATTCAGCGCCAAAAACCCAACATCAAATCTAGTACAAATTAAAAAGAGTCAGAAGATCGTTGTTCGTTGGATTAACTTCGAAATAAAAAGTTGAGCCATCATTATACAGACCAGGGGCGGATCTAGAATTTTCCAAAGGGGGGTGGGGCTTTGACAAAGCCAATATATAGTGACTGGGGGCCTCCCCCCCAAAACATTTTAAAAAATAAGTGTAATTTTTCTCCATTTTGGCGGCCCATTCACTGGCCCTTCTAGGGGATAGCTTGACTTGTCACCTTTTATTTTATTTTATTTATTTATTTTTTTTGTGGACCAAAAGAGGCGGGAGAGGGGGGACACACCCCTGCAGAGTATTTATCCTGGTTACCATGGTGACACCCTATAGCACAAAAAATAACACTTGAATTATGATCGAATACTTTTACTTTTTACTTAAAAAGTACAATTTACACCAACTACTTTTGTACTTTTACTTAAGTAGATTTATTTTATTGGTACTTTTACTTAACTAAATGTTTTGCCTAATTATCTGTACTTTTACTTGAGTACAAAAAGTGAGTACTTCATCCACCACTGACTGCAACCCGCGGGCCACATGTGGCCCGTTAAACTTTTTAATCCGGCCCACTGAACTAGAAAAAAACTAAAATAAATAAACCATGTTAGTTTGATTTTTCTTGATTTGTTTTATGTTCGTCACTAGATGACGCCAAAAATACAACAACACTGCTCCCATTAAAATGCGTGTGTCTCTGTGATGCGCACACTTTCAAAATAAACAGTGTGCACAGATATGGAAAGCCATTGGGCCCAAAACACGTACGTAAACAAGCGTGTTAGATGTTAAAACAAGCAAAATATACTGGACAAGAATTCATCAAAGATTCGCAAAAATGGATTCTTTTTTCAACTTATTTACTTAAAAAAAAAAAACATGAAAAGTCAACAAATCCCAACAAAATTCTCACAGTTCTCCTCACTGTTTGATAAACCCAACATGTTTGACAGGTACAGGAGCATCTTTAACACTAGGACTGCCGCAGCGGCCAAATTGACCGCACGTCACTTTAATATGCTAATTAGAATAAATAAAACACAACCTAGGAGGCTGACCTTTTATGACTTTTAATATAAACATGTTTTCTTTTTTATTATGTAGTTTTTGTGTTCTAAAAAGAAACATTTCAAAATTTATAAGCATTTTATCTCCTCTAACCGGGGCGCAGCAGCTGGGAGCTGACACCATTACAGATACATTTTAGAAAGGTTGAGTGAGATGTTATTGAAAAGACACCATGAAGAGAGTAAGAAAATTATTGTCTGAATAAAGTATGCCATGTTTTCCAGATAAGTCTAAAAGTTCAGGTTAACATATTGGAAAATAGCCTATAGACAATTTATAACAAGGACATTTTTGAAGCTGCGGCACAAAATGCGAAAATAAAGTTAACGAATTAGATTATTTTACTTTGGGGTTTGCTTTTTTATTCTAGGTTTTAAAACTATTTAACATTTTACTACTTTAAAAATTGAGTGGTGTAAAAGTTTAATTATGCAATAAAGCAGCGCAAAACATGAATAATTACATAAGCAGTCAGATTGACGGTCATGGCGCTTGCAGGTAGATTTAGAATGCGGCGGTCCGAGTGTTATCAGTTTTGCAGTTTCATGCTTCAAAAACCCGAAAATACTACAAAACAGTGACTTCATTGATACGCAGAGGACAGCAGAAGGGGGTGGAGCAGACACTTTAATCATGCAGTTACGTCAGCAGCGGAGATGAGGCAAACTCTGGGATAAAGTCTTGATACAAATAGTTTCAGAAAGAAAGAGACATACTGCGGTGCTTCATCTCCTTTTTCCCATCTCTAGCTCTAGTGTTTGTTAAACATTGTAATGTTTTCTCTTTACTGTTACGTTTAGGCCACCGCACATAACTCCTCACTTTAGAAACCAAGCTAGCAATAGAAACCTAACAAAAATACATCCAGATTTTTACAAGCCTTAGCTTAAGTTGGAAGCAAGTGGTTATCAATTGTAGGCAAACATTCGCAGCTCAACGTCCTACTGTTTCCACGGTGTGTACTTTTATTATAAAATGAACTTTTCAGCTCCAACCATTTCAACTAAAACCACAAGCAGACAAAAACAATCATTTTCTTTTTACCGTAATTTCACGGCTTTAAGGCGCATATAAACGTCTTAGATGTTCTTCAAAATGAGCGGTGCGCCCTTTCGTGCGGTGCGCCTTGTGTGTGAGAAAAGGCGGACCTAAAAGAAAAAGCGGTGCCCGTGAGGCGAGGCGGACCTGAAAGAAAAGTCATGAGAACGTTAAAGAGTGAAGTGTGAGCGTGGATTGTGTATAAAAAAGATATGTGCTGTATGCACAACATTGCTGTTTTAACCCTGAAAATGGCAAAGAGACACGTTTATGACGCTCAGTTTAAGCTAAAGGCAATCAGCTACGTGGAGGAACATGGGAATCGAGCCGCCGCGAGAAATTTCAGCATTAACGAGTCAATGGATTGTAGATGCTTGGACTAACGTGTCTGCTGGTACTGTTATCCGAGCTTTCCAAAAGCTGGTATCCTTTCTGAGGAGCCGCACAGTACAGACAGTGACTTTGACAGCGAGGAGCGAAGTGGACCTGCTCTGTTGGATTTTGCACAGCTGTTCGATTCCGAAACAGAGAATGAGGACTTTGACGGATTTGAATAAAGACTATTAACGGTAATGTGCTTGTTTAGTATCGTTACTACTTAAATAAAGCACAACCAAACTCAGTTTTGCTCACAATCTATTTTTTAATACACACATTTGCATGCTTGCGTGTGTGTTGTTGTAAGGCGGTGTGTGACTGAGACTGCACCTTTTCATACTGTGCGCCTTATGTGTGTGTTAAATACAGCAATGGCACACATAAAACCGTTTTTGGAACATCTTTTACTTACCAATTCACGGTTTCAGTCAGATAGAGATCAGCCTTTGATGTGTATCATGGTGTGGTACGATGCGGAAGTGGAGGACTCTAAAACACTTGTATGTTGATCAGTGCCATTCAATGTCCATTGCAAAGAAATAAATCACTAAAAACTTTAAAATTATGCATTTTTATTTTAATTGGTAAAAATCTTAAATTAATCAATAAGAAACAAAAGAACAGCAAGATTCAGATTTTTGTTTGTTTTTGGTTTCCTTTTTTTCATTAATAAAGAAAATTGACTTCATGTGCAGAAAATTCCTGAGAAGTCTGAATCCAATCAAACCTTGTTAGAAACACATTTTGACATTGTCTTGGAATTTGAATGACTTTAAACTTTAAACAAGAAAGAACATTTGGTCAATTTATAAAACGTGAGGTTAGAAGGTCTGTTAGAAAGACAATTACTGTATTAAAGTTATTAAATGATTTAAAAAAAAAAATGGTATCTACTGGGCCGTGTTTTTAGTTCCCTCTCCAAGGGCTGCAGAGCAGGAAGAGTGAAATTTTTTTTCATCCGTTTGTGCACACCATCTGATTTCATTATTATTGTTACACAAGCCAGTAAACTAGCTAAAAACACAGATGCTCACTTTTCATTAAAGATCATTCAAGACCTAAGAATTCCATGTTTTCCTGAAAGATTGTATCTTTGACAGATTTAAAGACAATTTTGATATTCTTGGTGTCCGTGGCACAGGTATAATGTTGATACAGAGATTTGTGGCGTCCCACGTGCCGATCAACATACATTTGCAGAATGAATTTTTTGGCTCTTTCCAAATCACCATTGGGCCCTACAAAAAGAAAATTGGTCCAAATTAGTGGAAGACAAGCAGAGATTCTCATTTCAATCATTCAAAAATGCATTCATGTAAAGGGAATGTTTTATCACAGATTTTCTTTTTGAATAAAATGTGCTTGGTCTGTGCTAGTTCATCCTATTCATCCACATCATGTTTCAGTTATTTTTTTCAACATTCATTTTTACAGTGCATCTAATTACTGATTTTCAGTAGATACTACAGCTAATGCAATCAGGGAGACAGGCAAGAGAGTACTTGGTGCATCATCTGGAAGGAAGATATATAGAGAGACGTGGTGGTGGAATGAGGAGGTGCAGGATTGTATCAAAAGAAAGAGACTGGCGAAGAAGAAGTGGGACACTGAGAGGACTGAAGAGAATAGGCAAGGTACAGGCGGATACAGCATAAGGTTAAAGTAGAGGTGGCAAAGGCAAAACAAGTAGCCTATAATGACCTATACGCTAGGCTGAACAGCAAGGAGGGAGAGATGGACCTATACAGGTTGGCAAGACAGAGAGACAAAGATGGGAAGGATGTGCAGCAAGTTAGGGTGATTAAAGACAGGAATGGATGTCTCTTGACAGATGCCAGTAATGTGATGGGAAGATGGAAAGAGTACTTTGAAGAGTTGATGAATGAAGTAAATGAAAGAGAATAAAGAGTAGAAGATGTTACCATAGTGGACCGGAAAGTGGTTAGGATTAGTAAGGTAGAAATAAAGAGGGCACTGAAGAGAATGAAGAGTGGGAGAGGGAGATGGCGGCTCAGTGGGTAGAGCATTCGCCCGCAAACCGGAAGTTCGCAGGTTCACATCTCACTGAGTGCACATCTAGGGTCCTTGGAGAAGACCCTAACCCCTCGTTTCTCCCACCATTGGCGCCGTGATAGGTGGCAGCCTGCTGGGGTGAAATGCAGCACAATAATTTCCCGTGAGGGATAAATAAAGTATTAAAAAAAAAAAAAAAAAAAAAAAAGGCTCTGGGTCCTGATGATATCCCTGTAGAAGTATGGAAACGCTTAGGTGAGGTGGCAGTTGAGTTTCCGACTGAGCTGTTTAACAGGATATCAGAAAGTGAGAAGATGCCTGATGAATGGAGAAGAAGTGTGCTGGTTCCTATTTTTAAGAACAAGGGAGATGTGCAGAGTTGTGGTAACTACAACTGAATAAAATAAAGCTGGAGAGGTGGAGGTTTGCACTAGAAAGAAGAGGAATGAAGATTAGTCACAGTAAAACAGAGTACATGTGTGTGAATGAGAGGGATCCAAATGGAAAAGTGAGGTTACAGGGAGAAGAGATAAACAAGGTGGAAGATTTTAAGTATCTAGGATCAACAGTCCAGAGCAATGGAGAGTGTGGAAAAGAGGTGAAGAAGCGTGTTCAGGCAGGCTGGAACGGGTGGAGGAAAGTATCAGGTGTGATGTGTGACAGAAGAGTTTCAGCTAGAATGAAAGGAAAAGTGCACAAAACCGTGGTGAGACCCGCCATGCTGTTTGGTCTAGAAACAGTAGCACTAAAGAAAAGACAGGAAGCAGAGATGGAGGTAGCAGAGATGAAGATGCTGAGGATCTCTCTGGGAGTTACCAGGATGGACAGGATCAGAAATGAGTACATCAGGGGAACAGCACATGTTAGAGGTTTTGGAGATAAAGTTAGAGAGGCAAGACTGAGATGGTTTGGACATGTACAGAGGAGAGAGAGAGATTACATAGTAAGAAGGATGCTGGATTTGGAACCACCAGGAAAGAGGCCTAGAGGAAGACCAAAGAGGAGGTTCATGGACGCAGTGAAGGAAGACATGAAGATAGTTGGTGTGACCGAAGAGGATGCAGCAGATAGGATTTGATGGAAGAAACTGACTTGCTGTGACGACCCCTAAAGGGAAAAGCCGAAAGAAGAAGAAGATTTCCATTTTAAGCTGTTTATCCTGGAACTCATGCACCTTGACACTTTAGCTGTTTAATCACATTGGCTTTTTTTGTTTTGTTTTGGGTTTTTTTTTTTACTATGCCCCCAATAAGTCATTTTTGTATCTAATATTGTTTAAAATAACACTAAAATATATTCAAACATTCATATTTTCAAAAATGCAGAATTAACCTGTGTATTCCGGAAAGTAGTCCTTTAGATTGGACCGTTGGATTTTTTCCTCTAGTAGGTCTGTTTTGTTCAGAAAGAGGATGGTAGAGGACTCCTGAAACCATCTGTCAGACATGATGGTTTTAAACAATGACAGGCTTTCAAGCAGTCGGTTCTGGGTGAGCAAATGAGAAAAACATTGAGAACAACAAAAAACTAATGATTTATTAATAAACACTTGTACAAGCTAGACCCGCCATGCTGTTTGGTCTAGAGACAGTGGCACTGAAAAGACAGTAAACATATGGAAGTAGCAGAGATGAAGATGCTGAGGATCTCTCTGGGAGTGACCAGGATGGACAGGATTAGAAATGAGCACATCAGGGGAACAGCACATGTTAGAGGTTTTGGAGATAAAGTCAGAGAGGCCAGACTGAGATGGTTTAGACATGTGCAGAGGAGAGAAAGAATACATCAGAAGAGGGATGCTGGATTTGGAACCACCAGGAAAGAGGCCTAGAGGAAGACCAAAGAGGAGGTTCATGGATACAGTGAAGGAAGACATGAAGATAGTTGGTGTGACTGAAGAGGATGCAGCGGATAGGGTTAGATGGAAGAAACTGACTTGCTGTGGCGCCCCCTGAAGGGAAATGCCGAAAGGAGAAGAAGAAAACTCTTAAAAGCTGGAGAACTAATAAACATAGTCCTTTTTAACATACATCTTTCTCATTCTCATAGAGGACTTGATCGTACTCGCTCAAAGCCGCCAGGAAGATGACAGATTTGACATTCTCAAAACAATGTATCCATTTTTTTCTTTCTGAGCGCTGGCCCCCCACATCCACCATCCTAAAGACATAATAATATATGTTAAAAAGGTATTTTAACACTATCATGTCTTCAGACAAAGCATTCTGTTCAGCATTTACTTCACATTTGCATGGACATGCTGCATGTCCAACAGGTATTTTATACAGAATGGTTATTGTGACAACAATAGAGACTAAGTTATCACTGACAACTTTTCAACAAAATTCCATGTAAGAGATTTTTTTAAAGCCAGAAAATACTTGCTATTTGCCACAGAGGTGGAAGTGACTTGCCATGTCTAGCTCTTGTATACTGTCATTGGTGGACATCTACTCTATGTGGTGTCATAAAATAGACCGTAACGTGTCACAGTCATTTTGATGATGAGATAAAGCACCATACCGTACCTGAAACAGACATTTGACAGAATAAAGGGGTATTCGATGATGCCCGTGGTGGGTACTCTGACCCTCAAAATGTCCTGGAGGTTGGGAATGTACAAAGGTTGTGTGATCCTGTCCAGGTCGCTAAGATAGCTGAAACATTAAATAAGCGTCAGGTTTAAAGCCATGCCACTGATAAAGGAAAACTGTGTACAGAAATCAGAAACAAAAAAAGTAGCTTTAAGATTCAACAACATGACAAACTCTGGTAAACAGAGTTTATGAAAACAAGATAAAGCACAATGAAATCTTTTATGTAAAAAAGATAAAGGACTTACTATTTGGCAGAGTCAGACAACTGGAACTCTCTCCTACGATCGTAGCATCTTTGAACACCGTGATCATTCCACACTCTGCTAATGGCTGTCACCTGCCAGGGCTCTAAAACAGACACCCGTGTTGCATCCACATTGCTCAACCTCCTTGCATGTTCCTGGTATAAAAAAAAAAAAACAGCAACAAGGCATCCAGACTAAATCAAACTTTTTTTTTGTGAAGGAAAACTGTTCCTTTTGCTAAATGTCCCAACTTTGTGGACATTTTAGTTCGCTTCTTCTGTCATTCCATCTTATTTCATAAACACTGTTAAAAGTAGTATTGAAGCTCTTCTATTGAAAGGGGAAAAATCTTTTGGCTACCATAGAGGGCGTAAGTGAGTCACAGTTTGAGATAAATTAGGATGAGGTGCTTCACTGATTTATAATTACGTAAAGATTGTCAATCTTTTAAATTTTGCAAGAAAGACAACAACACATGACAAAATACACAAGAATTGCATAAATATTCAATCTCAGTGTGAAAGTCAGACAGTATGGCTAAAAGCTGCCTGCAGTCCGCTTTTTGTGCGACCACGCTTCATTAACTTGTTTATTTGGTGTCAAGAGAAAGTGTCTAATAATTGAGTTTTGTTTTTAAAAAAACAGTGTCATTTTGGACAACCAGAAAAAAATGTTTATTAACACACTGTATTTTTTTTTATTTCGTGAATATGCTATCCAAGAATTGAAGTCATTGTGTTTTTTGGGGGTTTTATATGCTTCTTTTTTTTCCTACTGTGTAGCATTCTAATCTAAGACTCCTTGTCAATCATGCGTCCTTTAGCAGGGATGCTAACTGACCCTGGCAGACATGTTGTCAACATGTACAGACATGTTGTCAACATGTATTTCCAATTAAAGTAAAGCCAAACACGTTCTTCATCAGAAGGGGAGGACTGGGTGGCAGTATACAAAGGCAGGGTTCTCATTAAATGAGCCGTGGTGGGAAACACCAGCAGCAGCAATTTAACAGTTAGCAAGTAAACATTAAACCACTCTGGAGTTCCCTATGTTGCACACCTTCTTCTCTCTTCCAGTGAGGATCTCTGTGCACCCACCAATCTTTCCATTCCACTTGTCGTCTTCTGCTTATCGGAGGCCGGGTCGCAGGGGCCGGGTCACAGGGGCCGGGTCGCAGAGGCAACAGGCTCAGACGGGAAGCCTAGGCTTCTCTCACCCCAGCTGCATCCTACAGCTCACCCCGAGGGATCCCGAGTTGTTCCCCACCCAGCTGTGAGACATGGTCTCTTCAGTGGGTTCGGGGTCTACCTCTTGGTCTCCCCCCGGTGGGACGTGTCCGTACCTCTCTCGACCTTGAGGAGGAGCGGCTCGACACTGAGCCCCTCCCGGATGGCAGAACACCTCACCCGATCTCTGAGTGAGAGTCCAGCCACCCTGCGGAGGAAGCTCATTCCGGCTGCTTGTATCCGCGATCTCATTCCTCACCATAGGTGAGGGTGGGAACATAGATCGAAAGCTTTACTTTACTTCTCAGCTCTCTCTTCACCACGACGGATCGATGCAGCGACCTGGTTGTTGTTGACGCTGCCCCAATCCATCTGTCGATCTCCCGCTCCACCCCCTGCCCCACTCATGAACAAGACCCCAAGATACTTAAACTCCTCCACTTGGGGAGTCTTGGATTTGGGGGGGCTGATTCCCATCCGGGCCGCTTCACACTCGGAAGCAAAATGGTCTAGTGCTGAACCGGAACCCTCCAACACCTCGTCTAGATATTCTGTCCATAAAAGTAATGAACAGCAATTGTATTATCTATTAATAATACAATTATTGATCTATTGATTATTATTATTAAATATTATTGTTTTTAATTGTTCTTAAGTGCTGATTCCGTCTATTTCCACTCTGTTGATGTTTTCTTTTAACACTAGGACTGCCGCATTCTGAATCTACCTGCAAGCGCAATGACCGTCAATGTGACACTCATATAATTATTCATGTTTTGCGCTGTTATATTGCATAAATAAACATTTACACCACAGGAAGTTGTTGCTATGGCAATTTGTGCTTCCTCTCAGTTGCTGCAGGGCGCAGCAGGTTAGAAAAAAAGAAATGCTTATATATTTGTAAAAGTTCATTTTTAGAACACAAAAAATACATAATACAATAGAAAACATGTTTATATTAAAAGTCATTAATGTTAAGCCTCCTGAGCTGTGTTTTACTCATTCTAATTAGCATAATAAAGTGACATGGAGTTAAATTAGACATTCTTCGCCTAAGTCTATGTGGTGATGGCTGCCCAACTCCAGCCTGACAGAGCGAGCTACAGTACTGACTCACAACATGAGTCTGAAACATTAATGAGTTTAACCTCTAACCTTGTTGTGGTCATCCACATAGTCGATCTGTAAAGTACTCATGGCGCCAATCAGTGCCTGGATGGCCGTCATGATGTTCTGAAAGACCAACCGGATGAAGCCTTTCTTGTCATCATCATTGTATCCTGCACCATGGATGATCCTCATCTGTTTGATGAAGGTGCTTTTCCCACTTTCACCAGTACCTGAACAATGAAAATGAATTACGGTGAATATTTGATGACATAATGACCCTAACCAAAAAATGAATAAGGTTTAAATATTTAACGACATTACTGACATGACTTGAATCTACTTCCAGTGAGAGTCACTGAAAACTGCTTTTTACTAATTCTGCTCATTACTTTTAAGGAGATCATTTCTAGGTGCAGCCAAGCCAGTGGGGAGACCTAGTTTAGTGGCCTTACAATAGTGACCCCCTTTATGCAGGTAATGCGATCCTGTAGGCTTCTCTGGGCTGTGATGTCCAATTCTCAATAAATGTTTTTTTTTTCTGTGAAGTATCAAAAGGACGGAATTTGAAACTAGTGGCTCTGAAGTCAAAATCAGGTGTATCAACCAGAAAAGGGTGAAGTGCTGTCTACCTCTCACAGTCCTGCCCAGGCAGAGGAGTTTAAGCATTTTGGGTCTTGTTCACAAGTGATGGAAAAATGGAGCGGGAGATCAACAGGCAGATTGTTGGTTTATCTACAATAACCAGGACAAGCCAAAAAGCAAAGCTTTTAAGTAACCCGTCTATGTACTTTCCAACCCTCCGCTTTGGCCACTATGTTTCACAGCTGGTCCTGGAACTTCTTAGGACTTGCCCAAATTGGTTGGAAAATTTTGCTGCAGTAAAAAAAATCTGGGCTTCCCTGCTAAGACTGCTGCTCCCTTACCCATTCCAAAAGGATAAGATGCTACGGTAAAGTAAGAGCAACCAGTACCCTTCATAGTGGAATGGGCTCTTCTATCTCTGCTTCCTGTCACAAATTTTTCCCTCATTTCAAACTTTTACTACTTGGATCCAGAGGTCATGAATCCTTTAGCAGGTACCCTGCAAATGGAAGGTTGACCTATTCTGGACAGACCTCCAAACTGTCACTGGGTCAAAGAGAGGCAGGCAACTGTACGCATTTTGCTTTCTGTTTTGAGCTCTTGGTAATACAGACACCGAAGAAAAATGTATGTTATTGTTTCTAACCAGGGTTCAGATGAGGAATTACATCTCCGAAGTGACATCCAGTGACTGAAGGGCACGCACAGCCCAGTACACCTCATTCCTGAGTTTCTAGTTTGACAGCATAAAGAGATCTTAGTTTCTGTACAACAAAAAAAAATGTCTATCTGACTGATTCATCATTTATGTGAGGAATGCAAAAGCAGATTTACAACTAATTTTGAGTTTGCCTGCAGCTCAGCACTTCCTGTATATCTTTTGAATACGACATTGTAACCCACATGACACCTTACTCTTCATTTCTTTCCAGGCCATTCATGCACCTGACCAAAACTTTGAGATGTGCCAGAAGTTCCATTTCATAAATCACAGAGTACTTGCCTGCAACTAAGTGCAGAACTAGGAAATTGTCACAATTACAACTGGGCTCTTTGAAGAGATGAGTGAGATAATATTTGCTCATGTTCTATGGGAATGCAATGGTCTGTATATTTCTACCAGAACCTCACAGCAAAAAGCTTTGCTGTTTGAGCTCCGCCTGAGAGGAGGCTCGGCACACCGGTTGTTCTATGTGAAGTTCCATGTTCTCCTTGTGTGGATTCATGCCACCCGTCTTGCAAAATGGATGTAATTTAATCAAGCATTCCAGACTGCCTCTGGGAGTTTGTGATTGTGACGCTGTGACAATACTTATTCTAAAAAAGAAAAGAACACACATAAAAGGGTTGGATAATTTTGTTGAACTATATTTTGTCCATGTGTCCATGTCCATTTTTCTTCGTCTTACAAATAACTAATGATAAAAGAAAATACTCATGGATCAAATTAATTGGAGACACAATTTAGAAAGATCTCACTGGAATTGTTTTTCAGTGTCTGGTAATAAAAATAAATAAATGTATTTATTAATATCAATAGTCAAGTAGTATATATACAGTAATCAATTTTTAATATTAGTATTTTTAATATTAGTATGCTGAAAGCTTCTGTTTTATGTTAGAACAAAACTCAATGTCAAAAACATGTCATTAAGTCAGTTTAGTTTTTGTCATGTCAGAGAAAATAAAAAATATTATTTTTAAATCTCCTCTGAATTTTGTGTGCTCTGTAAATTTGATTAATTACTTTAAACTGAACAGGTGCACACAGATAAAAGCATATCTCTTAACTCTTACCTAAAAGCAGCAACTTGATCTCTTTGTGGGAAGCTTGTTTATCCCGCTTTAGCTGCTTTTCTATTTCTCTGTGTATCCTCAGCTGCTCCTCTTCCTCAGCAGACAAGCAGCATTCGCCCATGGTTGTTTCAACTCAGCTGTTGGTCTTTGATAGACTTTACCACTCTGACAGTGATAAAGAATAGATGGATGGTTTCCTTCTTCCCCCTCCGCACCACCCTGCCTTTGCAGGGAAACCTTTGTCTCGAAGCAGGTGGTTTCTCTGCAACTTTTTGCTGTCATTCTTCCTCTTACAGAATCTAGTTCAGGTACATTTCACATTCCTGGTGTGAAGGAGGCGGGCCCAGACTCTGAGGCAATTATCTATCTGCTCTCTTCACGCTCAGGCAGCTGAACTTGAAACTCCTCTGAAGGAAAGCACACTGCGGGTCAGTCAGGTGCAACATAATGTGAACCAAAAAATGTATGTGTACCTGAAAATTGTCATCAAAATAATAAGTTACTAATGTAACAATGTACACCAACCTGAGTGACAGTGTTGATTAGGACTGCTGTTACCACGTTCTGACTTTTTGGTTTTCCTGGTGTTCACTGTACAGCAAACTTTAGAAGTTACTCTGATTGAAAACTTGTGGTTTACATGTAAGAGACATTTTTTCCTCAGGTTTTGTGTCACCAAATAATCTGAGCGATGTAAGTAGAGATATGAAATCAGTGGAGTGTTGTCAAACTATTTATCTGCATTTATATGACTCAAGATTCCTTCTATCACATAATCTTGATAATCTGGCAAAGCAGACTAACCAGGCCGACCAGAAAGGTCACTTGTTTGTTGCAGAGTACTTTGTATAGGGCTGCTGCTTGTTCCAATACTATTGCTACAGGGAATTGGTCGGTTGTGGTGCAGGGCTCTGATGGTCTGAGTAGTCCCTTGTGGTTACTGGCGGGCCAGTTCCCGGTGTGGACAAATCCTCAAAATATCGCTACGTTAGGCATCAGGCTGGTATTTTAACTCCCAGACAAGTGAGAAATGGTTTTGAAAGAGGAGTCGAATGGAGTTTGTGTGCATGGTGAAAGAATGTATGAGCAGGTGACAGAGTGTCTGAGAGTGTGTGTCCTTGAACAAAAAGGAGATTTCAATTTTATTTGTTTTAAATGATATTTTATTGGGATTTTTAAAGAATAATTTCCCCTTTAATGTAGAAACACAGGCTTTATGGTCGTGCAGAAGTTAGCACAGTGGCCTCACAGCAAGAAGGTTGGGATTTGAGTCTTGGGTGGGATGAGATATGAATCACTGGCCTTTCTGTGTGGAGTTTGGAGCATGTTGAGTTGATTGGCCAATGAGAAATTGCCCTTAGTTAGTTAGATTTATTCTTTCAGTCAATCAATCATTTAACAGAACATCTATACAAGTTAATCAAAACAAAAAAAAAAAAACAAGAAGAGAGTGAAAGGGCTTTAGGCAGAAGTAAAACTCATTTTAAACCTAACCCCCACTTTACAACCCTATTCAAAAGAAACCAAACATTTGCCTGGACTTCAATAATAATAAAGACAAAGGAAAGAATGTGTGCTGAAATGTAAAAAAAAAAAAAAACAGTCAAACTTAAACATGTAAACATACATATACAATTTAAATTTAAAAAAAAAAAAAAAACTTTTCTGGACCCGATGTTCACCAACAAAATTTTTCCTCTTTTTTACTTCCTGATTAGATTGATATTTCTAGTCTATAAAAATAGTCCATTATTTTGCTTTTATACTTTATTTTAAGCTGCTATTTGATCCGAACTGAACAGGATGTACTGTATGTAACGCACCAAAACAATCAGTGTAATCCACAAAATGTATGTTATGTTTCCAAAGTGTCCAGTTTGTCTACTCCAGAAAGCAGATCTTAAAATGAAACTTCAAATCATTTCAGCTGCAGGGCAACTACATCTTTTCCCTGAATGAAACATGTCCAACAAGGACTATCTGGTATGGTAGACCTCCTTTTTTTTAGCTACTGAACTACAAACATAGCCCTGACAGACGCTTGTTTTCATGTCACAGCATCATCTATGTTTGCTGATTGGGCAGACGTTTTCTGACTGGTGCCATCTTCAGCTAATGCCTGCAGTTCCTAAAGTAGCGTCTGGAATAATTTGAAATTGAGCAAAGGCACTAGGTGGCGCCAGCTACTAAAGCAATGTAAAAGACATTTAAAATGACTTTTACGTAAGGTCAGAAACTTAATTTTAAAAGTACTTTTTGTAAGAAAGCAACAATATCTGAGGATTTAAATGTAATAAGTAGGCATAGCGCACAACATCCTAGATCCTTTGATTTGTGGGTTGTTATCAGTGTTGGAAAAAACGCATTTACGCATGTAACATGTTACAATGCTATATTGGGTTATTCTTTGTTCTTCAGGCCTTTTTTATTCAAATCTTAGGAAAAACAATAAAATATCAATTAAAAAAAACATGAATTAATCTGTGATCCAGTGAAAATGTAACAGGATTTGTTTTTTTTTTTCTTTTTTCTGCATTTTCCTCCAGGGGGCGCCACAGCAAGTCAGTTTCTTCCATCTAACCCTATCTGCTGCATCCTCTTCAGTCACACCAACTATCTTCATGTCTTCCTTCACTGTATCCATGAACCTCCTCTTTGGTCTTCCTCTAGTCCTCTTTCCTGGTGGTTCCAAACCCAGCATCCTTCCTCTGATGTACTCTCTCTCTCTCTCTCTCTCTCTCTCTCCTCTGTACATGTCTAAACCATCTCAGTCTGGCCTCAGTTTGTGTTTTACAATATATTTAAATGATGTGTGTTTACCTAAAAGTAAATGTTACCAATGTATTACAGTTTTAGAGCAACCTGCCCTGCACTAGTTGTGAGGTGGGTCATTCTTGGGTTTTTCTCATTTGCTTTATTACATCCCATGTGGCTGATATTTGATCATTTTGAAAAGCCAGGTAAATCCCTCATGATTGTGTTTCTGTGGCGGGTGGAGAGGGGATGGGAGGATAAGATAAAGGAATCTCTATTGGTGTGTGTGTGATCAGGTGATTTTATTATTTATATGGTGTCTTTGATGTGTTTACGTTTTTTTTCCTAAAGATTGACGCTTTTTGTTTAGACAGATAGCACCCCCAGCGATGCTCCTAGACAACATTACAATGCATTATTAAGCAGTCATGAGTCTTCAATTTAACGTTATGGTTGATCAAGACGATTATCTTTTGTTCCGATTTTCTTACATTTTTATTCTTAAACCGCAAAGACATTTTGTAGTTCAAGAGAGAGTCAAAAACACAGCGAATTACTTTTGTCTGATGTTCAGGATATTTGTGTAAATCATAAAAACAAATTTGTTTTCTGATTTACACTCAAATTTCAGCGTTGGTTTGTTTTGGTGACGACGAGTTCAGCTGGGAGAAAGAAAAAGCACTTCATTCAGAGCATCCTTCCATCCATCTTTGAAAGAGCCATGTGTAACTGTCACATTACTTTTACTGTCTGTCCTCCTACAAAAATAATGCTTCTTTCCCACATTTTATATCCCTGTGTACAAGACTAAAAATATGGATCCCAGCTGTGGGCTGAAGCCAGATGGCTCCATTACTGAGGAGGGTTTCAGGACAAACGTGGCTGTAAATGAGACAAGCCAACATGACACGGGGTATTCAAGCTGCTTTGCAAACACAAGCAAAGGAGGACCTGAGCAGCAAACCAGTCAATTTATTTCTCCATTCACGCTTAAAAACATTAAGAGACCACAACGACACCAAAAGTACCCATAAATTAAATTGTACAAATTAGAGTGCAATTCATTTTACAAGGAGGAAAGTGTTGTGTAAACATTAGCACGGCAGCTTTGCTCTCATTAAGGTGTTTGTTTTTTTTCTCTTTCGTGCATGTCATACGTTCAGCATAGCAGATTTATTCCCTCACATTTCCATATTTAACAAGTAACTCTAGAGCCTGACGCAAGAAAGTAATAATGTACAGAAAGATAATTCTCCACAATGTAATAGATCATTTGTGCATTCAGAAAATCAAGACTCAATGTCTTTAAGGATGTGTGTAACTGTCCCTTTTCACTTTAAGGCATAAAAACACTATATGTGACTTTTCATTTAAAAAATGCTAAAATATGTTAATGGCGTTACACGCAGTTCCCACCACAGACGTGTAAAGTGTGCACAGCCAACTTAAAAAAAAAAAAAAAAAATCTGAAGAAAGGGTACATGTACACAAAGTTCAATAAAAACACATGAATTAAAAGTAAATCTATAGTTTGAATACATTTGTTCTTAGTGTTCATTTAGATTTCTTCCCTTTCGGATAAAATGTAAACTGAGCTTATAAACAAATTTCTTTTTTTTTATTCTGGTTTAGCGATGTCAGGCGCTGCAGTGCAGATAGTCCACCGTCACCGAAAAAGGATCTGGTAAATCAAAATTCTCCACAGGTCCTCACAGCCACTAAAATACTGTTCTCACTTAGAATCCGTCTGTTGGCATTTCCACTGTTACAGCTCAAAAGGTCCACAAAGAGCTCCATAAATTTCACTGAGTGCTATGTTAGCCTCAGGTCACACTCCGTAGTAGCTGGATACATCCATTTCCAAAGAGTCCAACAAGAACATTTGAAACACAACGGTTGTACGGTCACTTGATGACAAGCTTCTCCATTTTGTCTTGGATTATAATGTGGAGCAGCAGCATATGGTGGCCACTGCGGTGCTCTCCTCGCACAAACTATTATGGCAACACCAGCTTTTTAAACTAAGTTGTGGTCCTCTAGGTTTCCCTGTAAGATATGGTGCTTCACTGCGCGGAAGACAAAGCGAATGTTGTTTGTGTCTGTAGCGCATGTGAAATGGGAGTAGATTAATTTGTCTTCGTTTGGATTGAGATCCACGAACAAGTTCAAGATGAAGTCTCTTGCCGCTTGGCTGTCTTGCTGCGGGCCTGGGAACAAACAAAAAAAATATCTAGAGCAGCAGCTAAACATCGTCCAAACTAAACGGGCACTTAACACCGACATAACTCGTTCTACTCGCTGGCTACTTGTTAGTGAACGTCTCTTACCATCATACTCTGGAAAGTAATCAACCAAATGTGAATACATAATCTTTTCCTCCAGGAGGTCTATCTTGTTGAGGAACAAGATGATTGAAGACTCTTTGAACCATCTGTAGGTTATGATGGTTTGGAACAAGGCCATGCTTTCGTCCATTCGATTCTGCACACAAATAAAAATGTAAAGACATTTTATCAACCGAGCCGCTTTAGCTTGGATTGTCTGTGTGAGCTTATTCTACTAGCTGTAATCTCATCAAGGAAACCAGCCTGGCTATGGGTGGCTTGTGCTGAACAGAGTAACTCAACAGCTCCCCTTGCAGGGGAATAGTAGGAACTGCTGTGAAGAATGGTGACGATAAGACTCAAGCGTGACCAGAGAGAGAGAGAGAAAGAGGGAGAGGAAAATAGAAAGAGAGACAGGGTGCAGAACTGTTGAAATCTGGGTCATCATTTCCACCTCTTACGTTTGGTTTCAAACAAAGGAAACAATGCTGCTTTGTGTCCCTCTCTGGGATTTTTTTCCCCCCAAAGTGAGCCTCTTCTTCTCCCATTCACAGAACACTAAGATTTCATCCATTTATAGGGAAAGATTGGTTTTTTTACAAGCCATAGGTGCCAGTTTCTCACCTCACCGACAGACTCGGCGAGGACTTGGTCGTACTCGCTGAGCGCCACCAAAAACATGATTGACGTCACTTTCTCGAAACAGTGAATCCACTTCCTCCTCTCAGAGCGCTGGCCGCCCACGTCCACCATTCTGCGGACACAGGTGTCAATAAACATCTGCAGACAAGCCATTGTGTGCAACAGGAAATCTCATCAAGTAAAAATGAATAAGATAAGAAGGAGAAAACGGAGTGATCTGAAACTAAATAAGAGATGCAGTGGTGGAACGTAACGAAGTAAATGTACTTCGTTACTGTACTTAAGTAAAAAAATTGTGTATCTGTACTTTACTTAAAGTAAAATTTAAGACCGGTACTTTTACTTTTACTTCACTACATTTTTAGAGTAAATATCTGTACTTTTACTTCGCTACTTTTTAAAAGTGTGTTTTACATTTTTTGTTACATTTTTGTTCAGGAATTTGAAAAATACACAGTTTTTTAGCGCATCTTGAAGCTGCATCGTCAAAATCAAAAGAAGCAGTTGATCGGGAGAAGAAGTAATGAATCGAGAAACATTTTCCACATTCATTCAAAAACCTAACATCAAATCTAGTACAAATTAAAAACAATCAGAAGATCGTTGTTCGTTGTGTTTACTTCTAAATAAAAAGTTGAGCCATCATTTCACGGAGCCGGGGCGGATCTAGAATTTTCCAAAGGGGGGCAGGGCTTTGACAAAGCCAATATATAGTGACTGCCCCCGCCCCAAAAAAAAAAAAAAAAATTTTTAAATAAATGTCATTTTCCTCCATTTTGGCAGCCCATTCACTGGCCCTTCTAGGGGATAGCTTGACTTGTCTCCTTTTCTTTTATTTTATTTATTTATTTTTTTTGTGGACCAAAAGAGGCGGGAGAGGGGGGTCACACCCCTGCAGAGTATTTATCCTGGTTACCATGGTGACACCCTATAGCACAACAAAGAACATTTGAATTATGATCGAATACTTTTACTTTTTACTTAAAAAGTACAATTTACACCAACTACTTTTGTACTTTTACTTAAGTAGATTTTTTTATTGGTACTTTTACTTTTACTTAAGTAATTTTTTTGCCTAATTATCTGTACTTTTACTTAAGTACAAAAAGTGAGTACTTCATCCACCACTGAAGAAATGATACTCTCCTCATCTTGTTTTCCGTGTAAAAATTTAGTTAAGTTTGGCAGCATGTTGGGATCCGCAAACGTTTAGTGTTTTAAAAATGCACCATCATGTGACAAAGCACAGTGCAAGTAATCACAGAGGAAGAAAGCAGAAACAGACCTTTTCCATCTTGTTTATTGTACTTTGTGCATTGTAAACAAATAAGTAAGTTTTGTTATTATCAGGCATGATACGGAGATTAGAATATTCACGTTTAGATTTATTTAATCTGTTAGAAGATCATTTAAGTTAAACACACCTAGTTGGTGGGATCTTGGTTCAACTGGAGTAAATGCTAAGCTATCTTTAGTTGTTTATTTATCAAACATTTAAAATTATAGACGTAATAAAAATCTACGAGACAAAGTAGAGAAATCAATTCCTCGCGTAATGTTAAAGCCACAAAGTAAAAAATGACTACTTCATTTTAATTACAAGTTTAATTCTAATGAAA
The DNA here is from genome assembly GCA_902685375.1 of Neostethus bicornis. NCBI lineage: Eukaryota > Metazoa > Chordata > Actinopteri > Atheriniformes > Phallostethidae > Neostethus > Neostethus bicornis. The sequence goes on along the minus strand of CACRXE010000001.1, from coordinate 5,851,492 downwards.
ATGTTCCTCTAAATTGGCGGTGCCCGGCCAGTCAATTGCGGTCTACAGGTAGTCCGCGGACTGATTTCAAGTCGACTGCCAGGTGTGTGGGGAAAAAAAATTAAAGGAAGTGAGTATTGCCAACTAAGCAACTTTTCAGACCCTCTCGCCGCGAGAGTCGCTAAAATTTAGCGAGTCCTTTTATTTTCCTTTCTTTTCTTCAAAAAAATTGTCAATCTAGTGTCTTTTTCGAGTTTTGTAGGAGATTTTCAGAGTCTGTGAGATGAAATCACGTCGCTGAGCCTGTAATCAATAAGCAGCCCGTGGTGCTGCTGTGGCCCCTCCCCCTTGCTTCCCCTGTGTGGCGCCTCTGTTTTTGTGTGTTAGAGAGAGATAAAAAGAGAGCAAGAGAGAGAAGAGTTTTGTGGTATGTGTGTGTGTTTGTTTGTTTGCTTGTTTTAGAGGCAGAGTGAGAGGAATTTGTCTGTGTGTGTTTGAGAGAGAGGAACTCTGTGTGTCTGTGTGTCTGTGTCTGTGTGTTTGAGAGAGGGTGTGTTTGTGATGTGATGTCTGTTGGTTGTGGAACATCAACAAAATGTGTGGTGAGGGTCGTTTTACTGCAGGCAGGAAATTATTTGTTGGAGTTTGCGATTTTAGCGCAGGACTGGTGAATCTCAGAATGGTCGCTACTTGAAAAGTAGATCTTGGGTCAAAAAAGGTTGGGCACCCTGGTCTAAATTATATGATTTTATATAAAAATCCTATATCTGCACCTGTAAATAAGAAAATCCGATTTTCACTGCCGATACACAATGTTTATTCAATTTTTTCATTATTTATGAACATTAATTATTTTTTTTCTTTTTCTTTCTTCGATTAACCAGAAGTCTGCCTTTCTTGAACTCTTTAAAATAGTATCGGGATTAGTTTTGTTTTTAAAAAACAGAAAAAGCAATGTTGGCCTAGAAAAAAAATAGCGGTGAAAACTGCTCAGTAATGGGAAAAGATAATGAAAAGATGTTCTTGCGGTGGTGACCGAAAGAACAAGACTGCAAATATGATTAGCTGAAATGAGGAGCTCTGCCATTGCTGTTCTGCATTGCTCCACTTTGCTAAAGGATGTAGCTAGGATTAGTGTAACGTGGGCTTCCCCAAACCCCTTCAACTCCGGCCCCAAATAAGAGAATAAAAATTACAGCACAGTCCCATCTGTACAATAACATGAAGAATTGAAAACTAACCTGAACACCACACTCTCCATGTCAAAAGGGTACTCTATGATCCCAGTTGTGGGCACTCGGACCCTCAGGACATCTTGCTGGGATGGTAAATAATCAGCATCAGCAATCCGGTCTAAGTCGTTCAGATAGCTGAGACCACATTACGAAACGGAGGAAACAACACAGAGATGATGAATTTTGTCAACAACCTTAAATGGAAAACTATTGACTGTGTTCTGAGAAGACCGTAAACAAATTGTCAATGTGTCCGGAGTCATCGGTCTGTTTACACTCACTACTTGGCTGAGTCGGAGAGCTGGTATTCACTCTTCCGGCTGTAACATTCCTGAATCCCCGGGTCGTTCCACAGGCTTTTTAAGGCTTCGACAGAAGCGTTTGTTAACGTTGTGACTCTCTCCACATCCACTGTGCTGACCATACTGGCGTGGGACTGCAGGAACAAAAACAACAAGACCGTTACAGAACGTACAAAACGTACAGGATGAAAAACGAACATTACACTTATTTTTGCATTTGTTTGGTTTTGTAAAGTGAATATTTTCACCCTTCAGCCGATTACGCTGAGGTTAAAGCAGTTTCACACTTGTTTATGCTTCATTATTTCTTTTTTTGTTTATTTCTTCTTCTTCTTTCTTCTCAGGTTTCCATATTTGCTTCCACTTGTCCACTGACACTGCAGAACATTCTTCTTCTTTTTCTTCCGGGATTTCCTTTCAGGGGGCGCCACAGCAAGTCAGTTTCTTCCATCTAACCCTATCTGCTGTATCCTCTTCGGTCACACCAACTATCTTCATGTCTTCCTTCACTGTATCCATGAACCTCCTCTTTGGTCTTCCTCTAGCCCTCTTTCCTGGTGGTTCCAAACCTAGCATCCTTCTTCTGATGTACTCTCTCTCTCTCCTCTGTACATGTCCAAACCATCTCAGTCTGACCTCTCTGACTTTAAAACCTCTAACATGTGCTGTTCCTCTGATCCTGTCCATTCTGGTCACTCCCAGAGAGATCCTCAGCATCTTCATCTCTGCTACCTCCATCTCTGTTTCCTGTCTTTTCTTCAGTGCCACTGTCTCTAGACCAAACAGCATGGCGGGTCTCACCACTGCAAAACATATGAAGCCATAACTATTTCATCTCTAACCACTGAAGAACTGCATGATGTTCCAGTGTTAAGACACACTACAAACAGGTAAAAAAAACTGACTTCACCACTGCCGGCTCTCAGGAATCCATCACTACCTCAGGTTTGATTAATGAGTCATGTGTCTGTATAAATGCTGAAGAGTCGGAGGTCAACTTAGTCAATGTTACACGTATATTTACAGTTCAAGAGGTCCAACATCACAAGCCGAGAAACAGTAGCCCACACCTTTGCACAAACATTAACCAGAACCACCTCTAAAATGTTCTGTGAACTGAACTTTGCGTAGCTATTTACCACAACAAATGTACAAATGATGTCTCAGTTTTGATGTGTCTCTGTTGCATGCATGGGCTAAACCAGCCATGGGCAAACTACGGCCCGCGGGCCACATGTGGCCCATTAAACGTTTTAATCCGGCAGGCTAAACTTGAAAAAATTTGATAAATAAACCTTGTCAACGTTTTATTTTCCCTGCAAGTCTGACGTTTCCTCACTAGATGGCGTACTCTGGACATATTGGCTTTGTTGAGAAAACAACAACAATGCTCCCATTAAAATGTGCGTGTCTCTGTGATGTGCACGCTGTCAGAATAAACAGTGTGCACAGATACGGAAAGCCATCGGGGTCACTACACGCACGTAAACAAGCGTGTTAGATGTTAAAACAAACAAAATGTTACATCAAGCGCTTAGATTTCAAACCTAGCGCCGCTAAATGCACGTTTTTAAGCGCTATTGCACTAGATTTCAGACCTAGCGTCGCTGGATTTGAAATTTAACACTCTTGATGTAACATTTAGCACTTGTTTATAATCTAGCGCGCCATTCTATTGGTCTAATCTAGCGGCTACCAAAGCATATCATCCATCTGCTCCTGTTCCAACTCCTTTGTCAAATGTTAGAACTCAATGTGGCCCACGAACCAAAAAGTTTGCCCACCCCTGGGATAAACTATTTACATTTCTGAGCTAACGTTACACAGTAGTTATTTGTTGACGCTAAAATGTAATTAACTAATGTCATTTTGAACTTTGTTGTTTTGCTTTGGACAGCTGTTCTTCTTTTAGAAATTGTCTGGCGAGCTCCCAACAGCTAGCTGGTTATGGAGTCATTCTGTTGTTGACATACATGTTGACGTGCGTGACCAGCTGCTGGCTCTCAGAGCCACATGTGTCATGGCTGGAGGAGTTGGTTTAGTCCCGAGGGAGCTGAGAAGGAGACGATCTGGAGGAGGTGCGGAGAAGGAGACAGTCTAGAGGAGGTGCTTCGGGTCTAGAGGAGGTGTTTTTTGTGGTTTCCATGGAAACGTCTGGTTGCTCGTTTGAGGAACTGGAGGTGCTCACTCGGACCCAGTGAAATACAGAAAGGTGTTCTTCACTGTAATCTGGCTTTGTGGACCCATTCTGGACTCCAGCTTTTGGGTTGCCAGATTGGACACAGTGTGACCGGACTGGGATGTCGGTGGATTGGAGCATCGAGGTGTTTACACTGCAGCACTTACATTTCCCTTTGGGGATTAGCAAAGTTTATTCTATTCAGTTGTTTATCTTTGACAATGACAAATAAATATTGAATTGAAACTGACTTGTGTTTCATCGTTGTTGAAAAAACACTGGAAACATCTGCTGTTGCTAAAAATGACTCACTTTTGGAAATTAAAGTCCTTTTTGAAGATTGTAAATAAATAGATATGGTTCTGAGTTACTTCAGGTTTTTTCGTCTTTTGAACCGTTTATCCCTAATTTAGTCATGAAGGGTGCCGGAGCCTATCCTGGCTGATTTGCAGACGAGAGGCAGAATACGTCCCAAACAGGTTGCCACATACACAGACCACACCATGGGACACATACACAGACAACCATCCACACACATACGCATTCCTAGGGGCAACCAACCTAACATGTAGGTTTTTGGACGGTGGGAGGAAGTTGGAGTACCTGGAGAAAACCCACGCATACATGAGGAGAACATGCAAACTCCACACAGAAAAACCAGTGTTTCAAGCCTCACCCCCACTTCAAGACTTGAACCTCGACCTTCTTTCTGAGAGGCCACCGTGCTAACCACCACAACTCCGTGCAGCCTCTGATTTATTTTTATGTCAATTTTTGTGCAAAAGAGGAAGTGTAAAAAATTCTCTGGTTGGAAAACCGCTGAATCGGCTTCCCTGCAGAAAAGATGGGCTCGAGGTCAGTGTGGTGCCAGCGTTAAACACAGGAAAGAGGAAGGCCTTAGTTTCAGATTGAAAGTTTTGAACAAGGAACCAAACTTGTGCCTAAGGAGCTCCTGTAACTATTCTTCTGTTCTCCTTTCCCATGAGTACCTGGGCTTGGAGTTGTTATTGATTAGTCAGTTCTTCAAAGTATCAGGTGTGATGTGTGATAGAAGAGTTTCAGCTAAAATGAAAGAAAAAGTGTACAAAACCGTGGTGAGAGCGGCCATGCTGATTGGTCTAGAAACAATAGCACTGAAGAAAAGACAGAAAACAGAGATGGAGGAAGCAGAGATGAAGATGCTGAGGATCTCTCTGGGAGTGACCAGGATGGACAGGATCAGAGGAACAGCACGTGTTAGAGGTTTTAAAGTCAGAGAGACCAGACTGAGATGGTTTGGACATGTGCAGAGGAGAGAGAGAGAGTACATCAGAAGAAGGATGCTGGGTTTGGAACCACCAGGAAAGAGGCCTAGAGGAAGACCAAAGAGGAGGTTCATGGATACAGTGAAGGAAGACATGAAGATAGTTGGTGTGACCGAAGAGGATGCAGCAGATAGGGTTAGATGGAAGAAACTGACTTGCTGTGGCGCTCCTGAAGGAAAATGCCGAAAGAAAAAGAAGAAGAAGTCAGTTCTTCAAAAAGAAAGTTAAATGCCAACCCTAACAAGTCGTTTTACTGAGACTTTCTAAGAAATTTTCACGTCTGAATTCTCGAGCCTGTAAAAATCATGTGCAGCGTTGGAACGACACCACATAGACTGTAACAAAGACAAACATATCCAGCAAACAATTTCAACCGAAGCCTTTTTTTTTGGTTCACTCCAGAGCATGGTTACTGGCAGGGAGCTGTGCACACACACACACACACCACAATGTATTTGCTCAATATATTTACACTTAAATTTCAAAAGCGACTGTTAGCTACTTCCTTGTGAGAAAAAAAATCATGTGACACGCTGACTCAGACTTCACTCACTTTATTATTTTATTTATTTTTATTTTATTTTTGAATTGGGATGGTTGACAGTTTTACTGACGCATACCACCGTGTGCCCGCGAATTCAACTGATTATTTAACTTTGTGATTGTTGTGGCACGTCAAGTTCAAATTTTGGCCAGTTCGCTGTCCTTACATGCCTTCTACGCACCATTGTTTGAAAGACAGCCTCTTCTTTAAAGAAGACAAACCTCTCTGAGCAGCTGGATTGCAAAAGTAAACAGTGTTGCAAATTACCAGAAGTGTTTCCCCCTTCCCGCGCTCACAGCAACACACACTGCAGGCTTCTCTAAGACTGTACTGGTTAAACTTCTTGCTTAATTTGTGTGAGTGAAGCAGAAACCAGCGCCTCGATGCCTACCTTGTTCTCCTCGTACTTGTAGGGGATTTGTAATGTGTTCATCGCCTGGATCATGTTCTGCATGGCCGTAAAGATGTTCTGATAGACCAATCTGGTGAAGCCTCGCTTGTCCTCATCTGAGTATCCACAGCCATGGATTATCCTCATTTGTTTCAGAAAAGTGCTCTTCCCACTCTCACCAGTTCCTGCATTACAAAGAGCATCACAACTCAGCTCAAACAAGGCTTGCAGGATAAGAAGGACAAAAAGCTAAATTAAGCACTCAAAATTTGATTACGACGTTACTTTGTCTCATCCCCAAACTCACCAGAACATACTGAACGTACAACACTGTCAAAATACGTACAATTACAGACTACCATGCGGTCCAATTGGGTTTTTAATCAAACTACCGTATTTTCACAACCATAAGGCGCACCGAATTAAAAGGCGCAGTCCAAATTTCGTGTGTTCTGTATTTAACACACACATAAGGTGCACCCGATGATAGGGCGCAGATTTTATATACATATCCTCTACACTGTCCGCCTTACAAAAAGCAGGTTCACTTTCCTCGCTGTCAGAGTCACTTTCTGTACCGTGCAGCTCATCGGAAATGATGCCTGCTTTTGCAAAAGCTCGGACAACAGTGCCAGCAGACACGTTAGCCCGAGCATCTACAATCCACTGGCAAACTGTGCCGTAACTTGCCCGGCGCTGCCTTCCACCCTCCGTGAAGCTGTGGGCTCCTCTGGTCATCCATCGCTGCTGGAGTCTTTCCTCCAACTCTGGCCACCTCGCCTTGTTTCCGCGGAAATCAGCTGCGTCTTCTTCAGCTGTCGCAGCTCGTTTTCCAGCTTCCTCCACTTACGAACTATTGACTTGTTCATTTTAAATTTTCTTGCAGCGGCTTGATTCCCATGTTCCTCCGCGTAGCTGATCGCCATAGAGTGCACCGCTCTTTTTGAAGAAAATTTGAGACTTTTATGTGCACCTTATGGTCGTGAAAATACAGTACAAATTTGATCAAAGGTTTTGTTTTGAAAAAGTTTATATTTATTTTTAAAAAAAATAGAGGTTTTCTGTTTATCATTGAAAATATTTCCAAATATAAGGAAGCAAAAGAAAGCATTTAGGTTTTCTTCACCCAACTTTTTGCTTTGATGACTTTTTAAAGGTCCTCACGTTCTATTTTTTCTGTACTTAAAACAATTTTTCAGCCAACTTGGCTGGGTTCAGTTTATTAAAGAGAAAATCCCCTGAGTCAGCCAAACAAGCAACAAAAAACCATTCACCATCTGCTGCTGATAACTTTAGATTATTAAGTCGAAGCATTAGAGACTGACGTTTAGAAACAGAGGCATGCTTGGGTTAAAATGTCCAGTGAAGGAAGCAAAACCTGGGGCTGGCAGCCGAGAGGACCTTATGTGGTGAAAAAGGAAGTGAACCAAAAAGTAAAGCTCTCGATTAACCAGTGAATCTACATTCTTACTCTTCGTTACAGCTACCAGCCGTGGGTGGTGACTTTAAAATAACAAATTGCGGATCCAAGCTGCTTGAATGAGTTTCCTTTGTGATTAGGTCAAGTTCTCCCTCAGCAGAAGTTGAATATTTTGCCCCTTGAGGGACCAGAGTCGAGCTGCAAGGGAGATGGATTGGGCATCTGGTTAGGACGCCTTCCTATGGAGGCACATCTAGGCTGACCTCCCGGAGTTAGGGCTATGAGAAGACCAGGAAAAGGCAGGAGGTACTGCATTTCAAAGCTAACCAGGGAACAGTTTAGGACCCCTTGAATGAAATGGATGTAGTATGAGAACAAGAAGTTTGGAGAAGGTAACAGTATGGTTTAATTCATCGTTCACTTTATGTCTTTCCTAACCAGACTGGCACCACATTGTGCGTCCCTTCAACTAGGTCAGAGACGGCAGCCATTCGCTTGAAGAGCACTGAAAACATCCCGCCGATCGGCACAACGTCAAACACATGGATCCGTCCGGGCCGTGTTGATAGTACGGTAGCTAAACAAGGAGGTCGACCAAGCTAGCAATGTATTAGCAATAATTACCAGAGTTAAAGCGCGAACAAAGACGGTTTTAAGACAGTTTTATTCAGAAGAATACCCTGCTGCCAACCCTGCTTTTCAGATTACACAAACTGTTCAGACACCTTACGTAGATCACATCCACTCCAGACCAGAAAGCAGAGGTTAAAGTAAAAAAGTACTGCAGAGCGAGCACAACGAAACGAGATCAGACTGTTTCCACAAAGTGAAAAAAAAAAACAGTCTGATGTATCAGGGTTTGTTTTACCGAAAATCTACTTCAATTTCAAGCCAAAGCAGGGAACTCCAAATCTAACGTTTGAGGGACACTGTCCACAAGGTTTTAATGTTTGACTGGTTCAACACATTTTATTAAACTGAACAGCCAATAAAATTTCCGCACAATTCCTTCATATCATGTTGTGGCACCGTGCACCTGAAACGGGCACTTGTTGTGTTGACTGGTTTCTAACGTATTGTTTTGTGCTGAAAAGTATGTTTTATGAGAAAAACTTTTGGCTGGGTGAAGACAAAAACAAATTTTATCATTCCCATATTGACGACAGCAATAGCACAGTGGTAGAACATTCGCCCTTGGACCGGACCAGAAGGTCATGAGATTAAATCCCACTGAGCTCGTGTCTAGGTGTCCTTGAAGAAGACACCTAACCCCTGTTTCTTCCACCATTTGCGCCATCACGGCAGCCTGCTGCGGTGTAATGCAGCACACAAATTTCCCCACTAAGCGATAAATTAAGTATCATTTTTTCTTTCTTTCTTTCTTTCTTCTAAATTTGGAAGTTGATGAAAATCGCTGGTTCATCACAAAAGACAGTCGCACGGCTACAAGGCTCACTGTTACGCGAAAACATATTTATTAATCTTGTGTTGAATTTACTTTTCCAAGTCGAAGCTTTTCGCCATCCCACTGATGTTTATTCAGTAAACACAGGTAACGAGGAAGTCATAGAAACCTCACAGCTATCCCGGCCGACCGGCCCAAACTAACACTTTAAAGGTAATCTCAGAGCTGTCTTGCTTAAATTTATGTATTAATTAAAACGTGTTATTAAGATGTTATTTCCTGTAATTACTTGCCGTTCACAACAGTTCATATACATATGTTAATATGTTCTTGATTGAATGATTGTTAATCTCTTCTTAATTTGGGTTCTTCTTTGGTTCTCCGAAATTGAAATCAGCACTGAAATTTTTCTTTGGGATGTAGAAAGTAGTTTCAATTTATTTTTCTTTTCTTTTTTTTTTTTTTTGGTCTTTACGGGTACGTGTAGCCCCTCATTCATCCAGGAGTGATCCATAGTAGAAAAAGGTTCAAAAAAGTCTTCTGGACAGTTTAATTCTTGATCGAGACGTTGATCGAGACGAATGAGATTCAGATTGAAAATGATTTCCGGATGGAAGTCGAAACGTCTCGATCAAGAATTAAACTGTCCAGAAGACTTTTTTGAAACTTTTTCTACTCTGGTCTTTACAGGGTTTTTTTGTTTGTTTGTTTGTTTTTTTTTTACTTTCTTTGTTTCCGTGTCTTTTCAGTGGTCCCAGGGACGGCTTGGGCCTAGCAGGAATCGAACCAGGTTCTCCCGGTCAGAATACGGTATTTCTACCACCAGGCCAACGCCCCCTGGGACCAAGTATTTTCAATTTCAATTAGTATTGCTGCTTCTAAGTGCTTTGTTAGAGTTATTGTTGGTATTGTTGAGTTAATATTTAGCTAGTTTGGTCATGCCTCTGGGATTCACCTAAATTGCTCAAGATTCCTTCAGGGGATATTCCACCTTAACAAAACAACAGCACTGGAATCCCAGTGGCTTTTTCTGGGAAAAGTACTGGATACAAAATAAAAAATTATCACAATAGACAAATTATTTCCTGAGTTCATCTCATTTTCAAAAATCCTTTTTGGCTTGCGATGGAAAATAATTCCAAAACTTCCCACAGAAAGGTTGAAACGTGTTTCTGATTGGTTTATAACACTAAGGGTTGAGATCAATGGAAAATAAAAAAAAAAGTTCAACAAATCAGTTTAATTGATTCATTGATTATTGGAACCAGTTCTAAAGCCTTTACAAACCCGTAATAACACAACCAAAATGAAGCTGACACGTTCATGAAGAAAATAAATCAGATCATTTTTCAGCCTCACTTGTCAAAATGAATGAATACAAAAAAAAAAAAAGAGACTTTTTTTTCTGTTTCTCACCCAGTAAAAGAAGTTTATACTCTCGTCGGGAATCCTTTTTGTCCCGCCGGAGTCGCCTCTCAATCTCATCGTTGATCCTTCGAGCGTCTTTGGCCTCCGGACTGAGGCAGCAAGTCCCCACGGAGCTGAGCGTCATTCCTCCCGAGTGATGGGTGTCCTAACAGCGCGCAGAGAGAGAATCCCGCTCACCGTATCAACTACATTCAATAAAGGAACGAAAGATGACATGCTTCAGAAAACTGCGCGACATTGTTCTTCAACAAAAAAAAGAGGAAATTAACTTTAAGCGATTTCTTTACAAACCTCTGGGCGTGGTGGGCGATCAGGAAAAAAAACACGCAGGGAGAAAAAAAAAGGAGTTTTCTTCGAGTTTATCTGTAAACATAAAACTCCTGCTGTTCTTTTCTGAGTCCCGATTAACGCTTTATGTTCTGGCATAAAAACTGCAGCGCACCGCATGACTTGGTTTTTCCCTCTGGTTTTATAGCAAACATATTTCCGGTTACAAAGAGAGCAAAAGATGCGGCAGCTTGTTATTTTTCTACAAACACTGGGGCATCCAACATGAGGACCGCGGGCCAAATCCGGCCGTTTAAATGCTTATGTCAGGTCCCCAGCTTTGTTGAAGGAGGGAAAAAGCGAAAGAGTTTTATAATGAAAATTTAATTTTAGTTAACTTTTTACAGACCAATATACGACAGAATTGCCTCACTGGGAGTCACAAAAAAGAACACGAATGTATAGAAACCATACCTCAGAATTAAAATCAACGTACTTTATTGATTCCACACGTAGGTAATGTGTGCGTTACAGCAGTAAACAAGAAATAAAGAAATAGACAGTATATTTACAAGAAGGAAAATAAAAAGTAAGAAAATAAGAAAATATTAAATAAGAAAATAGAAAGAATAATGTGACTAAACAAGGACTGAATGTGCATGAGGAGGGTGAAAAGTGACAAAAACAATACAAAGTGATGAATTACATGAGCATGAACCAGTTATCACGGCAGGGACAGGGTCCTGCCCCAAGTGGAGGAGTTTAAGTATCTCGGGGTCTTGTTCACGAGTGGGGGAAAGATCGACTGGAAGATCGACAGGCAGATCGGTGCGGCGTCAGCAACAACTAGGACGCTGCATCAGTCCGTCGTGGTAAAGAGAGAACTGAGCCGAAAAGCAAAGCTCTCGATTTACAAGTCGATCTACATTCCAACCCTCACCTACGGTCACCAGCTGTGGGTGGTGACCGCAAGAATGAGATCGCGGGTACAAGCGGCCAAAATGAGCTTCCTCCGCAGGGTGGCTGGGCTCTCACTCAGAGATCGGGTGAGGAGCTCTGCCATCTGGGAGTGGCTCAGTGTCGAGCCGCTCCTCCTCAAGGTCGAGAAGAGCCAGATGGGGTGGTTCGGGCATCTGGTCAAAATGACCCCCGAGTGTCTCGCGGGCGAGGTGTTTTGGGCACGTCCCACCGGGAGGAGACCAAGGGGCAGACCCCAGACCCGCTGGAGAGACTATGTCTCACAGCTGGCCGGGGAATGACTTGGGATCCTTCCAGGTGAGCTGGACAATGCAGCTGGGGTGAGAGAAGCCTGGGCTGCCCGTTTGAGGCTGTTGCCCCTGCGATCCGACCCCGGAACAAGCGGAAGATGACGGAACGGATTATAAAGTATTATTGTGTTGGGAATAAAAGATTTCCAGTACCGGGCGGTTTTTGAGTGGAGCTGTTTGAGCCTCTTGGAGAAGGAGCTCCGCTGTTCGTCCAGGAGTGGGTAGAGAGGATGGTCATGGTTTTCCATGATGGACAAAAGTTTGTTCAGTGACCTCCTCTCTACCACTGCCTCCAGTGAGTCCTGTTTGCTGCCAATGACAGAGCCAGCCAGTCTGATTAGTTTATTCAGTCTGTTGGCGTCACTGGCTGCGATGCTGCTCCCCCAGCAGATGACAGAGAAGAACAAGGAGCTGGCCACCACAGACTGATAGAAGGTCTCCAGCATCTTGCAGCACACTTTGAAGGACCTCAGCTTCTTTAGAAAGTAAAGTCGGCAGCAAGTCTTCTTGTACACAGCAGTACTGTTGCTCCTCTAGCTCAGTCTGCTATCAATGGTCACTCCCAGGTACTTGTACTCCTCCACCACCTCCACATCTCTACCCAAAATGCAGAGCGACTGCTAAGCAGTCCTCTTCTTCCGGAAGTCAATCACCATCTCCCTGGTCTTATCCATGGTCTTATACATGTGAAGTTACACAGTCTTGCTGCATTTTAAAAAAAAGCGATGAAAAAAAGTGCAAAAGTGCAAATACAGGCGCATTGTCATTTCTATACAGCCCAAAAAATAAATGTGCAAAAAAAAATTAAAAAACTGATTTTTCGCCTTAAAAACTGCCCATTGCCTTAAATCAGCCGGGATGGGCTCCAGCACCCCCCGTAATCCCGAAAGGGACAGACAGATAAAAAGATGACTGATGACTGACTGATTTCTTTTGTCACCAAAATGCCTTCAAGATCCCTTGTTTTCAAGCCAATTGAATTGAAATTGAATTGAAAATACCTTATCAATCCCCGAAGGGAAACTTGTGGTACATCTCAGGCAGCCATTGTTACAAGGCAGTCTGACTGGCCTGGTTACCTCTCCTTACGTCACTCTAGCTTACTATAAATTGACTGCGCACGCGCAATCTTTTCTGATTTTTAAAATGGCAGATGAATACATTTTTTAGTACTCAGTGTGAAAGCCTCACCAATATGGAAGGCAGAAAGACTGCCTCGACAGGTATGATGCAACAATACATTTAAAGCACATTCCTGCCCTTAGGCCCTTCTTTACGGTGAGGCTAAATTAAAAAAAAAAAACTGAGGGGCGGGGTCTGAGAGAGAGAATAAACTTGTTCATTAGTTCTAATGTGTAAACATTTTTAAAGAAAAACTAAATCCTCTCTGTCATTTCTTTAGTCCAAATGTCTTCGCTCGTTGGCCACCAACGCTCCCATCGTGTGAGCAAAGGGTGTGTTTTGGTCGACTAAACAGGAAAGAAAAATAATAGCATGAGCGTTGTAGAAAACATTGACTTTACACCATATTTTCCATCAGTTTTTCATTTGTTTGTTTTGTTTGTCTCCACAATGAACTTCACCATCATTTTTCTGTCTGGATGAAATCCATCTGCTCTTAAGATTACATTTACACAAATTAAGATTTAATTTTACCAAAAAACAAACTAAATTAAATTGAGTTCAATCTTCTTCTTCTTTCGGCATTTCCCTCCAGGGGGCGCCACAGCAAGTCAGTTTCTTCCATCTAACCCTATCTCCTGCATCTTCTTCAGTCACACCAACTATCTTCATGTCTTCCTTCACTGTATCCATGAACCTCCTCTTTGGTCTTCCTCTAGTCCTCTTTCCTGGTGGTTCCAAACCCAGCATCCTTCTTCTGATGTACTCTCTCTCTCTCCTCTGCACATGTCCAAACCATCTCAGTCTGGTCTCTCTGACTTTAAAACCTCTAACATGTGCTGTTCCTCTGATCCTGTCCATCCTGGTCACTCCCAGAGAGATCCTTAGCATCTTCATCTCTGCTACCTCCATCTCTGCTTCCTGTCTTTTCTTCAGTGCTACTGTTTCTAGACCAATCAGCATGGCCGGTCTCACCACAGTTTTGTACACCTTTCCTGTCATTATAGCTGAAACTCTTCTATCACACATCACACCTGATACTTTCCTCCCCCATTCCAGCCTGCCTGCACATGCATCTTCACCTCTTTTCCACACTCTCCATTGCTTTGGACTGTTGATCCTAGATACTTAAAATCTTCCACCTTCTTTCTCTCTTCTCCCTGTTACCTCACTTTTCCATTTGGATCCCTCTCATTCACACACATGTACTCTGTCTTACTCTGACTAATCTTCATTCCTCTTCTTTCTAGTGCAAACCTCCACCTCTCCAGCTTTTCCTCCTCCTCTCACTACAGGCCATCTTATTGGAAACACTGAAGATGGAGTTTGGTGAGAGATTCCATGTACTACATTTATGCCAAAGAAATCCGTCTTTTCAAAATTTGTGTTAAAAAAAGTGCATTAAATTTTTTAAAAAAAACCTTTTCTGCCCCCTTTTTTTTTTTTTTTATTAGAAAAAATTTGGTCTTTGTACGACCGGAGCCAGAGCTTGGTCCGTATAGCTGGCAGTATGTCGATTCCATTTCCAATGACAAATGGACTCAGCCAAGGCTGCCCTTTGTCTCCGATTCTGTTCATCACCTTTATGGACAGAATATCTAGGCGCAGCCGCCTCGAGGTGTTGGAGGGATCCAGTTTGGTGACCTCAGGATAAGATCTCTGCTTTTTCTGGATGAAGTGGTTCTGTTGGCTTCATCGGACCGTGATCTCCAGCTCTTACTGGATCGATTTGCTGCCGAGTGTGAAGCGGCCGGGATGGGAATTAGGGCCTCCAAATCTGAGACCATGGTCCTCGCCCGGAAAAGGGTGGAATGCCCCCTGCGGGTCAGAGACAGGGTCCTCCCCCAAGTGGAGGAGTTTAAGTATCTTGGGGTTTTGTTCATGAGTGGGGGAAGGATGGAGCGGGAGATCGACAGGCGTATCGGTGCGGCATCAGCAATAACTAGGACGCTGCATCGGTCCGTCGTGGTAAAGAGAGAGCTGAGCCGAAAAGCAAAGCTCTCGATTTACAAGTCGATCCACTTTCCTACCCTCACCATGGTAACCAGCTGTGGGTGGTGACCGAAAGAATGAGATCGCGGGTACAAGCGGCCGAAATGAGCTTCCTTCACAGGGTGGCTGGGCTCTCACTCAGAGATCGGGTGAGGAGCTCTGCCATCCGGGAGGAGCTCGGTGTCGAGCCGCTCCTCCTCCAGGTCGAGAGGAGCCAGATGGGGTGGTTCGGGCATCTGGTCAAGATGCCCCCGAGCGCCTCGCGGGCGAGGTGTTTCGGGCACGTCCCACCGGGAGGAGACCAAGGGGCAGACCCCGGACCCGCTGGAGAGACTATGTCTCACGGCTGGCCGGGGAACGACTTGCGATCCTTCCAGTTGAGCTGGAGGATGCAGCCGGGTTGAGAGAGGCCTGGGCTGCCCGTTTGAGGCTGTTGCCCCTGCGACCCGACCCCGGAACAAGCAGAAGATGACGGAACAGAAAAACTTTGTAAAATACAGTGATGTTCTGAAAGACACGTTCTAGCCCAACAGTCTAATTGACTTCTATGCCCCCCTCCTAAACGGCACGTACCCTAACATCAGAAAACATGCAGTGAAGATGTCCACACTTTTTAGCAGCACAAATAGATACAAACCTTTTTTTGCATCGAACCGATCAAATCTCCAGTGAGATCAAGATTGAGGCAATGATCACACTGTTTCTTTTTTTTTTTTAATTTTTTTACTGTCACCATAAATGTATTCAACTTTTTTTTTTTTTCCAGTTAGTTAACAGAATCCAGCATCACAGGATCGAGCAGCTTCGATGCGGATGCTCTTCTCTGGAAAAAAGTGACAAAAAGAAATAAAACAAACAAGTTAGAAAAAATTTTTTTTTAAATGTTTCTTTCAAGGCCAATGGTAAGGTTTTTGTTCAAATTTTGCCCTCACTCTATATTCTGAGGTGGAGGGGGTCCTCGTAAGCCCCTTCTTATAATGCTATCATCCACAAAATGAATCCCGTGGTAGCGGGCCTGGGAAGAAAAGAAAAAAGGTTTAAATAGCGGATCAGTTTTGGTGAATAAAAATGGCATCTTTTGTTACATTTAGAAATCTTAGCTTAGAAGTTCAAAATTCACATAAAAAAGATTGTAAATAAACATTCAGTTTCACTTCCATCTTTGACACTGATTCCCCCCTTCCTCTCGCTCCCTGCTTAGTCCTGCACATGCATGACAAAGAGTAAATCTTCTTCATGGGCTTCATAAGTGTATGGTACGCCAAAATCCGTGTGTAAGTTGACTTCCCTGCAAGTCGAAAGATTTTCAAAAATATCAAAGTGCGTTTACTGCTGTTTGGAAATTTTAAATCATTTTAAAACTGTGCGTTAGATTGCATCAAATTCTTTGCAATATTTCACATCCTAAACATACAGATAACTATCGTTAATATTGTTTTTAAACATCAACCTTGTGATTACTTGGACCGTCCCCGTGGCTCCTGATTCCTGATGATGCACGACTACTTTGTTTCTTTGTCGCCACTAAAATATTGACTTATTTCTTTTTCAATTTGCCTAAAAATCATGGGGTTGCAGTGGAAGCCGTGTTTCACTCTTTTTCACTTTTTCACCACGGTAGTGCTCAAGAGTATTTTCAGGTTGACTTACACATGATCACGTTATTTGTGTGATCTTAATTTGGAGTTTTAGAAGCGTGGTTGGGGCGGGATTGATTTCAGGTTGGCTTATGCCTTATATTTGTTTTCAATGTGGTTTATGAATCTTTCGTTGTATAAACAGAGTTTTGTTTTTTTTGTTTTTTTTTTTACAGTGGTTTTGATAAATCACCCCAGTACTGATGAAAAAAACCTTGCTAAGCTAACGATGAGAGCTCATGAATTGCTCAAACATTCGTGCATAATTTTTTTTTTTTTTTTTTAAAAAAGAACACTCCAAGTATATTTTTGATGATCAGATATGAAAAAAACCTCCAAAAAGTTTATATTGAATAAAACCCCTCTTTAAGCAGAGGAGGGTACACCAATTATAAATAACTGCTGAAAACTCCTGGATCTCTAAAAACCAAAAAAAAAATTGTATAACACAAAATCCCAATTTTATCATTTAAAGTCCTTTAAATGTCACCATGATGAAAACTTGCCCTGCTCAGGAAGTCCAGGATCCTCCCCACCGCAGGGGGGATTTTTTCTATTTCCCCCAACACTGTCAGTTTTTTTTTCATCTCGCAGGGCACGTTGAATGGGGACACTCTTAAACTTGTCCCTGTCTCCTATAAAACAGAAATAAAAGTTTTATTTTGAAGCAAAAGCAATTCCAAACCTTTTATGTGAAAATTAAAAACATTATTGAGAAAAATTAAATGTGCGAATACTTAAAAGAAAAAGACATAGAATCTTAAAATACGAAGTTTAACTCATCGTGATTTCTGATTTCCCAATAACACATCTAAACCCAATTCTTGTGTAAAAACTGTGACCAACATTTTCCAAAATGGTGCTAAAAGCAAAAAGGCAGTTCCGACATGTTCGACGGGCAGCGCAGCATCTGTTTTGACGATTCATGTGCAGCAGTTAAGTGGAGCCTAACCCATAATTTGTGATTTAAATCTAAAAATCTGACAGACGGGGTGGTTAAATATTAGTTTGATTTGTGCTCCAAACTCAGTCTTACCTCTTCCATCCTTTTGATCCGGCAGCCCTGTCTCCCGATAAAATATCCACTTGTCCTCTTCGGGATTAGAATCTGGAAGAGGCAGCGGTTTGCTGCTAGAGCATCATCATACTATCAAAGTAATCAACAAGAGAAGATAACAAGTTACAAGTTGCATTCATTTTCAATGATTAGCTAACTTTTGAGAGCTTTTATTCCGACTGGCTGCTGCAAACCAGGCCGTGAGTGAGTAGGGAGAAAAAAATAGACTAAAACAAATCTGAACTTTCAAGGAAGCCCGACTTTTTACTGAA
The DNA here is from genome assembly GCA_902685375.1 of Neostethus bicornis. Lineage (NCBI taxonomy): Eukaryota > Metazoa > Chordata > Actinopteri > Atheriniformes > Phallostethidae > Neostethus > Neostethus bicornis. The sequence goes on along the minus strand of CACRXE010000001.1, from coordinate 5,833,690 downwards.
TGGCAAAAACTGACAGCGCTCTTGATGCTCCAATACAAATTGTATTCGTCAGTATCAAAAATTTCAAAGTTAATGATGACCATATTACATGGCACACAAACCGAAAAAAAAAATAGCTTGGTTAATCTTTCTGCAACAGACTGGTGACCTGTTCAGGGTGTACCCCACCTTGTGCTTATAACCAATCGGGATGGGCTCTGGCACAGCCGCAACCCGGATTTAGATAAGCGGTTCAGAAGATGACAGACTAATGACCGAATTAAAAAAAAAAAATGAATTACTCTATTCATCCCTCATCAGGGAAATTTGTTTGCTGCACTCCTTACACCGCAGCAGGCTGCCCTTCGACGGCGCCAATGGTGGGAGAAGCGGGGGTTAGGTGTCTTCTCCAAGGACCCTAGACGTGCTCTCTGTGGGACGCGAACCCATGACCTTCCGGTCCGAGCGCGAACGCTATAACCACTAAGCTGCCGTCTCCTCCCAATTTCTGAATAGTCGATGCTTCAGAAATTGGGTTTTTTTAGAGACTTTGAATTGATCTCATAAAAAAATTGGTCGGGCCGTAGTAATATTAATAATGACCAACAAATTAGAATTTTTAAACAGAAAAAAAAATTTATCACTCATTTTGTGCTTACATTAAAAAGAGGGACAAGCTTTCTGACGATTCTCAATAACATGGTCATTTTACCCTTGATCCAAAGGGCGCTCCTGGAAACAACAAAAGCATGCAGGGCATTAGTAAAGACTCACAGAGTCAAACAGAAACACAGTGAGACTACACATTACTTCTATTCATTCAAATTTATACCACCAAATAAAACAGGAACGGGGATGCGAGAGACCGGGGAAAACTGTTGGAACCATCCAATCAGTTAGATGAAAAAGTGACGATAAAAAAGAAGATAAAAAGTGGTTACAGGGGTCTGCTGCAACAGGCATCCGTTCACAGCGCCATCTTGAAAAGACTTGGAGCACATTTGCTGGTGAGAAGAAGTGTAAGGCTTTAGGGCTGGGGTGGGCAAACTTTTTGACTCGCGGGCCACATTGAGTTCTAACATTTGACAAGCGGGCCAGAACCAGGGGCGGATCCAAGGAGGGGTGACGAGGAGGGGCACACCCCCCCTCTTGATCCATAAAAAAAAAAAAAGTTTTCTTACTACTTTAATTATTATAAACTTTGGGCAAAATATGCACCAAAATTACTTATTTTTCAAAATGTTCTGGGGGTGGGGGGAGAATGCCCCCAGAGCTCCCTATACTGGCAGGCACCACAGGTGCTCGTTTTGTCTATGACCTCACGCGCTCCTCTTCACTTTGAAAAATTCAGAATTCGTCCCTGGGAACAGGATCAGATGGATGGCATACTTTTGTAACGGCTAGATTAGACCGATAGAATGACGCTAGATTTTAAACAAGCACGTTAAATGTTACATCAAAATGTTAAATTTCAAATCTAGTGGCGCTAGGTCTGAAATCTAGTACGATAGCGCTTAAAAACGTGCATTTAGCGATGCTAGGTTTGAAATCTAAGCGCTTGATGTAACATTTTGCTTCTTTTAACATCTATCACGCTTGTTTACGTGTGTGTATTGGCCCTGATGGCTTTCCATATCTGTGCACACTGTTTATTTTGACAGCATGCGCATCACGGACACACACCATTTTAATGGAAGCAGTGTTGTTGTTTCTTTGGCACATCTAGTGGCAAAATATCAAAATTGCAGGAAAAATAAAACTAACAAGGTTTATTTATTAAATTTTTTGTAGTTTATGTAGTTCAAGTATCATTGTTAAAAAAAAAAAAAAAAAAAAAAAAAGCAGTGAGGATCCATTGCTTGGATAATTCTAAACAGCAATGACAAAATTCCAAACACAATGGACAAGAAAATCAAATACCGGAACAGACTTGACCATATACAGTATGTGTTCCGTATATGAAGCAGGCGTCTTTTTTACTGTTCTAATCAGACAAAGAGGCAGCAACTAGTAGGACATACCGCTCATTCATTTCGTGGTTTACCAACACGACAACGGAGTTGAACTGGATGGTTGGAGGTGTAGGAGCAGAAAGTTGGCATTGGTTTGGGGCATTCAGTCACAACGTGTCAAACAGCACGGGCCCGATTTATGAGCAGGTTTGATCCGGAGTACCAAGTAGCGGAGAATGAACATGTCGATCCATGATGACAACAGGAGGCGGGTGGAAAAGTAAAAACAGAAGAGCAAATAAGAAAGAAATAATACAGTTAGATACAAAATTACACTTTGTCCCAAAAAATCAAATAAATGAAGGAAATTGATGCGTGAAAAACAGAAAGTGTGAGCTGGATTAAGATCCATTTAACAAATTAAAAATGACAGCACTGGGAAGTAGTGCTGGGAAATATGGGAAAAAAAACATTCCCACACTGTATAGTTTTGTTACATTGAACAATATTATGGTCTTGTCTTCTGTTAAGTTTATTCTATTTATTTTATCGTACTGTATAAATGCCTCATCGGGAAATTCTTGCGCTGCATTGCACCGCAGCAGGCAGCCAATGATGGCGCCAATGGTGGGAGAAACTGTGGGCTCGGTGTCCTCTCCAGGCAGAGGTGTCAAAAGTACCAACATTTTCTACTCAAGTAGAAGTATAAATACCGAGTTAAAAAACTACTTTAGTAAAAGTAGAAGTATCAACTCAAGTTTTCTACTTAAGTAAAAGTAAAAAGTAACCTATTTTAAAACTACTTCAAGTAAGAAAAGTAAAAGTAATTTTCAGAAAAAAAGGAATATTGTTAACAAAAGCGTATGAACATATTTTTAACTATTACCACATGCTTTAAGGAGCAGAAAATATGATAATAAATGAAAGTGTTTTGGTGTTAAACTTTATGAATCAGAAAAATTTATTTCTTAATAATCTTTATTGGAAATCGATTAATGAACACAATCAAATGTATTAACATAAGCAGGGCATTATGTAACGTCCCTTCAGCTATCAAGCTTCACTCTGCATCACCTAATTTAACCAACTTCAGCAGACGCAAACACACTCAATGTAAAAAAAAAAAAATAAATGAAAAAAAAAATGACCAAAAGGCTTTTTTAAGCCTTGAAGGCAGCTAGTTTTCAAAGTTCTTTGAGGCAATACTGAATAGTCTTTATCAAGTTGATAAGGTAGGGAGTGCTACATAAAGCCTGCGTGACACCTGGAACCAGCGTTGCCAGGTGGGAGGTGCTGGATTATCGTACTAATGACGTAAAATTATCGTATTTTACAAAAAATATCGTACACCCAGTAAAACCACGCCCATTGACAAAATAACACCCTTTACATGCACTCGTAAGGCAGTGGGAGTGAAGGAAACACACAGGAGGAAAAATCCTTGAATTCTTTTTCTAAAATTTTAAGAACTGTAAAAATGAAAAAATAACCAGAGAAAGAATATTTTAAAAAAACAGTAGGGGCGGGACCTAGGAGACGGTATATATAAATTTACATATATACATATCTACATTTATATGTGTACATACATATAAGGTTTTTTTAATGTTAACCCAAACATCTACATGATACAAAATCTAAGCGATGTGTAGTTTTAATCTCCTCAGTCAGTCTTTATAAACTAATCAATAACATTTTGGATGCTTTTAAGCACAAATACTTCATCCACTACTATTTATGGATGAATCAGTTCAATTAGCTTTGTTTCTAAAGATAAAATAGTGCGTCACAGATCAAAGTTATTTTTATAAAAATACCATCTACAACATTTTCAGCAAAGACGTTTACAATAACCGCAGACTGAAAATAATAATAAAAAAACATTTCTTTGCTGTTGTTTTTTTTAAAAATTGATAATTCAATCAAAGTTCAGTGTTGCAGCATCAGAAACACTTTGATTTCCGAGCCCGAGTCTCAAACACGGAAATTGACGTCCCTGCTCTTTAAAAGATTGTGGGCGGGGCTACTCGCCCCAAAGTAATGATTGACTGGACCTTTCAGCCAATCATTCATCTGTTCCTTTGTTTGATGCATTCAGGGTTCATCAAAAAAAAAAACTCCGACTAACAGTCGCGGCTTTTTAACGGTGACAAAATGGCGAAAGTAGCGACTACTTTTTATAAAATGAACGAAGTAAAAGTACAGATAATTGCATAAAAAAGTAGTGAGTAAAAGTAAAAAGTAGACAAAAAAATAATTACTTCGTTAAAGTAAAGATAACGAGATTTTCTACTTGAGTAAGGTAACGAAGTAGACTTACTTCGTTACTTGACACCTCTGTCTCCAGGTACACCTGGGCATGAGCTTAGCAGGATTCAAACCGGCAACTCAGTCCAAAGATGGAACTATGCCCATTTTGAGTTTCCTTTTGTTCCCTTTTTTAACTTACTTTGGAAATAGTGACGAGGAGGAGGGGTGGTGTGATGTTTTGTTTTTCTAAATGAACTTCGCTTAATTAACTCTACTTTTGGGAGGAGCCATGTAAATATTCATGAAACTGTATCACAAATAATAAAATTATATTATAATGGGATCATTTCTTTTAGGTCTGTTCCCTCTTTAGCGAGCTGGCTGTCCCGCTTCACACGTTGATGTGATCCGAGAGCAGCACAGTGGACTTTCATTTCTTTTTATTCAAAATCACACAGCTATTTAAAATGAATTGTCAAAATAAACTCTATTTTTAAGACTTTTTAAAAGAAGTTCCTCCTTGTTCTGCCTGCGTAGACACTGTCTCCGTGCATGAAACTTGAACCTAATTTAAAGGCACTGGTGGAACGTAACGAAGTAAATGTACTTCGTTACTGTACTTAAGTAAAAAAATTGTGTATCTTTACTTTACTTAAGTAAAATTTAAGACCGGTACTTTTACTTTTACTTCACTACATTTTTAGAGCAAATATCTGTACTTTTACTTCACTACTTTTTAAAAGTGTGTTTTACATTTTTCGTTACATTTTCGTTCAGGAATTTGAAAAATACACAGGTTTTTTAGCGCATCTTGAAGCCGCATCGCCAAACTAAAAGAAGCAGTTGATCGGGAGAAGAAGTCATGAATCGAGAAACATTTTCCACATTCATTCAAAAACCCAACATCAAATATAGAACAAATTAAAAAGAGTCAGAAGATCGTTGTTCGTTGTGTTTACTTCTAAATAAAAAGTTGAGCCATCATTACACAGAGCAGGGGCGGATCTAGAATTTTCCAAAGGGGGGCAGGGCTTTGACAAAGCCAATATATAGTAACTGGGGGACCTCCCCCCCAAAACATTTTAAAAAATAAGTGTCATTTTTCTCCATTTTGGCAGCCCAGTCACTGGCCCTTCTAGAGGATAGCTTGACTTGTACCCTTTTATTTTATTTTTATTTATTTATTTATTTTGTGGACCAAAAGAGGCAGGAGAGGGGGGGGGTCACACCCCTGCAGAGTATTTATCCTGGTTACCATGGTGACACCCTATAGCACAAAAAATAACATTTAAATTATGATCGAATACTTTTACTTTTTACTTAAAAAGTACAATTTACACCAACTACTTTTGTACTTTTACTTAAGTAGATTTTTTTATTGGTACTTTTACTTTTACTTAAGTAAATTTTTTGCCTAATTATCTGTACTTTTACTTAAGTACAAAAAGTGAGTACTTCACCACTTTTTAAAGGACATCAAAACATGTTGCAAACCCATGTAGTAAAGCACAAACATAAAACAGCGATGTTTCATGAAACCCAACGACGACGTTTAATTTGTAAAAAATTTCTCGTTTTCATTTCAATAAAACCTAAGCATGGTAACAAGACATCGCTAACATAATCATATATCGAGGGAGGGAGAGAGAGAGGGAGGGAGGGAGCGACACACCATTACAACAGTTAAAAATAAAAGATAAGAAAGAATAAAAATAATAGAATATAAATAAATAATAGAAATTGATCAAACTAGTTTATAAATGGTAGAAACAATAGAAGAGAAAACTTACAATAGAATTTTTTTTCTATCGTCCACATATGTATTGTCAAATTGCTCAAAACAAAAACCATGAGATTAAAACGTGAGAACTTATTTTTTTCCCTCAATGTGATTTCAACTGAATTCTAGTTTCAAGTCAAACTGGAAACTAATTCAACCAAATCAGTTTTGCAGATTTGTCTCTATTGTAGAACCAAAAACATATAAAGTAACATTAGTTTTTCTTTTTATATCAGGTTAAAAAATAAGAAATTGTTGTGGATTTTTTATTATTTCTGACAAAAACAAACCAACAAAGCTTTTAATACTAACAAGAACCAAATGGGATCGGCAGCAAAAGTAGCATGGGCAAGGTGAAATTTTTTATTTTCTGCAGGCATGTTTGAATCCATTTACTCACCTCGGTGCGCATGGTTGTCAGGTACTCGTCTGTAAAGATATACAGTCTCTGTGAGAAATTGGACAAAAAAAAAAAAAGGGTCCAATTAACAGCAGGAAACAAGCAATACTATTGAGGAAGTAACCATCCTGATTGTGTAAGCTCTCCTTACCCAACGCGGAATAAGTACTACGAGGTAATATTCCTCTGGAGAATTCTGAGGGCTGTTCATATTAGATCTGACAAAAAGATCAGAAATGGTCGTCATGGATTACCGACAAAAAAAAGTCTCATGTCAAGTCATCAAATTGAAACCTGGACACTTGCAAAGGAAATTATTTTCGGGAATATTTAATCAATTGTGCAAACAGATGAGAACTGTATAATTAGATGAAAAATACATGCTTTAAGCAATTAACATCACGGGCTTTAAAATTAGGATAAAAATGTGACTGCTTGGCAGGTGCAAGATCTGCAGCACATTCAGCAGCCAACTGGAAAGACCCTGAAAAAGTCTTACATTTAAACATAACTGGTGCATTCTGGTGACATTTTAACACAAAATTTGGCTTTTTTTGCAGACTGAAATTTTGATATTAGATTTGCTACAAATTTAGACAAATGGCAACGTAGACCAATATTAATATGCAGAGCTTAGAGTTTTAATTCAGTACTATGATAAGCAGGTACAAAGAACTGATCAGATTGGTAGTCTCTACAAGAGAACGCTGTTTCGGGGAAATAGCGCGTTGAATGCCTGGCCCGCACCCCGAAGCCCATTTTTCCTCCTCTGATGATAAAAATGACCAGAAAGCTGGCTAAAAAAAGCTTTAAAGTTCAAAGTGGCAAAAAGTTATCATTAAAAAAAAAACTGTAAAAGTGTGTAAATGACATTAATTTTATATTTACTTATATTTTTAATTTGAAAATGACTGAAAGTTGGCTAAATATGCTTTTAAAGTTCAATTAAAAAACGCCTTGTTTAAAAAAAAAAACTGATTGTGAATGGATCCAGCTTTACCAATCAGGTTAGAGGAGCTCAGTGAAGTTGGCCTCCTTTAAAAAAAAAATTTAAACAAAAATTAACAAAAAATATGTCAATCGTTTGTGCTGTTTTATTTTTGTAGATATTTACGATTCTTTTATAGGTCAACCTGAGGTCATCCAGCCCCTCACATTGCTTAAAAATGCGAGAAAACTCTTAAAAATGGTGTCAATCGTTTGTGCTACGTTTGTGCTGTAAATATTTTTGTTTGTGCTGCTTTACTTTTCTTTAATTTAAAGAAATAAAATTGGACGGTGACGTCATACAGCCCTCCCCCTTCCGCCTAAAAATGCGAGAAAACTCTTAAAAACGGTGTCAATCGTTTGTGCCATTTTAGTTTATTTAAATTTTAAGAAAAACGATTTGTATTCAGAAGTAGTAGAGGATATGTATATATAACATGCGGCCAATCATCAGGTGCGCCTTATGTGTGTGTTAAATACAGAGCAAACAAAACTGGGACTGCGCCCTTTAATACGGTGCGCCTTTTGGTCGTAAAAATACGGTAATTGAATATCAGAGCGAGTTGGAAGGTCATGAATAAATATGGAAAAAAGTAATAGACCAAGAGATGAGCTTTGCGAAATACCTTTATCAATAACTCTGAAATCAGACAGGCTTCAGAGCAGATCACAGAGCAGATCTTGAGATGCCAATATTTTATAGTTTCTCCAGAAGTAAATAATGGTCAAATAAGTAATAAGCTTTCATGAGATCAAGAATTAAAGCTCCAGTACACACACTATAATCAAAATTTGTAGACATCATTTGTAAAGTTGAGAAGGGCTGTAGCGGTGTGTCTATTGAAATGCACAAAACTCATTCCTTTGCATAAATCTGGTGATCCAAAAAATATCAGCAATTATTTGCCCCTTTCCATTATTAATAGTAGAGTAAAAGTTTTTGAGAAAATTATTTTATTTAAAATAGTTGACAACAATCCAATTGTTTAACAGAATATAAATTAATACTTCAGAATCAGTCTGGGTTTAGGAACTACAGTACGCAAGCCTCTGTTTTAATAAACTAGCTCTTGATACCACCTGCACCAGTACCAGAATTGGAGGGTAGGTCAGTTCTGGCTGAAAGAACGTCAGCAGGAGAAATCTCAATAAACAAAAAAGAGCTGTTCCAGGGCCGTCTGTGTTGATGTGAAGGGTTTTGAAAAGAAGCAGGTTGAATCTAAGGTGTTGTTCACCGCCTCCCCCCGCGGTCACCGTGCTCGTTCAACAGCTAAACAAAACAAATTGGTGGGGTTTTGTCCAATATGGACATTGAGACCCATTTTATGTCAGTTTTAAAATAAAAGTCATACATGTTTTAATATAAAACATATTTGTTATAAGTAGTTTTATTCTGCTGTTTAAGTATTAAACAATCATAATTTCATAAATAGAAAGCATGATTGATGAATACTGGTTTAAAAAGGGTTTAAAAACTTTCACTTTCATTTCATCATTAGAAATTAAGAATAAAAATTATATTTAAAAAATTCTAAATAAAAGAATCAACAAAAAAACTTTTGTGTAAATGTTTTTATTATTTATTTTTATTATTACCGCGTCCCACAGAGAGCACGTCTAGGGTCCTTGGAGAAGACACCAATCCCCCGCTTCTCCCACCATTGGCGCCGTCAAAAGGCAGCCTGCTGCGGTGTAAGGAGTGCAGCACACAAATTTCCCCAGTGAGGAATGAATACAGTAATTCATTAATTCATTAAAATTTATTCTTGATGAAAACGATGGGAGAAAGAAATACAACATTTCTCTAAGAGGTTCTCAGGGGATGCCGGTGTCGAATTGAGATCTGCGACCATTGAGATTCGTGACTTTGTGCCTCTGCGCAGGCCCTGAACACGTCATCCATCTCCCTCTCACTTCCAGATGATCGAACCATAGAGATCTGCGACCTGGCATGACAACCAAACACTCCCCACCCCCTCCATGACACTGCTCCCTTCACTAAAGCAGCCCCATGAAGCTATTTATACAACTTCTATTGGAATTATCGTGAATGTGATGTGTGAATGATTTTATAGAGTTATTGAATTCTGACATTGTCTATGTCAATATGAGATATACACTACATAGATGTATGTTATAGTGTCTTATTTTAAACTCTTCTTCTTCTTTTACACCCACCAGCTAGCTCTCGGAACCAGACCCACCGTGGCTGGAGGAGTCGGTGCAGTCCCGATAGAACTGAGAAGGAAACGATCTGTAAGGAGGAGCTTTGAGCCCGGTGTCCCTGCGGTTGTCATGGGGAACATCCGGTCGCTCACTGGCAAGATGGAGGAACTGGGGACGTTCGTTCTGACCCAGCAGGAATATGGAGGGGCCACTTGGTGCTTCATTGAAGCCCGACTCCGTGGACTCATAACAGGCTGTTTTTTAATTGTTCAGATGCCAGCTTTTACACCGTGTAACCGGACCAGGAAGGCATCGAGGTGTTAGCACCACAGCATCAAATCTTCTCAAAGTATTTTAATTCAATTCCGTTCCGTCATCTTCCGCTTGTTCCGGGGTCGGGTTGCGGGGGCAACAGTCGTTCCCCGGCCAAGTCGTTCCCCGGCCAGCTGTGAGACATCTCCAGCGGGCCCGGGGTCTGCCCCTTGGTCTCCTCCCGGTGGGATGTGCCCAAAACACCCCGCTCGTGAGGCGCTCGGGGGGCATCCTGACCAGATGCCCGAACCACCCCATCTGGCTCCTCTCGACCTGGAGGAGGAGCGGCTCGACACCGAGCTCCTCCCAGATGGCAGAGCTCCTCACCTGATCTCTAAGTAAGAGCCCAGCCACCCTGCAGAGGAAGCTCATTTCGGCCGCTTGTATCCATGATCTCATGTATCCATGATCTCAATGTAAAGCGTCTTTGAGTGTCTAGAAAAGCGCTATATAAGTTCAATGCATTATTATTATTATTATTATTCTTTCGGTCACCACCCACAGCTGGTTACCATGGTGAGGGTTGGAATGTGGATCGACTTGTAAATCAAGAGCTTTGCTTTTCGGCTCAGCTCTCTCTTTACCACAACGGACCGATGCAGCGTCCTAGTTATTGCTGATGCCGCACCGATCCGCCTGTCGATCTCACGCTCCATCCTTCCCCACTTGTGAACAAGACCCCGAGATACTTAAAACATCATCCGCAAAAAGCAGAGATTCGATGATATCCAAATATTCGATAATATCCCAAATAGGCTTTCCGATTATGTAAAAATTACATTTTTACAACAAAAAATGACAGCATTATGGACTTTTTACTTTTGTCTATTACCATGTTTACAAACGGACGTTTTAAGTCGTTTAAGAACCAGCTAAAAATGGTCAAGTTAGCCTTCTTTTAACATAAATTATTCAAACTAACTATTAAGGAAGTCAAAAATGCGTATTTTTTCCCCCTGTTTATTTATTACGCCTGAAGACTCGCAGTGATACATGAGTATCGGAAGAAAATAGTGCTGTGATTGTTTTTGTTTATTTTCATAACTGTTGAAATCTGAGAATGATAGAGCTTATAAAACATGTTTTTAAGATATACATAATATGCCTATTATTTTATGATTCTTAAAATATTGTTTAATAATATTAGACCGACCCCTCCCCCCCAAAAAAAAAAAAAAAAAAAAATGGAAAATCAATCATTTTCATGCAAACCATAATATTTTGCCTGTATCTATAGTTGCGACTTCCGACTGATTTTGTAATGAGAAAGGAGTAAGGGGGAAGGGGGGGGGGGCATATATGAACAACAAAATGAACTCAGAACTGCATTTTTTATGTGGCTTACTCCAAACTAACTCCTTCCTGCTGCTCGGTCAGTCACTCAGTCTCCTTCTTAACCATCTATTCCTTTCGAGATTTGGGGGGTAGCCCATTCCGGCTGATTCAAGGCGAGGGGCAGGGTACACCCCAAACAGGTTGCCAGTCTGTTGTGGGGTCACACACATACAACCACACCTAGGGGCAATTTCGGCACCGGCCAATCAACCTATCGTGCATATTTTTGGAGGGTGGGAAGAGTACCCGGAGAAAACCCACGTGTACACGGGGAGAACATGCAAACTCCACACAGAAAGGACAGTGTTCCAAGCCTCGTCTCGACCTTCTTGCTGTGAGACCACTGTCCTACCTACTGCAGCACCGTGCAGCCTCCTTCTGTTGCTCAATTTCCTTTATTGGCTGCATATTTCACTTTTTACACCTTGTAATCAGCAGAATAGGATGAAATTCTCCTCCTCTGAGTCACTTTTAAAAACTTCCCCCAGTAGACGATGCACCTCTTCTAACATCCAAGTTTCTTTCTGCTGCTCGATCATCGTTTTCAGCTGCATATTTCAACGTTTTGCAGCTTGTAATCTGCAGAAATGTATTTTGTTTTCGGTGCCATTTTTGTGAAGCCCTTCTCTTTTATTTTTAGAAGTTACCGGCATTTTTTAAATTACCAACACAGGTATAGAGTGCCCCCTTGCGGTGATGATTGAAAATAACATTTGATTTGAAAAAACATGTGAAATGATGGTAAAAATGTGCTGATAATTTTTACATTTAACTATGAGTTACACCCCCGGCCAAACTACGAAAAAAACTGTCACTTATACTACGAAAAATACGGTTGTTGTAAAATACATCAAAGATGACCTCCATCAATGAAAAAGTGGAGACTTGTGCACATGTATGTTCACACAGATGTGTTTTCCTCATCATAAACCTCATGGTTTCCACATGAGGTTGTTTTTTGTGGAGCTGTCACTTTAAATGATGCTGAAAATGATTCTGTTCAATGTAAGTTTGAGCCCTGTACAACTTCACAGTTAGTCCATTCTTTTTTCTTTTTTCTTTTTTTTCTAACCAGAGTTTAAACCAGTGTGTGAATGAGAGGGATCCAAATGGAAAAGTGAGGTTACAGGGAGAAGAGATAAAGAAGGTGGAAGATTTTAAGTATCTAGGATCAACAGTCCAGAGCAATGGAGAGTGTGGAAAAGAGGTGAAGAAGCGTGTTCAGGCAGGCTGGAACGGGTGGAGAAAAGTATCAGGTGTGATGTGTGATAGAAGAGTTTCAGATAAAATTAAAGGGAAAGTGTACAAAACCGTGGTGAGAGCGGCCATGCTGATTGGTCTAGAGACAGTGGCACTGAAGAAAAGACAGGAAGCAGAGATGGAGGTAGCACAGATGAAGATGCTGAGGATTTCTCTGGGAGTGACCAGGACAGTGACGGCTGGTGACGTGTGGCGCAGGGGCGCCGCCCCCCCCGACCTGATCACCAAAAAATGTATATGTATATCTATATATAAACATGTATGTGTTTATAAGTATGCAAAACTGTCGAGTGTGAAGATTACACGCATTTAAATAATGTTTAACACCGTTTTATTTTATTTTATTTTCTTACTTCCTGTGCAAACCGGAACGAGGGAGTGGGGTAGGTACGCCCCACCAGGAAAACGTATTGGTGTGTATGTGGCTTCCGGTTTTTATGGAAAAAAATGTGACGTCAGCTCTAATTTTTTTCCCATTCATGTGTATTGCAAACCATAGCTACGCCCGTGGGGCGCATTTTTGTCCGCCCATCGGGTGTGTGATAGGTTATCCTCTCTGTCAGTCTGTTACATGAACCAATCAATTAGCTATAAGCTGACCTATAAATCCCACCCACGCCACGCCCTTTCTTTTCACTGCGGAATTCTGGGAGTCTTCATGATGGCGTCGGAAGCTAGTTCAGTTGCTAACAATGCTACTGGCTTTTTTAAAGAGAATTCAGTGTCGTCCCTTCTACAGAATCCGTTTTCTAAGCATTTTGAAGAAGAAAAAAGAAGAGTGAAGGAGCTTGGACTGGACACCCCAGATTTGACTGTGCAACAAAACAGTGGAGATTGCGGCCGTTTTTATGTGAGAGGATAATGAAGGTCTATGAAAAGTGGCGGTGGCTAACTGGATGAGAAATACTTTTTTTGTTTCCCCTGCTTATTGTTTAGTTCAGCAGCAACTGAAAAGGTGTGGATATCAACAGGGGTGAGTGACTTGAAGCATTTGTCTGAAAAGTGCAAACATCATGAAACTTGCCGCACCCATCTTGATAGTAGCTATAAGCTAGGTGTTTTTGGCAGTAGTAACATCCTGGCACAATTAAATGAAGGCTACTGAACTGGCATAAGGAAACATAATGAAGAAGTCACCAAAAACAGACACATATTGTCACAAATAATTTTATATTTATTTTATATATACGGTATATATCTATATATACTTTTATATAATATATCTAAAAAAAAAAATTGTGTGTGTTTGAAAAATGTGCGCCCCCTCCCCCAGTTTTTTTTACCACCAGCCGCCACTAGACCAGGATGGACAGGATCAGAGGAACAGCACATGTTAGAGGTTTTAAAGTCAGAGAGGTCAGACTGAGATGGTTTGGACATGTGCAGAGGAGAGAGAGAGAGTACATCAGAAGAAGGATGCTGGATTTGAAACCACCAGGAAAGAGGACTAGAGGAAGACCAAAGAGGAGGTTCATGGATACAGTGAAGGGTTAGATGAAAGAAACTGACTTGCTGTGGCGCCCCCTGAAGGGAAATGCCGAAAGAAGAAGAAGACTAGAGTTTAAACCAGTGAGAACGCTGACACACACAACAAAACTATAGCAAATAATGTAGAACACAAACACATGTTACTAGAGCTATAATATAATTGGTTGGGAGCAAGGAATATAGCAGACAGTAAACAATATGATACATCGTGCGAGTGTGAGTGAAAGTGAATGCATGATGCTGATTTGGACCGTGTGTTAACTAGAGCTAACAGGTCCTCACTAACCCCAAAAGACCTGAACGAGGAAGGCAAAGACACACGCAACCCAGGGCTGCGCTCATCCAGATCCTGGGACTGCCCACCCATCTAGCCATGTGCCTTGTGAGTTTCAATGTTCATTTCACTCAGGTCGCCTAATAAACAAAGCTTGGGGCATGCAGGGACTTTAAGTCCCCACAGACTTTATGCCAAAAAGTTTGCACAGGTGCACAGAGCTACAGGGCGTGCATACTGTATAGTCATCAACGTAATAACGTAATAACTGTTTGTGCAAATCATAGACTGTACAAGGCCCATTTTAAATAGCCTACGTCCTGTGTAGTGAGTTCTGTGAAGAATCTTGTACTGGATAAGTTGTAAGTTTGGACTGTTGGTCATATTAAAGGCATTCAGACAGATCTGCAGCCAGAATTGATGACTGGAGTTTAGTGATAGATTAGATTTCCATTTTGACATCCGGAGATAAATTGTGTCGTCTAAATTAGATACTAATTTGTAGACTTTTGAGGTGAGTTTAGGATTATTTAAATCCAGTTGAGTCACTGTGAGCGGAGTTCAAGGTTCAATTGGTTCGGGCGGTAAATTGAATAAAAGTACAAAATGAAAAAATTCTTAGCAACAAATCCGTGTAGTCCCTCATTCATCCAGGAGTGATCCATAGTAGAAAAAGTTTCAAAAAAGTCTTCTGGACAGTTTAATTCTTCAACGAGACGTTTCGACTTCCATCCGGAAATCATTTTCAATCTGAATGAAATGGACTGGAACCTGGATCCATTTATACTAACCTGAGTAACAGGTAAAAAAAGTGTAAGAAGGGCTCGACCAATGAGAATGTTCCTTAAGATGGCCGTGAATGGCTCCTATTGTAGCCACAGACCAGTAAACAAACCTATTATAAAAATGCTAAAAGCCTAGTGAAAAGAGAAACCTGCTAACGAGAGGCGTGAAACTGAGTCACGAGGTGTCATCTTTAGTCCATGGCTTCAAAAGGCTGCTATAGATACCGGGCAAAACGTATCTAACGCCTCCATTCCGATTCAGTGAGGGATTCTCTTTCATCACAAAAATGGCTTCTTTCACCCCTCTTTCAAACCAACCTTTCTCTCTACTTAGAATCTTCACCTCACTGTCCTCAAAAGTGTGTTTGGTGGATTTAAGATGCAGATGTACAGCAGACTGTGGACCACTAGAGGCTTCTCTTCTGTGTTGGTAAAGTCTTTTGTGGAGTGGTTGCTTTGTTTCCCCAATGTAGTTTTCTTTGCAGCTCCCTTCACTGCACCGGATCGAATAAACTACATTGCTCTGTTTTTCCGTAGGCATCTTGTCTTTAGGATGTACTAGTTTTTGACGTAATGTGTTGACCGGTTTAAAGAAAACCGGGATGTCATGTTGTCTGAGCCATTCACGGCCATCTTAAGGAACATTCTCATTGGTCGAGCCCTTCTTACACTTTTTTTACCTGTTACTCAGGTTAGTATAAATGGATCCAGGTTCCAGTCCATTTCATTCAGATTGAAAATGATTTCCGGATGGAAGTCGAAACGTCTCGTTGAAGAATTAAACTGTCCAGAAGACTTTTTTGAAACTTTTTCTAAAATGAAAAAATGTCGATACACAAACACACAGCTAAAAGCTAACTGAACAAAATGAAGCTAAACAATTTCAGCGCAGTCCTGTTCTTAGACCGTCCTTCACAGGGAGGAAAAATTCCAAAAAAAAACATCACTGGGGAAAAAATAGAAACCTCATGGGCACCCTGATGATTCTCATGTGCTTTAACTTCCTGTAGGCCAGACATGTTCAAAGTTCGGCCAGTAGCTGAAGCAGCAAAGCAATTTGTTTCAGGGAGAAAAAAATATGCCTCGGCGCTCCGTCTCATTTCCCATCTTTAGTTTACATTGAGTTTTATTTTGGAAGCTGCTTAGGTTTTCATGTGCGCTATTTATTTGCGAGCAATGCACAATTGCCCAGGCGCACAGCTTAGAGAAAACATTGTCCACAACTGTCTGGGTAGAACTGTAGAGTCAATTTCCAATTCCCTTCTGAGCCCTACTGGTACAGAACTAAATCCCATTCCCGTTGGGGTTTGACAGGTGGGTGGAGGTGGGGGTTTCCCATGGTCGGTTTTCTGCTACAAGGTGAGACCATCACTTTTAAGAACTCTTTTGATGGCGATTCTTCAAAGTGATCAAAGTTTTAAAAGTGTATCACAGGTTGAAACCCTTTAGTAAAATCCTAGAGCCAAATCAATGTGGTCATCTGGATTTTGAAAAATGACCAAAGCGTATGATGCGTACAAACAACTGGGCAGTGGTGGATGAAGTACTCACTTTTTGTACTTAAGTAAAAGTACAGATAATTAGGCAAAAAATTTACTTAAGTAAAAGTAAAAGTACCAATAAAAAAATCTACTTAAGTAAAAGTACAAAAGTAGTTGGTGTAAATTGTACTTTTTAAGTAAAAAGTAAAAGTATTCGTCCATAGTTCAAATGTTTTTTTTTTTGTGCTGTAGGGTGTCACCATGGTAACCAGGATAAATACTCTGCAGGGGTGTGACCCCCCCTCTCTCCCGCCTCTTTTGGTCCACAAAAAAAAAAAAAAATAAATAAAATTAAAGGAAAGGGGAGAAGTCAAGCTATCCCCTAGAAGGGCCAGTGAATGGGCACCAAAATGGAGGAAAATGACACTTATTTTTTAAAATGTTTTGGGGGGGGAGGCCCCCCCAGTCACTATATATTGGCTTTGTCAAAGCCCCACCCCCCTTTGGAAAATTCTAGATCCGCCCCTGCTCTGTGCTCTGTCTAAAGATGGTTCAACTTTTTATTTAGAAGTAAACACAACAAACAACAATCTTCTGACTCTTTTTAATTTGTACTATATTTGATGTTAGGTTTTTGGCGCTGAATGAATGCGGAAAATGTTTCTCGATTCATGACTTCTTCTCCCGATGAACTGCTTCTTTTGATTTTGGCGATGCGGCTTCAAGATGCGCTAAAAAACCTTTGTATTTTTCAAATTCCTGAACGAAAATGTAACAAAAAATGTAAAACACACTTTTAAAAAGTAGTGAAGTAAAAGTACAGATATTTGCTCTAAAAATGTAGTGAAGTAAAAGTAAAAGTACCGTTCTTAAATTTTACTTAAGTAAAGTACAGATACACAATTTTTTTACTTAAGTACAGTAACGAAGTACATTTACTTCGTTACGTTCCACCACTGCAACTGGGCCAAAGTGAGAGGATTCATAAATATTGTGTAAATATACGAAAGTAAAATGACAATAAAAGTGTAAATTGTTATATGAACAGTCATTTTTACGATATATAAGAGTTACAACGTAAGCAGAACATGCATTTTAACAATTAATTATCAGACCAAAAAAAGCAGGTATATACAGTACCTGACGCCGGTAAATGCACCTAGTGAAACTTGGTGTTGGACCAAAATGAGACTCACTGCAAGCTATGGAGCCTGGAGTAGTCGGTTTTCAAACTAAATCCTGCACAAAATTTGAATACAATAAAACAACGTGCGTTCAAAGCAAAAAACAACAAAACAAATTTACTGTATCTTCATGTTTTCCTTCATGAACCTCCTCTTTGGTCATGAATTGGTTCACTGTATCCATGAACCTCCTCTTTGGTCTTCCTCTAGTCCTCTTTCCTGGTGGTTCCAAACCCAGCATCCTTCTTCTGATGTACTCTCTCTCTCCTCTGTACATGTCCAAACCATCTCAGTCTGGCCTCTCTGACTTTAAAACCTCTAACATGTGCTGTTCCTCTGATCCTGACCATCCTGGTCACTCCCAGAGAGATCCTCAGCATCTTCATCTCTGCTACAAACATCTCTGTTTCCTGTCTTTTCCTCAGTGACATTATAAATACAAACAGGCAGTTTGTCAAGTTTACAATTTATTTTTTGGGGTCACCTTTGTCCCGTTAAAAAGTTCTACTTGATCTTATATTGTGGCCGAGTTTAACTTTATTCTAACAAGAATTGAGTAAAACTTTAGTTTTTACAGGTTTTCCAAGTTAAATCAACAGAGTTGTTTTGTTATCAGTTTTTTTTTGGGGGGGGTGGGGGTTGGGGGGTGGAGAGGGTTGTCTTTTTTGTTGTTTCAACAAATCAACTTTGTTCCAATCACATGATCTAAAACAAACATTCTGTTTAATAATTTTTCTGTTTCATCTTCTGAACAGTTTATCTTTAATACGGTCGCGGGGCGTGCAGGAGCCTATCCTAGCTAATTTCAGGCCAGATGCAGAGTACACCTCAAACAGAAGGCCTGACCAGATGCCCGAACCACCCCATCTGGCTCCTCTCGACCTTGAGGAGGAGCGGCTCGACACCGAGCTCCTCGGATGGCAGAGCTCCTCACCCGATCTCTGAGTAAGAGCCCAGCCACCCTGCGGAGGAAGCTCATTTCGGCTGCTTGTATCTGCGATCTCATTTTTTTTGGTTACCACCCACAGCTGGTGACCATAGGTGAGGGGAGGAACGTAGATCGACTTGTAAATCGAGAGCTTTGCTTTTCGGCTCAGCTCTCTCTTTACCACGACGGATCGATGCAGCGTCCTAGTTATTGCTGATGCCGCACCGATCCGTCTGTCGATCTCCCGCTCCATCCTTCCCCCACTCGTGAACAAGACCCCAAGATACTTAAACTCCTACACTTGGGGCAGGACGCTGTCCCTGACCCGCAGATGTTTATTGTCATTTTAAATTTATTGTAATGTTTTTGTTTAACTTTCTTTTGGAATTTTATTTTGTTTTTCTGTAAATCTGTGAAAATAAAATCATTTTGAAGAATGTTGTTTAAAACACACACAAAAACAATTTCAGCTGCAAAACTTTATTAACAAAGCATAAAACTAACTTGACAAAACAACTTGTTCAAAATGCTTGAAAAAATGTCTTTTTTCCTCACAAAAGTGCTAAATCACTGAAATCTGAATTTTACGGCAACTTTTTGTGCACCTATTTCAAATTTTGAGCTTGAATTTGATCTGATTGATCTGGTAAAACTCGTTGTTGAATAGTTGACTAGTGTTGTGTCATGAATCCTCCTTCCGACACACAAAGCTTTCCCTTCCCACTTCTATACCCCGACGTTGCCATGGAGACAGATATAATTTAGTTCTTGATGTTTCTCATGAAAAAAAAAAGTGAAAAAAAAAAGCCTGCGTACATATTTTCATCTGCAACCATAGCGACACTTGACATTGTCCGCGCTATTTGTAAAAAGCTGGTCGCCATAGCGACACTAACCATCCTGGCTGTGTCATAGATCATGTGTCCTGGCAAAAAAAAATCGGATTTAATTATCAGACAGGATTATTTTGCTCATTTGAAAGTTAGCGTTAAAATAAAAAAACAAGCTCTTTGTTTTTTCGGTTTTATGATTTTTGCTCTTAAATAGCTTAAAAATATTCAACTCTGACTCAATATAAATAAATTAAAGGACACACTTCGGCCTCACGAGTCCAAAAGTTCAACACCAGTTTGTTTATCTGTGTTTAAAAGGTCTTGATAAAAAGCAGGAGTTCTGCTTCCACATCGAGCCCTTCCCAAAGACTGGCGTGAGACCTATTTGAAGTTTGCAGACATTGTGTAGGTAATTATTTTTCATAGATGCACCCCATCTTGTGCGTCACCCGTACGTCACACCAGGCCTAATGGGCAACCGTACAACAGTCTTCTTGTGGAAAAAAAACCCCATCTTTCATTCAATGCATGGCTTCAGAGTTTCTACAACAGTTTAGTAGCGTTTTTTTTTTCCGACTGACCCGATGCTAGCCGCCCACTTTATGGACGAGCTTAATAAACGTTTTTTTTTTTTTTTTACTTTAAATGATCAAACGTTATTCGGCGAATCGTTTTTCTTGTAAACATTACGCCTGACATTAAACCCCCTCCTCTCCCCCAACCCATCTTCCTCCTCCAGTCCCGGTGATGGTCAGGAGATGCGAGCATCCTCACTGATAATCGATTGTCGGATGCAGGTAGCCATCGTCCTCGCACGCTCAGCATCACCATCACGCAGCATCGTTCCCGTGCTGTGCAGTCTTCCTCCTCGTCGCCACACAAGAGGAGAAGTCACCGGTGGGGGACTCATGTCTATTGATCTCTAAAACATCTGGAACGCCTCAGATTTGGCTTTTTTTTTCTTTTCTTTTTTTTCCAAGGCAGAGGCAGTGTTTGGGTGGGGGTGGGAGGGGTGGGGGGTCGGAGGGTGGGGGGGTTGCTGGTGGTGGTGGTGGTGAGACAGCTTCAGCAGCACCAGGACGGAGCACTTGACACCTTTGCCTCGATATGCAGTAGTGTGTGTGATAGGAGCTCTGCAGCAGAACAAGGCCAGTCGTTCAGTGTTCGGGCATCTTCATTTCTAACGGTGCGCCCTCCTCATCCTCAGCATCTTTTTTTTTTTTCTTCACACCTCCCTCTCTCTTCTCCTCCTGGAGTCCAAAGGATTAACTCGGGAGAAAGGTGGTGTTTGAGGACCTCATCTTAAAAATAATTCAATTTTACCTTATTTTTTCTTTTTTTTTTTTTTAATTTAGGGGTGGGAGGGGGGGTGGGAGGAATTGGTGGGACATGATTGGAGCTGAGATGGACTCCATCGCGGGGGGATATGGCATGGCTCGTTTCGCCTTGTTTTTGCTTCTGATGGGCTTGTGGAGATGCAGCGACGCTTGCCCCGAATCCTGCACTTGCAGCATCTCAAGGATTGTTTGTATTGATTCCAAACCGGGGATCGAGGACTTCCCCCTCCTCACGTTAGATGACATGGAAAACATCACCGAGATGTAAGTGCAACTTCACAGGTCTGACAGGGAGCTGCAGTGATGCCTGATAATTAGGATGCTTTCAACATTTCCTTGACCAGATCAGGACCCCCCCCCCTCCCGCCGCCCCCCCGCCGCTTGCATATTAATTAGGCACACAAGTCTCCATTTCTCATCATGAGAGAAGCACCATTTTTTTATTTCATCCAAACCGATATGTCGGATTATGAATCCTCTTATGTGTGCGTATGTGTAACGTGGTGGAGATGCTGTGTGCGCGTGCGCGTAAAGGTGGTGTGAATGCGCGTCAGGCTCATTTGCATTAGTGTGTTTTTCTTTTATAAAATATCTCCATAGATAGAGGGATGGATTCTCTGGGCCGACGCAGCGCCTCAGTGTGTGAAGCTTTTTTTTTTTTTTGGGGCGGTGGTGTGAAATACCCCCACCTCCCCAAAAAAAAGAAAAAAAAAATCCCAATGACCACCCAGTTGGTTGATCTGATACATAAGATCCCATGAGTTGTGCATCCGTCCAGTTGTGGAGCCTTATCTGCGTCAGTGTGTAGGCCCGTGTTGGAGTGTACTTGTTACAACCTTGCACAATCCCTGCATGGCACCTAGTGGAGGATGTGGGGAGACTGGTGTGGGTTTATCAGGCAGACACTTAACCTGAATGTTATTTAACTAGAACGTCAAACAGATGACGGCCAGTTTGCAAAAAAATGTCCAGTTTGATTGGAAAATTTAAGATAAATCAGATTGAATGAAAAGGATTTTAAAACTTTGATGTTGTAGAATCGAGGCGATGGAGTCGATAAACCAGCACGTTTTTAACCCTCAATATGTAAACGAAAGTATGTCAGAGGGGTTCGACTTCACACGGTGGGTCGACCAATAGGATCTATTTTTGATTATAAATTTGATCCAAATGCTGTCGTTATTGAACGAAACCCACTGTCCATAAAAACTAGAGGTTCGGGTAGTTTTAGGGAAACACAAATAAAACCCACGTAGTAATTTAAACGTGATCTGAAACAGTTTTTAGGTCACGTTGTGTTGGAAGGTTACTTCACAGACAAAAACCACTGCTTCTAACTTCAAGTTACTTTTAGAAAATCAAATTCATTCATTCATTTATTGAACCACTACTCCCAGTCAGGGCCATGTGGGGTGCCGAAGCCTATCCCACCCTGTTACAGGTAATATGCAGGGTACACCCCAAACAGGTTACCAGTCTGCTGCAAGGCCACATTTAGAAATAAACAACCATTCATACACGTTGACTCTTATGGACCAATTTGGTAGCTGTCATGGATGCTAACATGGATGGTTTTGGAGGGCGGGAGGAAAGCGATGCATACACAGGGAGAACATGCAAACTCCACCCAGAAAGGCTGTGTGTTATAAGAAATTGAAAAAGAATCATCTTTTTGTGTTTATACTTTGTTACAAGTATTTTATGCAAAGTAAATATTTGCAAATGTGAACTTTACTTTGGAATTTTTTATTAATATGAATCAAATCAGGAAAAAAAACATTTATTTAAAGCATAAAACCCCACATGCTGAATATTACACACTACTGTCATAAAAATCCAATAAAGAAGACCCAAATCTACCAATATGGGAAAATTATGAGAACTGTATTGGGCGAGCTGCTCCAAAATTTAACAGATTAGATAAAACTAGTTACCAAAATAAAAGCCTTTCACTTCCTTACTGAGTTTTATAACTGAGTTACTTTGAGCCAATCAAACAAGTCTTAAACGACGACAAACCTTTTACATTCAGACTTTTATCAAAAATAAATATGCAAATTAAATTCCACACAAAATGGAATCTTTTATTTTGTAATGTTTTATCAAAATGAATCAAATCAGAATGAAAAAAAAATAACAGAGTTTAAAAGGCTTTGATATGAGCAATGAAATATAAATAATATACACCAATATTAAGGGCTGCACAGTGGCCCCACAGCAAGAAGGTCAGGGTTCGAGTCCTTGAGTGGGGTCGAGGCTTGGAACACTGTTTTTTCTATGTGTAGTTTGCATGTTCTCCCCATGTATGTGGGTTTTCTCCAGTTTCTTCCCACCCTCCAAAAACACGCTTGATAGGTTGATTGGCCAGTAGCAGAACTGCCCCTAGGAATGAGTGTGTGTGTGAATATGTGTGTGAGGAGGGGGAGGGGAGCCCACTGGCTGGCGCCTGTTTGGGTTTTATCTTGCCTCTCTTACCCCCCGCAACCCTGTCAGGGATAAGTGGTTCAGAAGATGAAACGAAATGCTAATATTAAAACTAATTTTCATAAATAAGAAATAAAGAATGCCTGCGTGTCGATGTGAACGATGTTAGCATGTTATCGTTAACAACAATTAACCCTGAAGTTTTCCTTCTGCGTTATTTCCCTGCGTTATTGATACAGGAATATTGCAGTAACTTTAGTGTGACACCCTCTAGTGTCCATTTTGGTGTATCGTTTGTTTTTCAGTTTTTTTAATTAGTCTCAGCTGCTGGACGTTGGTGGCTGCTGATTGGAGGACTGGCCTGATGAGGCCGTCCACTTTAGTATTAAAGATTAAGGCTCAGTTCAAGACTTTGTCAGTTCTTCTGTTATGGATCCGTAACAGTAACTCCTCACATTTGCAATGCGTTCCTCCTGTACTGGCGGAAAGGGAGACGGTGGCCGCGTGGTTAGAGCGTTCGCGCGCGGACCGGAAGGTCGCGGATTTGCGTCCCACGGAGAGCACGTCTAGGGTCCTCGGAGAAGACACCTAACCCCTGCTTCTCCCACCATTGGCGCCGTTGAAGGGCAGCCTGCTGCGGTGTAAGGAGTGCAGCAAACAAATTTCCCCGGTGAGGGATGAATAGAGTAATTCAATTCAATTTTGGTGGTAGGTTACACATGGCTAGCTAGCGCCAATGATTTTCCAGTATGTTTACCATTTAGCATTTCACATGCTGTGGAAAAATGTATGCTGTTAAAAACAAAAAAGGGTGCTTGTGATTTAAAATCACACTGAAATGAGGATATTTAGTGAAATGTTTGGCAAAAAAAATAGTTTAAATGGTAATTGTGCAAAAATAAGGAATGAATTTAATAAAATGAAGACGTTTTAGAATAAAACTTTTACAATTTTCCATCATTAGTATTCAGTGTTGTAAATTTTCAAAAAGAAGCTGTTTTTTTTAAATTGCTTGAACATGACCTCGTTAGCGTTGCTTTAAAACAAGCCTCACAACAAATGTTTATCCTTTTCACAGATTCATAGCCAATCAGAACAGACTGTTTGACATCAGCGACAGCAGTCTGAGGCACTACATAAACCTCAGAAATCTGTAAGTACAAAGTAGTTCCCATTCGTTCTCCTCGAAGTTACATGAACTTCTTGTAACACCATTTCCTGTCTGACAGAACGGTGACAAAGACGAGGTTGACGTCCATATCATCAGACGCCTTTTACAACAACACAAGACTTCAATATGTGTAAGCAGTGACTTTCACTTCATTTGATATTCCAAATCATGAACTGGATCCCAACATGTTTTCTGCTCCCTTTTCAGAAATCTCAGAGACAATAACCTGTCCACGTTGTCATGGAGAACATTTCAGAACTTCAACGTTGCGTATCCGTAAGTGATGGACACATTCAAAGCTTTTGTTTAGATGCTTCTCATTGAGCTTGTTTCTCTTGTTTCTTTCCTTCTGATCAGGCTTCTTCTGTCTGGAAACCCCCTGGACTGCATTTGTGAGAACTTGTGGGTGAAACTTCGAATCCAGGAAGAATTCGATGGTCCAGAAGTGACGTGCATTGACGAAAGAGGAGTGACAAAGGACTTTGCCACGCTTAATCCACCAGATTGCTGTAACGTGATCCAATATTATTTTAGAGTGGACAAACTTCTCACGTGGTACATGCATGACATGTTTTGCCCACAATCCTATTTAGTTGGACCGTTTGCATGCTTCTTCCAGTGGTTCCTAACGTAGAGGTCACCCCAAAAACTG
The DNA here is from genome assembly GCA_902685375.1 of Neostethus bicornis. NCBI lineage: Eukaryota > Metazoa > Chordata > Actinopteri > Atheriniformes > Phallostethidae > Neostethus > Neostethus bicornis. The sequence continues at coordinate 5,808,712 of CACRXE010000001.1, read as the reverse complement.
TGACTGAGATGGAGGGGAGTAGTGTTACCGCGGTGTGTAGCGCCTCCGGTTCCCCGGAACCTGTGATCCTGTGGAACCTTGACATGCTTTCAACTCACACTGAGGTGAGCCATTTACCTCACAGCTCTGACACTCGTATTTAAAATAAATCAAACGTAAACGTGACGACCAAGAAAAAAAACACTCGCCAAAAGTATAAAAAAATAAACATGTGATGTTGTTTATGTAAATTTATAAGCCAACACTGTTCGTTTCTTATTTTTACCACATTTGATTGAAACGCGAGGGTTCTGTTTTGGTTGGTCGTGAAATATTTCTGTGTTGAACTTGAAAAGCGTCAAAATATAAACCTAAAAAATCAACTAGAAAACTCGCAGACCCACACACTGAGTAAAACTTAAAGACAAATAGATTGAAGACATAGTAGCTCTTCTGTCCTCAGCTAAGCATTTCTGAACCTAGCTTATGCAGCGAGTTAAACACTTAAGGACAGAAGAAGCACTCTGGTTCTTTTCCCTTTTCAACTTTTTTTTAATCCTTCTTTATCTGCGAAAAGACTATGCTCTGCGTAGACCCACCAAGAAATCGCACTTTGACCAAGAAGTATGATCTTAGAGGTACCGTATGTCCGTGTGAACAGTCTGAGAGCTGCTTTCAAACTAGTGAATTTACACGTTAGTTTTGGTCTTTACGAGTGGATGCCGCCAGACGGCGATGCCGTAATGCCGCGTGCAAAGCCAGTAATTAATGGAACAGTCACCAACCAAATCTCAAACAAATCAACCACACAGCGAATCACGTCGCAGAATTGTTTAGTTGTTTAGCAGTGTTTAATTTAGAGTCTGTGGGATTGGGCATGGTACCTAATCGGCCTACTGAAGCGGACCAATCAGAACTGAAAGTGAATTTTGGCGAGTGGAGTGTCCTAATTCTGGTTTCTAAAGGAAACCTTCAAAGCTTTAAGTTGTGTTGAATACTTAAAAAGGGAATATTATTCAAAATCAACTTTCAAAGGTTTCCACTGAGTGTCGTTCTGAACTGATTATATTAATTCATGTTTTAGAAACTTTCGAGCTCTTCATTCAGTATTTGGGTGCTTTTTGAACGCCTGGTTGTTCTCGGTCACAGATTTTGTTCTCCGTCACGCCCACATTTCACAATAAGCAAGAAGTGTTTTAGTAGCATCCACACGCTTTCCTCACACTCACTCCCTCCCCTCAGGTACTGCTCTCCTGCTGCTCATATTTTATGTAAATGCACCAAAATAAGAATCTTAAAGAAAATATCCACAAGAGGAGGGAGGACTTCACATTTAATACACCATGTTGATATAAAAATGTATCTACATATGCTATGATATAAAAACTATTATCCTTGAAAAACAGCCCGCACGTTCCTGCAGATTGCCACCACTTGGCTCCACACTGTACAGAACTTTTTTTTTTTTGCTTCACCAGGGCTTTGGAACTCCCTTCTTTCTAACCTGAGAACAAAAAGGAGTCTGGTTTCTTTTAAAGCTCCTTTAAAGACGTTTATATTTGAAGAAAGCCTATAGTTGCTGGCACTTTTAATATTCTGGATGAGAAGCGCTGTTTTTTTTTTTTAAAAAAAACAAGATTTTTAAACTAACAATTTTTAGGGTTTAGTTTTCTGCAGAACTTTGAGATTACACAAAATAAAAAGTGCACTACCAATAAAATCTATTATTTTATTATTATTATAAAAACTTAATATCTCCCATTCAATAAAACGGTCATCTGCTGTTTATCACCAATTTAAGGTACTGAATTGAGCTAACCTACTGGATGTGGTGTGTTTGCAGATCGAGGCTTCGGATACTAAGAGCATCCTGACATTAACAGGACTGACCACTGATGATAATGGCAGGATGATCATATGCAGCGCCGAGAACATGGTCGGTCAGACAGAGGCCACCCTGCAGCTCAACATTCTCTGTAAGGACTTCAATTGAATCAAAGGAATTATACTTACATGGTTAAGTTTCATTTGTCTAATTTCCGTTGCGTTGAGATTTGAAAGGCTTTGTTCTAGACCGTGTAGAAGGTTCCTCGGTTTGTTATCATTAGTGTCCCTTTGCAAATCTTATTGACTTTCCATGTTTTCTGGCCATAACTCTTCCTCCTGTAAAAGGTCCTCATGCCTGCCATACATCTAATCCTGTTTAATGGCACCCCTTCTCCATATCCTCCTCTTCTACATTTTCCTGTTGTCAGACTTCAAACGTTGTGTGATCAATCTAACCTCTCCCATCCACACGTTTCTGTTTTTAAACCCATAAGTGTTGCTTTTCCTATTGGCTGTACTCCATGTGTTTATTTCCTGTCATCCTGTGATTACTCTTCCTCTACTGTTGCCTTCGTGTCAGTTGCCCCCACCATCCCGCAGCTGCTGCCTCCAGAGCGGGACCATCATTGGTGCATCCCGTTCACCGTGACCGGGAACCCCAAACCAGAGCTGCACTGGTATCACAAGAACATGCTGCTCCAGGAACAAAACTACACTCGCACCCAGATCCACGAGTCCACCAAGAATGAGGACCACGGCTGTTTGCAGCTGGTCAACCCTACGCATATTCACAATGGAGAGTACAAACTGGTGGCGAAGAACGAGTACGGCCAGGCCGAGAAGACCATTTTCGCACAGTTTATTGACCCACCTGACTTCAACCACTCCGGTCAGTGGGCCATCTGATTCCAAAAGTGTTTTCATTTAAAAGTCAAATAATTCCAATCTGTAACATTTGTTTCTTTGATTTTATTTTCACAGACGAGTTTGATTACTGTAAGTATATTTGAATTTTAAAAAGTGTTTTTTAAGAGTTTCCGTTCACTGATGTGTTTTTTTTCTTTCCTGCTTTGGCATTTCCCTTCACTCAGATGGTAAGTGTTTAAAACCTCACAACGCACAAATTCAAGCTCCGCTGGATCCATTAGTGCTAATAATTGCTCGGAACACAATGAACCTTTACAAATGTTTTTTATTTGTGTGTTTTCTAGATCCCCCGCCCCCTCCTCTGGACGATAGCGTTGCTGTAAGTGATTTTAAACATCGGTTTTTAGAACTAACATAAATGATTGCCGGCTGTTTTCTTTGCCAGGTGTATGTGGTGGTTGGAATCGCTGGGATCGCTTTGACGGGCTGCGTGCTGATGGTCATTATACTGAAATATGGAAGAAATACAAACTTCGGTATTAAAGGTGAAAATTTTCTTTTAAGATTCAAATTTATGCGACGCCTTGCCCAGAGAAATGTACAGTGCTTGGTGTGCCTTATCTGCAAACTCAAGTCTTTTATGTTAACTAATGTGGCCACGACTATTAATTGAATCTTGATTGAAATTAAATCTGAATCTGAATTGAAAATACTTTATTAATCCCCGAAGGGAAATTTGATGCTGCAGCGCAAACACCTCAATGCCTTCCCGGTCCGCTTACGCGGTGTAAAAGCTGGCATCTGAACAGTTAAAAAACCAGTCTGTAATGAGTCGACGGATTTGGGCTTCAATGAAGCACACCAAAGTGGCCCCTCCATATTCCTGCTGGGTCAGAACGAGCGCCCCCAGTTCCTCCATCTTGCCAGCAAGTGACCGGATGTTCCCCATGACAACCGCAGGGACACTGGGCTCAAAGAGCCAGATGCTCAAACAGAGAAAACCCTCAGTGCCTGGCTGTCGATTAAGCTAGATGGAGTGAGTTGTGACCAATGGCAGTTAAAACTAAACTAAACCTTTAAATGTGCTCCCAATTCCAAACATATTGAGCATCGTATATTTGCATGTGACGTTTGAATCCAGCCAGCAAGGTTTTGACAGGAAAGTATTTTAACATCCTTTCAAAAATGTTCATCCATATATTTAATGAATGCGTTGTCGTTCCATCGGATGCAGACCTTGGTGCAAACATGGTGGTCCCTCATCAGTTGAATAACTAATAACTTTTAGTTGAATAAGAATAACTTGTGACATGCAAAATCCGGAAAGTTGTAACCTCCTCGCTCCTCCAATTTTTATGGATATTTTAAGAATGTAAAACACATCATCATTTTTATCTCTTGTTTTAAAACCCTCTCAAAGTTCAAACCAGAGAAAAATAACACTGACTTTAAACAGTGACAACTTCAAAGGCATTAGAGTGGCGTTTTGCGATGTGTGTTTGACCAATCAAATGGCTATTATGGAACCATAGTGAATATTTTTTTAGGCATGTTAACAAACAAACATTCAGCTACAATTCATCCTGGTTTTTTTATAGCATTTTTTTCCAGAAAATCGAACATCATCCATAGGTTTTTTACAGCAGGAAAAAAATTTCTGACTGTAAGCAGATCCATAAAATGACACAGGTGGCACTAGCGAGAGGTTGTAAGTTGTACTCTAATCTCCAAGTTCTACCAATCAGCACACAAAATGTACCATTTGGGAAGCATCACGTTGTAGAAAATAAAACGGCAATTTTGCATTTGAAAAAAATTGAGAAAAAGCGAGACTACGTTTTACAAGGAACCAATTTTTCTTATTATTATGTAATCCACAGAAAAAAATACAAGTCAGTTTTTAAATCTGCTGCACAGAGGTGTTGCATTTAGCTTTGCAGACTCACAGCTAGAAGGTTGTTGGTTGGATAACTGGCTAGAAAGACATTTGAGATACCAACCTTTCTGTGTCCTTTGCATGTTCTCGTCATGTATCTGTTTGGCTCAGTGATAGATTGGTGACATTTCATGAGTGCACCCTGCCTCTCATCTGTTTACTTCCTGGCATTGACTCTGTCATCCTCTGCAAAGTAAAAAAATATACATTAAATCTTGAACCACTTCCAGTTTTCAGATAAACTACACATGTCAACACTGAAGCGTGTTTGTGTTGTCTGAATATTTTTGGTTAAACGCTGAGAACTTTTTCACACTGCTGCGCATTCGATATCAAACGTTACGCTGCATAGTGTTACTCACAATTAGAGCTAACTGTATTTAACTTTTTAGATTGCTACGTTTCTCGGTGATGTCGTTTTGCTTGGTGTCCAGTTGTGTTTTTGTGACTCTCTTTACATGTTCAGCTGTTGTCTTGGCAACATTTTATGATGTCATCGTTACGTATGTAAAAAAAAAACCTGTTTCCAGATCTAACACTCTGAGATTTTCCATTATTTTTGTGGATGTTGAAGATTTGTTTTCTTGAAGAAAAGTTTATTCTGTAGTTCGAACTGGAGTTATGGTTCAGACATTGAACTCCGAGCAAAGTAAATTTGATGAATCCTCTGCTCATGTTAGAACTCAGGACTCAGGTTTGGTTCCAAGAACATGAGAGGAAATCGATTTTGTTTATCCCCGAAGAGAAATGAATTTGTATCAGTAGTTCAATTAAGAGAAATCCAACATGTCCCCATCTTTAATTGTTTTGATGGTAAATCAGTCACTTTTATCAGCAAATATGATTATGAAAGGTTTTGAAGCTTCATGTCCAACCCAGGAACATGACCTTTAAAAAAAACTTTAAAGGAAAGTTTCTGTCCTTGTTTGCTCTTTGTGTTTTATTTCAAAACTTTGTGACTTCAAAGATCACTCAATGTCAGACGCTGAGATGATTAGATGCAAACATGTTCTGTCGTATTCTAACATTAAGCTGGGGAGCATTTCTGTTTCATTTATTATGCCTCCACCATAGAAGAGATGGGGTTTTCATGGTCCTGCAATCAAAACTATCGGTCACACAGGTTGAGGTCCCAAATGTTAAAATCCCTATGAATGTGTCTACCTCAACTTGGTTATCACATAGACTTTTGGTAGAAGTCAACATAGTGTGTTGACTTATTCTTGTTCTGATTGAAATTAAATCATTTGTTAACATGAGTTTCTTGGTTCACTTGGATTCAGCTTCTACACGCACAAAAAGTATTTTCCTCAGATGCCAAGAATGTCTCATTAATCTTTTAAATCGTATTTTCTTTCGATAGTCTTTACTTATAAAGCAGGTTTCGTAACCATTGGGTTGGCATTACTAAAATTCAGTTTACACTGCGCTGCGTGAAGATGAGGCTAAGTTAGAACGTCCTCTATGCTGATGACATCCGTCAAATGTTCCCTTGGAGCTCTGCTTCCACTGAAGCATCGACTAAAACAGTCACACACTACAAAGTAAGAGGTTTAAGACCGCTGAACACTCCTATCCTGTCTGGTAGAAATCAGGAAGTTCTTCTTTGTAGAGAAAGCTACCAACAATTGGCCAAGCAGACACTATGTGACAGGGTTCAAACCTACTTTCCATATTTCCATCTCAAGGAAACCAACACAAGTTGTCCTTTTCCCAGCAAACAGAGTGAGTAATAGCTAAGGAGTTTGCAATTTTGCAGTCAGTCTTGTTGAACTTGAGCCCAATAGGGTCTTAAGGGTTATTTCTTAATTTTTTATGGGTTTAGAACATCACAGATTTTTTTATCGTACGGATTTGTATCCATCTGAAGTAGCATTCGGGTGTCCCTTGTTTGTGATTCACTGCAAGTTTTTTTTCCGTTTACCTCTGGGTTGGACATTTTCAAAAGGACATTTTAAAACAGCTCCTCTGTGCTTGCTACTTGTCTGGCAATGGCTGACACATTTCTGTGTGCATCCCTCCTCCTTTTCCTTTCTGATCATCTTCTCCTTCCCCTCTGTGGCTCCCTAGCCTCCTCCTCAGTCATCAGTAATGACGATGACTCTGCCAGTCCTCTTCATCATGTCTCCAATGGCAACAACACCCCGTCGTCCTCGGAGATGGGTCCAGACGCAGTGATCATTGGGATGACAAAGATTCCTGTCATTGAGAACCCGCAGTACTTCCGTAACTCCGGCAGCATGCTGAAATCTGACACATGTGAGTTACCGCCTGCGTTGGAGAAATGCCGAGTAACCTGGGCCTTTTCTGATAAATCCATGGAGGGATTGCAATTGGGCGCCACATCTCACGTCTGCATACTGCTTCATTTTGATACTGGCTTCTGTTATATTTATATTTCACATTCGATATAACCTTGAGAATGATTTGAATTGTTTTACATTTAAAGTTGTCCAGCACATCAAAAGACACAACATTGTGCTGAAACGAGAGCTCGGAGAAGGAGCCTTCGGCAAAGTATTTCTTGCTGAGTGCTATGACCTGGTACCGGACCAGGAGAAGATCCATGTGGCAGTCAAGGTACAGATCAGCAAGTTGCTCTTTTAAACAATCAATACACCTCTCACACAGTTAGGGAATTCTATTGATTAAATGTACGTTCTTGTAGATAAGGGTCTGTAATGTGTGTGTCTGTCGTTTGTGACTTTGCCTTCCATCAGACTTTGAAGGAAGCCAGCGAGAGCGGCCGCGCAGACTTTTACAGAGAGGCAGAACTACTGACCAACCTCCAACATGAACACATTGTCACCTTTTACGGAGTGTGTGTGGAGAGTGACCCGCTTATCATGGTGTTTGAATACATGAAGCACGGTGATCTCAACAAGTTTCTCAGGTGAGATCACTTTTTTACAAGGAATTGAAAAAAATTGCCACCGTTTCCGTGGCGTTTGAATCGTACCACAGTACTATCAGTTTTCTTTGTTTTTCTTACTAGAACTCAGTTAACTTTTGGCATGTCTTTCCTTTAACAACGTCAATTTATAGACATCTTTGAAATAACATGCGGTAAAGCGTAAATGAAACGTACCAAGACTTCATAAACACAAAGAGTTTCGAGAGTAACTTGAAAAAACTGTTTTTCTTCAGTCGACAACACCTGAATCACAGCACAGGTGATCTTAAACAGTGTAGAAACTAATGCCCTCTGGTGGTTAAAACAATAAGACAAAACGAAAATTAAGCCCAACAATTTTATTTAAGCAACTATGGAAGCTCTTGTTCTGACAGCACAGTGACGTTACGTTGATACTTCGGAAGCTTTAAGACCCGCCCTGGTCTTTTCTGGCTTCTTCCGGGTTTATGTCTCAAACTAAAAAAAAAAAACAATAATAAAAAAACACCAAAGCCAGCTAGTTGGAATGATATACAGGCTTTGATCCAGTAGTTTGTGTTCACCATGTAAAGATGACTGGATGAGATTTTCCCACAGAGTCCATTTCAAGGATGTTCCTTACCACCTTTAATTGCTTCCCTTCAACATGTGAGCTGTGCTTCACGAGAGCATTATTATAGAGGAATAAACAACTCAAGGCTCGTCGTACTCTGAGGTTACTTGGCCACAAATGAGTGCCACTACCGACAGACCACTTAATGAAATGAAAAATTGACTGTGTGGTCACTGGCATCACAGTGCAGCAATAATACCTCATTAATAATAGAATGTGACTTTTAGTTATTAAATCGATCCATCCATCTTTTAAAGTGCTGGTCTAGCTGTGGGTTATGGCGAGGGGCAGGGTATACCCAGGACAAGTGTCCAGTTTATTTACAAAACTGTTGTTGAATGCTTTCTGGGTGCAGGTCCCATGGTCCTGATGCAGTTCTAATGGCAGACGGTCAGCACAGCGTCCTGGTGGAGCTCACTCAATCCCAGATGCTACATATTGCCCAACAGATTGCCGCTGGCATGGTCTACCTGGCATCCCAGCACTTTGTCCACAGAGACTTGGCAACGAGAAACTGCCTGGTAGGAGAAAACCTGCTGGTCAAGATAGGAGACTTTGGCATGTCCAGAGATGTTTACAGCACAGACTACTACAGAGTGAGTATTTTAAATTCATTCCATAACAGTGATGCTCATGAAGATGACAGATTCTGACATCATTTTTTTTCATTTAAATAGATTTTTTTTTTGTCTTAACATGGGCTTCTAATAGGACAATGCTAAAGAAGTGATAGCGTGGAAAAAATGTTCAACCACTTTTACTTTGGATTTAGATTTGAACAAACGCTTGCGTGTGCAAAGTCCTTCCAATCCTTCTCATTGATCAAAAAAAAAAAACTTTGCGAGGGTTGTGAATCCTGTCAGCCGCAATATTCTGTAAATAAATCTTTGTGTATTTATTAATGCACATATACACAGATATGAATCTTTGGAGATTGATAGATAATGATAGAAAATGTCTGGACTTAATTGAATACTTATCACAGATTTCTAATTACATCCACAGTGCCCCCTGCTGGATTCAGACATCCAAAACATACACAAACACATTTTTCCTCATTTCTTTCATCGGCCTCTTTCAACAATATTAATTAATAATTTTAATAATATTATTTTAATTTAATATTATTTTTTTATTTTAATTTAATTAATTTAATTTAATTAATTATAATATTATTTTAATTTAAATTTTAATAATATTAATTAATATAAATATTAAATATTTGTAATTAATTAAAATTGGTTTGAAGAACGGAGTAGATCATGTAATATTGCTGCAATTTTACAAATCTAATCATCTTTAAATGAAAGATTAAATAGCATCCATTAATAAATACTACATTTCACAAAAAAAGGATTTTAAGACATTTGTTCTATTTTTGACGCAGTGAATTCCCCCTCCTCTCGCTACCTGAGTAGTCCCGAACTCATGACACGTGTAAAATTCACTACCCGGTGTAAATGTAAGGGTGGAGACGGTGGCTGCGTGGTTAGAGCGTTCGCCCGTGGACTGGAAGGTCACGGGTTCGCGTCCCACAGAGAGCACGTCTAGGGTCCTTGGAGAAGACACCTAACCCCCGCTTCTCCCACCATTGGCGCCGTTGAAGGGCAGCCTGCTGCGGTGTAAGGAGTGCAGCAAACAAATTTCCCCGGAGAGGGATGATTGAGTAATTCTTTTTATTTATTTTTTTTTAAATCTTGTGTTTGAAGCCGCAAATACAGTGTAAAGCATATCATTTGATTTAATTTAACTGATAGACAATCTTGAAATAAACAAAAAAATATTTTTACGTATTTAAAAGAAAGTGGATTAAAGTAAAACTAAATTGTTTTAGTATTACTTTTAACACTTCATTTTTCGGTTCTCAGCTTACTTCAGAACTTATCCACAAGTATTATTTTTTCCCATGTCTTGAGATTTGCACGCGGCAGCGTTTGAGTTGACTTAAACTTACGCATCAGTCCACACATTCTGCCACTTTTGTAAATAGCTCAACTTGAGTGGAAGTTAGCCTACGCACAAATTTAATAAATGAAGCCTCGGGTCCAGAATCATCCCTTGTATGATACATATGGTCTGTGGTTGGCATCATTACAATTTTCAGCTTGGTGTTTAGGCATCTAAGTATTAGGCCATCCATTCACCATCCAGCTTATCCTATAATACCCTGTTCTTTGTGTCTCTACAGGTGGGTGGCCACACGATGCTGCCGATTCGCTGGATGCCCCCAGAGAGCATCATGTACCGGCGATTCACCACAGAAAGTGACGTGTGGAGCCTCGGTGTGGTCCTGTGGGAGATTTTCACTTACGGCAAACAGCCTTGGTACCAGCTTTCCAACAACGAGGTCAGTCTGATAAACGTTTTCATATTGGAGGGTTTTATCCGGTTTGCTTTTTTTATGAAATTTTATTTAACCTTTCTTTATTGTCCCACGCCTCTCACCTTGAACCAGCCGGGATAGGCTCCAGCACCGTCTGTTAGGAGAGTCTGCATGTTCTCCCCGTGTATGCGTGGGTTTCTCCGGTTTCCTTCCACCCTCCAAAAATACTCATGTTAAGTTGATTGGTCATTAGAAAATTGTCCCTAGGAATGAGTGTGTGTGATGGTTGTGTGAGTGGCCCCGCAACCCTGCCTCTCGCCTAGAATCAGCCGGGATACTGTAGATTCCTGCACTCCCAAAACCCCCAACAAGGCCTGAGCAGTTCAGAAGATGAACGAATGAATGATTATTGTCCCACTGAGACTAAAAATCTCTTTTACAAGGGAGTCCTGAACGAGAGCCAGCCAATGTGAAAACGAGAACATTAAAACCCTACATTAAACCTCACATTAAAACAATTAAAATGCCTGAATAATACTTGTTTATTCATATGGTCAAACACTTTAAATCCTCCACCATTCAATCAGAATTTAATTCTGTGAATGGAAACATTTACCAGAAAACTTTTAGATCCTAGTTTGGTAAAATGATGCCAAAAGAAAAGTAATGGTTTCATAAGAGGGAATTTGACATATGATACTAACTTTTTGTTCCTTGATCTCTCTGGGAGTGACCAGGATGGACAGGATCAGAGGAACAGCACATGTTAGAGGTTTTAAAGTCAGAGAGGTCAGACTGAGATAGTTTGGACATGTGCAGAGGAGAGAGAGAGAGTACATCAGAAGAAGGATGCTGGATTTGGAACCACCAGGAAAGAGGGCTAGAGGAAGACCAAAGAGGAGGTTCATGGATACAGTGAAGGAAGACATGAAGATAGTTGGTGTTACTGAAGAAGATGCAGCAGATAGGGTTAGATGGAAGAAACTGACTTGATGTGGCGACCCTTGAAGGGAAATGCTGAAAGAAGAAGAAGTTACCGTCCACAATCACTTCAAATTCTTTTCATACCTTTTCCACAGTTCAAAGTTATCAGATGTAATTGCTTCTGACTTAAATTTATCTCTTTGTTTCATGTAATCTTTAAAGTTCATAACCTAGTCAAGGAGAAAGAACTCTTCACACAGTAATTATCCTCAAAGGAGAATGTTTATTCATAATTGGTAAAAGTAATTTATTGAACACTCCAATGCCTTATCTGGATCATCTTTTAAAAATACATGTGGCCAATCAACATTCATTACTTCTTCCATGTAACTATTTTCATTAAAGTTACTAAATGATCATGTTAATATTGATGTTATAATAATATAACAATGAAAGAACTATTATCTTAATAATTTATAACAAGGTTGTGTATTGAATGGTATGGTGACATTTATTAGAAGAAAAGAAATGTTTACAGAGGATGGAAAAATATATTTGTCAGGGTGTAGGGATGTGGAAGGAGGAGGAAGAGGACCCAAATGTAGGACAACAAAACAGGATTTACTGACCAAAGTCCAGTAAGGCTGTAAAACAAAGGGTACAGGATTAACTCAGGATCAAAAAGTTTAAATAATATAACAGAGTTCAAAGATGTAACTTATGGTCAGGCAGCCAGGACGGACAACCTGGCTGGAAGGGATGGTGATGGTGACCCAACAAAGACGTCTGGAGTGATAGCCTTTAAATAGGCACCAGGATCCACAGGTGTGTGTTATCAGACTAATCACCCTCAGGTATCCCCAATCAGGGTGATGAGGAAAGGTCCAGGGCTCCTTCTGCTGGCAGGGAAGGGGATCATGACACTAATAGTGAAGTGTGAGCCTTGTATTTGTCACTAAAGTTATTTTTCAGCAGTTTTGGAAAAAAGCGTGATAGAATTTCTGGTCTAGGGCTCCCTCTGGTGGCAGGAGAGGGGATCATAACAATTTATGCGTGAAATTCCTATTTTTATTGTGGTATCATCACTAGATCATTTTATATTCTTGAGATAGAATGCTTTAAGAATCTGCTATTTTTCTGATTGTATGTAAATGTAACATTGCACATGTTTTAAAATAGGACCCTTGGACACGGATCTACCAGTACCTAGCTAATGGGATCTAATAATAAACCAATAAAAGTCTAGGGTATGTTAGGATATGTTTTTGATGTCCGAATAATGTTCAAACATAAAACAAACCTACTAAAAGGTGATGTTGCATAAAACCCTTCTTTACCCGTTGACAACCACCTGGTCAAGGTAGACCTCAATGGAGCGAAAACAATCAAGTTTTTTTCTCTAGAAATCTCATTACGACTTTTTCAACCAGCAAATTGAAATTAAAATGATTTTAAAGCTTTAAATCTACACGATACAAATACTTTTCCAAATTCATGCAACATTTTATTCCATCATTAAAAAAACAATGCAGGTGTAAAATATATCTTACCGTCAACAGAGTCCTGTAACATTCAAACACAATCATTTTAATAACCCACAAAAAACAAGTCGATCTGCGTTCTCACCCTCAACATGGTCACCAGCTGGGGGTGGTGACCGAAAGAACGATATCACGGATACAAGCGGCCGAAATGAGCTTCCTCCGCAGGGTGGCTGGGCTCTCACTCAGGAGCTCTGCCATCCGGGAGGAGCTCGGTGTCGAGCCGCTACTCCTCCAGGTTGAGAGAAGCCAGATGGGGTGGTTCAGGCATCTGGTCAGGATTCCTCCCAAGTGCCTCGCTGGTGAGGTGTTTCTGGCACGTCCCACCAGGAGGAGACCAAGAGGCAGACCCCGGACAGGCTGGAGAGACTATGTCTCACAGCTGGCCGGGGAACAAATCGTGATCCTTCAGGGTGAGATGGAGGATGCAGCCAGGGTGAGAGAAGCCTGGGCTTCCTGTCTGAGGCTGTTACCCCGCGACCCAACCTTGAATAAGCTGAAAACGATGGAACGGAATGAAACAGAAGACAATCAAAAATTGTATTGTCTCGAAATCCTACCTTTTCCGTTATCAAAGATTTTCCGAGGTTATTCTTCCGGTTGTTACTTTTAGACGGTTAAGAAGGTGACTGACTTTCTTCTAAAAATCCTCCATGTTGGAACAGGTGCACAGGCCTAAACGAGGTGAACGTTTACCTCACATTTTCTACGTAACCTTTTCCCTCTTTTTTTTTCCTTCTAAATTATTTTCCCGAACACCTGATGCATTTATTCCTTTTTAAAACCCACAGGTGGGAAAGTTTGGGCACCCCGGCTGTACAGGATAAACCAATGTCATTTTGAATTTTGTAGAATTATAAATAGAAGTTCACTTAAATTGGGGTGCAAATCAAGGAAAACGACCAAATTTGTTTTGGTAAAACAGCACTGGTTTTAACGTTTCCCCATTTTGTCCTGCAGGTGATTGAATGCATCACACAGGGCCGGGTGTTGCAGCGGCCTCGTACCTGTCCTAAGGAGGTGTACGACCTGATGCTGGGCTGCTGGCAGAGGGAACCCTACATGAGGCTGAACATCAAGGAGATCCACAGCATGCTCCAGAGCCTCGCCAAGGCTTCCCCGGTGTATCTGGACATATTGGGCTGATGGCACCAGCATTTGTGTATGTAGTTTGTGTGGCATGTATGTTTGTACATGGACATGCGTTTGACAGCACCTGACGGAGAGCGAGTGGAGGACGGGTAAGGGTGGCAGAGTCTGTGTACAGAACCTGGCTGTAAATGCTAACCGTCCATGTCCTCATCACTTTAAGAGAAGCCTTAAATTTGGAATTTTGCTTTTTTAAAAAATGATTAGTATTTGTTTATTTGGGGATTTTCTGAAGCATGTCTCACAAAAAGGAAACCAAAATACATCCAGAGTTTATGTAACTGACCCTTCAGACGTTAAAAGAAACGAATCAACGTCTCATTTGGGATTAAATCTTCTCCATCGATGAACATCTATGTAGATAGAGCTTTTTTCAGGCTTTTATTTCAAAATCAAAGAATATTTGACCTGATTTGTCTTCTTTAAAGTAAGTGGAGATGTTTTAAAAGTTTCAGATCTTTATTTCATTCTGTGGATCAACTCGAGCGCAGAAGCTGGAAATTCTGCAGCACAGATCATGTTTGCTTTCGGTTTGTTCCTCATTCACCAGCACCAGCATTCATCGTTTAACGAACCTCCGCTGGCTCATATCGTATGTGTCTTCAGACATGGTGGGTGCCGGGAAGATAGAGTTTATGGTGTGCACCGATGAGGCGTTTAGGTTTGGGTCGCTACGCTCTCACTGAGAGAAAGTTTCAGTGCCGTTGTGCATTGTTTGGGAGAAGTGTACCTGCAGGGTGTGAAGCTGCAGTGAAAGACAAAAGGGAAGAAAAAAAAAAAAAAAAGAGCGTAACTACTCTTGAGATAACGCAGTCATGCTTTTATCTCGACTTGCTGTCCCTGCTGGAAGCCGATCGAAACATCATCACGGGCAGTTTCTGCTTTCTTAGAACATTTTTCCTAAGATTACAATTGTGAAAAAAAAAGAAAGTGTAAACACATCTGTATTAATCTTAGCAAAAAAAAAAAACAAACAAATAAAAAAGAACAGCAGCAGTCCCTCAGTCATATGGACCATCCTGTTTTTCTATGTGAAAGTGTACAGCAGTGAGACAAGAAGTCCTTGTTTGTCGAGTGCACTTTGTAGCGTTCTGTAATCCCCCAAATGCACAACCCGAGTAAACAAACCCTTCATCGCCTAAAAAAAACCATCAGGCCGGTGGTTTGGAAGGAACTCCAAACAGCATCCGTTTGTGTCCCTCTCTGTTTTTCTACAGTGTTCTGTAAGATAGTCCCATGTCTGCTGTACATAAAGCGCTGTCCATTCTGTACAGTATGAATAGTAACAGTATAATCTGTTTTAAAAGCAGGTACCACGTCCAAACTGTGTGACATCTATTGAAGACAATGTGTTATGGGCCACTGGCAATACATACTAAATGTAAATACGATTTGATTTGTGATACGTCGTATGATTTCTTTGTGCTTGTTCATAAAACCGGTGAGAATCCAATCCTCTTCTGGTGGTCTGCAGAGGACTTTAAAGCAAGTGGTTTTTTGTCCTTGATGACAAAAAAAAAAAAAAAAAAAAAAGATAAATGTCCTCTTTCCTCTCGACTGTGATGGAGATGCTGCCCAGCTGTTGGAGGACCACAGACTAAAACATCAGGACCTGTCCTTATTGGTCAGGAGATGTGTGGCCCATGGTGAGGACGTGGGGTGGGATCCCACCACCTCAGACTGACTGTAGCCTACTTTGATCCTCTTTCAGATGAATAACTGTGACTTTGCATCATGAATAGTATATTATTTTGAATGTAATCTAGATTGGGGACGGGGGACCTTTTTTTTTTTTGAATGTCACCTCTCTTTGGGAGGAGGGGGCGAAAAGAGGGAGGGGAGGGGGAGAATTTTTTTTTGTAAATATATGGTAAAAGAAGAAAAAAAAAAAAGATTTTCATTCTTGTGCAGATAAATTTTACTATGTGAATACAAAGAGAGTGTGTTAGTGTGCGCCTTTGCACACACATCTGAATGTAAGATTGTATGTGTGAGTGTGTGTGTGTGTGTGGGTGGGTGTGTGGGTGTGCGCATCTTCTCCTGGCAGATTTAATCCTGCTTTAATCAGCTGGTTCTACCAATCAATACAATGCTTTGTGCATCATGTGAGTAGCTTATCCACAATAATGGAAATGTTTCTTGTGATACTGTGCATTTAATAAAGGTGGTATGTCTTACAACATGCTCTGCACCCCAAAACTGCTTTATTTGGATTGAAAATAATGATTTTTTTTTCCCAGCTTTTTAAGTGTCCCTTTTTCTCCTTTCGGCGTTTCCCTCCAGGGGGCGCTACAGCGAGTCAGTTTCTTCCATCTAACCCAGGGGTGGACAAACTTTTTGACTCGCGGGCCACATTGAGTTCTAATATTTGAAAAGCGGGCCAGAGGGAGGGCGGGGGGGTGCTGCCCACAAAAAAAATTGTTCTTACTACATTAATTATTATAAACTTTGGGCAAAATTTGCACCAAAATGTAAAAAAAATTACTTATTTTTCAAAATGTCCCCCCCATGCCCCGGTTACAAAATCCTGGATTCGCCCCTGGTAACAGGATCAGATGGATGGCATGCTTTGGTAACCGCTAGGTTACGCCGATAGAAAGGCGCGCTAGATTTTAAACAAGCGCGTTAAATGTTACATCAAGAGTGTTTTATTTCAAATCTAGCAGCGCTAGGACTGAAATCTAGTGCGATGGCGCTTAAAAACATCCATTTAGCGGCTCTAGGTTTGAAATCTACGCGCTTGATATAACATTTTGTTTGTTTTAACATCTAACACGCTTGTTTACGTGCGTGTATTGGGCCCGATGGCTTTCCATATCTGTGCACGCTGTTTGTTTTGAAGGCGTGCGCATCACAGAGACACACACATTTTAATGGGAGCAGTGTTGTTGTTTTCTCAACAAAGCCAATATACCCAAAATGCGCCACCTAGTGATGAAACGACACAATTGCAGGGGAAATAAAACTAACAAGGTTTATTTACTCATTTTTTCTAGTTCGGCGGGCCGGATAAAAAACCTTTAATGTGGCCCGCAGGCCGTAGTTTGCCCACCTCTGATCTAACCCTATCTGCTGCATCTTCTTCGGTCACACCAACTATCTTCATGTCTTCCTTCACTGTATCCATGAACCTCCTCTTTGATCTTCCTCTAGCCCTCTTCTATCACACATCCCACCTGATACTTTCCTCCACCCGTTCCAGCCTGCCTGCACACGCTTCTTCACCTCTTTTCCACACTCTCCATTGCTCTGGACTGTTGATCCTAGATACTTAAAATCTTCCACCTTCTTTATCTCTTCTCCCTGTAACCTCACTTTTCCATTTGGATCCCTCTCATTCACACACATGTACTCTGTTTTACTCTGACTAATCTTCAAACCTCCATCTCTCCAGCTTTTCCTCCACCTCTTCCCTCCTCTCTGACATTTTCTCAGATAAAACTCTTGCTTGTGTCACAAAAAGGCACCATTTATTTTAATAACAACGGGGTACACTTCTGTGTGATGACAGAATGATTGTGGGACAGTTACTTTACCACATATTGTGTTCCAATTCAAAGATCACAGGTCTTTTTTTTAGGTTATGACCAGGTTAATTTTTCTCAAAGTGTGACTTATGATACAAAACTGATCTGACTGACTCCACCAAGCAACTTAAATCTCCTATGAACTTTGATTTTGGACTAATTTTAAAACATAAAACACCAATTGACTTGATTGACTTTTTTTTTTTTTTATCATTTAGATCAGTGTTTTTTCAACCAGTGTGCCGTGAGAGACCCTGGTCAGGTCTGCCGTAGAAAATGATCTTATTTCACCCAGTACATTGATAGCGGGAAAGGTTGGAATGCCCCCCCCCCCAGGTCAGGGACAGGGTCCTTCCCCAAGTGGATGAGTTTAAGTATCTAGGGGTTTTGTTCTGAGTAGGAGAAGGATGGCAGCGAGGGACGGGTGCAGCGTCAGCAATAACTAGGACGCTGCATCGGTCTGTCGTGGTAAAGAGAGAGCTGAGCCAAAAAGCAAAGCTCTCCATTTACAAGTTGATCTACGTTCCTACCCTCACCATGGTAACCAGGATCTACATTCCTACCCTCACCGTGGTAACCAGGATCTACGTTCCTACCCTCACCGTGGTAACCAGGATCTACGTTCCTACCCTCACCATGGTAACCAGGATCTACGTTCCTACCCTCACCATGGTAACCAGGATCTACGTTCCTACCCTCACCATGGTAACCAGGATCTACGATCCTACCCTCACCATGGTAACCAGGATCTGCATTCCTACCCTCACCATGGTAACCAGGATCTACATTCCTACCCTCACCATGGTGACCAGCTGTGAGTGGTGACCGAAAGAATGAGATTGCAAATACAAGCGGCCGAAATGAGCTTCCTCCACAGGGTGGCTAGTCTCTCACTCAGAGATTGGGTGAGGAGCTCTGCCATCCGGGGGAACTCTGTGTCAAAACGCTCTTTTGGTTGAGCGAAGCCAGATGGGCTGGTTTGGGCATCTGGTCAGGAGGACTCCTGAGCACGTCCTACCGGGAGGAGACCAAGAGGCAGACCACGGACCCGCTGGAGAGACTGTCGCACACCTGGCAGGGGAACGACTCAGGATCCTTCTGGGTGAGCTGGAGGATGTAGCTGGGGTGGGAGGAGCCTTGTTTCCGTCTGAGACTGTTGCCCCCGTGATCCGGGCCCGGATAAATCGGAAGACCACAAAACAGAATGTTGATACCGCTATCTCAATTGTTTTGGTCAAACTCGTGGAGTTTGCCTAAAGCATATTTATTTATTTTCTCAGTTTAATATTTCCTCTTCTTATTTACAAACAGGTGTAGTTTGTTTACTGTAACCATAGCAACCCACTCCGCCATCTTTGCTGGTGGTGTGCCTGTAGATTTTTTTAGATTTAAAACCTTTGCTTAAAAAAGATTTGAAAACTAAAAACTTTCCCTAACGTTTGGTCTAAATTTCACTGTTTTCAGTTTTTAACAGAATAAAGATGCAAAAAACACTCAAAAAATGTGCAAACTTTATAGTTTATTTATTATATTTCAATTTACAACAATTTCATTTAGAAAAAACAACCCATCTGTTCGTACTTTAGGACCGTTATAAACGTTAACGTACAAACTCAACTTACAAGTTTGTTTTAACAGAAAATAAAAAAAAAAAAAAAAAGAACGAACAGAGGATAAAAATCTAGGCAAAAAGGTGGAATCCAAAAAAGGCTTCAAAACGAAGCAACAACAAAAACAGCAAAACGAAAATAAATAAAAAGTGCTAATTTTAAAGCAGATAAAAACTGCAATAAGAAACGTCTCAACACAGAAATTCAAGCAATAAAGTTCAAACAAGCTGCCAAACGCGCGCGTTGTCCGAAATTAGTGAGAAGAAAAAGAACTCGATTCGGTTTAAGGCCGAAATTGAAACACAACGAACTTAACATTTAGAGGCAAAATTTTATCTCGCAAGATTTGTTTTTCTCATTAATGCTGTCGAAGCTCTTACGGTTTCAGGAACCTAAGGAAACCGATTTAGCTTCGTGAGCATTTGCAGCAGGAAGAAAAATAAATCGAGATTAATAACCAAAATCTGAAGAAAAAAAAATAGCTTTAAAGCTTTAAACGTTTTAACGACCAGGGGTCATTGAGAGAAAAAAAAAAACAGCACGCTGCAAGTAACCGCGTGCATTTTTTGTCGTCTGAGCGTTTTTGTTTAGTAATAAACCACAGACGGCGGCTTCGCTGTGGGTAATCACTCATCCTCTCCACTTAAAAAAAGTGGAGATTTAATCTGACGGAAACATTCACATGTCCGAGAAAAGCTGACTGATTGTCAACTTCACAATTTTTTTCACAAGTATTCAATTCGGATTTAACTTTTCTTGGTGTTTCGTTTGGATAACAATGTAACGAATATGGCGACCGGTTGAAAATTACAATCACCGAAAAGAATAGCCAAACGAACTTAGAGTAGCTTAAGGAAGGCTGGGTGATCGGGGCGGGGGGGAAGGGGGTAGCAGAAGACTGGTGTCATCACCTGGCCGTCACTGACAGTAGCAGCACAGGGGACACAGTCTGCTGGCTACTCGGACATCAAAGAGGCGGCGGTGGAGGCGGCGGTGAAGGAGGAGGTGAAGGAGGAGGCGGCGGTGAAGGCGGAGGTGAAGGCCCTTTGTCTGAAGAGGCTTTCTCCTCTTTCAGGTTGAGGCTCTTCATCGCCTCATCTAAAGGCATGACCTCCTCGCAGCCCATGGCATTGAAATCGAACACTTCCTCCTCCTTTTCGTCGCTGTCGTCGGAGCTCCCGTCTTGCGCCAGCGAGGACAGGAGTATCTCCTGGAGAAACAGGCTTTGGTCAGCGCGCTTTGCTTCTTCGGCTTCCTTTTCATCTTCGGTCTTTTTAGTTTCACTCAATCTGAAAAACAGACGGCGAGTTTTAAGGCAAGTATACGACAAATAAAAAATACTTGTTACTGAAACCAGAAAGTCAGAGTAATCTACAGACTGTGGATTTGAGATTTTTTGTGTCTGCCGTTTATTAATATGTGATAATCATCATGCCCGTCATGGGACCACAAACCGTTCATTGTTTTAAGAAGCGGTTGAAGAAACACTTTTTTTTAACTTAACTTTTACATTAGAACTTTGGGAAAAGAGTTGACGTACATAAAAACGTAACGAGTCACTGTGACGAGTTCAAACCCGCCTCCGGGGAAAAAAAAAAACCAAAAACTCTGTGACTAAGTGACTAATCCTGTGCAAGTTTCTCTCCCAAAACACCCGCCTGGCTTTACTCACCGTGCTAGTAAGAATCGGCAGTACTTAGACGACAGCTTGACTTCAGGCATGGCGGTGGCGCCACCGGTGGCACCAGCAGCAGCGGCACCGGCAGAGGTACCGGAAGGGGCTCTGGAAGAGGCTCTGGAAGAGGCTCTGGCAGTGGCACCGCCAGTGGCGCCGCCAGAGGCACCACCAGATGTGCCACCAGAGGCGCCAACAGAGGCACCCCAAGAAACACCCCAAGAAGCACCGCCAGAAGCACCGCCAGAAGCACCGCCAGAAGCACCGCCAGAAGCACCGCCAGAAGCACCGCCAGAAGCACCGCCAGAGGCACCGCCAGAGGCACCGGCGCCGCCAGCTGCTGTGCTGTGTGATCCACTGCCACTTGAGGTACTGGTGCTGGTGCTGGTTGATCGTCTTACTGAAAGACGGCTTTCCCCCGGGTGCCGCACATTAAAGCCCGGCTGACGCTCCATCTGCATTTGGAGGTGTTGGAGTTGTGAGGCGGCGGGTATTGCTGGGTTTAGTAAGCCGCCTGGGGAACGCCGGACACCAGACAACTGGGACAAGAGCTCTGGAAAACGAGTAAAAACAAGATGAAGTCATTGTTTTAATAACAACATAGAAAAAAAAAAAAAACAGTGGCATTGACTTTGTCTTTAGCCTTTTTTTTTTTTTTTTTACTCAAACAGGAGCAAATGAACCCCTAAACAGGAGGAAGGGTTGCGACCCACAAAAACATCAGCTTCGTAGGAGTTTAAGTAGTAAATATTCACACTCCTCTAGATGTTTTTAACAACGCTTTCTGCTGCCCTCTGATTGGCCAAAAGATGTTGCTTATTATCAAATAATGCGTACCTAAAAAAAACAAAAAAAATTCTGCTCACCAACTACGCGGAATGGTTTCCATAGCAAACAAATCTCAGAACAAAACATGAAGTTATTTATTATCACCACAATAATAACAAAAAAATTGATTTATTATTGTTTTGTTTTATGTCGTACTTCAATTTTTTTTGCAAACTTTTTACATTGTCAAAAAAAAAAAATTTTCCTTTGAAACTTGAAATGATACTTTTGTTTCACTATTATTATTATTATAACATATTTATCCCTTTCATCTGCTGGTCAGTCGTGGAGCAGCTTTCGCCGTTACGACGTCAACAAATACATCAAAAATACACCATTTTTTCTTATAAGTACAAAAGAAAGCCATCCTACAATTTAAAGGGTTAATAAACAAAATAAAAGACTAAAGGATTTAAAGAGGAGGTATTGTGCGTTTGTCGGGTAAAAATTCTAATCTTATTATGTAAACAAAGAATCAACATCTTTTGTCAGCTCAACAAAATTAGCTTCTAAATAAAATTATTCTCTTTTTTTAAAAAACTGAATTCCCTTCTCCTCTCGCTCCCCGCTCAGTTCATTACGCGCCAGCGTAAATGTTTGAGGCAACAAATAGAAGAAAAGCGCATCAAGTTAGTAAAGCTAGCGCAGTTTTTTTTGTTTTTTTTTAAGATTCTTACTTGGTGCATTTAGAGAAAAATTTAATTCTTTGTTGAGAAGAAGTGACCATGCGTGAGCCGAGCGCGTAAATTGCTGTTGTAAAAGCACTTCTCGCTTATGTTAGAATGGGGGTGCGGCAGAGGACAAAATCCGTTGAAGAGAACAACCAAGCATTTCAAATTATACCCGAATACTGGAAGAAAAAGCTTGCAAATGACTCAAATATGCTAGCCTGGCTAGAGGCTAGCATGGCTAGAGCCGGGTAGGGCCTCTGCTTTCTTTCTACGTCGGAGATTGTAGGTATTAGCTTACGAACCAAAGTATCGTAAGGTACCCAGATTACTCTTAATCGCATTACAGATGTCGCGCGCAGTCCGTACTGAAGTGACCGCCCACCATAGACTGATTGAACCCCAATTTGATGTGGGAATGCTGTTCAAACATGGTAGATACCTCCAAAAAATGTAGATTTTGCACAATACCTCTCCCTTTATTTTCTTTCTTAAAATTTTTTTTTTTTCGCTAAAATGGCAGCACGTATAGACGCAGCAACCCATGCTGATCAGCAATTAGCATAAAACGGACTTACACACAAACAGAACTACTGCACCTACAAAAACACTGGAAAGCCTGAACTCCGGAGGGGCCGGATTTGTTCCCAGAATGTTTACTTCGACGAGAGCCGAGGCAGAAAAGGCGAAGGCGGCAATGTGACCAACGAAGGAAACGGGATAAACGAGCCAGCGTTAGAGCTCGGCTGACCATTACAGTTCACAAAACAGCATATTCGTTCCCTGGCAACAAGATGAACGAATTTCACTTCTGCGACATTACCAACCAGATAGAATGGTGTTTGATGGAGGTAACGGAGACCTGGCTGCATAAAAACATACCGAACTTTGGTGTCAGCCTGGCAGCACGCATTGTCTTCCGCGCAGTCTGGGGATTAAACTCTGGAAAAACGAGAGGAGGAGGCCAGTCTGTTTATATCAACAACAGTTGGTGTGCACACACAGCCGGCATAGAGACACTGCTGTCTGGATCTGGGGGTTCTGATGTTAAAATGTTGATCATTCCGTCTACCAGAAGACCTCACCCAAGGTGTTTGCATCTGCAGTGAATATCAATACTAGAGCTAGCCATGAGCAGGCTGCGCTAGAGAACAAACACCCAGAAGGCTTTTCAGCTGTGCCCGGAGACTTTAATCATGCAAACTTAAAGACAGTGCTCCCTAAATTTGATAATAATGTGGAAAATAAAACCAGAAGGGCAGAATATTGGATCAGGTATCCACTAATACACCTAGTGCAGAAAAAAGTCCATCGTTACCCTACGCTCGGATAATCACGTTATCTTACAACGTTCCTCACACAAGCTTACAAGTGTCTTATCTGTGGGTCTAAACCCACCCTGGCATTATGAAAAACAGAATATGGATCTGCACGTCAAGTATTACTGGACAAAGTTTTTAATGTCACATCCTAAATATCTGTGTTTTCTGTGGCTTTTTTTTCTAGACATAGAGGGAAAGGAGTGAGACAGAAGAGGGATGGGGTATGAAAGAAAAACAAAAGGGTGGGGGGGAGGGGATGAGGAGATACTCTTTGGTTATAATAGTCGGCATTACAACCAACCTGCTGGATCGTCTGAAAAACAAACAAACAAACAAAAGTTTAAACACACAAAGACGAACTTATAACAAACTCAGAAATGACTTACAACACAGAGATGTTTATAAACTAGAATAATGATTGGGACCGAGGAACACAGCAGACAGTAAACAGCGTAGCACTGTGTGCGAGCGCAAGTTAAGTACTGCTGCTGTCAGGAGCCTCCCATGGCACCATGGAAGCCCTACCACCTAGTCAAGACTCCAGCCGGACCAGACTGCCTCTGATGCAGCCACCTCAGGCCAGAGCACAACCAGGTGCCCGGCCCAGGCCCACAGAGACCAACACAGCTCCATGCCCACTAATCCTTCTCACTCCGATAATCCCTCACCTGTAATAGTGATCATTTGTCAGATTTACTTGGGGAATGTTTTACACAGCCCAATGTAGATGGCAAAGATGGCAAGCGTGATCTGGATGAGGGGAGTCTGACGGGTATGAATTCAACCAAAACTTGAGGGATTTCCATTCGATACGGAAAACTACTATCAGCTGCTAGTATGGTAATGGCCAGCCTCGTCATCAGTGATTCATTACACCAGGACTAACATTAGCGAGACGCAAACATCTCTACAAGTCAATTTGGCGATTTGAAGACAATCCCCAAAAAAGACGTTGCCTGTCCAAGTCTAGACATTCTGCCCCCCCCCGAGAGTTGTAACAATCATCAAATGAATAACACAGAAGAAGAAAACCAATGACATGTTAATGGTAAATGAACGTAGTGACCAGCAGGATGGGGCGGACGTCAAAAAAAAAAAACGTTACGGACATGGCCAAACTAAAGTGGAACGCAGCAATCATAACAAACTTTATTTGTTGTAAAGACTGTCAAAATATTAAAATTTATGGATTTTTGAGGGAAATTAAATGAACTACTCTAAGCCAGGTTTAGACAAAAAGTTTTCATATTTTTGTTGACTTTTTTGAAAATAAAACTGATCTGTTTGATACGTTCTAAATGGATTTTTTCTCTCCACAGTTTAACAGTTTCTGAATATATTTGCATTTTATCATTTTTATTTTTATCATCCCCGTCCAGGGCATCACTGGGCTGAGGAGTCCCCCGTGTTTCCATCAGGATGAAGAACATCTATTGACTTCTTTAGATTTTTAGCTGTAGAGTAGAATAAGCTAATATTTAAACAATAGTTTTAGACACATTGGTTGCTCATCCCGGGGGAGGGATCTCTCTTTCATGTGGATCCCCATGAGGTTTCTTATTTTTTCCCCACTGATGGGTTTTTTAGGAGTTTTTCCTCACCGAGAAGGAGAGTCTAAGTGCATTAATGTGCTAGTCTTGTGTGTTAGTTATTTTTCTTGTTGTGTATTTGTGTTAATACATTCCTTTTTCTTGTGAAGCCCATTGAAATGGAAATTCTGTGATTTTGGGCAATATAAAGAAAATTGAATTGAATCTTTAAGGTAATTTTTCTTAAAATGAAGATTTTTTTTTTAAATAATGAATTTGGAAAGTTAAAAAACACACATCTCGTTTAACTATTGTCCTTTTTTCAAACTTTTTAAACTGCTTGAAAAGATATTTTACATTCTTTCATTTGGTAAATAATCTCAGTTTATAAATCTTGCTTTTATGAGTGTTTGTGCTGTTTTGATGGATTACAACAAACACATCTCCTTTGATGCTCACGTAGACGAGCCACAGCCCTACCGATTCAGTACTTACCAGGAGCGGTTCAGTACTCTCTTAAACTGCTTGGAGCACTTCCCCGGACACACAACCTCCTCCAGAACGGGGTTAATGAAGAATACTGAATCTATTCTTTTCAGTTTAAGACTAAAGATCTTTTATTAGAAGCAGAAAGATATGACAACGTAGAGGTGCTCTCTTACGTTTACGTTTCAAGAGCTATAGATCTATAGCTGGTACTGAAGAATTTCAGCTAAAATGAAAGGGAAAGTGTACAAAACCGTGGTGAGAGCGGCCATGCTGATTGGTCTAGAGACAGAAGCACCGAGGAAAAGATGGAAGCAGAGATGGAGGTAGCAGAGATGAAGATGCTGAGGATCTCTCTGGGAGTGACCAGGATGGACAGGATCAGAGGAACAGCACATGTTAGAGGTTTTGGAGATAAAGTCAGAGAGACCAGACTGAGATGGTTTGGACATGTGCAGAGGAGAGAGAGAGTGGATCGGAAGAAGGATGCTGGATTTGGAACCACCAGGAAAGAGGCCTGGAGGAAGACCAAAGAGGAGGTTCATGGATACAGTGAAGGAAGACATGAAGATAGTTGGTGTGACCGAAGAGGATGCAGCAGATAGGGTTAGATGGAAGAAACTGACTTGCTGTGGCGACCCCTAAAGGGAAATTCCGAAAGAAGAAGAAGAAGATGAGCAACTCCTGGGCAGTTTTATTCAAATGTGTTCAGTGTTTTGTGGATGTGGATGGAAGGGTGAAAATAACTTCACTAAATTCTGACAGAAAAAAAAAAAAGTGTGTCGAGTAGCGCTTCAGACAAAAGATGGATTCTCACCTGCTATCGGGTCCATTGTTTCCCTGGGGACGGCGGGGCTGTAAGGAACACCCTGTAAAGGGGGGGATGCAAAAGATAATGCACTGGCAAACTGCATATTAACACGTCGCGCTCTGGGGTTCACTACTCCCCGTCCGGTGCTAAGCATCCTACGGGTGTTTCGAACTCCTTGGAGCTCATCGTAAACACAACTGTTAAGGTGAAACTCGTCCATCATGTACAGAACTAATCTTTAAAAAGTTCAAATAAAAAGCTTCCAGAAAGGATATGAACTCTCTCTGCGTCCTGTGCTCAAGAGACATGTGCCCTTGTAGGTCGTCTGTAACATTGTTGGAGTCTGCACCCGGGGTTGCAGCGCATATCGGGCAGATCTGAAGTGTGAGAAAGAAAAATAATTTGATTTAAAACATCCACTGTGATGTATGGGACCGTAAATGCTAATTCGGGTAACGGGATTGCACGGATCTTTTTATTGAGTCAAGTTTAACAATTGAAGATCAAGTGAAGTTTTTTTATAAAGATGGTGAGAAGTGTGCATGTCATTTTTATGCCCGCTCCCCTCGCTCTTTCTTTCCCGTTTTTTTTTGTACAAGGTTTGATAAACATAAGTATTAAGACCATCGATAGTAATCTGCGTTTATGTAGTGAGAACGTTATAGTAATCACTACCTCGTAAAAATGAATTTGAAAAACTATATCTGAAAACATCTACGTTCCTACCCTCACCTATGGTCACCAGCTGTGGGTGGTGACCGAAAAAAATGAGATCGCAGATACAAGCGGTCGAAATGAGCTTCCTCTGCAGGGTGACTGAGCTCTCACTCAGAGATTGGGTGAGGAGCTCTGCCATCTGGGAGGACCTCGGTGTCGAGACGCTCCTCCTCCAGGTCGAGAGGAGCCAGATGGGGTGGTTTGGGCATCTGGTCAGGATGCCCCCCGAGCGCCTCGCGGGTGAGGTGTTTCGGACACGGTCCACCGAGAGGAGACCGAGGGGCAGACCCCAGACCCGCTGGAGAGACTATGTCTCACAGCTGGCTGGGGAACGTCTCGGGATCCTTCCGGGTGAGCTGGAGGATGCAGCCGGGGTGAGAGAAGCCTGGGCTTCCTTGTGAGGCTGTTGCCCCCGCGACCCGACCCCGGATGAGCGAAAGACGACGGAACGGAAATATCTGAAAACAGTCGCTAGAGATCTAAAGATTTTTTTTAACATTTCATCTCAAAGTTAGAAAAAACAAAAACAAACAAACAACAAAAAAACAAACAATGATAAACAAGTGAAAAATAAAAGGAAGCTTCTAGAGAGAAACGTTCACGTGTGGAGCCCGTCCTAGCCGATAAAGGAACTTCATTTTGTTCTGCTTTAATATCATCCAAACAAACTGATACAATTCAAACAGCCGGCTTTGGAAAGAACAAAAGAAACACTTTGTAACGAGTAGAACAGTGTCTGTATGTGGGAGGGGGAGACACACATCTCCCTTTGAATTTCACCAAAATCAAAGTCAGGTATCATCTGCATAAAACACACATTGTACTTACCACCTCCGTGGAAGCAGCCGGATGATCACTGCGTAAATGTTCGTATAGGGTTCCTTCTGTGAACCCCATTCGTCCACAGAGGGGACAAGTGAACGACTGCGGACACTGAGCCTGAACATTTTCCCCACCGTAGTATAAGGCTAAAAGATGGAATTAAGACGGGTCATTAAACCGATTATTATACAGAAACCTGTGTCCGTGCTTCCGGTCGGATCCGTACCGTAATCCGCCCTGGTTAAAATGCATTGCATGGGATGGTCTGAAGAGTGATTACTTGAAGTCACACCGCTCTCGTAGCATGCCGCGCACAAATCGTAGTCGTAGCAAATCAGGCATTTGAAGCGTTTACCTCGAAAACTTCCTTTTAAGCAGGCATCACAGCTCACACCTGTGTAGACACAAACGACAGAAGGGGGGGTTGAGTTTGACTTGTTGACTCAATTTTAAAATCAAAATTTGATAACATTCCGTTGTCTTATCCGGGGCCGGGTCGCGGGGGCAACAGCCTCAGACAGGAAGCCCAGGCCTCTCACCCGGGCTGAATCCTCCAGCTCACCCTGAAGGATCCTGAGTCGTTCCCCAGCCAGCTGTGAGACATAGTCTCTCCAGCGGGTCCGGGGTCTGCCTCTTGGTCTCCTCCCGGTGGGACGTGCCCGAAACACCTCACCAGAGAGGCGCTCGGGGGGCATCCTCACCCCGGGTGCATCCTCCAGCTCAACCCGAGGCATTCCCCCAGTGCGGCCACGGGGGTCTGCATCCGGGTCTTCTCCCAGTGGGACATTCCCAAAACACCTCACCAGCGAGGTGTTCGAGAGACATCCTAACCAGATGCCCGAACCACCCCATCTGGCTAATCTCAACCAAGAGGAACAAGGGCTCTACTTTAAGCTCCTCCCGCATGGCGGAGCGCCTCACTCTGTGTTTAGAGTGAGAGCCCCAGCCACCTTGCGGAGGAAGCTCATTTCAGCCGCTTGTATCTGTGATCGGATTCTTACGATCACCAACCGACATTTTCATACCTTTAGCTCCTGAGTGTTAATAATAACAAAAGTAATCAATTTGTTTTGGTTTTATGATGTTTATAATTGTAATTTTTTTTTTTCAAACTTCATCATCTGCTCGTGAAAAGATGCAAATAATTAAAAAAAAAAAAACAACAACAAAAAACTAAACAATCCTGTATAGTTTTCTTTTTCAGCATCCCTGACCCTTTGGCTTTAGGTTTAAAAGGACTGCTCATCCTCTTCTAGAGGATCGATAAAGTTGAATCATTTATAAATAAACCATCATTAGATTTAAAATCAGAAACCTTGAGACTTTTTTACGACAGAATGTTACGATAACAAACAATCTGATGTTGATCAAACCGATTCATTCAGAAAGAAAACAACAACAAACTCCCAAAGAAATGTTTTCTCTTCCACGTGGAAGCAAGACATCTGACAAGTGTTGTTTAGAATTCATCTCCGATCAATAAACAAACAGACCAATCAGATTTAAGTTGTTAAAAAAACTCTTAACTTATTCTAGAACTTGATAGATTAGCTGCTAGCTGGTAAAGGTAACGGCTAACCGTTAAACGTCTCATTTAAGAGTTTAACGCTTTGATTCGTAACAAAAAACATTGATTTACACGTAAAAATAATGACAAAACAAATTCAAATCATAAAACAAGTTTAAAACAATTGATTAAAAAGATTTGATCTGATTTTTTGAGTTGATAAAGCACTTGATGCTAGCACATCTGCTAGCCGTTCAGGTAGTACGAACTCACCCTCGTGTCGGGACATATTCGTAAGTAAACAGAAGCAACAAAAAAATGTTTATATTCCAAACAAAGATAACCGGATATGAAATCGGACGTGATTTTTTCTTTAGTTAATTTGCTTTCTTCTGACAAATGACTCCGATTCCTCATCAGCGGGATCTGACGCGAAGCAGGGAAAATGTGGTAAGGACCAGGTCACTTTTAAAAAATGCTAGCAACCACTCCCGGAGCGGCTGCAGGTCTGACGTCAAAACGCTGCGACCGGAGTGGCTGCGACGCTTTTTTTTTATTTATTTATTTTTTATTTTAAAACCCTACGAGTTTTTATTAAAATAAAATTATAATTATTGGTGTGTTTTTATTTATATTATTACAAAAGATAAAAATAAATAAATAAATAAATTTACTCAAAAAAAAAAAAAAAAACACAACCGGAAAGTTTTTAAAGGGCAAGTTTGTTTTTTTTTTTTTCAATTCATCCGAAAAACAATTAAAAATGATTTAAAAGAGAGAAAAAATGCTTTAAAATAAACATATAAATATTAAAACCCCGCGAGTTTTTAATTAAAATAAAATTATAACTCGTAATGAATTTTTTATAAAGTTATATTTATTAAAACGTAAAAAAAAATCGATTTACAAAAAAAAACCTGAAATAATTCAAAATAATTTAAAAACAGAAAAAATACTTTAAAATATTTTTTTTTCTTATTTATTTATACTTATTTATATTTATTAAATGTAATTAAAAATAAATAAATAAATAAATAATTTACTCAAAAAAAAAAACACCAGAAAGTTCTTAAAGGGCCAGGTTATTTGTTTTTCAATTCATCCAAAAAAAAAAAAAACAATTCAAAATTATTTAAAAGACGGAAAAAATACATTAAATAACATTAAAATTTAAAACGTGCTTGAAACACCTCACCAGCAAGGCGCATGTGGAGCATCCTGACCAGATGTCCGAACCACCCCATCTGGCTTCTCTTGACATAAATTCAATTCATTTGTTTAGCCCAAAATCACATCATTTCTGTCTCAATAGGCTTCACGTTGTATATTTAGAAAGAAGAAAAACGAGAAAAAAAGAGGAATGTATAAACACAAAGACACAGCAAGAAAAATAACTAACAAATGCTAACTAAACAAGATTAGCATGTTCTTGCTCTTAGACTCTCTTTCACGGTGAGGAAAAACTCCTAAAAACCCATCAGTGGGGAAAAAAAAGAAAGAAGAAACCTCATGGGGATCCACATGAAAGAGAGATCCCTCCCCCGGGACAAGCAATTGAGAATGCATATGAAACTCCACCAAGAGCTCCGCATTCCTCTCAGTGGAACCTGCCCAAACACCTCACCAGTGAGGGAATGAAGAAGCATCCTTATTAGATGCCCAAACCACCCTATCTGGCTTCTCTTGACATTAATTGAGAATGAATCTGAGTTTCTTGAAAAAAAAATGGCTGAGGTTTGAAAGTGTCAAACAAGATCTCACTAATATTCTACTTTTTTTTTTAAATCGTCTTTACGAAGTTAATTCTCACCACGTAGAATAAAACAAATCCCAATTTACTGAGAACTGATTGGTTGTTACTAAACCAGAAATGTTTAGCTAAGTTTTTGTCAGCTTGTTTCTAGCTTTTAACAAGTTCCTCTTATTCAGCTGTCGTTTGTCGAGGCTAAGCACAGCAGTTCACGCATTATAAATAAATAAATAAATAGATAAATGAATTACTCTATTCTTTTTTTTTTTTTTTTTTTTTTTTATTTCATTCAAAACAAAAGAACAAACGCATCTCAAAAAAGGTCTTCAGTAAAAGAAATTATGAATGAAAGGGTACAGAAAGAAGCAAAAGCTTATAATATCTGCCCCTTAGCAACAACAATTATATACTGTACAACCAGGGTGATGCACACAAAAAACATAAAAAAAAAACATCAAACAACAACAAGAAAGAGTTTTCTGCTACATATATCTATCAATTAATAGTTGTTTCACACTTTTCTTAAATGAATGAATGGACTTACACGATTTAATTTTATTGTCCAGGTTGTTCCACAGATTAACACCTTGAATTGAAACACATCTTTGTTTTGTTTTGGTTCAAAACTGTGATTTAACAAAAAGATCTGTTCCTCTTAAATTATGCAGACTTTCTCTTTTTTTTAATTGTTTTTGTAATCTATATGGTAATACCTCTTGATGAGCTTTATACATAGTTTTGAGAAGGTTATATTCTAACAGTTCATTGAATTTTAATGTTTTTAATTGGATAAATATTGGATTTGTGTGCGCTCTGTAACCACTCCCACTAATAATACGAAGTGCTCTCTTCTCTAAACGGAAAAGTGGTTCAATGTGTGTTTTACAAGCACTTCCCCAGACTTCAACACAATAGATTAAATATGGAACAATTAAAGAGCTATATAATAAAAACATAGCGTCTTTGTTCAGAGAGTCTTTCACCTTGTGTAGAACAGCAATGGTTTGTGATACTTTATTTCTTACTTTTTCTATATGAGGTTTCCATGGTAACTGTTCATCAATCAGAACACCTAAAAAATTTATTTTTTGTGTTCTTTCGATTTCTAATCCTTGTGTGAACAGTCTTGGATTTATATCTTTGTTTTTACAACTGAAAACCATAAACTTAGTTTTATTTATATTTATAGATAATTTATTGGCATTGAACCATTTTAATATTTTTTTAAACTCATTTTCTACAGTTTTTAGAACCTCGTTTATATTGTTCCCAGAATAAAATAAAGTGGTGTCGTCTGCAAAAAGGATGCATTTTAGTATGTTGGAAACGGACATAATATCGTTAATATAGAGAAGAAAGAGTATTGGGCCAAGGACCGAACCTTGGGGAACTCCACACGTTATTTTGCTATATTTAGATTTTGTGCTGTTGATTTCTACAAATTGATAACGGTCTGTTAAATAACTTGTGACCCATTGATGTGCCACACCTCTTATGCCATATTTAAATAATTTATGCAATAGAATTTCATGATTTAAAGTATCAAAGGCTTTTTGCAGATCTACAAAGACACTGTCATTTATGATTTCTATGGTAAGCATTTCCATCACGTCACTTCCAGTTACTGTTTTCTCTTTAACAACTTTACATTTTAAATGTTTGTCAACATAGAGGGCAACACCCCCTCCCCTTTTTTTAGTTCTGTTTACATAAAATATGTTATAACCATCAATTTGCACATTATTAATATCTGTGTCTTTTAACCAACTTTCTGTAATAGCAATGACTTTAAAGGCATGTTTAAGCTCACAAACGAATTCCTTAATTTGGTCTAACATAGATTTCAAACTTTGACTATTAAGATGTATGACGGAAAATGCATTATCTGTTACCTTTTCTATTGTTTTATTAAACTGTTCTACTGTCAAATAATTACATTCTTCATAAGATAATAATTTGTGAGCAAAATCATTTTCAATATCATAGATTTTGTCATTCTGCATGTCTTCTACGGTGAAGGTGTCCAGTTCTTTTTGGTTCTGTTGTAGTAGTTCTTGGAGTTTTTCCATACTGCTGTTTTTTTATGTATGAGGTGTTTGTTGAGTTGGTTACCTGGTGTTAGAATCGTTCCAGTTCCTCTAAGTTTCTCACCAGTAACACTCTTGCTTCCTCTGGGCTGCCGTTGAGTTTGATGAAAACCTTACAGCTCCGGATCCAAGTGTGCTGTATCTTCCGTTCCTTTTTTAGCATTCGAGCTTTTTTGGCAATTTCTGAGTTTTTCTTTGTTAAATGTTCATTAAGGTAGATATTTGATCCTTTCAATTTTCGACCTTGCTTTAGGAGTTCCGTTTTGTTTTTTCGGTTGATGAAACGCATGATGACGGCAGGTGGTCTTCCTCGCCCAGTCGGCAGTGGGTGACAGGCCTCGATGTCTTCCAGGTTGAGTTCTATCCCCTGTCTCGGAGATGAGCTGCTACCTGTAGTTCCACCGAGCGTGCGTCTTCCTCACTGTGCTCTTCTCCTTTGGAGACCGCGAGCGCGTACGTTCGCGGCTTGATTTTAATGCCGGTGACGATCACATCGTTCATCCGTGTATACTGCTCCAAATCATCCACACGTCTCTCCAACTCCACGATACGTTTCTCCTTGGCAGCGTTTTGAATACGTAAGGCTTTAACCTCCTCCATCAGGTCTAATATTTTGTCTTGTTGCGTCTTGATCGTTGTGACGGTAGTAGCGAGGGAATCAATAGCGGCCTTAAGGTCTTCTAATTCCTCTACTCCTGGATTCTTTTTCGGTCCCATGTTGTTTCTTTAAGTAAAACTCGTTCTTTCAGGAAAATAATCTTTATATCAGGTCTCCATTTCAGAGAAAAAAAACAAAAAACAAAAGCTCCTCATCAGACTTCACTTCCTGGTGTCACCTCTCACTTCCTGGTCCCATTATACAAAATTCATCCCTTACCGGGGAAATTTGTGTGCTGCACTCCTTACACCGCAGCAGGCTGCCCTTCAACGGCGCCAATGGTGGGAGAAGCGGGGGTTAGGTGTCTTCTCCAAGGACCCTAGACGGTGGTCTCAGCGGGAATCGAACCCGCGACCTTCCTTTATTTGCATAGCTACTTATTTTTACGTTGAAAACTTCAGTTCCCACCAAGTCACGTAATGGCATTGTCAATATCTATTTTTAAAAAATCCTCTGGAATGTGTTTGTTTGCCATTTTCCTAACTTTGTTTTACATTGTGTGACACGCCTGAAACACCTCACCCAGCGAGGCGTTCAGGAGGCATCCTAACCTGATGCCCGAACCATCACATCTGGCTTCTCTCGACACGGAGGAGCAACGACTCCACTCTGCGCTCCTCCAGAATGGCGGAGCTCCTCCCTCTATCTCTGTGTGACTGCCCAGCCACCCTGCAAAGGAAGCTCGTTTCTACCGCTTGTATCCGTGATCCTAAACTACACTCCATGTTGTCATCTTTGTTTCTGGATGGATGGACAGGTGGATGATCCACCAGATGTCTCCTGATGTCTACTAGTTCCATACTTTATTATGTTTTGCCGTGGGTGTGGATTTATGTTGGTTATATTTTTGGAAATCATAAAATTGAAAACAGAAAACAGCGAGGTGGTTAGGCGCTTGTAAGCCATGCAGTGCCATGCACGGCCACTAGATGGTGCGTCAAACCGTTCAGATTTTTGGGGGATTTTGTGTGACTGAAATAAAACAGAGTTTTTGAGTTATGATTGTTTTTTCTTTATAAATGTAAGATATTTTTTATTGTTGGTGAAATTCAAACGTACATCGTTCTCCAGTCAACCTCGTGATTTAATCATTTGTACTTGCACAAAAAAAAAAAAAAAAACTCCAGTCTTACTTTTTGGGGGGTTTCTCCCGATCACATGTCTATAATGAAGAATCAGAATGACTTTATTTTGGGATATTTGTTAAAACCAGAGGTGTCAAAAGTACCAACATTTTCTACTCAAGTAGAAGTATAAATACCGAGTTAAAAAACTACTTTAGTAAAAGTAGAAGTATCAACTCAAGTTTTCTACTTAAGTAAAAGTAAAAAGTAACCTATTTTAAAACTACTTCAAGTAAAAAAAGTAAAAGTAATTTTCAGAAAAAAAGGAATATTATTAACAAAAGCGTATGAACAAATTTTTTTTAACCATTATCACATACTTTAAGGAGCAGAAAATATGATAATAAATCAAAGTGTTTTGGTGTTAAACTTTATGAATAAGAAACATTTATTTCTTAATAATCTTTATTGGAAATCGATTAATGAACACAATCAAATGTATTATCATAAGCAGGGCATTATGTAACATCCCTTCAGCTACCAAGCTTCACTCTGCATCACCTAATTTAACCAACTTCAAGACACAAACACACTCAATGTAAAAAAAAATAACCAAAAGGTGTTTTTAAGCCTTGAAGACAGCTAGTTTTTAAAGTTCTTTGAGGCAATAATGAAGAGTCTTTCACAAGTTGATAAGGTTGGGAGTGCCACATAAAGCCTGCGTGACACCTGGAACCAGCGTTGCCAGGTGGGAGGTGCTGGATTATCGTACTAATGACGTAAAATTATCGTATTTTACAAAAAATATCGTACACCCAGTAAAACCACGCCCATTGACAAAATAACACCCTTTACATGCACTCGTAAGGCAGTGGGAGTGAAGGAAACACACAGGAGGCAAAATCCTTGGATTCTTTTTCTAAAATTTTAAGAACTGTAAAAATAAAAAAATAACAAGGGAAATAAGATTTTAAGAAACCCAGAAAGAAACCAGTAGGGGCGGGACTTAGGAGATGGTATATATAAATTTATATATATACATATCTACATATATATGTGTACATATAAGGTGTTTTTTTTTTTTTATGTTAACCCAAACATCTACATGATACAAAATCTAAGCAATGTGTAGTTTTAATCTCCTCAGTCAGTCTTTATAAACTAATCAATAACATTTTGGATGCTTTTAAGCACAAATACTTCATCCACTACTATTTATGGATTAATCACTTCAATTAGCTTTGTTTGTAAAGATAAAATAGTGCGTCACAGAACAAAGTTATTTTTATAAAAATACCATCTACAACATTTTCAGCAAAGACGTTTACAATAACCGCAGACTGAAAATAATAATAAAAAAAACATTTCTTTGCTGTTGTTTTTTAAAAAAAACTGATAATTCAATCAAAGTTCAGTGTTGCAGCATCAAAAACACTTTGATTTCCGAGCC
This sequence comes from Neostethus bicornis, assembly GCA_902685375.1. Lineage (NCBI taxonomy): Eukaryota > Metazoa > Chordata > Actinopteri > Atheriniformes > Phallostethidae > Neostethus > Neostethus bicornis. Next base: position 5,772,149 of record CACRXE010000001.1, on the reverse strand, counting down.
CGCAACAAGTCTCAAACACGGAAATTGACGTTCCTGCTCTTTATAATTTTGTGGGCGGTGCTACTCGCCCCAAAGTAAGCAAACGCTAGCCAGAATGATTGACTGGACCTATCAGCCAATCATTCATCTGTTCCTATGTTTGATGCATTCAGGGTTATTAAAAAAAAAAAAAAAACTCAGACAAACAGTCGCGGCTTTTTAACGGTGACAAAATGGAGAAAGTAGCGACTACTTTTTATAAAACTAACGAAGTAAAAGTACAGATAATTGCATAAAAAAGCAGTGAGTAAAAGTAAAAAGTAGACAAAAAAATAATTACTTCGTTAAAGTAAAGATAACGAGATTTTCTACTTGAGTAAGGTAACGAAGTAGTCTTACTTCGCTACTTGACACCTCTGCACTACAAGCTGAATAAAGTATTGTGTGTTTTCTCAGAAAGAAAAGGATTTGTGGTACAAACGGCCATGCCCGGTTCCTTTGCTGAAGATGATGGCTGCATCAGTGGTTGACCCTCGTTCGCTCAGAGTGGTGCTGATGGATAGACTCATGACTGACTACGTGACAGTGGTGGGGCTCTTGCTCAACAGCAATTCCGATCCTAACGATATAGGAGATATTGGCTCGGTAAGTAACTCAGAAAACTGATCAGGTGTGACTGCAGAAAGAATATGACTTGGGAAATCAAAAAAATGATTGAGTTTTAACAGGAAATAATAAAAACTGAGACATTCATAATGATAATTGTAAATAAAACGTATGTACATTAACAGGAATCTATAGTGGAGTTGCCAAACGAGCTCAGGCAATTAAACGCTGCGTTCTGGAGAAGACGGAGGGAGGCAATCAAACGCTACCCTATTGTAGCAAAGACTTTTCGGCTTCGCTTCAGTCCACTACCACAGTTTTCCTCTAAGGCGTCTGCTCCAAGAGAAGATCACAGTAAGAGTCAAACAATCTCTACCAAACCTGAAAAATCACAGTCATTCAAAAAATAAATCATTTTTCTCACTAATTCTTCTGTTTGCCCACACCTCTACTCACTTCCCAGCCAGTCTGCGAACACTGTCTCTGACAGTAATTCTGATCAAAGAAACGAGCATGAATAGAAGACGAAATGAGCACAAGAAGAATGAGCCGTCCAACTGCTTCCTCTTTCCGAACAGGATGAACCAGAAGAAGAGAACTTTAAGTATCTGTTCTGAATCTTTTAGATCTCGAAACGAATGCAATTCTACTTTAACAGGGTTTAAAAAAAAAAAAAAAAAAGTTTCCACAAGATGGCAGTAAATCACCTTTTTTTGTTGTTGTTGACGGTAAATTTCATTTGAATAATTTTTTTTTTTTTTTTTTACATTCAAGACTGTTCATTTGTTCCATAAAGTTTGTGGTTATTAAAGAAAATAATCAGTTTTGAGTGTTTCTTTTTTAATTTAAAATTATGGCATTTAGATCTCGACATTCAAACATTCATCCAGCAAACACACACACTGTTTTCCAAATTATTGTGCTGATGAGATTTTTCTGTAAAGGTTTTTGCAGAACTGGAAGCCTCTGGAAGACCCTACATTTTAATGTTGGTAGAAATTCCTGTCCTGTCCCAAGTGGAAGAGTTTAAGTATCTCGGGGTCTTGTTCACGAGTGGGGGAAGGATGGAGCGGGAGATCAAGAGGCGATCGGATCGGTGCAGCGTCAGCAATAACTAGGACGCTGCGTCAATCCGTTGTGGTAAAGAGAAAGCTGAGCCGAAAAGCAAAGCTCTCCATTTACAAGTGGATCTACGTTCCTACCCACACCTATGGCCGCCAGCTGTTGGTGGTGACCGAAAGAATGAGATCGCTGATACAAATGACCGAAATGAGCTTCCTCCGCAGGGTGGCTGGGCTACTCAGAGATCAGATGAGGAGTTCTGCCAGCTGGGAGGAGCTCGGTGTTGAGCTGCTCCTCCTCCAGGTCGAGAGGAGCCAGATGGGGTGGTTCGGACATTTGGTCTGGACGCCCCCCCGAGCACCTCGCTGGTGAGGTATTTCGGGCACGTCCCACCGGTAGGAGACCAAGAGGCAGACCACAGACTCGCTGGAGAGACTATGTCTCACAGCTGGCAGGGGAAAGACTCGGGATCTTTCTGGGTGAGCTGGAGGATGCAGCCGGGGAGAGAGAAGCCTGGGCTTCCCGTCTGAGGCTGTCACCCCCGCGACCTGAATGAGCGGAAGACGACTGAACAGAACGGAGAAATTCCTTTTTGCTGCTTTGTAATGTCTTTTTAGCAGCCCTTCTCTTAATTTGGCATTTTTGGCTGGCAAAATTCTTTCTCATCTGGCCTTTATCCTCACAGTACAGTGTGAGTTCAGAATCAAACCTTTTGAAATGAAAGGCTTACTTTTTTTCTGAATAAAGAATGTTTTTACACTTATGTCTTTCCAGTGGCAGAGATAATTTTTCTTTACCAGATATTCAGAAATAATGTTCTGCTTTATAATGTGGGACAGCTTTTAACCATTTTATATTACAATTTGGAACTAACTACGCAGATATTTATTTAGATTTACATTGATAGATTTAATGTAGAGGTCTAAGGTTAGTATAGAGAGGTTTAACTGAGACTTAATTTTTTATTTTTCTGTATTTCTATAATAATTTTTGGGCCTTTTTCTAACTCTAGTCTACCTTAGCTATCAAGAATCTTCTCAATACCCTTGTGGTGGAAAACAGCCTCGGTGGAAGAAAAAGTCAACTGCTTTCTTTAGAAGTTTATTGCATAGATCACATGTGCACAGGTGAAAAGCTTGAGAGATCTCCCCCTAAGTTTCTGATTCTACAACCTTTAATGCATTGCTATACTGAAGGTTTAACCTCCCCCTGGATAGTTCAACTTGAGTTCAGAGCCATCTCAGCCTTGAAGTAAGATAAGACACTGGGGGGATGGAGATGGTGCCAGCCTGTTCCCTCACACTCCCTAAGACACCTGGACTCCAGTAACAGAAAAACACAGCAGAAACACAACATCATTGTTACACCATTATAATAAACTAAAATGTCCTGTATCTTAATAATCAATTAATAATATTTGCTAAACACTACTGCTTAATATATTTTCCCATTACACCCTCATCGATACCTTTTTTCTAAAACAAGTAGGAGAAGACAATGTGAAAGCAATCAAACAATGCAAAAAAATTAAAATTGTAAAGAAGGTTGAGTTAATATGTTGTTTCAAAGTAAAAAGTTTGGTTACATCCACAATGTTTGTCTCTCTCTACTTGTTTTACATTAAAAAGTTTAGAGTATTGAAAAGATACCAGATAGATAAGTGGTATCGATAAGGAAACTGGTATCGATAACCGTCCTTGAAATTGACTTGAAATTTTTAAAAAGTAAAATGACAAAACATTTCTTTGGAATCATCCAGTGCCCTCAAAATTATTTTCTTCAACAAAGAAATAGAACCAGCAAATTTTTGCGGATCTCATGAAAGCTGCAGAAAAAACGACTACAGAAGTTTAACTACTCAACTTTACATTAAAGTAATTGCCGTTCAGTTGTTAGATTTTCACTTAAAAACAAGCTTTACGAAGGAAATATAAAAATAACTGTGGATTTTCTAGAATCTAACTGTAGATTGGTCTACCTGTGGAGGGCAGCATTGCGCACTCGAGCGTATAGCCTGCCGGAAACGATTTGAAGAAGAAGAAATAGCACGGCTAGCAGCTTGTCTTTGTGAGAAGAAAAAAAACTAGGTTAAATTCATTTCGAAATCAAAATAACTTCTTTGTATGACCACAAAATGTCTGCAAAAGAATATGAACTTTTAGTAAGCCTAATAGGACGACACGTTGAATTACAATTGAAGAACACATCATGTTCCGGGTTCATCACTCGTGTCAATTTTGAAGACAGAGTATTAGTTTTGAAGAACGGTAAGCATACAATACAAAAAAAAACTAAATTACTTTTACTCATAGATAAAATTCACATTATTTTTTGTTTTTCAGTTACTTGTGAAAATGAATTCAACCACCCGGGACCCTTGCTGTTTTTTGGACACGAGATTTTGAAACGTAGGTGTTCGTGATTTAAAAACTGATTGATTGTGTAAAGTTTTCTTCTCCGAGGTTAATAATTTGTGTTTTAAAAAATTACACCAACAGTTAAATTCATTGGCGAGGAAAGCAGCAACAGTGGGTAAGTTTCAAATCTAAGTTTATACCAGCTATTTTAAAGTTAACACAGTCTTTATTGTATCCGTTGCTCTAGCCAACTGTGTGGAAGTGCTACAGATAAGGACAGAACAGTGACGTGCTGTCATCATGTCAAAAATTAAGAAAAAAAAGAAAGTCGAATATTTTTCACTGTTATGTGTTAAAGATGCATTGGGAGTATGGCTACACATTTCTGCCATTTTATTGAGTAAAAATAGCCGAATTTGATTTTTTTTCCCGATCAAATTCAGGTCAGAAACCCCAAGGGAGGCAGAGACGAGCTGTGCTTCCCTTCTGACTGCATGATTCAATACATACTGGGTGGCATGATTCATATGCTAGTTTCTGTTCCTCAGCAAATCATCAGTATGAACTTTACAGGGGGAAGTGGGGAAAGGGGCAAGGATGGCTCAGTGGGTAGGGCGAGCGTCCCGTAACCGAAAGGTCTAAGGGACCATCCCCCGCCCAGAGTCCATGCCGAGGTGTCCTTGAGCAAAACACTGAACCCCCAGTTGCTTCTGATGATAGTGGTCTGCGCCTTGGATGGTAGCTCCCATCATCAGGAATGAATGAATGCGTGTGTGAATGGTTGTATGGAGTGAATGAATAATGCCTATGTGAAGCATCTTTGAGTGTCAAGAAAAAACACTACAAGTTTTTGCAGTCTATATAATGTATTTTATATGTGTGTTAAAAAACTACTGCTGCTGACCGCACATAAAAAAGCACATAGAAAAATTGGCAGGGGAGGCAGGTATGTACTCTGCTTCCACTCAAGGGGGCGCACGCAAACTGGCAGCTCCTTTCTTTTAGCGAGGAAGAACCTGTCAGTTCTTCTGTTGACAAAATCTAAGAAAAAACCTTTGTGGTTTGGCGGCAAGCTTGAGTTGGGGATGCAAGATCATTGTGCATGTTGTAGCAGCAACCCCTGAATCCTCAGATCTCTGGTGCGGAGGTCACCATGGTAATAAAAAAACTCAGCGGCTGTAGGGCTCTGGCGGTGGATGAGATTCGCCCAGAGCTCATAAAGGCTTTGGATAGTGTTGGGCTGTTTTTGCTGACATGCCGTTGCACCATCGCATGGACGTCAATGACAGTGCCTCTGAATTGACCGGCTGGGGTCGTGGTTGCTCTTTATAAGAAGGAGAAACAGAGGGCTCACACTCCCCAGCCTCCCAGGGAAGGTCTATTCAGGGATACTGGAGAGGAGGGTCTGTCAGAAAGTCAAGTCTCAGATTAAAGATGAACAGTGTGGTTTCCATCCAGGGCGTTGAACTACAGACCAGCTCTATACCCTGAGGGATCGTAGGATTTTACCCAACCAGTCCACATGTACTATGTGGATCTGGAATAGGTGCTCTCGGAGTAAGGAGTCACGAAGTCCTTGCTAAAGGCTGTTCAGTCTCTGTACGACCCGTGCCAGGGCTTGGTTCATATTGCTTGCAGTATGTCGGTTCCAGTGAGAGTTGCTGTTCTTTGTCACCGTTTCTGTTTATCAATTTTATGGACAGAATTTTTGTGGATGATGTGGTCCATTTGGCTTTGTCGGGCTGTAATTTCTAATTATCGCTGGACTAATTTGCTGCCGAGTGTAAAGCGGCTGGGATGGGAATCGGCACCTCAAAATCCAATACAATCGTCCTTGCCCAAAAAAAGGGGTTTTCCCCCTGCAGTTCAGGCACAAGGTCCTGCCCCAAGTGGATGAGTTTAAGTATTTCGGGATTTAATTATCAAATGGAGGAAGGATTGAGCCGGAGATTGACAGATGGACCATTGTGGCAAGCGCAATTATTAGGACGCTGTAGAAGGTGACCGAAAGATCTAGTCGGTCGAAATGAGCTTATTCCGCAGAGTGGCTGGGCTCTTGCTTTTAGCAACATCCTCAGATCTGGTCCAGAAGTGATGTTTTATGCTGTGATTAGTAGGAGCAAAGAGCAAAATTCAAAGAAAATAGTCAAACTGGAAACAAAAGAAAAGATTTTTTACTGTATTTCTCACCAAAAAGTTTTGTGCTGTAAATGGTGAAAGTGTGGTTTTACAAACTGAGCACAGGGTTTGGATTGCCGTCAATTTGACTGTTTTGTCTGTGATGTAATTTGTGCTACTCTTATGCTGTATTTTGTTTTGTTTTGGGGTTTTTTTGGCATGAAATCTAGTATTATGATTAAATTCTACTGAAACCATGTTTCCATGTCAGAGAGAGGTATTATTCTTTCAATAACACACCTGTCAAACTTTTATCATTTTGCAAAGAAACGTTGCTGAAACATCAGAAACGGAGCCGAATGTCACAACGCTTCTTACTTTAAAACAAACAGCAGGTGGTAAGTTCAGTAACAAAACTTCCCTGAGGTTCAACTAAAGAAAGATTTATCTGATGTCTTAACATGATTTACTTCTGGTCTTGCAGATGATGAAGAGAAGGAGGAATTTATCAATTTTGAAGTCATTGATGGAGTTAATAAACGCTTCAGAACTGCTGTAAGTTATTTAGATACACTAAATGTTTCTTGATTATAAAATGAGTTGGTTTTTTTTTTTCATGGTTAAATCTAATCCATTTGTATGTAACGTACATCAGGTGATGAACATCAAACAACAATCGGTTGTTGGTGTGGGAGCTGATGGAATTGAGAATTTCAAAAATGGAAGATTCAGTTGGCTGCAAGTTAGTAGTATTCAACTACATTTTGTATTTAAATTTTTTCTTCCTCCCTTTTTGGTTCATTCCTGGTTTCCTGTTGTTAACTGAATGATTAAATGAATGGTTATTAACTTGGATTTCTCTAGATTGCAACTAAAACCAAGGTGTACCTGTTTGACATTCTGCAACTTGGAGTGCGGGCATTTAAGAATGGTCTCTTTGCGATCCTGAAGAACGAAAGGATAATAAAAGTGAGTTGTCTTTAAAACATCTTACAGAATAGATTTGATCTTGATTATTTATTTGGGGGAAGCGATAACTAAGCGGGAGAACTTTTGCCCTTGTACCGGAAGTTCGCAGGATCGAACCCCACTGAGCTCATATCTAGGTGTCCTTGGGGAAATAAAATAAATAAATATAAATGAATTACTCTATTCATCCCTCACCGGGGAAATTTGTGTGCTGCACTCCTTACACCGCAACAGGCTGCCCTTCGACGACGCCAATGGTGGGAGAAGCGGGGGTTAGGTGTCTTCTCCAAGGACCCTAAACGGTGGTCTCAGCGGGAATCAAACCCGCGACCTTCCGGTCCGCGGGCGAGGGCTCTAGTGCTGATCCACCGTCTCCCCCTAGGAAGACACCTAACCCCCCGTTTCTCCCACCATTGGCGTCGTCGTGGCAGCCTGCTGCGGTGTAATGCAGCACAGAAATGTCCCCGTTTTGGGATGCATAAAGTATATTTCTATTCTAAATCCCTCTCATTCAAACGAAGACATGTCTTGTCCATTGATGAGTGTATGTCATTTCTTTTAAAGTAGAATTCTAAGTGTACATAAAACATCTGCAGATTTACTTCAAAAGTAAAAAAGGAGTGAAGAAAGGCAGCTGCAATTCATTTCAACTTCACTTCTGTGTAACATGTTTGTTGAAATTGAAATATTCTGATGATTGATGGTATATGTACTGACTTGGCTTTTTTAAAAACAGGTCATTCATGATTGCAGAGTCATCGCTGGTTGTCTGAGGGTTCAATTTGGAGTTGAACTGGTCAATGTTTTTGATACACAGGTAAATCAATGGTACAAAGAGTACATGAGTACTAGGAGAATGTCTGTGATGATGTTCTTTTTAAATCAACACATCATTTTTTTAATTGTTTTTGAGGTTTTTTTGCAAAACATTTTGTTAAAGTTCTACATTTTTTTAAGGTTGCGGATGTGATGTGCTTCCGCTTGGAGACAGGAGGATTACTTCCTGACAGAGTCAGCACTCTTGAGGAAGTGATACGTCTCCACCTTCAGGTGTCCCCTTCCAAGTTGTCTCGTCTCCAGGAGAAAGCCCAACGTGCCACGGTAAGCGCTGTGATCTTCAAAATGTTCTGATAAATTTAAAAGAAACAAGTTTATATGCTTCTCAATCCCCACACCACCATGATGTGCAGAAGACAACTACTATTGTTTTTAAGGTTCAAACTGTTTTTTTGTGGATCAGACATTTTCTTAATCTTTCCAAAGAAATTTGTCCGTTTTCAAGCGTGCGCGTGCTGTAATTTATTAGCATTCTTGTTGCATCGGATTTGGAGATGCTTGATGCTGCTTCAAAACGCTCGTCAAACACAGTGCATCTTTCAGTCTTAATGCCATGGATTTTGGCAACGTGTTTGAATAAATTGCTTGTGGTTCCACCTTTACATGAAAATACTTTATTGCTCTTTAGACAACGTGCGTTGTCGGCATTGATTTTGGTAAAATGAAGCCAAACTCGAGATCCCTGTGCACGCCTCCCTCGGTTTCAAAATTTAGCTTTGTGTGTGTGGCAACAGCAGCGAGTCCCAGAGCACGTGCGTAAAGTGCTTGTAGCAAAAAGTGTTGCGGCCCGGTGTGACTGGTACCAATAGCACATCTATTTGGACTAGCGCTTACGGTACGATCAAAAAGACGGCCGCGGAACTGGTTCCAAAAAAATCTGGTTCCCGATACTCATTCCTAATTATGATCATGCAAAATATCTTTTTTATTTCCCCGTTTCACCCATGAGTGTTGTAGAAATTTACGTATCAGCATATCTCTACAAGCTGAATAAAGTATTGTGTGTTTTCTCAGAAAGAAAAGGATTTGTGGTACAAACGGCCATGCCCGGTTCGTTTAGTTAAAATGATGGCTGCATCAGTGGTTGACTTGTGTCCGCTCAGACTGGTGCTGCTGAACGGACTCATGACTGACTACATGACAGTGGTGGGGTCCTTGCTCAAAAGCAGTTCTGATGATTCTGAAGATCTGCAACATATCGGCTCGGTAAGTAACTCAGAAAACTGATCAGGTGTGACTGTAGAAAGAATATGACTTGGGAAATCAAAAAAATGATTGAGTTTTAACACAAAAAAATAAAAAACTGAGACTTTCATAATGATGATTGTAAATAAAACGTATGTACATTAACAGGAATCTCAAGTGGAGTTGCCAAACGAGCTCAGGCATTTAAACACTGAGTACTGGAGAAGACAGAAGCAGGCAACCAGACGCTACCCTGTTGTAGGAAATGATTTTCTGCTTCGCTTCTATCCAATACCGGAGTCTGCTCCAAGAGGAGATCACAGTAAGAATCAAACAATCTCCACCAAACCTGAAAAATCACAGTCATTCACAAAATAAATAATTTCTCTCACTAATTCTTCTGTTTGCCCACACCTCTACGTACTTCCCAGCCCAGTCTGGAGAACAAGATGAGTACGAGGAGAATGAGCCGTCCAACAGCTTGCCTTGCTCTGAAGAGAATGAATTGGAAGAAGAGGACGTAGGCTCCTGTTCAAGCTCATCTGATCTGAGTCGCTACTTCAGAGCTTTCAAACATATGTAATTTCGCTTTAACAGTTTTTTTTTCCAAAGTGGCCACAAGATGGCAGTAAATATTATTTTTGTTGATGGTTTGTAAACTCATTTGAATTTTTTTTTTTTTACATTTTTGTTCCAAAAATGTTGTGTTTAATTAAAGATTAAAGCAATCAGTTTTGAGTTTAGTCTTTTAAATTTACTCCAGCCTTAATTTGATATTAGACTATATCAAAACTATATGTAGAAGTTTCTTTTTATTTCATTTCACCATCTTTGTTTGGGAAATCAAAGGAAAGCTTTGAGCTGTGAAAGTAAAACCAACCAGCCAGGCATAAAGCATAGCATGCTAAGCTTAGCATGATTGATTGCGGGTGCAGCTTGGGTTTTGTTTTGCAGTTAATATCGATTGTTAGAAGCAGTGACAGGCATTGATGGATCTGCTGGTAATTGAGCAAAAACATTGTTGGCTGACATTTCTTTTGACTACTGATGATAACCACAAAAAGCAAAAAGAAAATACAAGACTTGGCTTGGGTTGTTTCACTCATTATCGATGCTCAGATTCAATTCAATTCAATTTTTCAATTCAATTTTATTTGTATAGCCCAAAATCACAGAATGTCCGTCTCAATGGGCTTCACAAGAAAAAGAGGAATGTATTAACACAAATACACAACAATAAAAATAACTAACAAATGCTAACTAAACAAGACTAACACATTAATGCACTTAGACTCTCCTTCTCGGTGAGGAAAAACTCCTAAAAAACCCATCAGTGGGGAAAAAATAAGAAACCTCATGGGGATCCACGTGAAAGAGAGATCCCTCCCCCGGGACGAGCAAACAATGTGTCACAGATTATTGTTTAAATATTAGCTTAATCTAATCTACAGCTAAATATCTAAAGAAGTCAATAAATGTTCTTCATCCTGATGGAAACACGGGGGACTCCTCAGCCCGGAGATGTCCAGTACGGGGATGAGTAGATGGAATTCATCCTGATGGAAACACTGGGAGACTCCTCAGCCCGGAGATGTCCAGGACGGGGATGAGTAGATGGATTTCATCCTGATGGAAACACTGGGAGACTCCTCAGCCCGGAGATGTCCAGTACGGGGATGAGTAGATGTTCTTCATCCTGATGGAAACACGGGGGACTCATCAGCCCGGAGATGTCCAGTACGGGGATGAGTAGATGTTCTTCATCCTGATGGAAACACTGGGGGACTCCTCAGCCCGGAGATGTCCAGTACGGGGATGAGTAGATGGAATTCATCCTGATGGAAACACTGGGAGACTCCTCAGCCCGGAGATGTCCAGGACGGGGATGAGTAGATGGATTTCATCCTGATGGAGCGGGGATGAAGAAGCGCGGAGGTCTCCTCGGTGTGGCCATGCCCAGGACAGGAACGCAGAGTCCTGGATGGGGCTCTCTCCCAGAGAGGAGGGAGAGAGGTGGACAACATGTGAATTGTATTGTACCAACTAGCAGTGTAATTCTAAATAAACAGACAATTGAGAACAATGAATGAGATAGAGAGCCAGGGGTTTAGGGTAGAGGGTTAGAGTAGGGGGTACGGGGAAAGAGCCAAGGCAGTCTGGCAGAGAATAGTAGATAGAATTAGAGGACAGAACCCCAATGTACCATACTTTCCCCAGCTTTTACTATCTAGCAGCCAACTAATAATTATATCAGCTAATTGAATCTGTTTCTATCTGGCCTGTTGATAAGCTTGTTCAAACAGGAATGCTTTAAGCCTCCCTTTAAATGTAGGAACACTGTCTGCCTCTCTCACTTGAGCTGGGAGCTTATTCCATAAAACTGGAGCTTGGTAGCTAAAGGCTCTACCTCCAACTGTACTTTTTGAAATCCTAGGAACCACCAACAGCCCTGCATTTTGTGAGCGGAGTGTTCTGCTTGGTTGATAAGGTACTATAAGTTCACTAATGTAAGATGGAGCCATGCCGTTTAGGGCCTTGTAGGTTAGTAAGATGATTTTAAACTTGATCCTAAACTCAATAGGAAGCCAATGGAGAGACGCTAGCACGGGAGTAATATGATCTCTTCTATGAGTTCCTGCTAATAGTCTTGCTGCTGCATTTTGAACCAGCTGAAGACTTTTTAGGGAAGACTTAGGGCATGCTACGAGCAAAGCGTTACAATAATCCAATCTCGATGTAACAAATGCATGGATGAGTTTTTCAGAATCACTTTTACATAAGATATTTCGGATTCTAGAAATGTTGCGAAGGTGAAAGAATGCAGTTTTACAAGTCTGAGCTATGTGAGCTTTAAAGGATAAATCTGGATCAAATAAAACACCTAGGTTTCTAACGGTGAGGTCAGAGGCCACAGTTACTTCGTCGAAGAAGACTGCTTGGTCAGTAAAAACATCTCTCAGATTTTTAGGACCTACTACAATAACTTCAGTCTTATCTGAGTTTAAAAGGAGATAATTGATTGTCATCCAAGTCTTTATGTCCCTGATACAGGTATTAAGTTTTTCTATATGGTCACTCTGGTCAGGTTTGACTGATAAGTACAATTGTGTATCATCTGCGTAACAGTGAAAATTAATACTGTGTTTTCTGATTATGTTTCCCAGAGGCAGCATGTAGAGCATGAACAGAATAGGTCCAAGAACTGAGCCCTGAGGCACACCAAAACTAACTTTGGTAGAAGTAGAGGACTGATCATTTACATGAACAAACTGGTATCTATCAGATAAATAAGATTTAAACCATTGAAGAGCTGCTCCTCTGATGTGTTCTGAATCACAGGTGGTAGCCGCCTGTAGGGTCGTATAAAAACTGATCTATTTATTTTCTTTTGAGGTGCCCTGCATATTTAAATGAGAAGTGCAATGCCATCATCTGCATTTTAAATCTTGTGGAGTTGTTACTGTACATCAAGGTATAAGGCTTGCTACAGAAAGTGGACTTTTTTTTTTTAATTGAAAAGATAAATTAAACATCTTGATTTGAATTAACTGGTTTGTACTGCTTCTCTTTGCAACAAGTTCTTCTCCAAGCTTGTGTTAAATACAAGCTGGGTGTAGCCCGGCCATATGCTTCCCATAACCCCTTGGAACACCATTGTTCCAGTTAGTAAAAGATAAAAAACATCTTTACGGCTCTTTCGTTTTAACTGAAATATTGCAATTGATAACACTTACGTAACTGGAAAAGCACAGTGGATTAATTATATGTGACTTAAAACACAGTGTTTTCCAATCAGCGGTCCGCGGTACACCAGTGTACCGTGAAAGATCATCAGATGTGCCGTGGGAAATGATCCTATTTCCCCTCATATGGTGATCGTGATCTACCGGTAGATCCAAAAGATTATTTTGGTTGATCACATGTTGTTTGTGTAAAAAGTGTATTTATTTATGTTTATCATTATGAAATCTTGTTTTTTATGTTTACTGTAACCATAGCAACTCACTCTTCTTCTCTGCTTTTTTGTTGTGAGCTGCAGTCCATCTCTCCTTAAAACTACCCCACCTAGTGGATGGTATTTTCTTCATGTTTTTGAGACATTTTAAGAACATATAGGTTGTGTTTTAAAGCAGAAAACATTGGATTCTACTTAAATCTCACATTGTCTGAAAGACATGAAAGAGGTAAGAGTTTCTGTTGCTCCGTTCCGTTCCGTCATCTTCCGCTTGTTCCGGGGTCGGGTCGTGGGGGCAACAGCCTCAAACAGGAAGCCCAGGCCTCTCTCACCCCGACTGCATCCTCCAGCTCACCTGGAAGGATCCCAAGTCGTTCCCCAGCCAGCTGTGAGACATAGTCTCTCCAGCGGGTCCGGGGTCTGCCCCATACCCGAACCACCCCATCTGGCTCCTCTCGACCTGGAGGAGGAGCGGCTCGACACCGAGCTCCTCCCGGATGGCAGAGCTCCTCACCCGATCTCTGAGTGAGAGCCCAGCCACCCTGCGGAAGAAGCTCATTTCGGCTGCTTGTACCCGCAATCTCATTCTTTCAGTCACCACCCACAGCTGGTTACCATGGTGAGGGTTGGAACGTGGATCGACTTGTAAATCAAGAGCTTTGCTTTTCGGTTCTCTCTTTACCACGACGGACCGATGCAGCGTCCTAGTTATTGCTGACGCCGCACCGATCTGCCTGTCGATCTCCCGCTCCATCCTTCCCCCACTCGTAAACAAGACCCCGAGATACTTAAACTCCTCCACTTGGGGCAGGACCCTGTCTCTGACCCGCAGGGGGCATTCCATCCTTTTCCGGGTGAGGACCATGGTCTCGGATTTGGAGGTGCTAATTCCCATCCCGGCCGCTTCACACTCGGCAGCAAATCGATCCAGTGAGAGCTGGAGATCACGGTCCGATGAAGCCAACAGAACCACATCATCTGCAAAAAGCAGAGATCCGATCCTGAGGTCACCAAACTGGATCCCTCCAACACCTCGAGGCGGCTGCGCCTAGATATTCTGTTCATAAAGGTGATGAATAGAATCGGAGACAAAAGGCAGCCTTGGAGGAGTCCAACTCTCACTGGAAATGGAGTCGACATACTGCCAGCTATACGGAAAATGTATAACTGGCATATATAAAAAGGTAGTGTAAAAAATGGATTAAAGTGTATTTATTTATGTTTATTATTATAAAATCTTGTCTTTTATGTTTACTGTAACCATAGCAACCCACTCTTCTTCTCTGCTTTTTTGTTGTGAGCTGCTGTCCATCTCTCCTTAAAACTACTCCACCTAGTGGATGGTATTTTCTTCATGTTTTTGAGACATTTTAAGAACATTTAGGTTGCGTTTTAAAGCAGAAAAATGTTGGATTCTATTTAAATCTCACATTTTCTGCAAGACATGAAAGAGGTAAAAGTTTGTGTTGCATTCTGGGTAAATCTTCTGAAAGGCTCCTTGTCTGGAACCAAAAACGATAATGTAGAAAAAAAAGGTGCAAAACTTTTCATTCAGTTTAATTTTGGCCCTTTATTGTAACACCTTATGAGCGGATGGGCTTCATCAAGGCACTGAAAAATAGAGATCAAAATGGTTGGAAAATATTGATTTCCCGCCCTCACCTATGGTCACCAGCTGTGGGTGGTGACTGAAAGAATGAGATTGTGGATACAAGCAGCCGAAATGAGCTTTCTCTGCAGGATGGCTGGGCTCTCACTCAGAGATCGGGTGAGGAGTTCTGCCATCTAGGAGGAGCTCGGTGTCGAGCCGCTCCTCCTCCAGGTTGAGAGGAGCCAGATGGAGTGGTTCAGGCATCTGGTCAGGATGCCCCCCGAACGCCTCGCTGGTGAGGTGTTTCAGGCACGTCCCACCGGGAGGAGACCAAGAAGCAGACCCTGGACCCGCTGGAGAGACTATGTCTCACAGCTGGCCGGGGAAAGACACGGGATCCTTCTAGGTGAGCTGGAGGATTCAGCTGGGGTGAGAAAAGCCTGGGCTTCCTGCCTGAGACTGTTGCCCTCTTGACCCGACCCCGGATAAGCGGAAGATGACAGAACAGAAAATATTGGATTTTAATTTAAAACAATTACATTATCTCATGAAATCCTTTTTGGGCCTTAATTCGCTTGAAAGAAGCCTTTGTGGCCCACAAGGGAAAAAAATTCTCCCTCCCCAATCCACCCCAAAACTCCACACACTCACTTTAAAGACTGATTAAAGATATAAAAACAAAATGTTTTCATCAAAAGTTTTTATTTTTTTAAACATAGAATCTCGTTTATTTCTGTGCTGTTGAAAACAAAACATAACAAACCAGTGCATCGAAATGAAAACTTCACAGCAGTGTAGAAGGCTAACATCCACTTTGTGCCCCGCGCAGCCCCAAATTACCAACGCTTACATGTTCCGTGTGTGTCTTCATGTGCTTCATGCCAACAGTGACGATTAACTGAGAACATCGAGAAGCGGTTTCTTTATTCGGCCATTTTTGGCTAAGCTAACTAAACGCTAATGAGTGGAAAATGAAAAAAGGCGGGAAACAGTTTTCCCAGCATCAGACGGAACCTGAATAAATGAATAAGGTAACATGTGAAACGACTGTAGCAAGAGCTCAAAGTGAGCTAACGACGAAGCAAACAGACACTTTAGTAAAACTCGTGAACGGACAGACGTTTTATATCTAACGAAAAACAAAACAAATGTGCCCAGCTTGTACGTGAAAAAGAAAAATCTTTCTTATTCAGCATTGCAAATCAGTATTCAACAGGTTTAACGTTTTTTTTTTTTGGATAAAATAAAATCAAAATAGTGGATACAAACCCTCATCATTGTATACTTCAGTACAGAAAATTATACTTTAATTTTTCATCAAATATAACACTATTTACATATTTGCATTAGCATTAAACTTTGTGGCGAAAGCCAGATAATTTTCTAACGTGTCCAATGCGGATGTACTTGTTCGTTATACTTTTTTTAGCACCTGAGCGAAATCCACAAAAAAAAATTCACTGTAAAAAAAAAATATATAAGATCAAATGTTAAATAAAACGCAAACAAAATTATGTACACGTCAAAGCTTTACATCTGTGAGCGAATCTATTTACAGAACAATCAAAGGTGCTGCTTTCCGCGACTCTCGCGGTCAGATCGGAAACGATTGGAAAAATAAAAGTTTACAAACAGCACCTTTGCTTGTGGAAAATCCTGCATATTGTTTTCCATCTTTCAGAATAAAACATGTGCCATTGTTACGCAGTTAAATACAATAACAAAAGAATGATATAAAAAGCTCAAAGATACAGTGTTTCATAAACAAGCAAACATGTTTCAATAAAAAAAAAAAAACAAACAAAGAGTTTGACCGCTCCGCTGTCGATAAAATTCACGTGTTCTTTTCAAACATTTGGCTGTTAAAGATTTCAGATGAATGACGTTAGATGGCTTAAACAGAGATGCCAAGTTTTTGGGTTTACAAAGAGAGAAATTTTGAGACCAAAAGGGGGAGGGGCTATGACATGACATGATGCCACATCCGCCAATGGACAACACCCGTCATTACAGTTGGCGTAAAACAAACTGTTCAAAACATGAAAAAGCTGCTGTAAAATTGTGTATCTTACGTTTGTTACCACCTAGCGTTATGTATCAGTACAAAGAGGAATTACCACCAGGAATACACCCCTGCACTGATTGGTCACGCTTTGTTTTGCGGCTCACGCACATAAGCTGTCACACTACCAAAGTTCCCAGATGTCCGACTTCATCCATACAATCACCAAAAACAATACTGACAATAGACCATGCAGATTGCTACTAGCGGCTTTCAGATCCACAGCTGCAGCAGCAGGAGATGCCATGTGCTTAGCCTCATTATACCTAATCAAGTTCATGGAATGCACTAGAGTGTTCATCATGCAGGAGTTTTACTAGCCTTGGTGGGTGAGCGTGAGATAGGTCCTAA
Source organism: Neostethus bicornis (assembly GCA_902685375.1). Lineage (NCBI taxonomy): Eukaryota > Metazoa > Chordata > Actinopteri > Atheriniformes > Phallostethidae > Neostethus > Neostethus bicornis. The sequence continues at coordinate 5,755,077 of CACRXE010000001.1, read as the reverse complement.
TCGTGGGTGTCTCCCACCCAATGCGGGGAGACTTGGCATGTCTGTTTAAACCACTTTGGATTTTCACGACAAAAAAAACCTGAGATCGTTTTTTCATTTTTCTGGTTGGATCAAAGCTACGACAAATCAAATAAACTCTTCTTTGTTAGAAACTAAAACAAACAAAAAGTTTACAGTGAGTGTCGTCAACATTTATGAATGGCTCGTTTTAAAACTGAGTCTTGTAACAAATAGAAAAAAACACGTTTGAAAATATTTGCAAATATTACGACACGTCAGGGAAAAAAAAAACCCAAAAACATTTTCCCAGAATTGATTGTGTCAAAGCACTGAGGTGTTTGTGGGTTTTATGGCATCTTCTCCATTTTTTTTTGGTCGTTTTCACTTTGAATGAACCGGTGGTGCGTTTCTGAAAGCTTCAGTCCATCATGTCTTCCTTTGAGTAGTCGGGAGTTTTTCTTTTGAAGAAACCGAACTGAAAGATCGGAAAAGAAAATAGTTTATTTTTACTCATGGTTCACTTTAAAAGTCTCATCTTGTACAAAATAACGTTTTTTTTATTATTTCTTATGCACATAAACAATAAAAGTTTGCGATTCGAAGCGTCCAGAACACGATCTTACTGATCTAAAGATTTTTAATTGAAATCGTGAGCTGTTTGAACACAACGTTAGCAAGTACACCCGCGCAATCAAAGTCGACTCTTAAAATTATATATAAAATTATCTCAAAAAAGAGGCGGGAAATCTATCAAAATCCGCTTGTTTATTTTAACTTCAAGATGTCTTCATCCTGTTCTATTTGATTTTTGGGCGTACGTAGACCAGAGGTGCCCGACCTTTTTTGACCCAAGATCTACTTTTCGAGTAGTGACCCTTCTGAGATCTATCTGTCCAGCAATAAAATCACAAACCCCAACAAATCCCTTTCAAACACAAAGACACACACACACACAATTTCCTGTCTTTCTCAAACACGTCCCGATTTCTCTCTCTCCAATGCGTACACACACAAACACACACTGATAAAATCCTTGCTCGCTCTCTTTTTCTATCTCTAACCTACACACACACACAGACAAATTTCTCTCTCCATCAAACACATACAAACATATTCCCCTCTATCTATCTCTCTCTTTCTAAAACAAACAAACACACACACACCAACAAAATCCTCTCTCTTGCTCTCTTTTTCTCTCTCTAACACACACAGACAAGTTCCTCTCTCAAACACGCACAGACAAATTCCTCTCTCAAATACACACACAAATTTCTCTTTCTCAAATACGTACAAACACACACTGACAAAATCCTAGCTCGCTCTCTTTTTCTATCTCTAACACACACACAGGCAAATTTTTCTCTCTCAAACACGCACAGACAAATTCCTCTATCTCTCTCTAAAACAAACAAACACAAACACCCAACAAAATGCTCTTTCTTGCTCTCTTTTTCTCTCTCAAACACACACAGACAAATTCCCCTCTCTTTCTTTCTGAAACAAAAAAACACACACCCCAACAAAACCCTCTCTCTCTCTTGGTCTTTTTCTCTCTCAAACAAACACAGACAGACATTTTCGGCAAGAGCTTTGCGAGGGGGAGGGGCCACAGTAGCACCACCGCAGTCGCTAAATTTTAGCGTTTCTAGCGGCTAACGGGTCTGAATACTCGCTAAATATAGCGTCAAAGTTGCCGAGTTGGCAACGCTGACTTCATTCCTTTTTTTTTTCGTCCTAAACACCTAGTTGTCGACTTGAAATCAGTCCGCGGGCTACCAGTGGACCGCGATCGACTGGTTGGGCACCCTGGGCGTAGACGAACCCTATAAAACTAAAGCTAGCTTCAGGCTTCTGAAGAAAAAAGGAGGAAAAAATGAAGGAAAGGACCCTCGTTAGTCAAAGTGAGCTTCCTCCAATCAGCTAAGAAAACGTTCAGTTTTATCAACCTGATTAAATTTAGTACAAACAGAGCAGCTTCAGAAACGGATTCATCAGGACCAATGGTGAGTGTTTTACCCTCCACAGGATGAAGATGACAAGTGCTAAGATGAGCAGTCCCATCAGGATACTGAGGATTATGATCCAGATCGGGATCCCTCCGATGATCTCCTTAGAAACCTGGATCTTCACCTGGTCAGGAAACGAATTTACTTAGAACAAGCAAGTCAAAAAAAAATGAAAGAACCAAAAAAAAAAAACCTCAAGCAAACTTACAATTCTGATCCTGTCGTGGTCGTCCAGTTCAAACAGATGATTGTTTAAGATGTTTAAGGTGCCGTTGACCATCATGGAGAGACTGGAAAACTCACCCTTCAAGAGAAAACACGTGTTATTTTATCATTATTTTAATATTAAAAATCCAGCTGTTGTTTGTAAATCTGTACCTTGATGAAAGTAGGTTTCCATACTCTGAAGGTAACGTTGACGTGACTCTTCTTGGCTTCTGGGATGGAGCAAACGATGGACGAACACTGTGTTTGGTCACATTGCTGCAGAGAAAATCTATCAGTACGATCCAATCAGAAGCAGTTTGGTGACGTTTAAAACAACGTGAGGCTCACCAGGAGGAAGTTACTGAGCGTTTCCTTTTTGGGTTTGACTGCCCTGACCGGCGGGTTGATGCGATACGGATTGATCAAATCTTTTGAGTTGCATTTCACCTGCGGGCGACATCAGAAGGCGGGGTTATCAGAACTCTGAAAGTTTGCTTTTTCTTTCCATTTTTTTAAAGTCATACACCATGAGCTTTGTTGAATCCTCTAATATCACAATATTATACTGTATCGTGCTGTGCATGACACAGCGTAAATCTTGTTGGAGGCCACAAATGCAGTGTAAAGCACATCAAGTCTGTAAAGCTAGTGCATACTGTATCCATTTCTGTTCTTATTTTGGGGCATTTGCAGAAAAACAGAGCTTCCTGTTGAGAAGAGGGACTAAGCCTGAGCAGAGCACCCGCACGCAAACATTTCCTGCCTATCTTAGAACATGGGTAAAACAGAGAAATTTCACATTGATAGGATAAAACCCAAAACTTTCTCAGTGTGTGTGTGTGTGTGTAGACACCTGAGGGCTAGAGATGACGTCCGTCAGGTACAACAACTTGTTATTGAGCGGAGACAAATCAGGGTAAGACACGATCAGCTGAAGAGGTGGAATCTTTGATTCACCAGACTTCATAATCTGTGGGACAGACGTTAAAAAAAAAGTGTTTTTTATTTCCTGGAACTGAAACATTTCAAACACGTTAAGGTTCGTTCTTTCTTTCACGTGTTCTTACCATGTAGTTGATGGTGACTTCCTCCCCGATCAAGCTGGTGTCGTTGAACTCCGTTGGATACTGTTCACCGTCTTTCACTTCAACGTGTACGTTCTTATGTTCTCTGGAAAAAAATATATATAGATACAAAAAAATTTATTCCAGCTCTCACTGGATCGATTTGCTGCCGAGTGTGAAGCAGCCGGGATGGGAATTAACGCCTCCAAATCCAAGACCATGGTCCTCACCCGGAAAAGGGTGGAATGCCCCCTGCGGGTAAGAGACAGGGTCCTGCCCCAAGTGGAGGAGTTTAAGTATCGTGGGGTTTTGTTCACGAGTGGGGGAAAGATGGAGCGGGAGATCGACAGGCAGATCGGTGCGGCATCAGCAATAACTAGGACGCTGCATCGGTCCGTCGTGGTAAAGAGAGAGCTGAGCCGAAAAGCAAAGCTCTCAATTTACAAGTCGATCTACGTTCCTACCTTCACCATGGTAACCAGGATCTACATTCCTACCCTCACCATGGTAACCAGGATCTACGTTCCTACCCTCACCATGGTAACCAGGATCTACGTTCCTACCCTCACCATGGTAACCAGGATCTACGTTCCTACCCTCACCATGGTAACCAGGATCTACGTTCCTACCCTCACCATGGTAACCAGGATCTACGTTCCTACCCTCACCATGGTAACCAGGATCTACATTCCTACCCTCACCATGGTAACCAGGATCTACGTTCCTACCCTCACCATGGTAACCAGGATCTACGTTCCAACCCTCACCATGGTAACCAGGATCTACGTTCCTACCCTCACCATGGTAACCAGGATCTACGTTCCTACCCTCACCATGGTAACCAGGATCTACGTTCCCACCCTCACCATGGTAACCAGGATCTACGTTCCTACCCTCACCGTGGTAACCAGGATCTACGTTCCTACCCTCACCGTGGTAACCAGGATCTACGTTCCTACCCTCACCATGGTAACCAGGATCTACATTCCTACCCTCACCATGGTAACCAGGATCTACGTTCCTATCCTCACCATGGTAACCAGGATCTACGTTCCCACCCTCACCATGGTAACCAGGATCTACGTTCCTACCCTCACCATGGTAACCAGGATCTACGTTCCTACCCTCACCATGGTAACCAGGATCTACGTTCCTACCCTCACCATGGTAACCATGTTCCACGTTCCTACCCTCACCATGGTAACCAGGATCTACGTTCCTACCCTCACCATGGTAACCAGGATCTACATGCCTACCCTCACCATGGTAACCAGGATCTACGTTCCAACCCTCACCATGGTAACCAGGATCTACGTTCCTACCCTCACCATGGTAACCAGGATCTACGTTCCTATCCTCACCATGGTAACCAGGGTGTACGTTCCCACCCTCACCATGGTAACCAGGATCTACGTTCCTACCCTCACCATGGTAACCAGGATCTACGTTCCTACCCTCACCATGGTAACCAGGATCTACGTTCCTACCCTCACCATGGTAACCAGGATCTACGTTCCTACTCTCACCATGGTAACCAGGATCTACGTACGTTCCTACCCTCACCATGCTAACCAGGATCTACATTCTTACCCTCACCATGGTAACCAGCTGTGGGTGGTGACCGAAAGAATGAGATAGCAGATACAAGCGGCCGAAATGAGCTTCCTCCGCAGGGTGGCTGGGCTCTCACTCAGAAATCGGGTGAGGAGCTCTGCCATCCGGGAAGACCTCGGTGTCAAGCCGCTCCTCCTCTAGATCGAGAGGAGCCAGATGGGTGGTTCGGGCATCTGGCCTCCCGAAAGCCTCCGCTGGTGAGGTGTTTCGGGCATGTCCCTCTGGGAGGAGACCAAGAGGCAGACCCCGGACCAGCTGGAGAGACTATATCTCACAGCTGGCAGGGGAACGACTCGGGATCCTTCCGGGTGAGCTGGAGGATGCAGCCGCGGTGAGAGAGGCCTGGGCTTCCCCTCTGAGGCTGTTGCCCCAGCGAACCGGCCCCGGATGAGCGAACGAAGAATGACAGAACCGAACAACTTTATTCCATGTTTTATATTATTTAGGTTTTTAGTGATAAAGTTATTTTTTTAAACAAATGATCTTGACAAAGAAATAAAGAATATTTTTAGCCACTTTGCAAATGATCGGTCTGATTGGATCGTTAAATCTTAAGCCAGGAATAAAATGACTTTATCAACTAATTGAGTTGTTGAATGTAAAAACTTTTGTCCAGGTTTGATCTGAATAAGTTTGATAGATTGTTGATCTCGAAGGAAGTTTCAAAAGGCCAACAGTCAGTCCAACTAACAGAATCAAAAGGAACATAAAACATTCCAATGTTCCCGAAAGGCCAGCGTTCCAATGTCCTTTGCTCCACCTCTTAAAGGGCCAGCGTGTGGCAAGACTTTAGATATTGAACAAAACTTTTAAAACACTTCTGGACCAAAATGGTAAACTTGATCATCCCCCAAAATGTAATCACTCCTACAACTTCCTATTGTGGATATATCCTGAAAATTTTACGACAATCCACCTGTAACTTTTTGAGTTATCTTACTCACACTCACACACGTGCACCTCGCATCACATAACGCTGAACGTTATTTGAAAGCAGACGCTTATACAGAAAAAAATAAATACTGAGGTGTTCAACATGGTGGATATTAAATATGTTGTTGTTGTATTTTCTCACACGTTTCACAAAGTCTTATTTTGTCAGAATACTCACGCGTTAAAAATGACCCCGGCTTCATACTTCACAGGGATGGCGATGTGCCAGGTGTTGTCACCCTGCGTGGCAAGCAGCTCCTCACTGTCACTGTACGGAGACTGTCATCAGTGTACAAGCTAACAGCTCAAAACGTTACGATGAAAAAAAGATTTTCTTTCTACTTTGTTGAACAAAATGAACCCCATGGGGTACATCTGATCCCCTCCAGGTTGAATCGACCCACTGATTTTTCTCACCTTACAGCAGTCGCTGAGATCTCAATGTTTTCCTGAATGTGGTTGGGATTTGTCTCAAATTTCATCGAGAAATTTTCCTGTTGGTTTCAGATCAGAAGACATCGCTGGTTAGCATTTAGAGTGCGGGTGAAGACGAATCAGATACAACTTAAAAGTCTTAAAGAGGGGGTGCTGTGCGAATTATTTGGATGTTTCTGTCGTGTTTGAACATTAAAACCAAACTGGAAGTGTTTTTCTATTTCATTCAGAAATTCACAAATTCTTCTGTCCAGTATTTGAATGCTTTTTGAACTCCTGGTTGTTTTTGTTTTGGTCTGCTCACACTGTGTGCCAATAAGGAGGGCCCGCGTTTGTCAACTTTCTAAAATAAGAACATAAAAGAATGAGTGCTAACTTTATGCAGTTTGTGCTCTATTTACGACCTAAAGCGAAATTTACGATGTCGTGCACATGCCAAGAGGGTGGGACTAAGCCTGAAGTGAGAGGAGGGAGGAATTCAGTGTCAAAACTAGAACTATAATAAACAATAAAAACATACCATTTTTATCTACTTAAGCTATAAGAATACCGTATTCTTTCTAAAAGAAGCACAACTGTTTTTTTTCCTGAAACTCAAACACAGCAAAGCTTAAGTCCAACAAAAACAAGTCATCCTCGTTCTTTTAAATAGCGCTAAATAACGCTACCGTACATGTGCAGCTTGTGCTGAATCCAAATTTTTTTGCCCAGCAGAATTTTTTCTTGTAAATAGCTAATTTGTAGACGCGCACGCCGTCTTAGCGGCCACACATGTATTGGAATAGTACGGTAAGCACCTTAAGAAAGCATAATACCCCCTCTATAAAATATAATTTAAAATAAGCTTTGTCTTACACTAGCAAACGCTCATAACAAAAAAGAGAAATATAGTAAAGAACCCATAAAAAAACAAAAAAAAAAACAAAGATGCCTGAGCTAACGTGTCTGCTGGTACTGTTGTCCGAGCTTTCACAAAAGCAGGCATCATTTCCGAAGAGCCACACAATACAGAAAGTGACTCTGACAGCGAGGAAAGTGAGCCTGCCATATTGGGTTTAGAGCAGCTGTTAGATTCTGAAACAGAGGATAAGGACTTTGATGGATTTGATAAATGACTTTATGACGACTGTAACTAAAATTTAAATAAAGACAACCAAACTCAGTTTTACTCCCGATCTATTTTTAAATACACACCCTTGTCTGCTTGTGTATGTTGTTGTAAGGCGGACCACATAGTAGAGGATATGTATATAAAACCTGCGCCCTATCATCAGGTGCACGTTATGTGTGTGTTAAATACAGAACACACCAAACTGGGACTGTGCCTTTTAATATGGTGCACATTTTGGTCGTGAAAATACGGTAACTTAGATCAACATGTAAACTTAACGAACCTCTTCTTTACTTCCAAGGAAAGGATATCCAACTGCACACTCCACTCTGGTGTGATTCAGAGTGCAGTCTTTCTCCGGCTGAGGATAATAAAAGTAAAACAAATTATATCTGTTATTTAAACCACCTCAGTTAAAAAAAAAACAAAAGAGTGACTGTAAATCTCACCTCTACTTTCACATAATTAATGTTCTCTGTGAAGGTGACGATGACCTTCGTGTTGTAAGCGTTGTCTTTGTTGTTTTTGACGTTGATGTCCAAGTTGATCTTGTCTTTTGTGTTAACTTGAATCAGCACTCTGGAGACGCAAAGGAAAGGTTAGCGTGTGTTGTAATAGCAATGTTCATCCTCTAGGGGGTAGTGATGCTCTGCAGAAACATAACACCTGACAAACGTGTGTATTTTAAAAAATATTTTTACTAAATAAGAATATATATTTTTAAACAGTAGCAACTTGCTGTTTATAATTATTGTTTTCCTTCAAATATTGTCTTAAATATTATTTTTTCGTGTCATTATTTCTTGCAATTAAGTAAAAAGTAAATTAAACAGATGATACAATATTGACAGAAGCTTAATAGAAATTTTCTAAACAATTAACGTGATTATTTTCTGACCTACTTTTTCACATTGAGCTTTGCTCGGAGTGAGAGGTCGGTGATGCACTTCTGGTCACCTCCACAGTCCACTAAAGGTATCTAAGAGACAAGAAAAAAAAAAAAGAAAGGAACTGTTCACGAGGCGCTGAAATCTTACAGAAGAATAAAACAAACGCAAAATCAAAAAGAAGTTTAGTTACTGTAAAAACATGGAGGAACATGGTAGCCGTGGATGAAGCCGAATCCTACCGCTAAATCTTTACTTTCCAAACTGTGTTTATGTGTTAGATCGGAAATGTTTGTAAGTAAACTCTCGGAGGCGCTGCTTATTTGTTTGCTCTCCTGATAAATAGATGTGCATTCAGATGAACTTCATTTCCTTTTTGTTTTACCTCTGGGGGGTTTCATGGCCGCACTCAAACGTTATCCCGTTCACAAAACTGTCCCACCGGACCATTAGCAGATCAAATGTCTTCACTTTCCCAAGACAGACTGAGACACCAAACCAGGAAATGCAATGTGATCGTAAATGAAACATACGAGTTCCATCTTTTCCTTTAAATAGCAACATATCGTCTGCATATTGTTGTAGTGGCGATCTATAGTAGATGTGTAGAGGTGTGTAAATACAGTTTACTAGCAGACAATGGGCTGGTAGAAACGTTACCCTCCACACACACAAACACACACACACACACACACACACACATGCAAATATAATGATGGTCACGTCCCCTGTAAATGTTTCCCACTTTATCTGGAAACATCACTCGCTGAACTAATTACATGGAAAAGCTTTTTTGCTCTTACAGCAAATATGCACTAGGGAGTGTGGGAAATTTCTCCTGGCAGCCAGTGTTGAAATCTTAATGCAGATTTGGAGAAACACTGATGGACAGTAGTCAGCTGGTGCAGCAGCAGGCCAAGAATTTAAAAAACCCACCCATGTCTTACTGCTGATTCATATAAAAGCACAGATGAGTCAGAGAGTTGCTGTCTGCTCTGTCCGTATTTGGATAACAATGTCTCACCGTCTTGTTAATGGATTTTGGAAGACTTTCATCCAGAACAGGGCCTTTGTCCTCATCAGCTAGCCCAAATTCCAAAGACACCAAGAGAGGGTCCCTGAAGTCCAGTCGATTCTGAGAGAAAAGAGGAGGAAATGATGGGAGGCATAGGAAAAGATTAAGAGAGAAAGAGAGAGAGAGAATGTTAACATAACGAGACGACACATATCTGTAATGTCCCTTCACTGGTCACATTTTTAACAGGAAACAAGAGGTACATACAGTACCGCTGCCTGTTAATACATGTGAGCTACTAACTCTTATCTAAAAGCAGACATAAATAAACATAACTTTTATTAGCTCTAAAATGTGATATTTAAAAAAAAAAAAACAACTTGATTCAGTTTCAATTTGACATCATTGTTGATTGGTAGGACTAAGCACGAGCAGAGCATGTGCACCAAATCCCTTCCTACTTACGCCTGAACCCTACCCACAGCCCGACTCTACCCTATGTTCTTTTATATTCTTATTTTTGGTGGAATTAAACAAAAATGCCTTTCCCTGTTGAGGAGAGGAACTGAGCGTGAGCAGAGCTCGTTCATGAAAACACTTCCTGCGTATGTTAGAAAGTGGGTGTGGCTAGTATATGCATGACCAACAATCGTTGGCGTTTGGAAGCTAATTGAATATCGGAGAGGAGAAGTCGCAAATGACTAAAACATGTACGAATAAAAGAGAAAACTACTGTAAGTCTGTTTTTGATGGTGTAATTATGTTCAAACATCGTAGAAACCGACAAAACTGCATTAAGCATTTCTCTCTTTGAAGTTACGTTAAAATCCCCAAAAATAATTTTTGTTTTGAAGTCATGCAGGTTTCTTTAAAGAAAAAGCAGATTTCAAAGAAGAGGATGTTGTAAGTTTGTCACATTTTTTGAAAACTTTTAACTAAATTATTCCCAATATTAAGAAGAAGAGTCGAAAAAACAAACAAAATAAAACTTCAAAGCATGTTGTTTTCTAAAATCTGTGTTTAGGGTATGAAACTGGTTTCTTTGATGTCATGGCGATTGATGAGAAGATTCTGTTTCCACATACTGTATATGTACTATTTTAGAATTAAAGTAGAAAAAAAAACTTTTAAAAGAAGTATGTTTTTCTAATTAAAACAAAAAAATCAGTTTGATTAAAAGTAATAATGATAATAATTTTTTTATAGCGCTTTTATGGACACTCAGACGCTAACACCTAAAACAAAACAACGACAAAATATAAAACTGTAAAAAGAAATATAGCAAAAATTAGGCCAATCAAATTATTTAAATGTTAAAAGAAGTTTTAAAAAGTTTTTTAAATGTAAAAAGTTCAGTGCTGTCTCGAATGTGCCGCGCTAGCTTGTTCCAGAGAGTAGGACCAGCAATGGAAAAGGCTGTTTCCCAAATTTTGGAGCTTAGTAGTGTAGTAGTGCTGGGACAAGAGATTTGCGTCTGACGAGCAAAGAGAGCAAGACGGGGTGTACCTGTCGAGCAGATCGGTGAGATAAGACGGAGCAAGGTTGTGTAGGGTTTTGAAGGAGATTAGACGAATTAGAAAAAGTACTAAATCAGAATTTACCGGCAGTATGAATATTTATGAGAAGAAGTGTGTGTGCACGGATGATAAACCTACAGAAACATTACAGTCATGCTAGTTTGGATGAGAATCTTTAAAGAATGTCTCCACATCGTGTGGAGTCCAAGTAACACACCATGTCGGGCTGTTTTGAGACCAAACATCAACCCCATTTTATGGAAGTATGGTGTTTTAACTTAGTGTACATTGAAAACATCACCAGCACATGACAAAACAATTCAGTCCAAACAAAAATACAACCTGATGGCAGAGCAAAGGTCAGATAATCACGAGCCTGTAGGATTCATCCTCTGGGAACCATGAATGTCTAAACAAATTTATGTGCCAGTCCGCTCTACAGATGTGAGATGATAGACTTTCTCGTCAAGGCGCTGTCGTGCAAGCAGCTGGAACCCGGGGAGCGAGAAAGGAAATGAAACAAATTTGGTGTCAAAGTGAATTCCTGTTAAACTTTGAGGCTTTAACTTCTGACTTTTCCTGCTTTCATTACTAGTTTTGTGCCTCAGGCCACAAAATGTGGAGGAGGCCCGCCAGCTGTCCGTGCATCCGGAACACTTTTGAATGCGATATCTTCCAAAACACTGAAGGAATTTTGATGAAACTACCCCTCAGTTTCTCAGTACTGCCTACAGATGAACTGCGACCAAAAGTCAAGGGTTGAATCACAAAATTTAAAAACCTTACACATATGACTGCTTCAACCAAGTTATCAAATAGACCTCAACCATTCATTAAAAATACACTTTATGGTTTTCTTATAGCTTATTTGTACATAAACAGGGAGATGGATCAATTGATCCCCCAAAATATGTTTGCTATGGAAGCCGCTGAAACTGACTTAAGGCTGTTGTAAAGAATTTGGCGGCTAAGCCAAGACCTTGACTGTCCTCTGGCTCCTAGCTTCGTATCTAGAGTTGTAAGTTCTTGTAGTTCAATGATAATTCTTGTCTTGGACTAGACTCTGATGTCATGTCTTCTGTATCAGTAAGTTTGATTTGGGTCAATAACGATAAATGACAATTAAAAAACAAAAAACCTCACCAAAAGTGTTGAGTCGGAGTTTCCTCAGTACGAAAAAGAGATTGTGACGTCACTTCAGCAAAGTGGGGTGGGTGCTCTGACAAGCGAGTATGTACTCAACTGTCCAAACAAACTCCATCATTATGAGTTCTAAGCATACTTAACATGAACACGTTAGTTCACGTCAATTCTAGTCAATTCAGGATGTTTAAGTTGAGTTCTAATCAAAACTATTTATGGATATTTTTCATGTGGTAGTAGTGACATTTTTTGCAAAGCAGGCTATTCTGCCTAAACTTTTTGCCCAAAACCAAAATATCTCATATGCATATCTCTAGAGAACGGGGTCAGAGCCCTGCTTCAGAGTAAAAGCTCCTCAATGTCTGGTGCACCACCTTTGTTGCCAATATTCCACAATTTTTTTTTTTTATTGTATTTTAATAAAATATAATACAAACTTTTCTAGGTGGCACGGTGGCGCAGTGGTTAGCACAGTGCCCTCACAGCAAGGTCATGGGTTCGAGACCCGGGTGGGGACGAGGCTTGGAACACTGTCCTTTCTGTGTGGAGTTTGCATGTTCTCCCCATGTTTGTGTGGATTTCCTCCAGGTACTCTGGTTTCCTCCCACCCTCCAAAAACATGCATGCTAGGTTGATTGGCCGGTGCCAAATTGCCCCTTGGAATGAGTGTGTGTGTGGATGGTTGTATGTGTGTGGCACCGAGATAGACTGGCGACCTGTTTGGGGTGTACCCTGCCCTTCGCCTTAAATTAGCCGGGATGGGCTCCGGCACCCCCCGCAATCCCGAAAGGGACAGACGGATAAGAAGATGACTGACTGACAAACTTTTCCACACACAACAGACCATAAAAAAAAATATATATTAAATAAATATTAATTAGGCTAGCTACATTCTAACTTAATTTCAAAGCACGATATTAAACTTGACACAGAACAGAACCACTCACTCACTTTCAATAAGTTGTCAATATTCCAGTATTTTTCAACCTTTTTTAAGCCAAGGTACATTTTTTAATCTAAAAAAAATCTGGACGCACACCACCGGCAAAATTGGCGGAGTGGGTTGCTATGGTTACAGTAAACAACCTATGCCTATCTGTAAATAAGAAGAGGAAATATTAAACTGAGAAAGATAAATAAATATGCTTTAGTCCAGTTTTCCAAACACAAACACCACGAGATCGACCAAAACAATCGTTGGGAGCTAGCGGTAGATTACGATCGACGTATGATGTGAAATAAGATCATTCTCTACGGCACACCTGACGATCTCAGAACACTGGTTGCAAACACTGCAATATTCCATTGACGTTCGGCACTAAATATGTCTTCAATAGTATTTTTCTTACTTTCTTTTTTTTGTGTGCAATGACATTCTAACTACAGGAAATGTTTTTGACGATATACAGTGGTGGATGAAGTACTCACTTTTTGTACTTAAGTAAAAGTACAAATAATTACGCAAAAGATTTACTTAAGTAAAAGTAAAAGTACCAATAAAAAAATCTACTTAAGTAAAAGTACAAAAGTATTTGGTGTAAATTCTACTTTTTAAGTAAAAAGTAAAAGTATTCGATCATAATTCAAATGTTATTTTTTGTGCTATAGGGTGTCACCATGGTAACCAGGATAAATACTCTGCAGGGGTGTGACCCCCCCTCTCCCGCCTCTTTTGGTCCACAAAAAAATAAAAAAATGAAATAAAAGGAAAGGAAAGGGGACAAGTCAAGCTATCCCCTAAAAGGGCCAGTGAATGGGCTCCAAAATGGAGAAAAATTACACTTATTTTTAAAAATGTTTTGGGGGGGAGGCCCCCAGTCACTATATATTGGCTTTGTCAAAGCCCCACCCCCCCTTGGAAAATTCTAGATCCGCCCCTGCTCTGTGTGATGATGGCTCAACTTTTTATTTAGAAATAAACACAACGAACAACGATCTTCTGACTCTTTTTAATTTGTACTATATTTGATGTTAGGTTTTTGAATGAATGTGGAAAATGTTTACTCTCGATTCATGACTTCTTCTCCCGATCAACTCCTTTTGATTTTGGCGATGCGGCTTCAAGATGCGCAAAAAAAAAAACTGTGTATTTTTTAAATTCTTGAACGAAAATGTAACGAAAAATGTAAAACACACTTTTAAAAAATACCGAAGTAAAAGTACAAATATTTGCTCTAAAAATGTAGTGAAGTAAAAGTAAAAGTACCGGTCTTAAATTTTACTTAAGTAAAGTACAGATACACAATTTTTTTACTTAAGTACAGTAACGAAGTACATTTACTTCGTTACGTTCCACGACTGACGATATATCGTACATGGTAACCCATCGCCCAGCCCGAACGCCCACACAACCAAACGAGCATAAGTCCAGAATTTTAAAGGTGGCACACATACAGAACAGGTTTTCTGAGTTTGGAACATGTAGAATGGTTCCATCCACAGTGGCACAAGAGAACAGAGTCAGTATTCATGTTCAGCTTTCACAATCTCACCAGTTGTTTCTACTGATTAGTTCCTCTTTTCTTGCCAAAGGGCAGCTAATCACAGACATTCAAGTCTGCTGTTAGAGTCTGGAAAGACTAAAACTATTGTGTGGTTCTAAACTAAGAATTTTATTGTGTCCCATCCATTAAAAGTGGTAGTTAACTCCTTCATTCACTTTCTGGGCTCCTTCACGTTCTCCTTTCTTCTCCCCCACGTGTCTCTGGATAATTTATCACGCCTCAGAGCAGAGGAGTGAACTCTGTACGCTTTGATCAGGATGAGTCTGGTTCATGTTAGGACCAACGTCTTCCTGCTTTGCATGGCTACACTCACAACTCTGTGCTGCTTTCCTTCACTTCAGACATCATTTACATCTCTCATCGTATGAATGAACAGCAGACAGGTTGTCTGAAAAAATCAAAATGAAATTTGGTGCCGACTTAGTCCGAGTACGTTATGAAGATGGTGGTTCTTATCAGTCCCGTCAAGGAGAAAGTGTGAGGCCCTTTTGTAAACTAACAAAAGTACACCAAATATTTATTAAAGAGGGGGCATATTGTGGTAATAATTCTACTCAATATGCATCTACAGATTCACATCATATAAACCGCATACACACATGCATGTTTTGTCGGCTCACAAATACTATATTTGGTGAAAAATCTCATAAAAGCAGTTACTGTGTTATTCCCAATGCTGGCGCATGTCCGGCCGCACCGATGGGGTGCGCATCTATTAATAAACTATTTGCAAATTTTTTTTTAGGTGTTCTTCTATTAGAGGGTGTGCTTCTATTACGAGCAGAGGTGAGATTGGGCCTAAAAAATCCAGCCCGACCAATCAACGTGATTTGCGGTCCCGAGCCCGAAACAAGCCAGAAATGTTATATTTTATTTGTGAGGAGGAGGGAGGTAACGGGTTATTTATAAATAGGAACATTTTCAAGAACACGTTTTTTAATGAAAAAAAAAAAAAAAATCCCACTATAGGACCCCTAACGCACTTGTCTGTGATGGCCTGCTTAGCGCGAAGAGGAGGGACGGTCTTTGAAACAAATGATAAAACAGATCTTTGACGATCATCACTTTTACCAGTCCAGCTGTTTAAATGCCCGCTCAGCGTCGAGGTGCCAGTCTTTCTGCTCTCATATGAAAGCAAAGCGCCACATTGACTTCATCCAGCGAAGCCAACGCAAGTTTCTGTAGCGTTTTGAACAATAAATTTGAATCTTTTCCACACCTCACTCTTACCGGTGCGTGTTTGTCTTTTTAGTTCTCCTGCTTTTAGTTTATCCTTAACTTCTTACTCCTTCATATCGGGGATACCAGTTCAAAATAAAATAAAATAAAGACATGCGCAGGGGGGGATTACCAAATTATGAGGAGACGTTCACGTGCGCAGAGCATGCTCTGGTTCTGCGGATCCTGTTTAGTAGTTAAACATTACTTCTCTGTTTTATACAAATGATTAATTTTATAACAAGTATTTATTAGTTTAGAACACACACCTCGTTTTAGTTTACATTTTATAAACATATATTTATCAGAAAAGAAAAAAAAGTCAGTGAGAGAGAACCCCGAACCCGACCCGAAGTAATGATTAACATTTTAGATTCGACCTGAGCTGAATTTCGGGTCGGGCTCGGGCTTATGATCTTACCTCTGATTACAAAGTGTGCTTCTATTAGGAATAATCCGGTATTAAGTTTTCCTTTTGATATTTAACGGTGAAATCTCCCCTCCTCTCACTCCCAACTTACACCTTGACCACATGTAGCTTGGTATTTGATGAAAACAAATATATTTTTATCTGTTTCGACTTGTCATCCACACAAACGGGTTTTTGTCACTCAAAACCGTGGTTCTGAAAACTCCGAGCAAAGTGAAGATTGATCGGAGTGGGAAAACATCGGTTTTGCGTTTGTGTGTTGACATGCATCACTGGCGTTTTGCGATTTTAAACGTTGCTACCTGCGACAATTACTGCATTAATATCATTTGTGCGTCCTTGTTTTTAATGTCATACGGTACTCAGAAGCGTATTTATACGGGTTCGTGTGGATGCGCTTAGATTGAAAACAGTTACATGTGTACGCAAGAGTTTTTCTAAAACAGAGGACAGTGGATATACGTTTTTAAAAATACCCGCCTACGTGTAGACATGGCCTTAGTCTTGCCCCCTGCCCTTGTGCACGACACAGCGTAAATCTAGTTTCAGACCGCAAGAACAATATAAAGCCCATTGAGTTTGTAAAGCCAGTTCATTTTCTTCATGTTCAAGTGCATTCATACGCTTTAATTAGTTCTTGTAGTTATTTTAGAGGTGCTTCAGTGACCCCAAAAATGGTCTCAGACTCGCAGCTGATTCTTACCGACATCATGATGGTGACGTTCATGCATTTTTTCCCCTTGTCTTTAATCTTGAAGGTCTTAGAAATCTTTACGTCACTTTTATCAACGTCTGAACTAATAAACATGGCCCTTGCTTTGGCGCGCAGAGCATCCAGAGTCATGTTAAAGCGGATATCTGCAGAAAACAAACAAACAAACAAACAAATAAACAGTGGTGAGGAAACTAAAATGAATCAGCAGCAAAAATAGAGAGTTTTTAGAAAAACACTTTGATGGTTCCAACTTCAACCCAAGAGCGGCCCGGCTCACCTGAAGCAGGTTTCACGCCTAAT
Organism: Neostethus bicornis; assembly: GCA_902685375.1. Taxonomy (NCBI): domain Eukaryota; kingdom Metazoa; phylum Chordata; class Actinopteri; order Atheriniformes; family Phallostethidae; genus Neostethus; species Neostethus bicornis. The sequence goes on along the minus strand of CACRXE010000001.1, from coordinate 5,737,978 downwards.
TTCTCAGATTTGACGTTGTATTGGAAACACACTTTGGCCGTGACACACACAGATTTGTGTCCTCCGTGTTCACACTGGTGCTGAGTCTGCTGCAGGTTGACTTTTTCAGGATCAAAAGTCATGTTGGCGTGAAGCTCTGCAACATCTCTGGACCTGTCAGTGAGATGAAGACACGCCTTTTAAAAAAAGAAAAATCGCAAATTACGACATAAATACACTGAAGGACATGTGACTTGATGCCATGACACCTCGGGGGTCGTACATATTAAAATCTGGAACTAATGTTCTAAATCTACCTGCAAGCGCCACGATCGTCAATCTGACCACTTTTTAAAGTAATAATAACGATAAAATGTTAAATATTTTTAAAACCAAGAATAAAGAAGCAAACGTCAAAATAAAATGATCTAATTCATCAATAGCCTACTTTTTTCCCGCGTTTTGCGCTGCTGCTTCAAAAATGCCCTCGTTATAAATTGTTTATATTCTAATATGTTAACCTGAACTTTCAAGACTTATCTAGAAAACATGGCCGACTTTATTCAAACAACTATTTTTTTACTCTCTTCATGGTGTCTTTTCAATATTATCTCACTCAACCTTTCTAAAATGTTTCTGTAATAGCGTCAGAGTCCTCCTTGTCTCTCTCCCAAAATATAAACACACACTTTTGTATGTATGGCAATGTGTTTATTGACACATTGCCATAGCAACACAGCAACAACTTCCTGGAAAAGTTGTTGCTGTGATGGCAATTCATGCTTCCTCCCAGCTGCTGCGGAGTGCAGCAGGTTAGAGGAGATAAAATGCTTATAAATTTTGAAATGTTCATTTTTAGAACACAAAAAGTAAATGATAAAATAGAAAACATGTTCAAATTAAAAGTCATAAAAGGTCAGTCTCCTAGGTTGTGTTTTATTTATTCTAATTAGCATATTAAAGTGACGTGGAGTCATTTTGATGGCTGTGGCGGTCCTAGTGGTAAAGATCTTGGTTGAGGTGATGATGACTAGGTTGAAATGGACGTCTAAGGATTTTTAATTTCGTGACTTTATCCTTTGATCACATGACCCTGGAAACAAAATCAGTTCATCTAAAGTTGGTACTGAGTAACTGTGGGCAGATTCCCTTTGATGGTTTTGGAGATATTGTTTTCAGAAAAGTGTTTTGGAAGCACAGACAGCCTGAGTGCCTAATGCCTCTTACACATTCTGCAGCATAAAAACGAATAAAATGAGTTTGTGTTTTATTTAATGATAGAAATGTGTGTTTGTTGAAGTGAAAAAAAAGTGTGTTCGTTAAGCAGAAAACCTGACTTCACATTTCTAAAACAGAGCAAGCAGCCCCGGAAGAGCAAAACCACATGCATCCAAATCCTTTTTCAAACTCAAAGCCTCCTGGGAAATGTAGTTCTCACACAGTTTAACAAAAACCGGAGGAGACGATCTGCCTGGGAAGTGAAGGGATTTTATGAAGTGATGTTTTAGAACTTTCCAGGCTGATATCCGCAAACGGCCGTCCAGCAGAGAAGTGGAGCATGTAGGCGGGGGTTTTACAGAGGAATCATTAGGCCTACAAGCCCAGTGGGACGTGCACAGCTGTCTAAACCCAAACACAGCGACGCAAGGCGGACGTGTAAGATGATTTCTCTGGGATCTGCTGCTATGAATGATTGAAGTGGAATGTGTAGGATGAGGTGGGATTGTTTAGATTTGGGGATGGGCCAGTTTTCTCACCAGAACAAGGAAGCCCCTCCTAGACCCCCTATGGTAACATCCGTAATTCCATCTCCATTCAGATCCATGACTCCATGTATGGACTGACCGAAGAATTTCATCTTTTCACCATCTCCGCCTGCGGGGATGCGCTGAGGAGACACCGGAACAGATCGTTAGAGGCTTTCAATGTTACCGCTAAAAAACACAGACCGTGTGAGGGGAACATGTGCACGACTTTTCCTCCCCCTCAATCTGCAGATCATGTGCATCCCAAACCCGTTCCACCACAAACACACCCCACAAACCTCTGAATTCTCACCTGAACAAAGTCTTTTTTCAGGGACTTCTTCTCTCCGTGGTAGATATAGACGGCTCCTCTGTGGTCGTTCTCTAACGGTGCCCCGATCGCTACGTCGTTGAGCCCGTCCAGGTTGAGGTCAGACACGGCTGCTATGGCTGTGCCAAACCGGGCGCCGCATGGCTCATTTTTATTGGTGCAACCAGAAGAGCCGGCAGTGCAGCAGTGCTGGCTAACGGGTTTCAGAGTAAACTCGTGCTGAAATTTACCCGTCTAGCGATAAATAAAAAAAAAACAGGGTTGTGAAAAATGATTCAGAAAGAGATTTACATCACTAACATTTTCTAGAGGGACACTCTGTAAAAAACGTTCAGCCCTCCGCCTCCTTTTCTTACCTGGTCAAGTTTATAAACGTAAACCTGTCCTTGTTCGTCTCTTTCAGAGCCCATGTACATGGGCGCTCCCACCAGCAGGAGGTCTGTGTTTGAATCTCCATCGATGTCGACCGTCTGAAGGACGCTGCCGAAGTACGAACCGATCTGTTGGTAAACAAATCCTCTGTGACCGCCGGCTGGGTTCGTTCAACAGCCAATAGCGTTTAAGACATGTTTTTCTGCAGAAACATTTGACTTCTGACTTGATGAAGCTTGAGCCAAAAATAAGTTTGACAAAAACACGTTGACGCCAAGGCATCGAAAAATAAGTATTGTTTTCTTTTCAAGAGCAACCTATTGGATGGAGAACCAATCAATAAAACCAATCACTTTTCAACAGATGCATGTCTGTTCAGTTTGTTTGTGAAGTTGTTAATATTACCAGCTTTGGCAGTTTTCTTGAAAATAATCACGATATGATTAGTCTAAGTTGTTCATAAGTTGTTCGCAAAAGTGTTACAGAACAACGGAAGCACCGACAGACAGACAGCGTTCCTTTGAGATGTGCTGTCTTGTCGAATTGAGCGATTGGTACGTCCACCTATCGATTCATGCTACTTTGCTAAGAAGTGGTACTGCAGTGTGACACCCTCTAGTGTCCATTTTGGTGTATCATTTGTTTTTCAGTTTCTTTGATTAGTCTCAGCTGCTGGACTTTAGTGGCTGCTGATTGGAGGACTGGCCTGATGAGGTCGTCAACTTGCCAATTTAGTATTAAAGGCCAAGGCAAGGTAGCCTTAGATCGACAGGACACTGACATGCTTTCTGATAGACATTAGAATAAAAAAATACGTTATAACTATGGTAACAGAGCTAAAATGGCAGTAATTGCTGTTGATTTTCCAATAAAAGTCAATGGGCACTAAAGCTTTTTGTACCCAGAATCTAGTTCCTGTTTGGCTTCCAGTCAGAAGTGATTTGCTGTGTCCAGTTCCAGTACAGTCATCGAGGGGAACTGGATGATAAGTCAGTGAAATGTTGGTAAATCCACTGGTCTTGGTACAGTTTCTTTAACTTTTTCAGGCTGTTGGTTGGTAATTTTGTTGGATCAATCGCGGTCGTCAACCATGGTCCTCGCCCGGAAAAGGGTGGAATGCCCCCTGCGGGTCAGGGACAGGGTCCTGCCCCAAGTGGAGGAGTTTAAGTATCTCGGGGTCTTGTTCACGAGTGGGGGAAGGATGGAGCGGGAGATCGACAGGCGGATCGGTGCGGTGTCAGCAATAACTAGGACGCTGCATCGATCCATCGTGGTAAAGAGAGAGCTGAGCCGAAAAGCAAAGCTCTCGATTTACAAGTCGATCTACGTTCCAACCCTCACCATGGTAACCAGGATCTACGTTCCTACCCTCACCATGGTAACCAGGATCTATGTTCCTACCCTCACCATGGTAACCAGGATCTACGTTCCCACCCTCACCATGGTAACCAGGATCTATGTTCCTACCCTCACCATGGTAACCAGGATCTACGTTCCTACCCTCACCATGGTAACCAGGAGCTACGTTCCTACCCTCACCATCGTAACCAGGATCTACGTTCCTACCCTCACCATGGTAACCAGGATCTACGTTCCTACCCTCACCATGGTAACCAGGATCTACGTTCCTACCCTCACCATGGTAACCAGGATCTACGTTCCTACCCTCACCATGGTAACCAGGAGCTACGTTCCTACCCTCACCATCGTAACCAGGATCTACGTTCCTACCCTCACCATGGTAACCAGGATCTACGTTCCTACCCTCACCATGGTAACCAGGATCTACGTTCCTACCCTCACCATGGTAACCAGGATCTACGTTCCTACCCTCACCATGGTAACCAGGATCTACGTTCCTACCCTCACCGTGGTAACCAGGATCTACGTTCCTACCCTCACCGTGGTAACCAGGATCTACGTTCCTACCGTCACCATGGTAACCAGGATCTACGTTCCTACCCTCACCGTGGTAACCAGGATCTACGTTCCAACCCTCACTGTGGTAACTAGGATCTACAGTACGTTCCTACCCTCACCATGGTAACCAGGATCTACGTTCCTACCCTCACCATGGTAACCAGGATCTACGTTCCTACCGTCACCATGGTAACCAGGATCTACGTTCCTACCCTCACCGTGGTAACCAGGATCTACGTTCCTACCCTCACCGTGGTAACCAGGATCTACGTTCCTACCGTCACCATGGTAACCAGGATCTACGTTCCTACCCTTACCATGGTAACCAGGATCTACGTTCGTACCCTCACCATGGTAACCAGGATCTATGTTCCTACCCTCACCCATGGTCACTAGCTGTTAGTGGTGACTGAAAGAATGAGATCACGGATACAAACAGTCGAAATGAGCTTACTCCGCAGGATGGCTGGGCTCCTACTCAGAGATCGGGTGAGGAGCTCTGACAGCTGGGAGGAGGTGCTCCTCTTTCGGGTTGAGAGAAGCCAGATGAGGTGGTTCAGGCATCTAGTCAGGATGCAACCTGAGCATGGTAATGCAACCTGCTGGTAATGTGTTTCAGGCACGTCCCACCGGGAGGAGACCAAGAGGCAGACCCCAGACCCACTGGAGAGACTATGTCTCACAGCTGGCCGAGGAATGACTTGGGATCCTTCCGGGTGAGCTGGAGGATGCAGCCGGGGTGAGAGAAGCCTGGGCTTCCCGTCTGAAGCTGTTGCATCCGTGACCCGGCCTCGGATGAGCGGAAGACGACGGAATGGAACCGAATCGGAGTCAGGTGCTGTGGTCATTATTGACTCGCTACTATTTATTTTTTTATTTATTTCTTAAAACTCTTTAAAAAATAGGTTCTTTCAAATCGTCCATCTTTCAAATCTTTCTCAGGTACTTAGCTCATAGCTTTCCCAAAATAATTTGGCTTTATTTTCTTCTTGTTCCTGGGATCCCACCATCACAGTTGGTTTCAGTCCTGATTCATGGGTAATTGATTCCATATGTGATTTTTTTTTTTTTTTTGAAGTTTTTAGTGTTTTACTAGACCAATAAATTGATTTTTACACTGGAACTGCTGACTGGTGTTGAAACAAAGCCGAGTTCCCAGTGTTGGTGCAACCACCCCGATGTATAACCTTGGATGACATCCCAGTTGTTGCTCGCACCACTCCACCTTTTAATGCACTCTACATTTGCTACCGTGATTTACTTTTAAAAAGAATTCCCGTCCAGATGAAACGTACCAATAAAAAAATCAAACATGAGTAACAGAGATTTAAAGAGTTCCAACAAAAAGTTCCGTCACATGAGACTAATTTTTATGCCATTTACAGTAAATGTATTTTAAAATGTGTTTGTCTTGTCTTTGACTTTATTCTCCGTAAGGTTGTTCTTACACCGGAGACCAGTCCTTAAAATAAAATATGGAGCCATACTTCATTTCTCAAACTAAAAGGTCCTGTTGATACGAAGAGAAAAAAAACAACCGAAATTGATCAAAAATCTCAGGAGTTTTACTGTGATAGTAAAAATGAACATTGATAAAACCGACGTGACCAGCGGACGAAGTTTGAGGGTAGGGGACATTTTCAAAAGTGGCCAAAAAGCGCAGGTCGGGATGCAGAGCGACTGAAGTGTGTAGCATCGCAGGAAATTATTAGATAACGACCTCGATCGGAAGAAACGGAAGAAGATCGAATCTTTAGTCTGAGTCAGAAATGCCAAAATTTTGGCTTCACAAAGAGAGAGATTTAGAGGCGGGGCCAAAAGGAGGCGGGGCTATGATGTGACATGATGTAACATCCACTAATGGACAACACCCGCCATGACAGTTGGGGTAAAACAAACCCTTCAAAACATGAGAAAGCAGTTTGAAAATTGTGCATCTTACGCGTGTTACCACCTAGCGTTATGTATCAGTATGAAGAGGTATTACCACCAGGAATACACCCCAGTACTGATTGGTCACGCTTTGTTTTGCGGCTCACGCACATAAGCTGTCACATGACCAAAGTTCCCGACTTCTTCCATACGTTCACCAAAAACCATACTGACAATAGTCCATGCAGATTGCTAGTAGCGGCTTTCAGATGCACAGCTGCAGGAGATGCCATGTGCTTGGCCTTTTAATACCTAATCATGTTCATGGAATGCACTAGAGTGTTTATCATGTGGGAGTTTTATTAGCCTTGGCAGGTGAGCGTGAGATAGGTCCTAATTGCGGGTGTCTCCCGCCCAATGTGGGAGATTTGCAATGCTGAGTGAGTCAGACCGCTAACTAAAGACCGCTGATATAAACACTGTTCTAGGATACGGTTCCAAAAATAGATTTTTATAGGGTATTACGTCATCCAAATTTTTACTCACCTGCTCCCCATCCAGTATCTGTGAGATGACGATTTTGTTGTTTTTTAGCCGATATATGACGACGCGGCCGACGTGATTGTACCGCGGTGCGCCGGTGATGTACAGCACTCCCTTCCGAGTGGAAGCGGATTGGACATCGTACCCTGAAGATAAATCATCCAGCATAAACCAACACGGTCTTTAATGTGTCAAAATTATAATATTTACAGATTCAGAGGAAGAAAATAAATGGATGCTGTCTTTTTGTGAGATATTTTTAAAAGCTTTTCAGGCTACTGTTTATGTCTACTGGTGTGGAAAAAAAATGTTAAACAGGACTGGAAACTGGCAGGAAGACACTCAGAGAGGCATCTCTACGAACAGCCGGTCGAACACATGCCAACAGCTGAGTTTACAGTACGCAAGCCTCAACTTAGCAGAGCTCCAACTTATGACATGTTGATTAAATAATCCGGTATTGAGAAGCTACAGTTGGTTTAGAATCCATAAAAGGCAGCAGGGGGATCAGAAGAACCCGTGTCCGTTACGGATGGGACACGGACAAAAAGAACTACGATGGAAGACAAATTACAAAATACATCTCTCTCTCAGTACGCAGGACACAGAGTCCTAAACTCTCCTGACAGAAGGCCTCACGTGTGAAGAAACTCACACTCAGTAACAACCATGAAGATTTAATGCTTTTAAATATCACTTAGAAACGAATCGTGCACGTGTGTTAAAAGATGGCGCGGACGTTAAGATCCACTCACCAAAGTAGGCCGCCAATATTTCATTCGGGTCTTCGGAATTGGTGTCATAAAACTGAGTATTTTCAGGAACCACGGTTCCTTGATCGGTTTGCATCACTACCGTTCCGTTCCAGTCGTATGCTCCCACTGCTCCCAGTAACAGACCTTCCTGTCAAAGTAAACACAGCTTATGTTAGTGTAATTTGAGAAGAAATGACCGAAATCAATAACCGTGTCCAGTGAGTATGTCGGTGTAGTCTGAGGTTGTCCGTGCTAAAGTAAAGATTAGGTAGTAGAAACATAAGCAGCGGAACGTCTTGTTGAAGGTACCATAAAAAAAAAAACATCCGTTTATTTGACCGATTTATAGAACTTTATGACAGACTTTAAAGTGTTGAAGCCTGACTAATGCTCATCCTCCGGCCTGAGATGAGAAGCATTGACTCTGACTCCAACAGTTGAAACAAGTCCTGAATGAACCACACATTGTCCGCCCAACTTAAAGAGTGGGGAGAAAATCGGGTGTGAAAAGCTTTCCGCTAAAAGCGTCATTGTTGTAGCTAACACTCGTACGTTGTCGCATACGGAGGGGAACAAAACTTCTAACACGATTTATCCCAAAACTGCTGAAAAATAACTTTAGTGAAAAATACAAGGGACACACTTCTATTAGAAGGTAAAAAGCTCTTAAAAGTTGATTTTAAATGAGAATTAGTCGATTTCACTGAATATTTCCGTCAAAATTTCCCCTCGCTCCCCCTGCAGGATCAATAAAGTAGTGCAGTACTGCTCATTTTTATTTTAGTATTTCCGTAGACTTGTATGAGGACTGTAGGTGTTCTGTAGGTGCAGTGTTGTTTTCGTTAATAATGACGACAACGAAATGATTTTGTTGATGAAGCTTTTTTTCATGGTGATGACGTAACGATAACGAAATAAATGCGGCATTTTGGTGACAAAAATGTGACGGGACGTTTGCAAGTTTCTGTTGACGAGACGAAAATGTAACGAAACAATAAGCATCAGCCTTTCACATTTCTGTCTGTGAAAAGAAAAAAACACAGCGGCTGCGTCTGTCTCTCACAGCGGCACGCCCCCCACAATACTGCACGTTCACACCGTCTACACAACACACCTGCAGCCACGAGAAAGTCAAACACCGTGACGGCTACAGCAACAAAGCGGCATGGTGGTCGGGAACTTGAAGTTTTCCACATATTTTACGCAAATTGCATACTGACTTCAAGCTAATGCTAGCTTGTTGGCGCTGCTAACTTCTTTAGTTAGCTTGGTTGCGCTAACGACTGATTGCAGTGTTTACCGTAATTTCACGACCATTAGGCGCACCGTACGAAAAGGCGCAGTCTCAGTCACACACCGCCTTACAACAACACACACGCACGCATGCAAATGTGTGTATTAAAAAAATAGATCGGGTGCAAAACTGAGTTTGGTTGTGCTTTATTTAAGTAGTAACGATACTAAACAAGCACATTACCGGTAATAGTCTTTATTCAAATCCGTCAAAGTCCTCATCCTCTGTTTCTGAATCGAACAGCTGCGCAAAATCCAACAGAGCAGGTCCACTTCGCTCCTCGCTGTCAAAGTCACTGTCTGTACTGTGCGGCTCTTCAGAAAGGATACCAGCTTTTGAGAAAGCTCGGATAACAGTACCAGCAGACACGTTAGTCCAAGCATCTACAATCCATTGGCAAACTGTAGAGTAACTCGCCCGGCGCTGCCTTCCACCCTTCGTGAAACTGTGGTCTCCTTCGGTCATCCATCGCTCCCACGCCGCTCACACTTCACTCTTTAATGTTCTCATGTGTTTTCTTTCAGGTCCGCCTCGCGGGCACGGCGTTTTCTTTTAGGTCCGCTTTTTCTCACACACAAGGCGCATCGCACAAAAAGGCGCACCGCTTATTTTGAAGAAAATTTGAGACTTTTAGGTGCGCCTTATGGCCGTGAAATTATGGTAGTTTATTTTCAGGGTTATTAAGAGGTGTCATTTTTAAGTATGTATAAGTTACAACGTTCCTCACTCACTGAAGAATTTCTATTGTTTTACAATGTTTGCTATTTTGCGCAAGCTAAAACTCGTCAGGTTGTCTTTTTTTTTTTTTAGAAATAACCTGCATCATTCTCAGTAATAAAGACACAATTGTTAAAGTAAGAATATTTGTTGTTCTTTGCTTTTTTACACTAAAACTAGACTAAAACTAAAATATATAGAGACTAAGACTAAAAACCAAAACTCAGAGGGCTGCCAAAAACAACATTGGGTAGGTGTGGCTCAGGAATCTGCTTCCTTGTTCTTCCTTGTTTAGACAGAATCCACATGGACATCAAATATTGTGCTGTTTCTTTATATTTTTATACACACTCAATATTTAATCACTGAATAAAAGCCGTTTTGTCAACACATGCTTTGAAAAGACCTAACATAAAAAACAAATAGGCGTGGTCACTTGGTGAAGAATGCTTAGTCACTTTAAGGTAGCGCGGACCTTACCGCCATCAAGTGTGTCACATGTTTGACTTTCAGTGGAGCTACTAATTGTGTTTGGTTGTGTCGAATTAAAGAAGCTCTTCGTCACAGATAGATGAGGTGACACCCTTAAGTTAGAAAATATCCTGTTTGTTTTCAGGTCGACAGGAAATACCCATCCGATTCATTTAGGAAGATGCGTTACGCCTCCGATACAAACAGGAGTGGTGAGCTAAGAGGACAGAGTGTGTGTCTGTCTGTCTGAACCTGGTTCTCTACAGGATTCACCAACAAAACATTTTTAGAACTTTGCAAATTTAGCCGACGGATTCGTTTCATTCGTAAATATTTCCTCCCTGACCGACGGGACGCACGTAAACTGTGACCTCAGACAAGATTCATTCGGTATGTAGTCCAATGGTGGATGAAGTACTCACTTTTTGTACTTAAGTAAAAGTACAGATACTTAGGCAAAAAATTTACTTAAGTAAAAGTAAAAGTATCAATAAAAAAAAATCTACTTAAGTAAAAGTACAAAAGTATTTGGTGTAAATTGTACTTTTTAAGTAAAAAGTAAAAGTATTCAATCATAATTCAAATGTTATTTTTTGTGCTATAGGGTGTCACCATGGTAACCAGGATAAATACTCTGCAGGGGTGTGACCCCCCCTCTCCCGCCTCTTTTGGTCCACAAAAAAAATAAATAAATAAAATAAAAGGAAAGGGGACAAGTCAAGCTATCCTCTATAAGGACCAGTGAATGGGCTCCAAAATGGAGGAAAATGACACTTCTTTTTTAAAATGTTTTTGGGGGTGAGGCCCCCAGTCACTATATATTGGCTTTGTCAAAGCCCCGCCCCCTTTGGAAAATTCTAGATCCGCCCCTGCTCTGTGTAATGATGGCTCAACTTTTTATTTAGAAGTAAACACAACAAACAACGATCTTCTGACTCTTTTTAATTTGTACTAAAATGTTTCTCGATTCATGACTTCTTCTCCCGATCAACTGCTTCTTTTGATTTTGGCGATGCGGCTTCAAGATGCGCCAAAAAAACTGTGTATTTTTCAAATTCCTGAACGAAAATGTAACGAGAAATGTAAAACACACTTTTAAAAGTAGCAAAGTAAAAGTACAGATATTTGCTCTAAAAATGTAGTGAAGTAAAAGTAAAAGTACCGGTCTTAAATTTTACTTAAGTAAAGTACAGATACACAATTTTTTACTTAAGTACAGTAACGAAGTACATTTACTTCGTTACGTTCCACCACTGATGTAGTCCAGCGTGGTTTAGTCAATCAACAGGTCCTCATAGAAAAATTCTAAAAGAAATATGAATGTGTTTATGATTCATATATACATAGTTGGATTTGGACTTACTGTGGAAGCATGAGCGCTGAAACCAGCTTGGGACATCTCCATCTCGAAGGAGGACGTGAAGTTACCGGTTGTGGCTGGAAAAGGAAAAGTTTAGTTTAGCATCAGATAAACAAAACACAATAAATTAAAACCCTACGGAGATTGTTTTTGTTGGCTTGTCGCGTTAAAGATTAATCGTAAAATTAAAGAATCTTTCGAGGGATGTTTTTGCTTTTGAGTGAATTTTTAAAGCTCTTTTTTGCAAAAACCAAAAAGAAGAAAAAAAATTAAAGCAAACAAAAAAGTTTTTTTTTTTTTTTTTTTTTTAAAGAAAAACATATCCTGAAATTCACAAAGTCTTGTTTGATAAACGACCACGCTGACAGTCGGAGATGGGTGAGGCAAATCTAAACATGGAAGAAGTTCCAAAAGAAACACATGAAAAAACAAACCTCTGCTTCTCAAATTAAAGATAAAAAAAATTATTTATTCACCGATAAATTAAAGGAATAAATTCAACTTTGTGAGAGTTTGACTCAAGGCTGCCCTTTGTCTCCGATTCTGTTCATCACCTTTATGAACAGAATATCTAGGCGCAGCCGCCTCGAGGTGTTGGAGGGATCCAGTTTGGTGACCTCAGGATCGGATCTCTGCTTTTTCTGAATGATGTGGTCCTGTTGGCTTCATCGGACCGTGATCTGTGACTGCCGAATGTGAAGCGGCTGGGATGGGGATCAGCACCTCCAAATCCAACACCGTGGTCCTCACCCGGAAAAGGGTGGAATGCCCTCTGTGGGTACAGGACAAGGTCCTGCCCCAAATGGAGGAGTCTATGTATCTCGGGGTCTTGTTCACGAGTGGGGGAAGGATGGAGCGGGAGATCGACAGGCGAATCAGTGCGGCATCAGCAATAACTAGGACGCTGCATCGATCCGTCGTGGTAAAGAGAGAGCTGAACCGAAAAGCAAAGCTCTCGATTTACAAGTCGATCTACGTTCCTACCCTCACCATGGTAACCAGTATCTACCCTCACCATGGTAACCAGTATCTACCCTCACCATGGTAACCAGTATCTACCCTCACCATGGTAACCAGTATCTAAACTCACCATGGTAACCAGGATCTACGTTCCTACCCTCACCATGGTAACCAGGATCTATGTTCCCACCCTCACCATGGTAACCAGGATCTACGTTCCTACCCTCACCATGGTAACCAGGATCTACGTTCCTACCCTCACCATGGTAACCAGGATCTACGTTCCTACCCTCACCATGGTAACCAGGATCTACGTTCCTACCCTCACCATGGTAACCAGGATCTACGTTCCTACCCTCACCATGGTAACCAGGATCTACGTTCCTACCCTCACCATGGTAACCAGGATCTACGTTCCTACCCTCACCATGGTAACCAGGATCTACGTTCCTACCCTCACCATGGTAACCAGGATCTACGTTCCTACCCTCACCATGGTAACCAGGATCTACGTTCCTACCCTCACCATGGTAACCAGGATCTACGTTCCTACCCTCACCATGGTAACCAGGATCTACGTTCCTACCCTCACCATGGTAACCAGGATCTACGTTCCTACCCTCACCATGGTAACCAGGATCTACGTTCCTACCCTCACCATGGTAACCAGGATCTACGTTCCTACCCTCACCATGGTAACCAGGATCTACGTTCCTACCCTCACCATGGTAACCAGGATCTACGTTCCTACCCTCACCATGGTAACCAGGATCTACGTTGCTACCCTCACCATGGTAACCAGGATCTATTTTCCTACCCTCACCATGGTAACCAGGATCTACGTTCCTACCCTCACCATGGTAACCAGGATCTACGTTCCTACCCTCACCATGGTAACCAGGATCTACGTTCCTACCCTCACCATGGTAACCAGGAGCTACGTTCCTACCCTCACCATGGTATCCAGCTGTGGGTGAGATTGCGGAAACAAGCGGCCGAAATGAGCTTTGTCTGCAGGGTGGCTGAGCTCTCACTCAGAGATAGAGGAAGGAGCCATTCGGGTGGAGCTCCTCTGCGTCGACAAAAACCAGATAGGGTGGTTTGCAATTCTGGTTAGTATGCCTCCGGAACGCCTCGCTGGTGAGGTGTCTCGGGCATGTCCCCCGAGATGCGACCCAGAGGTCGGCCCTGGACCTACTGGAGAGACTATGTCTCACAGCTGGACAGGGACACATCAGGATCCTCCCGGGTGAGCTGGAGGATGCAGCTGGGATGAGAGAAGCCTGGGCTTCCCGTATGAGGCTGTCACCCCCATGACCCTGCCCCGGATGAGCGGAAGACGACGAAACGTTCAACTCAGAACAAGAACAAGTTGACGCCATGCCATTTAACCATGTGGAGTTTCTTTAAAATCTCTTTGCTGGTTTGAGAGACAACATGTTTGGTTGCATGACCCTGAAACCCTAATTAGCTTATCTGTAGTTGGTACTGAGTAACTGTGTGCAGTTTCATTACATATTCTGTGGGTGGAGGCAGCAAAATTGACAAAAACGTTGCATTGCCTTAACGATAACATGATTGGTTGAGCTTGTATAAATAAAGTTTTCGTGTTTACCTTCCAAAGCAAAAATCCTGCTTCCCAGTGTGTCCACGATGTTCACCAGAGCGAACTCATCCGCTACATTGAAGAAGTGGTCCTTCAAAGGCTGACTGGAAATGGACTTGATTTCATTGATAAATTTCTTCACTTCTTCATCACTTTTATTCTGTCGGTTGTAGTCTCCCAAAACCTGGAAGGAACCAGTGGAACGATGGGAAAACAAAATAACGGCTTTGATATTATTTTTTATGTAAATATTTGTGACCATTGTTAGATTTTTTCGGAGCAGATTCGTGAAGCATTTCCTGTCTCGAAATGTTAACATAGCTAAAAAGTTGTTCGGGGCGTTTCCGGAACATTTCTGCACGAGCAATCACTTTGATATTTTTTTGGATGACAACGTACCGATGTAAACCGGGCTGATTTGTTTATTTTGTCTAACAGTCACTAACGGTCACGATTATCAGAAAACAAAGGAAAAGTCGTTGGTACTCACAGCGATGCCAAACCTTTCGATGCCGTCGCTTTCACATTCTCCAATGACGGTCTTCAGTCTGTGGAAATCATGCGACTCGCCATCGGTCACAATCACCATGACTTTCTTCGCCCCGGGTCGTGCACCCCGCTCTGGCATGAAGGCTTCTTTCCTGATCAGTTAAAAAGATATTTGAAGATTCTGGAAACTTATCACTACTTTGATACATCAAACTGATTCCATTTGATCACGAGTCATTGGGTTTGTCTACTCCACAGTGTGACTCAGTTTGCCCTGATCTAGTAGCTGAAGTGCTATGTAATTAAGCAGAGACACTAGGTGGCGCCAGCCTTGGTAGCTGGTCACACATCTGGCAAAAAATGCTTATTGATTCAATATTTCATTCATAAACCATTGAATTAGCTTCTGTACATAAATTGGGAATGGATCATTGGAAGAGTTAATGATGGGTACCTGGCGGTATCGATAGCCATGAACGTGTGGGTCTTGGTACCCGTGTGCTGAGGGAGATTCCGTACAAATTCCAGCATGTTGTCTCTGTTGTCAAACTGGCTCAGGTTTACTTGATGTGTGACATTTTCACCATAAGACACGATTCCCACCTGAAAAACACACACATTTTCATTGTAAATATTGTCCCACGTTAGCATTTTTTTATTTTCTCCCTTGGCCACCTCAGATTAATCTTTGACCACTTTTCCTCCTTCACTGCAACAGTTTCTTAAAACACACAGAAGCTGTTGTAAGTTAAAAAATCAGTTTTTCAGCTTCAGGATGTGCCACAAACTGTGTTACCATGAAGATGTGTGAATATAAGCTAGCCCAGGCATGGGCAAACTACGGCCTGTGGGCCACATATGGCCCGTTTAACTTTGTAATCCAGCCCGACAAACTTGAAAAAAAAAACTTTGTTAATGTTTTATTTCCCCTGCAATTCTGATGTTTCATCACTAGATGGCAAACTCTTGCTATACTGGCTTTGTTGAGAAAACAATACTGCTCCCATTAAAATGTGTGTGTCTCTGTGATGCACACGCTGTAAAAATAAACAGTGTGCACAGATATGGAAAGCTATCAGGGCCACAAGCGTGTTAGATGTTAAAACAAGCAAAATGTTACATCAAGCGCTTAGATTTCAAACTTAGCACCGCTAAATGCATGTTTTTAAGCGCTATCGCACTAGATTTCAGACCTAGCGCCGCTAGATTTGAACTTAACGCTCTTGATGTAACATTTAGCGCTTGTTTAAAATCTAGCATCATTCTATCGATCTAATCTAGCGGTTACCATAGCATGCCATCCTTCTGCTCGTCCCGCAAATTAAAAAGTTTGCCCACCCCTGAGCTCGCCAAACAAAGTGTTTTCTTCATTGATAACATTAACTGCTTTCTAGTAATTGTAAGAACTTGTAATAACAACATTTTCATTAAAAAAAAAAAAAAAAAAATTGGATTTTTTTTGCTTAGCTTCTACCTTGAGCGCAGTTGGCGATTTAGCCACGCCCATACAGGTGAGCTGTGACTACCGTTACAAGTATTAAGTGAAACTAGAATTCTGATGAGAGTAAACATTAAAATTGTTAGCTGTGTTGCATTCGCTGACTAAACTAGACCAGGAAATATGAAAACAACCATTACAGGTCTCATTTAGTGACTGGGAAGGAGTGGACCTAACATTCCCACATGGGGCGAACAGCCACATTTTTCGTAATTGATGCATCGGATTACCCAGTTATTAACTTTAAAAACTTGTGCAAAAGAGAAATGAAACAGTCCGTTTTTAAAAAGATTGTATTGTAACAAAAACTAATAGAATCATGTTTGTTTTTACGACAACAGCAGTGATGGAGTGATGGCTGCCGTTTTTTTGTGTATTTGGAGCATGAAGTTACCGTATTTTCCGCACTATAAGGCGCACCTAAAAACCTTAAATTTTCTCTAACGTCCACGATGCGCCTTTTAACCCGGAGCGCCTTATTTATGGATTAATATTGAGCTACAACAGGTGTCGCAACTGCGGTAAGCAGCCGCCGACTCCATTTTCCCCCGTAGAAGAAGTAGTGCGCGGTGCATGCTGGGATCTATGAAACGGCGTCTCATTTCCATTTGTGTGTTTGTGTAAAGACCGGAAATGGCTCCTACCAAGAGACACTGTTACATCGCAGAGTTTAAACTCAAGGCGATCGGTCACGCAGTAGAACACGGGAATAGAGCCACAGCCAGAGGTGAGATCGGGCCTAAAAAAATCCATCCCGACCCAAGCCCCGGATATTAAAACTGCGGGCTCGTGGTAAAAAAAATATATTATTTATAAAAAATTATAAATTGGAACATTTTCAAGAACACGCCTTTTTAATTAAAAAAAAAAATCACACTATCGGACCCCTAACACACACTTGTTTGTGATGACCTGCTTAGCGCGAAGAGGAGGGACGGTCTTTCAAACAAATGATAAAATAGCGATCATCACTTTTACCAGTCCAGCTGTTTAAATGCCCGCTCAGCGTCGAGGTGCCAGTCTTTTTGGTGTCGTATGAAAGCAATTTAGTTTATCCTTAACTTCTTACTCCTTCATATCGGGGATACCAGTTCAAAATAAATAAAATAAAGACGTGCGCAGGAGAGGATTACCAAATTAAGAGGAGACGTTCACGTGCGCAGAGCATGAGCTGGCTCTGCGGATCCTGTTTAGTAGTAAAAAATTACTTCTCTGTTTGATCCAAATTATTAATTTTATAACAAGTATTCCTTAGTTTAGTACGCAGATATTGTTTTTGTTTACATTTTATAAAAAATATTTATTTTTAAAAAAAAGTCAGCGAGAGAGAAGCCCGACCAACGTAATGATTGGCATTTTTAGACCCGACCCGAATTTTGGCTCGGGCTTAAGATCTTACCTCTGGCCGCAGCGAGAGAGTTTAACATAAATGAATCAAGGATGCGCTGCGCCAAGTAAACAAGACTAAACAGAGTTTCCACGGAACAAAGCGAGATGGCCACAGTTAGAGGACAAAGTTGAACAGCCTTTACTGTAGCGCCTTATAATGCGGTGCGCCTTATATGTGGAAAAAGTTTTAAAAATAGTCGTTTATTGAAGGTGCGCCTTATAATGCAGTGCGCCTTATAGGGCGGAAAATACGGTACTTCCTATTTGGCACGCAGGGGGAAGCAACTTCCTTTGTCCAGTTCCTGTACTCAGTCATTGGTCAGATCTACCTTCTAACGTAGGCATTGCATTTGTCACCAAAAAAAAACAAAAAAACCCAAAAAAGGTTGTATTAGTATTTGTAACAACAAACAAGCGTTTGCGATATCAATGGTGCTTTTTAAATAGCAGGAAGCTTTTTACACATGGTCCCCCCCCTCCCATCACTCCTCTATGAGTTAGGCGGATGGTGGGCGGCTTATTATGGATGGTTTCAAATTTCACAAGCGAAGCCAGCACTAGGCGGGGCGGGGGGATGAGCAATTGTCTGGTTTTTACACCAAAACGTACCAAAGTGCTGTACAATGGAAAACACGGGTAATAATAAGAGCATTGAGTAAAATAATTAAAATTAAATAAAGTAAATCAGTAAGATTTTCTAAAATTAAGGTTCCAAATACCAATTTGCTCTCGTTTATGGGCATAAGTTACAACGAGAAACAGATGGTTAGCATAAAGTTGGACTTTTAAACGGCCTTGCAAAATAAAAGTTTTGTTTTAGTGTTTCTTTATTTCCATTTTTGTTTGAACATTCACACGATTCATTTCCGTTCCTCTTCGACACCAACCTGTGAGAGTTCGGGTCCAATCGTGACATTTTTGAGGAAGCGTAGCAAAAACTCCACAATGCTGGTCCAGGGGTAGATACTGTTAGATCCATCCAGGACCAACACGATGTCCAGATTCTTTGAACATTCTGTAATAAATAGTAATAAAAACAAACAAACAAAAACACAAGTTAAGTTTAGAAATGATCAAAGAACATGTTTAAACTTTTTTTTTTTCAAAGTTTCTTTTTAAGTGCATTTTAAAAGCAGCTTATTTCAAAAACTTTCTCAGAAAACAAACAAAATCAACATTTGATCAAAGCAGTGTTTTTACAGGATCTTCGTCTCGTTATCATGATGCATATTTAACAGTAAACAGAACAAAGATCGTATTCAGTAGATCGCCACAAATATCCTGAAACTAGTGACCGGTCTCGCTGAGTTCAGTGTGCCCCTTCGGGTAAACCCCGGGACGTAAAGGTCTTGAGATCTGTGGTTAGTAGTGGTTTTTAAATCAGATTTAAAGCTTTCCTTCTGCGTGCGAAATTTTGGAAAGCAGCATTAAATTAAGGCCAAAAAAAAAAGGGCATAAAAAATTGAACCGTGTCAGAATCACAATCTTTGAATCTGTTCGTTACTTTCACGGAGCATTAATTTAATCAGTTCCTGTTGAACCTTTTTTGGATATTTTTAAAGACTTTCATGTTGTTTTTTTGGGTAAGTTTATTGGTTGTGAGCACAATAGTAAAAATGCAAGTCATGGTGAACGGGATGAGTCAGAACGAGTGCTAACTGCTCGACTCCGCGCTCGTCTCTGGACAGTCTCCTTCCAAGGAAACTCAAAACAGTCTTTGTAAATTGTCTCCTAACTTGGGCATGCAACGCTGTAAGAGGGATGGGCTGAAGTAAACCAGAAAAGGAACGGGGGTGGCAGACAAGTTTACATTAAGTCCAATGATCTAATCTTCTTTTTCTCTGAAGGAGGGTGAGTCTAGTGTCGGGGCTTTTGGGTGGTACTGATTTACTGGGTAGATTATAATCTCTTATCCTGGGTAATTTGTAAAGATTGCGTCACGTCCTGAACAAGCAGACGTTTTCCGACCGGATCCATACCTTGCACTGCCGGAGCTATGGAGTTGAGGATCTGGAAGGAAGAGCTGACGTTCGCACAAACTCCTGAGATGTACTGCTGCTGGCCGCACATGTAGCCGTACTTAGGACCACACGCCTGTAGAGACAGGACACACAAACAAACACACTGACTGTCATTGGTTGGTGTTTCATGGGTGAAATGAGGTTCAGGGCTACTGGAGAGGAAAAGCAGAAAAAAAACTAGTCAGATGAAGGATTTAAGAGACGATTTAAACCTTCCTGAGATTCTTAATGTGTCTGTAGAAGGAGGAACGGAGGAAGCAGGGAGACGAAACCTAGCGGGAAAGAATGACCCGTAATGACTGGAAAATGAAATAATCTATCTATTATTTCTATTTGTCTCATTTTCTTTATTTAAATAAAATCTCGTTTATAAAGAAAGGTTCAAAGTGTGCCCCCTGCAGGGGGGTAGGTACATGTCGACCAGTCCAATACCTTCATCGTTTCATCTCTCAGAACCACTTATTCTTAACGAGGTTGCACGGGGTGCCGGAGCCTATCCTGGCTGATTTAAGGCAAGAGGCAGGACACACCCCGAAGAGGTCGCCCATCTGTCGCAGGGCCACACAGACAACCAGCCACACACATATGTGTGTGTGGCTGGTTGAACGGGCACTATTCTTAGGGGCAATTTTGTAGCGGCCAATCAACCTAACGTGTATGTTTTTGGAGAAAACCGAAGAAAATCCACACATACTTGGGGAGAACATGCAAACTCCGCACTGGGAGGCCAAGTTCCAAGCCTCGTCCCCACCCGGTACTCAAACGCCGACCTACTTTCTGTGAGACCACCGTGCCGCCCTGCCTTCGTTGTCTCTCGGTAAACTAATACTTTCTTCATCCATCATGGGGACATTTCTTGGCTGTAAAGCACCGCAGCGGGCGGCCATGACAGTGCTAATGGTGGGAGTAACTGGGGTTAGGTGCCTTCTCCGAGGACACTTGGGCATTCGCCCAATGGGAATCGAACCAGCTTCTCTCGGTCCAAATGCAGACATTCTATCACTGAGCTAACGTTTGACCCGTTCAGAGGTTAAATAAACATGACATCCTGTCAAAGAAATCCTAAGATTGAAGTGAAAGCATCATCACAGGTGTTGTTCAGAGCTTCTATGTTATACCATCTGTTTCAGATTAAACCCTCACCAGCGGGGCACTCGGCAGGCATCTTGATCAGATGCCCGAACCACCCCATCTGGCTTCTCTCAACCTGGAGGAGGAGCAGTTCAACACTGAACTCCTCCTTGATGGCAGAATGCCTCACTCAATCTCTAAGTGAGAGCCCAGCCACCCTGCGGAGGAAGTTCACTTCGGCCGCTTGTATCCCCAATCTCATTCTTTCGGTCACCACCGAAAGAATGAGGGTAGGAACGTAGATCCTGGTTCCCATGGTGAGGGTAGGAACGTAGATCCTGGTTACCATGGTGAGGGTAGGAACGTAGACCCTGGTTACCATGGTGAGGGTAGGAACGTAGATCCTGGTTCCCATGGTGAGGGTAGGAACGTAGATCCTGGTTACCATGGTGAGGGTAGGAACGTAGACCCTGGTTACCATGGTGAGGGTAGGAACGTAGATCCTGGTTACCATGGTGAGGGTAGGAACGTAGATCCTGGTTACCAAGGTGAGGGTCGGAACGTAGATCCCGGTTACCACGGTGAGGGTAGGAACGTAGATCCTGGTTACCACGGTGAGGGTAGGAACGTAGATCCTGGTTACCACAGTGAGGGTAGGAACGTAGATCCTGGTTACCACGGTGAGGGTAGGACACATAGATCCTGGTTACCATGGAGATGGTAGGAACGTAGATCCTGGTTACCACGGTGAAGGTAGGAACGTAGATCCTGGTTAGCACGGTGAGGGTAGGAACGTAGATCCTGGTTACCATGGTGAGGGTAGGAACGTAGATCCTGGTTACCATGGTGAGGGTAGGAACGTAGATCCTGGTTACCATGGTGAGGATAGGAACGTAGACCCTGGTTACCACGGCGAGGGTAGGAACGTAGATCCTGGTTACCATGGCGAGGGTAGGAACGTAGATCCTGGTTACCATGGTGAGGATAGGATGGTAGATCCTGGTTACCATGGTGAGGGTTGGAACGTAGATCGACTTGTAAATCAAGAGCTTTGCTTTTCAGCTCTTTCTTCACCACGACGAACCGATGCAGCGTCCTAGTTATTTGTGACGCTTCACCAATCCGCTTGTTGATCTCCCGCTCCATCCTTCCCCCACTCGTGAACAAGACTCTGAGATACTTTAACTCCTCCACTAGGGGCAGGACCCTGTCCCTGACCTGTAAGGGGCATTCCACCATTTTTAAGGCGAAGACCATAGTCCAGGATTTGGAGATGGTGATTCCCATTCCGGCCGCTTCACACTTGGAAGCAAATTGTTCCAGTGAGAGCTGGAAAAAGCCTTGTATGAACAGAATCGATGACAAAGGGCAGCCATGCCGGAGTCCAACTCTCTGGAAAACCAACCTGTTTTTTTTTTTTCTAGTGTAAGTGTTTCTTCTTACCAGAAATCCTCCACTGGGATTGGTCACCAGTGTGGTTCCCATGGTCATGTTCTCCTTGACTTCACGCAACTTGGGAACTGTTGTGTTTTCTGAGAGGGAAAAAAAAAAACCGGAATGAATAAACAGAGTGAGAGAAACATAAAGTAGCAGAAAAGATGAACAGCTGGACAAATTCCTGTGCTTTTTTTTTTTTTCCCACAGGAAGAGTCCTGATCACTCTCTGTTCGTCCAGAAGATGTAATAACCTCTGACATGGGTTTAAATATAGATAGTTGTATTTACTTTACCACGGTGTCCCTCTGGGCGCAACTTAAAGCTGTCAGCAGGAGCCGATGTGAAGAAAACAGCAGAGCAATCGGCTCATTAAGCAATCACAACACGAGGCTAAAATTAGACGCTAATGTTCTAATACTTGAGAATGTTTGGATCTGTTTTTTTTTTTTTTTTTTTTTTTGAGGCATCGACAAACACATGGAACAATTCATTCACATGCTTTTTCATTTAGACTTTGATTCTTTCATTTGCTAAACATGTTACTCTGAAACTAGAACACAGTATGTGTTACTCGTTATGGAAATTAAATCGTAATCTGGGAAAGAAAAACAATCTCTGCTGCAGGAAATAGATGAATGTAAACATTCATTTTTTTCACAAAAACGTGGGCATAAAAAGAGATTCGTGTCTGATTCAGAGCCCGCACTGTTCAGACGAGGGAGGATTCTACCAGACAAATATGCAGCTGCTAAAATGACATTACAAAGCAGTAAACAGGAAGTGTGGAGGATTCTCCAGAAGTTGGCGGATTTGTAGAAACCGCTACAGAAAAATCTCATCTGCGGAATAATTTATTCACGTATTGATCGAAGAGTCCAACAAGGACGGAGAACCCCCAGGAGTTGTGAGTTTTTAAGCTTACAACGTAGTGGTGTATGGAAAGCCATTGGGGCCACTACACACATAATTGAGCGCGCTAGATTGAAAATCTAGTGCAAACATTCAGTTAAACTATGGCCCGTGGGCCACAGGCGTCCCATTTAACGGGTTAATCTGGCCCACTGGGACTTGAAAAAATTTAAAAAATAAACCTTGTTAACGTTTTATTTCTCCTGCAATTCTGGTGTTTCCTCACTAGATGGTACATTCTAGATTTATTGGCTTTGTTGAGTAAACAACAACACTGCTCCCATTAAAATGAGTGTTTCCGTGATGTAAACATTATCAAAATATGCGCAGGTATGGAAAGCCGTCAGGGCCAATACAAGCACATAAACAAGCATGTTAGATTTCAAAACCTAGCAAATTAAAGCACACGCTTTCTTCATGTCCCCAAGATGTGTATTTATTTTCTCCAATGAGGTGAGGTTACCAAAGCATGCCCTCCATCTGCTCCTGTTCCAACCCCTTGGTCAAATGTTAGAACTCAATGTGGCCCGCAAATCAAAAAGTTTGCCCACTCCTGAGCTAGACTGAACATTTAGCGTGCTAAATTTCAAATCCAGCGCATTAGGTTTTATTATTTAGCGCGCTAGATTACGTGCGTGTAGTGGCCTTAATGACTTTCCATAGAGTGTACCCGGCAAAAGACAGTTTTTTGTTTTTAAATGACTATTTGCTAAAATATACGTGATGTTTACCAAACAGGTTGTACGTGACTGTAAAGCAAGCGATCCAGCAACCATGAGGATATTTTTTTCTGTATTTCAACATGGATAATGATCCTGGTGCGACCACCTTTCAGTTTTATTGATGCAAGCGGAGTTAAAGATTACAACACAACAACCACACAATTTAATCCCGCTCATTATGGTTTGGGTTTGCTCATCTGTGCTGGGAAAGTGTAAACCATGAGTGGAGACAGAGTTGGCAAAGTGGGATTTAAAGGTTGTTAGTTTGGAAAAATATGACATAATTCACAACAGATGACTTAAAAAAATAGTATACGACATGGACGTGACCCCTCCGAGAAATGAATGCCAACTGAGACCAGAACAAGGAAGAGATATGGAAGTTTTGCCTTTAGCTTTAAATTCTAAATTCAGAATGGGATCAGGGGCGGATCCAGGATTTTCTATAGGGGACGGGGGGGTAAGGTTATTGACAAAGCCCGTATGAGGAGGCCTGGGGAAGTCTCCCCCCTCTTATTTTGAAAAATAAGAGTCATTTTTCTGCATTTTGGTGACTTATTCACTGGTCCTGCTTAACTAGTCCCCTTTCCTTTCTTCTTCTTCTTTTTTTTTTATGAACCAAAACGTAGGGCGTGCACCCCTCACCCCCTTGGATCCACTCCTGGGGATGTAATATAAACTTTTTAGATGTTTAGATGTTTCAACCATGTTTAAACTTTATTTTGAATGAAACGTTCCTGGAGTGTTTTTTTTTTTTTTTTTTAAATTCCATTCATGCATTCCGTCAAGTTTTTGGAAGTTTTGGATTTTTTAAACATCAGCTTGTTTTTAACCAAAGATTTTGTTCTTTCACACTCACATTCTAATGTAAACAGGAAGTGATTCAGTGCACATGCTATGCTCAGGCTTAGTCCCTCCCCTCAACAAGGAGTGCCATTTTTTGTAAATACATGCCAAAAAAAAGATATAAAATTAAATCCACTAGCTTTGCTAACTTGACGTGCTTCATACTGGAAGTCCACACTCATACAAAATGAACACTGTGTCATGCATGCACCCAGGGGGTGGGACTAAGCAGGGAGCGAAAGGAAGGGGGAATTCACAATGTCAAAAACTAAAGAGAAAATAAATAACCATCTTCTTTTTTAGGTGAATCTCTTATATCTCGTTGGCAAAAGGCACCATGTCCATCAATATACGTCTGATGTATCATGCATAACCGACGTTTTGCGTTTTTAAACGTCACTATCTGCGACAATTAATACTGTACATAAACGTCATTTGTGTGCGTCCTTGTTTTTAATATCAGAAAGTGGGCAGAATGGATCCTCTGAAAAAAATACTGCCATCTACTCTTCTGGCATGCTTATAACTGCACCTAGAAGCGTATTTCTACGGGTTCGTGTGGACGCGGTTCTATTGAAAACGGTTACATGTGTAACGAGAGTTTTTCTAAAATGGAGGACAGCGGATGTAGGTTTAGTAAAAATACCCGGCTACATGTGGACGGGGTAAACCTTTCAAATTCTTCCGTTATGGAGACACCATGATGTCGTATCCATTTATAGAGGATCAGACCGTCATGGCTGTTCGTTGAGGGGAGGGTAAAGTGAATTTACATGTTGTTTATGTGAGTCAGAAAACAAACAAGAAGAAGTTCTAGTTCAACTTTTCATCGGAATGAGTCACCATCTTTTTTCAAATTGAACAACATTAGATGTTTTTGAAGTTACGTCCTGCTAGACGGACTCCAGACTCACGGAGGTACCCTAATGAAGACTTCACGACCCCCTCACTGGGAGCACTTTTGTTTGTCTTCTTAATTAAGATAAATTGGAAGGATGAAATGACTAAAAGCATGTTTATTTACTGTCTTCCTGTTCAGATGGACCAAACTTCCTCCCTGGGAGACACGTTTAGTCCAGTTAACCTAAACACGCAAAAATAAAAGCTCGGAACGACAAATAGCTCCGAGTCAAAAAGTAAAATTAGAGACAGTACTTTTTTTTAAAAATCTTTTCCAGTTCAAAAAAACACATTTTTGTTTATCGTGCTTCCATCTTTTATAAAAGTTAGTCTGATTATTTGAAACGAGGAAGCAGAAGATTTTAAATTTAAAAAAGCCTGAAGCTCAGAAATCTTTTCATTAAAAATTCTGTTCCTGTTTGTTTCTAAATTTAACATGTTGATCTTTGTAAAATATGTTTACATGTTTTTTCAGCATGAACGACAAACGACCTCGGCTCATCGTAGTCACTGACGAGTTTTAGGACAGAACTTGTTATAAATTTTGTCAGATTGGATGAAAATCTGAAAATCACGTATGTTTAATATGATTTTTTTTAAAAAAAAATCCTTCAATCCCAGTTCTGTTCTGTTCCGTCGTCTTTCGCTTATCTTGGGCTGGGTCGGGGGGTAACAGTCTCAAACGGGAAGCCCAGGCTTCTCTCACCCCGGCCGCATCCTCCAGCTCACCTACAAGGATCCCGAGTCGTTCCCCAGCCAGCTGTGAGACATAGTCTCTCCAGCGGGTCTGGGGTCTGCCTCTTGGTCTCCTCCCGGTGGGACGTGCCTGAAACACCTCACCAGCGAGGCGCTAGGGCGGCATCCTGACCAGATCCCCAATCCAAAGTGTGGTTTTTATGCATGTTTACCAGTTCTATTGTTAAATATTTGGAAACTATTCAAACCCCAGCGACACACCAAAAACCACACCTTCTGATCTTTTGTTCCCGCCCATATTCCAATGTAAACAGGAAGTGATTTTGTGCATGGCCTTTGCTCACGCTTGTCCTCAACAGGAAATGTCATTTTTATGTAAATGTATCAAAATAAGATTATACACGAGTGTGATGCCCTTTACATGGTATTTGTGGCCTCAAACAAGATTTACGTAAGGGCTTTGGAATTAATATGTCAATGTTAGCGTCTGTAAAACGTTGGACGTCCGATAGACGTGTTGATTTGGTCGACATTTGGTCGGTCGGTCCCAGACCTGATATGAACGTCTCTCAACATTAATGTTTGGATTGTGCTAAAAAGGATTTAAAGCACGCAGAAGAGAGAAGGCTAGCTAGACGTGGCTAACTGGTCTTTCCTAAGCAGGTTCTAGTTTCGGGGCTATGTGTCGCTACTGTCCCCACAACCGGAACCCGCTTTTGGCGTTTGGATGTAACTTTAATATAAATAAGACCATTCTTCTTCCAGAGGTACACGAAAGTATTTAGCAGACATCCTGAATGGGTAAAAAAAGACGTCCAGCTCACGTTCCGTTTGAGAAGACCATAATTTGATGTTCGCGAATCTCACTGAAAAAGATTTCTTTTCGACGTATCTTTACGTAGTGGGCTACTCACAAGCAGCTGTGATTTTTTTGCTTACGGACATCATAGCCTTAAAACAACAGTCCAGAGCAATGGAGAGTGTGGAAAAGAGGTGAAGAAGTGTGTTCAGACAGGCTGGAACGGGTGGAGGAACGTATCAGGTGTGATGTGTGATAGAAGAGTTTCAGCTAGAATGAAAGGAAAAGTGTAGAAAACCGTGGTGAGAGCAGCCATGCTGATTGGTCTAGAAACAGTAGCACTGAAGAAAAGACAGGAAGCAGAAATGAAGATGCTGAGGATCTCTCTGGGAGTGACCAGGATGGACAGGATCAGAGGAACAGCACATGTTAGAGGTTTTAAAGTCAGAGAGGCCAGACTGAGATGGTTTGGACATGTGCAGAGGAGAGAGAGAGAGTACATCAGAAGAAGGATGCTGGGTTTGGAACCAACAGGAAAGAGGACTAGAGGAAGACCAAAGAGGAGGTTCATGGATACAGTGAAGGAAGACATGAAGATAGTTGGTGTGACCCATGAAGATGCAGCAGATAGGGTTAGATGGAAGAAACTGACTTGCTGTGGCGCCCCCTAAAGGGAAATGCCGAAAGGAGAAAAAGAAGATCAGAGCCTTAAATCAAAACCTAATGACTTCTCAGGGTGTCACACAAGGCATACCGCCCGAGTACGACTGACTTAACCCTTCACTCTCGTTTCAGGCTGCACTCACATAGGGTTTCACCATTCGAATCGGAGCACACTTTACGTATGGAGCGATTAAGTCGGGATAAATAAGAAAAGCGGTGCTCTTGGTGAACATTACAGAGTCCATCGCTATGTTTTTTTTTTTTGGAAGTAATACTTTATTCATTGCATTTTTAATTTTATCTGTTTACGTTTAAAACACGGCTGCACTCGTTTTAGCATAAAACTCAGTAAATGGTTAAAAAAAGTGAGAAAAGCAGAGCGGTGCAGTCAGGAACCTTTTAAAACCAATCCAGACAAAATACCGTCCATGCCATTAGTTTTACGGGGTGTTTTTTTTTTTTTTTGTTGGTAAAGTCGGTATCATTTAACAGTTTGAACAACGTCTCTGTCATTAAAGGTTTTTATGACGTTTGTTAGCCTCGTGGGTTTTACAGCAGTTCCATCTATTGTTGGCAAACGTAAAACAAGCTTCTTACTTGGCAGATCCAGTTTGACACACTTGTTGTCGTCCCTTCCCACAGGACACTTGTAGACGTCTCCTGTTTGCCTGGCTGGCTGACCTGAAAGCGGGGAACCAATGAGAACCCTGAAAAAAAAAAAAGTCAGAGTTGGAACGCAGCCAAAAACCACAGAACTCAATTGTGACTTTACAAAGTAATTATGAAAACAACCAGAGCGCACGTATTAGAGAAATTAAAGCTTGGCAGGTTGATAGCAGTGACTGTGAGGTCCACCTTAGAGGTTCCTATCAACTTGAACCTGGGCTAATTACACTTAGATGATTAAATTGGGCGTAAATCTGAGGTTCAGATTGGCTGGGAAAGTTGCTTTAAGTTATTATAATTAGCTTTAGAGACTGTTTATCAACGTTATCAACCCAACCCGACGTTTTGAGGTTGAAGTTTAATAAATATATCGTTCTCATCTTGCTACATTCAGCCTGATGCGTTGCAGCTGTTCGGAGATGACTAACTTGACTTTTTTGGGTCTGTTCGACCCACAGCGATGCCACACATCCATGAATATCATGTCAGTCCATCAGTAAACTGAAGCTAAAACAGTCGCTCATCTGCTTTCCTCTGAACTCTCAGGCCTATTAACATTCCTGCGCAGTAATGGCTCTCCATGCAGAGCGCAACAACAACACGACCGGCCTCGCTCTGCCGTCGGCTCGCTGAGAAACATCATCATTTACAAGACAGCGAAAAGACTTTTTCTACATTCACTCGGAGAGATCTTCCCGTTAGAATTTACGAACCCAAACAAACAATGATTTGCAGGTTTTAGGAGAGGAAATATTTTTTTGTAACATTGTATGTTTTCTTACAAACAACGTGGGAATTCTCCCGGAGATTCGTTGCATAACTTCAAGCTGAAGCGAAGAAAGAAAAAAAAAATGGGAATAGTAAATCATTTATTCCACATGTTGAAATTTTCTTCACGCAGCTGATTCTCCTTTTAACTCGGGGTGGAGGTCTGGCAGAGACATCTGCGACCAATCAGTCATGTCCCTGCTGTAACCTGTGATACATCACTATGTGATTACTGAATGTGTTGGTTTTTTTATCTCGTTAAGCAGCTTTGAGAATAACATGACATCTAATTCTACACGTTTAATCACTCGGACCCCTCTCCCTTCTTGTTCGTTTCCCTGAACTGGAAAAAAAAATCGGAAACAGATCAGCTGCCGTCATTTCTACTGTTCAGCAAAGAAGTTAGTTCCTAAAACTAGCATGGCGCTACCAGGTGCGGAGCCACATCAAACCCACCGTAACAACGAGAACGAGAAGCAATTCAACAAAGAAAATTGGAGTTATTAAAGTGGATTTGTGGAAAAGAAAACGGAGACAAAAAGCTGCTTTAAACACTCCACTAACATTTAACGAGGTTCCCGGGCTGCTCGAGCTGAGGTACTCGGTTTCTTTACGGGCGGAGCGTGCCGGTACTCTGCTGGGTGGTTTACGTTTAACAGCTACTTGTAAAGATAAGGATTTTATATTCCAGCAGCAGCTGGTAAACTCTGCGGGTTTGGAGAATTTTTACGCATTTTCACATATTTTTTTTTACGAAGCTCTGGGGAACATTGTAATGCAGTTTGTAATTTCATCCGCCATCTTGTAGCGACCGCAAGTCATGCTACGAGGTATTAAATGCTTAAAAGGACTGTTTAGACAACAGTAGGGATGGAATATAGTCGTGTCTTTAGATACAGGGCTGTACGCAAAACGATTTTGTGCAATTTGGGCATGTTTACAATTCGCCACCGCGTCATGCAACTTCATGGTGGATTCGGTTCACTGCTAACCGATCGCAGACAAGTTTTTTTATGGATAACAAATAACCACCCTGCTGTGTATTCACACCATCGCTACATATCGACCCGTAGCATCATGAATTAGCATGTTTTGTGAGAATTAAACTGACAACCACAGACAGAGCCGGGACGATCCAGTCTGGAAGGTTAGGGTTAGCTCCCGGTGCTAGCTAGCGCCTTTGGCTGTGTGGTTTAGCATTAGCGACATTTAGCTTCTCACTTTTTCATTATTTCTATAATTTTCTGAAATTTTTTGTTGTAAATAAAACTCCGGGCAGCACGGTGGCACAGTGGGTAGCACAGTGGCCTCACAGCAAGAAGGTCGCGGGTTCGAGTCCCGGGCAGGACGAGGCTTGGAGCGCTGGCCTTTCTGTGTAAAGTTTGCATGTTCTCCCCGTGTCTGTGTGGGTTTTCTTCAGGTACTCCGGTTTCCTCCCACCCTCCAAAAATGTGCATGTCAGGTTGATTGGCCGGTGCCAATTGAGTGTATGTGTGTTGCCCCGTGACAGACTGGCGACTGCTTCGGGATGTACCCTGCCCTTGCCTTAAATCAGCCGGGACGGGCTCCGGCACCCCGTGCAACCCCGTAAGGGATAAACAGATAAGAAGGTGACTGACTGAAATAAAATTCCACCGAAAAAGTGACGTAATGTTCAAAAGCCGAAAAAATGGGTGGTGCCCGTTGATGCGTATAGAGGCACCCAGCGATGGCGACGTGGGTGCTGAGTTATCATTGGTAACACGACAAGAATAAAACCTGTTGAAACGTCGCTGGCGGAGTTCAAACATCCCGTCTCTGCTAATTCCGATCGAGCAAAAGCTATGTTTTGTTTATTGTTTACAAGAACTTTTTAAATAAATATTTGAAAAAAAAATAATATTTCCTTCATTTGTTGCTTATTTGAGACTATTTTACGTAACATTTACAAAACTTCTTCTTAGTTGTGAAACGTTACAATAAATGGTCGAATAAACAAACAAAGTAAACAAATGGCAAATATTTTGCCTTTTGTTTCAAACTCAACCAAAAATGAACCAAACCGCGACCTCAAAACGGAGGGATGAACCAAACTACGATTTTTGTGAACCATTTCACTTCAAGACAACAGCCTGGCAACTCCTTGCCCGGTCACTGCCTCAACCCCCTCATTTTGAAGTGAACAGGAGATCAACAGACGGGTCGGTGCAGCATCAACAACAATTAGGATGCTTTGCTGTGTTGTAGTGGATGGAGATACAAGAGATTAATCCGACAACATTTACTTGTAAAAACTCACCATTTTCCCTCGTTGTTCTCAAACTGCTGCACGGTGTAGCCGAACATGTCCTCCAGTGGACCGCTAAAGGACAAACCATTCTTCTGGTCCACGTTGAAGGACAACACGCAGGCCAACAGCACTGCAAGCATGAAGAAAAACAAAAACGTTACTCTTAATAGGATTGATAAATGTTATTTAAGTCTTTGTATTTTAAACGGAGTTTATTTTAATCAAATTAAATGGAAATTCGGAAACAAGTAGTCGCGACAGTGAATTTTCCCACAACAGCGAGCTATAAACAATCTTAGAAAAACATTCGGAAATGGTTTCAAAATGCAACGAGGACATAAAAAATAAACAAAAAAAACGAAACTCGATCCTAAAGTAACAAATAAAACTGGACGTTCGAGCATCGAAAGCGATAAAACGCATCAAATAATATCAATAAAATATAGACATCATTAAACTGGACGTTGACGCTGGTGAATATGACAAAAATACACACACACACACACATATTTTCTCTCCCACACACTCCTTCTAAAAGATGTTGAAGGAATTTTGAACGTCAGTGTGAAGCACATCGGTCAGGGTTCGGTTTGACCTGCCAAACAATGGCTTCTTCATTTCTTTGGGACTCTGAGCTGAATATATCACAGAGGCTCTATAAATCCATCCATGTCTCATTGTGCGCCCCACAATGCCCCTCTTTATGGTTACTGTGCCACCAAAATTCCTTCAGTCTAATTGATTCAATTCCAGAAGTTGTGAAGGAGGCGAGTAAAGTGGTAGAACGGAGAGATTAAAAGCAGACCACATACACGGAAACACAAGGGGCCGTCTGTCCTCAACGGGCCAAAAATCGGTTTGAGACAAAGATTATCGAGCATCGTTGAGTTAAGACCGAATCAAAAAAATAAGCAGTCGTTTAGCGGGCTTGTTTCTGAAATCTGAGAGGTGAACGTGGTGGTTGGTTAACCGTTCCTCTCTGGACGGTCGTATCGCAACATCTACAAAAACATTTACGAGCCCCGAGGGATCAATCCAGGAGACTATCTGAGCTGTGAAACGTCTGACCTCTCAATTCAGTTCAGGAGTGTTTTCAGAAATTCTTTTCATGCTTGTTGAAGCTAATCGTTTACTCGCAACGTGACGCGTTTTATGAAAATAAAAAATAATTTAATTTGATTTCATTGTTTACGTTGCCTGGATACCTAGAGAGTAAGGCCTGGGTACCTTCTTAACCGTCTACCCCTTTTGAAGGGTTCTAGGACATTTCAGCCACGGACATTTGAGCCAAAAACCTGCAACCTATGATATTTGAGCCATGTGCGCCCGAATTTAGGACATTTCAGCCTCGGACATTTGGGCCAAAAACCTATTTTATGTAAAAAATTCTGATATTTTATGTAAAAATTTTTATCGTAAATAAACAGTTGCACTACAGAAAATAATTGGTTTTATTCATTTTTATCCCATGGCTGAAATAAACAATTCTGATATTTTTAAAAAATTTTGATATTTTATGTAAAAATTTGATATTTTATGTAAAATTTTTTATAGTAAATAAACAGTTGCACTACAGAAAATAATTGCTTTTAGTCTTAAAATTTTTTATCGTGCTTTTAGTCATTTAAAAATTTTTTATCGTAAATAAACACTTGCGCCCAGGTTGCAGTTCTTCAAATGTCCGTGGCTGAAATCTCCGAGTCACCGTGGCTCAAATATCCTAGGTTGCAGTATTTTGGCTCAAATGTCCGTGGCTGAAATATCCGTGGCTGAAAAGACCGTTCACCCTTTCGAGGTTACTGGGGGTGCCAGAGCCCATCCCAGTTGATTCGAGGGGCAGGGTACACCCCGAACAGGTCGCCAGTCTGTCATAGTGCCACACACATTCATTTCTAGGGGCAATCATGTAGCGGCCAATCAACCAAGCATGCATGTTTTTGGAGGGTGGGAGGAAACCAGAGTACCCGGAAAAAACACATGCATACTTGGGGAGAACATGCAAACTCCACACAGACAGGCCAGTGTTCCAAACCTCATTAAGGGTAATCTATCATCCACAAATCTTTGTTGTTGTTTTTTTTTTTTACCTGCTAAACGTTCTGGTCAAGGTGAGAACAGAGGGTTGCAGACATCGTCACTGGTAAAGATGGCGTCTCTGTTGATGGTAAAAACTTTCACCATCAACACTGAGAGCACCAAGTCGCCATCGCTGCTACATTAGCCCAAACCAATGCTTAAAACTTGCTACAGACAAAAACATCCGCTTATTAAAGCGACGGTCCGTCATTAAAAACATTCCCCCTAAACGCCGGTGAAGTAAAAACAAAACAAAAAAACGTAAAATGGCACCAAATCAAGTTAAAACTCACCACAGCTGATTAGAAACACTATCTATGACTGATGGTCGACAGTTTACGGTCGCAGAAAAAACTCCCCAATGTATTATTAATGGCGCCACCTGGTGAATAAAGCGCGGAAACATAGGGGTTGTATACCATTTTTTGTATAGGTTTTTCTGGTAATAAAACGTACTAAACTAACGATGAAACCTGACCTGACCAACATGACTGGTTTCTGTGCAGTTAGACCCTGCCACTAGGTCAGGCATGGGCAAACTACGGCCCGCGGGCCACATACGGCCCATAAAACGTTTTAATCCGGCCCGCCAAACTTAAAAAATGAAATAAATAAACCTTGTTAGTTTTATTTTCCCTGAAATTCTAATGTTTCCTCAATAGATGGCGCCAAAGATCCAACAACACTGCTCCCATTAAAATGAGTGTGTCCGTGATGCGCACGCTGTCAAAATAAACAGTGTGCACAGATATGGAAAGCCATCGGGGCCAATACACGCATGTAAACAAACGTGTTAGATGTTACAACAAGTAAAATGTTACATCAAGCGCTTAGATTTCAAACCTAGCACCGCTAGATTTGAAATTTAACACTCTTAATGTAACATTTAGCGCTTGTTTAAAATCTAGCGTCATTCTATCGGTCTAATCTAGAGGTTACCAAAGCATGCCATCCATCTGACCCTGTTCCGGTCTGAACTCAATGTGGCCCGCGAACCAAAAAGTTTGCCCACCCTTGGTCTGGCTTATACATGAGGCATTCTTCTTCAGTCACGTGTAGATGGTGACCAGCATGTGTGTATGATCGATTATCTCCAAAATTCCCACGAATTGAGGATAAAACCTGCAGAGTCACGTCAAAACATTCCTGCCAAACTATATTTTCTTCCTCCATCCTTTCACTACTTCATCTGTGACCTCGTCTTCCTCTCCCAGAGAAGCTCCATTTCCTGTTCCTATTACACTTCATTATACATCTTCTCAAATCTACAGGTACACACACACACACACACACACACACGTCCAGTTAATTTAGCTAATTTAACGTGGCTCGAGGCCAGTCAAACCTTTTCCATTTATAACAGACTGAGCTCACGTACAGTTCAGAGTTGTGCCGCCTTGAGCCATAAATTCTACCCAAATGTCCTCCGTCTTCTGCTGGCAGAGGCTAACTTCTCTCATCCTGCTCCCTTTGTCCCTGACTTTACCGTGATCCAATCAAAAAACGTTACGTTATGTAAGTTATTATCACGAACAGGTCAATATCGGTCCCAGGAAACGTGTAGTAGGACCATTTCCTGTGAGCATCTTGAAGGTGGGGTTCATCCAAAGATCTTCATTAGAGATCTAACGCACTAACGAAGGGTTACAGACTGGTTTTTTAAGTTACTTTAGAGCATTCCTCACAATCGCTTATCCACGTTTACACAACAGTTCAACCTCCATAAAATTCGGCCTGTTCCCCTTCGTGGATGTTTCTCGTTACAGTCACGAACTCTAACTCCTTTCAGACGAGCTTCAGTTACTTTTACACATTTTCATGACATTCTTATTTTCTAATGTCAGGTCGGTCACGATAAACTTTACATGTGACGGTTCGATAGTTACTCCACATAAAACGAAAACTCCCCGTTTAATCGTCTGAGTCACCGCGAGCAATAAAAAATGTTAATTGGTCCATTCAGACGGACCATGTGATGGTTTACCCCTCTTGATAAACACGTTTCTTTTAGGCTCCGGTATCGTTTGTGACTCAGAGATAAAAAGAAAAAAAAGCAATAAAAACGATGATGACAAAAAGTTGAAAGTATTTTTCTTAATGTTTCCCAAAAACAATTCTTCCAAGAACAGAAAAGACCCAGCTGGACCCGTCCAAAAAAAACATGTTGTTGTTTGAAATAAAGGTGTGTTTTTATCATTCTTAAAGAGTCGGAGAGAGAGGAATGTCTCATGTTTCCATCTTGATGAAGCCCATCTGCTGATTTCTTCAAATAAATACTTCCATTCCATCGTCTTCTGCTTATCCGGGGCGAAGTCGCGGGGCAACAGCCTCAGACAGGAAGCCCAGGCTTCTCTCACCCCGGCTGCATCCTCCAGTTCACCCGGAAGGATCCCGAGTCATTACCCGGCCAGCTGTGAGATATAGTCTCTCCAGCGGGTCCGGGGTCTGACTCTTGGTCTCCTCCCAGTGGGATGTGCCCGAAACACCTCGAGGCGCTAGGGGTACATACCCATCTGGCTCCTCTCGACCTGGAGGAGGAGCGGCTCGACATCGAGCTCCTCCTGAATGGCAGAGCTCCTCACCCGATCTCTGAGTGAGAGCCCAGCCACCCTGCAGCGGAGGCTCAATTTGGCCGCTTGTACCCGCGATCTCATTCTTTCGGTCACCACCAACAGCTGGTTACCATGGTGAGGGTAGGAACGTAGATCCTGGTTACCATGGTGAGGGTAGGAACGTAGATCCTGGTTACCATGGTGAGGGTTGGAACGTGGATCGACTTGTAAATCCAGAGCTTTGCTTTTCGGCTCAGCTCTCTCTTTACCACGACGGACCGATGCAGCGTCCTAGTTATTGCTGACGCTGCACCGATCCGCCTGTCGATCTCCCGCTCCATCCTTCCTCCACTCGTGAACAAGACCCCGAGATACTTAAACTCCTCCACTTGTGGCAGGACCCTGTCCCTGACCCGCAGGGGGCATTCCACCCTTTTCCGGGTGAGAACCACAGTCTTTAATTTGGAGGCTCTGGTTCCCATCCTGGCCGCTTCACACTTGATCCAGTGAGAGCTGGAGATCACGGTCCGATGAAGCCAACAGGACCACATCATCCAAAAAAAGCGTTCTTGGGTGTGGGGCAGATCCCTCCTTTATGCGGCTCTCCATGAAGTTTCTTCTTTTTTTTTTCACACTGACTAGTTCTTTTTAGGAGTTTTTTTTCCTCACTGAGAAGGAGGGTCTAAAGATGAAGAAGTGATTAAATTTTGAGGTGAACCGGGTCCCCGTTTGGATCCAGGAGTGTTTTAAAAATTCTGGTTAAAGTCTAAAATCTAGTAACGTGCTGCCTCTTTAAGAGGTGGAGCATAGAACATTAGAACTCTGGTCTCTATGGAAACGATAGAATCTGTCAAGTTCCTATTGGTTCTGTTAGTTTGACTCGTATTCCTTTTTTCTTCGGAGGTCTACAGTGTGTGTACTTTTGGTTCAGATAAAATGAAGCCGGTTGAGCCAGTTTTTGTAAAATATGTTCATTCAAATCTGAAATACGTGTCTACGTCCTGTCCTACCCCGAAGTTCAGATGGGTGTATTTTTTATCCAGCTGTGCACGAGCGTATAAAAAATAATCCAGATAAATTTCATATCTAAAGTGGTTCAAATAAAACAGGCTCAGGATTACAAGAGTCCTGCTCTCAGTCAGCCGTACTGAGTCCTGATTAATCCTGACAGTCCGTCAGCTACACAAACCCACAATAAAACCCCCGCTGCTCCTTCAGCCGTGCTAATCACAAGTAAAAACCACTCCGGTTTAGAATCCTACAGCCCTGTGAGACGTCAAGATGAACTGTAAGGAATCAGACGTGTCGGAGGAAGGGAGATCCGCACCTGTCCGGCTTCAAAGTGACGTCTATCTGCGGTAACGACACGTCTTCAACTAGCACCTGCTCATCTGCGGCCTGTCTAACCAACCATAAACAACTTTAAAGTGGAACACAAATCAGCACCTGTGTGCGACGAGGTCATTAAGCGAGCTAAACCTCGGACATAATGAGAAACCTTGTTGTGAAGCAGGTCCAGGACAGAAAACAGCTGTAACAACTCCGAACCCGAATGAGGTCAATGACGAAGTGAAGACGGATGAAATCAACACACTTTCTGACTCCCTGAGGTTTGGTTTTGTAAACCCCGACTGGACTCTGGGTGAGAACAGGAGTTTTTCTCCAGCATCTGTTGATTTTTAAGAGAGACAGTCTTGGCAAGAGTGAGCTTTCATAATCTGGCATGGCCCGCGGCGGACTGGGTACCCTTCTGAAACTGAAATATGCCCAGATTTCCTCCTTTGTACTTTTATCTTTTTTTTTCTCTGTGTTGATGTTCTTTCTTATCCTCTCCGTCTTTCCTCCCACTACTCTCCGATCTCTGCTTGTTTTGTCTTTTAACAGCGTCCACACTCGCCTCCCTAATCACTCCAGGAACGGTTATCACGAGCTAAACTTCTGAAAGCTTTTAGCTCTGCTTACTTTAATTTTCTTATTTGGCTGTCTGCTCCGGCGCTGCTTCGTTCATCAAACACGAGGCGTGTGGGCGTGCAACAGACACCAGAGGTCACGAATGTGGGCATGTTTGAGTCCTAATGTGCACAAGAGAACAAGAGGCCGGATTCTTATGAGTTTTTAAAAGATACCGTCTGAAAACATAAAAGGACTGGAGCAGTGTCGGAACCGGAATGCCTTCAGAAAACATCTGATTTGAATCATATTTCAGACGGTAATATTTATAAAATACTTCCAAATGTTCCGTCTGTTTCCTTTCAAAGCTTTTCTGGTAGCCGTGTCGCTTCGAAAACGTGTGTTTTTGCTTTAATGCATTTGACCAATCGTATTTCAGACCTCGTTTGTTGCCGGCGAGCTTCAGCAGGGCTTCCGTAAAGACCTTCAGGGTTCATCTCTCCGACACACGATCTCACCAAACGAAGAGGTTCATTGTGAGATGAAGCGGACGGGAGGGGGGGAGGAGGAGTTCGATAAAAAAAGTAGTGTTTACGTCTGGAAAACTTAAGCTTCAACCAACCAGATGTTAAACTGGTGTAACTGGGTGTGGGCCCCGTTTCTAAGACCCCGCCCACACGTAGCCGGGTATTTTTGAATACGCATATCTGCTGTCCTCCATTTTAGGAAAACGCTCGCGTCCACACGGAGCCGTATGAATACACTTCTGAGTGCGGTTATGAGCATGCCAGACCTGTAGTGGGCAGTATTGATGTAAACATAAGTTCTGAGCTATCCAATCAGAGCACCTCTGTCGTCATATCCGCAAAACCTGAAACATGGCGCCAGGCATCTCGTTTGTGTGGACCGACAAGGAGGTGGAATTGCTTTTAAAAGTCGTCATCGACTATAAAGTTAATAAAACACAGGAAAATATAGACGATCTAAACAAGGACGCACACGAATGATGTATGTGCATTACTTGTCGCAGGTAGTGACACATAAAAACGCAAATTTCCATTTTCGCACGTCTACACGAAAATACAAAAAACAAGTTTTCTAAAATCTCCACTTTGGCCGGAGATTTCTAAAACGTCGTTCTTGAGGCAGGCCAAAACAGATAAAAATATATGCGGTTTCAAAAATACCCGGCTACGTGTGGACAGGACCAAAGGTTCAGGGTACTTCATCGTTTTCACACCTGCTGAACAGTCACGGGCGAAGCAGCTACACTAGCTAACGGCGTCAGTGGTACGCGACATGCAAATGTAAATATTGTTTTATTGCCGTAAAACCTTTTCTTTTTTATCAACAAACAACTGATGAAGGAA
This sequence comes from Neostethus bicornis, assembly GCA_902685375.1. Taxonomy (NCBI): domain Eukaryota; kingdom Metazoa; phylum Chordata; class Actinopteri; order Atheriniformes; family Phallostethidae; genus Neostethus; species Neostethus bicornis. The sequence goes on along the minus strand of CACRXE010000001.1, from coordinate 5,699,022 downwards.
AACAGATCAATTTTCAGACTGATTTACTTTGAAAGTCATTTTGACACAGTTTTCAACAGAAGTTGAACAAAGTAAAGAAATCCGAGAGGCACAGGACAGGGAACGCGTCCCCATGTGTAGAGATCCTAAGAAGAAACACGACAGGACAGGATGGACTTAGAGCACTGATGACAAAAGAGAAAGATGGATTTTCCTTCATTCCATCTTTCGGGGGGCTGCCCCGCCGCAGCGGGACAAGCTGAGGGGTTGTCAGTGTTGTCACGATGTGAATTTAAGAATAAGTTGTGAAAAGTCTGAGTCCGAAAAATGTTCCACGAGTACAACCCACCATCTGTCCTTTTCCAACGTCTCACACAAGGCGGGATTGTTTCAGGAATCCCACTTTACATGAAGACAAATGAGGAGGGATTATTGTTGCTTAGCGGCGGAGAGATAACTCCGGGGTACAGTGTCAGACCTGAATTCACCTCCTAGCCAGAACGTTCAACCCTCGTAAGCACATTTGTTACATTGTCAGCCTCGGTCAACACTAGTATGTATCATCAGGAGATTTAAAGTATGAGCCTGGATGTCATTAACACTAGGACTGCCGCAGCCGTCAATTTGACCGCACGTCACTTTAATATGCTAATTAGTATAAATAAAACACAACCTAGGATGCTGACCTTTTATGACTTTTAATATAATCATATTTTCTATTTTATTGTTTAGTTTTTGTGTTCTAAAAAGAAACATTTCAAAATTTATAAGCACTTTATCTCCTCTAACCTGCTGCACCCCGCAGCAGCTGAGAGGAAGCGCGCATTGCTAAAGCAACAACTTCTCCAGGAAGTTGTTACGATGTTGCTATGGTGGTAAAGTGTTTGTTGACACATTGCCACACATAAGTGTGTGTGTGGGTGTTTATATTTGTGGAGAGAGACAAGGAGGACTCTGACGCATTACAGAAACATTTTAGAAAGGTTGAGTGAGATAATATTGAAGAGACACCATGAAGAGAGTCTGAATAAAGTCGGCCATGTTTTCTAGATAAGTCTTAAAAGTTCAGGTTAACATATTAGAATATAGCCAATTTATAACAAGGACATTTTTGAAGCAGCAGCGCAAAATGCGGAAATAAGTAGGCTATTGATGAATTAGATCATTTTACTTTGGTGTTTACTTTTTTAGTCTAGGTTTTAAAAATATTTAACATTTTATCATTATTATTACTTTGAAAATTGAGTGGTTTAAAAGTTTATTTATAAAATATAGCAAAACATGAATAATTACATAAGCGGTCACATTGACTGTCATGGCACTTGGAGGTAGATTTAAAAAGTGGCGGTTCAAGGGTTAAACTTGTTGGAAATATGTATCTGTACTGGTATCAACAAGGTGTGGATTGGATTAAAAAACCCTCCCTGTTTGAAATCTTCCTCAAATCAGAGTCACAGATTGGATCTTTTTTTTTCAGATCAGCCAAAAAAAAAAAAACCCAAACCAAGAAGCGACATCCCCCCCTCCCCCCCTCCGTTGTTTTACTGACAAGAAGAATAGTTCATCCACAACATTTTTTTCTCCTGCTCATAAAAATCTGGCCCGATCTTTACAATGAGGTGGGTGTGTTTTAATGAGGCGCAAACACTTTCACCAGATGTTTAATGAGCTCATGTATGGACCTAATAAACACACGGATACCCCGGTCCGATTGTGCGGTGATAAACGGTGGTGAAGCAGCAGTGCAACAACGAGGTGATGTCGTTTCAAACGTGTGGTCGTGTGGTAAAGTGTTTCCAAAGTCATGTGGCTTTTTGTGTGTGGGCTAGACGTCTACCCAAATCACTGCGTGGATCATGTGTGTCTTCTTCTCCTGTCGGTATTCCCTTTAGGGGGCGCCACAGCAAGTCAGTTTCTTCCATCTAACCCGGGGGGGGCAAACTTTTTGATTCGTGGGCCACATTGAGTTCTAACATTTGACCAGGGGGCCGGAACAGGATCAGATGGATGGCATGCTTTGGTAACCTCTAGATTAGACCGATAGAATGACGCTAGATTTTAAACACGCGGGCTAAATGTAAATTTTAAATCTAGTGGCGATAGGTCAGAAATCTAAGCGCTTGATGTAACATTTTGTTTGTTTTAACATCTAACACGCTTGTTTACGTGCATGTATTGGGCCGGATGGCTTTCCATATTTGTGCGCAATGTTTATTTTGACAGCGTGCACATTACGGAGACACACGCATTTTAATGGGAGCAGTGTTTCAGTATCTTTGGTTCCATCTGGTGATGAAATATTGGAATTGCAGAGGAAAACCATTAACAAGGTTTATTTTTGTAACTTTTTTCAAGTTCGGCGGGCCGGATTAAAACGTTTAACGGGCCGCATGTGGTCCATGGGCCATAGTTTGCCGATGCCTAATCTAACCCTATCTCCTGCATCCTCTTCGGTCACACCAACTATCTTCATCTCTTCCTTCACTGTATCCATGAACCTCCTCTTTGGTCTTCCTCTCGTCCTCTTTCCTGGTGGTTCCAAACCCAGCATCCTTCTTCTGATGTACTCTCTCTCCCTCTCCTCTGCACATGTCCAAACCATCTCAGTCTGGCCTCTCTGACTTTAAAACCTCTAACATGTGCTGTTCCTCTGATCCTGTCCATCCTGGTCACTCAGCATCTTCATCTCTGTTTCCTGTCTTTTTCTCAGTGGCATTGTCTCTAGACCAATCAGCATGGCGGGTCTCACCACGGTTTTGTACACTTTCCCTCCACCCGTTCCAGCCTGCCTGAACACGCTTCTTCACCTCTTTTCCACACTCTCCATTGCTCTGGACTGTTGATCCTAGATACTTAAAATCTTCCACCTTTTTCTCTCTTCTCACAGTAACCTCACATCGTGTTTGTGCCGAACTAAAAAAAATCAATCTGAACAAATTACGGATCGACGATAATCCCTCAAATGGATCGGGAGTAGATTTTGTGTGGTCTCCGCGTCGGAAGCAATGCGATGAACGTGCAACAAAATCCTCATCTAGAGGTCATGTTAGGTATGAGAAGAGAAGGAACACCCAAAATAACACAGAAGGCGAGAGTGAAACCAGATGCTGGTCCATCAGTAGACCAGTAACAATCACATCCAATGTTTCCTCAAAAACATTAAACAAAACTCACATGATTTCTTCAGTTTTTGGCACAATTTAGCAAAACTTCAAACATTTTTTGGACAATTTGGAACGAGTTCAGTTATATTTTAATTATATTTTAACTTTCTAAACAATAACAATGTGATGTGACTCATTAAAAGAACTTAAAAGGTTTGGATTCTATTTTAATATTTGATTGTTTTTTAAAGGCTTTTAAAGATGATTCAGGGGTCATTAGTCAAACATAACGGGGTCACGACTGGTGTTTATTTAGATGAATCACTTCCTAAAGATAAACATCACAGAAAAATATGGTTGGTGTTTGGATTTTATCAGCACGACAAAGAAAATGGAACCAATAACGAACTGGTGGTTTTTTTTGGTCGAACCATCAGAATTCTGTCCAAATATGGTTTAAAAACATGTGAAATCTCGTTCTGGTTTTAGTGATTGTCACGGGATCGTTACCCTTCTGGAACTTTGGAGCGAACCCCAATTTTCAACCCCGTGTGCTTATGTGTGAGCGGAGGCAATAGCTCGGTCGTAAAATGTTTGCCCTTGGACCGGAAAGTTTGTGGGATCGAATCCCACTGAGCTCATGGGGAAGACACCTAACCCCCTGATTCTCCCACCATTGGTACCATCCTGGCAGCCTGCTGCAGTGTAATGCAGTACACTAATTTTCCGGTTGAGGAATGATTAAAGTATATTTAATTCATTTTTATTTCAGAAACAGACCAGCTCTGGTCAGGGTACGAGGTTCAAGGCCTTTGTTGCTATTGGTGACTACAATGGTCATGTGGCGTGGGGGTGAAGTGCTCCAAAGAGGTGGGCACTGCAATTCGTGGTACCATCATCCTGGCCAAGCTGTCCATCGTTCCTGTCCGTAGAGGTTACTGGGGTAACAAAATCGGAAAACCCCACACTGTATCATGCAAGGTGACTGGTCACTGTGGTTCTGTGCTGGTACATCTCATCCCGACCCCCTGTGGTACCAGTATTGTGTCTTCCCCAGTGCCCAAGAAGCTGCTCATGGTGGCTGGTATCGATGACTGCTACACCTCCGGTTGGTGTAGCCTTGGCAACTTTACCAAGGCCACCTTAGATGCCATTTCAAAGACCCACAGCTACCAGACCCCTGACCTCTGGAAAGAGACGGTCTTTATAAAGTCTCCATACTCGGAGTTCACGGACCATCTGGCCCAGACTCACACCAGGGTGTCCATACAGAGGGGCCGGACTGTGCACGCCGCCACTTCCTAAACAATTTGTACAGTGAAATGTTGAATTTCATTTGAATTGAGAAATAAATAACAGACATTTCCCGGATTTTGATTGTTTTGTTTCAGAATATGACATCACAACTTGGCAACAACTGGTCCCAGACAGAATCACGCTACGTACAGTGCACGTCACACCCGGACCTTCAGTAGTGCTTCATTTGCAGCGATCAGACCCTTGTTGACTTTATGATTATTAAAGTATCTTAGCATACTGAATCCCACGACAGACTGGTGACCTGTTCAGAGGGTAACCCTGGCCCTCGCCTCGAATCAGCCGGGATAGGCTCTGGCGCCCCCCGCAACCTCGTAAGGGATACGTTTAAGAAGCTAACTGACTGAATTAATATAGAAAAAAAACCCAAAAATTTCACAATAATCACCACGATTCAATTAAAAATCCAGTGGTACAAACAGTTACAGAACAGACTCTGATGGTTTTTATAGGAACTCTGCTGATTTTAGTCCACCTAGCAACACAAGCTGGCTGAAATCTGATTGGTCAAATACTTTAATGTGAAAACACAGCAGCTATTGAAAAAAATACAAAAGGAAACAAATAGACTATTTGGAAATATTTAAAAATATGAACAATTAAATCAAATAAACTGCAATTAAAGATTTAAATATGTTTTTTTTTTAAACCAGCAGAGAAAGCTTTGAAGGAACCGTCACAAATCTCCAAACATTCCAAAAGAGCCCATGTTACCCTAAAATGTTTTGTTCATTGTTTTTATGGTGATTCAAACAGCGTTTATTATCTCAAATTTATTCAAATTCAAACACGATTGAAAACTCCTGAAGGATTGTGGGATTGGGACACTTTACCGAAGGTGTTTGGATTCAAACAGATTTCATAGAATAAGTCTATATTTTTTTTATCAGTCCCTGGTTCTCACCATCATGCGTCTCTCCTCCATCCCTCCTTCTCCAACCTCTCTGCTTGACTCTCTACTTACATTGATTGAACAAGTTGGCCCGACGGTGTCAGGTTCCACTTTGTGCAACTTCCAGATGTATTCTCCGGAGCTCTGTTTTCTCACTGGTGCAGAAAACATCCAGGCTTACAAGCGGAGACCTCCGCATGACATCATTCCCCCTGATGACCATCAAAGCTTTCATCCTCCTTTAAAGTCTCCTTCTCTATACGACTGGGGCAGTTGACAATCGTCTGACCATATCCGAGCGGTCGTATAGCGTATGCGAAAACTGCTGATCGCAGCGGTTTTAGCATAAAACGAACAGCTGGATGTGGAGACGTGTCTGGATCAAACTAAAAATACACACGGTCACGGGCCAAAGAATGACCTCCTCCAAGAATCAATAAGCAACGTGCAAAAATAATCAAGCACTAAAATGAAGCTAAAGAACAGCAAACTTGTTCTTTATCAAATAAACTCTCCGGATGTTTTAAAACGGCACCTTAAGAAAAAAAAAAACCCTAAAGAAGCAAACATACATGAAGTCATGAACGACTTGGTTGTAAAGTTCTAAACATCTCGTTTTAGTAATTACAAGTCTATCTGTAGTTAGTCGTTAATAATGAAGTGATGCTAAAGCTTTTAGCCCGACTCCCGCGTATTGATCTGTTCAAACGACTAGCGTTGTTTAAATTATCATCAGTGATCCTGGACGAACAAAGAGCTTCTGCCTCCCGGACCGTTCCACTCGAAGACGAATGCTGATTGTGTGTCTTTTGTGTGTCTTGTGCGTCTGGCTACAACCTTTTTAACACGGTTTAATCACTTCTGTATCCCGCATCACACTACGGGCATTTCTCTATAAATACCAGAAAATACATCAATCGAACCCTGTTCACATTTTTTTTTCAAAACACTGCCGAGCGCAGAAACACGCCCACGTTATTTACCTGATTTAAAAAGCAGGAGTAATTTTTGTTTTGAGTGCATTTAAACGGCTTCTTAAACTAATGGTTATTTTAAGTGTGTGTTTGAAACGTGTCATTTACTCAGAGCTTAAAGGAAAAGGAGACACAGACGATGAAACCAGTCGTTTTCTGTGTTTACATTGAGGTCGTTACAAAATACACGGATTAGGATGCGCTCGTGAAATATTGCGATCTATTCAATACGTTTCTATTTGTAGAGATGCATATAAATATATAAATATTTACATGTCTGTAGATAAACAATCCAATCATAATAAATGTAAATGATAACAATCATAGTTCAAGGTACCAAAAATAAACAAAAAACAAACAAACAAATCCAATGAGAAGAGAGTTTGGAGGTTGTGGAGCATAATAAACAAGATAAGCGGAAACACAAGGTGTGTCATCTTGACAGGTAGTCCCGATCAAAAGAACACCGGCCCTTTCTTTGTCCCTTTGCCCTAATTCTTAACGCCTGATCCCAAACACCTCCCCCAAATGCGCTACTTCTTTGCGCCCATTTTTTTTTTGTCAAGTAATCTGTTTCTTGTCTATGTCTGTTTCTTCCGAGCCTGCCCAGGATCCGAGTCTGCCCCAGATAGGCTACCAGGCTGGCGTACTTGTCTCTCCTCGTCTCCTCGTGTTCCTCAAACTGGTTAAAACCTAATTCCCCGCTCAGGATGTGACACCTATCAAATAAAGAAAAAAAAACACCATCTCTACAAAGGCCATTGTGGATTTTTGCAGACTCAGCATCCCACACTGTTTTTCCTGCTACTATTTTCCTGTCTGGTGAAAGACCAGTGTGACCAGTACGGCTGCTCATGTTGGCCTCTTGTTGTAGATTACTGTGAACAAGTCTCTTCCGTCAGATGCTGCAGCTAAGCGGCTCCCTTAACGATGCCAGTTTGATGAATGACTGCAGGCCAGGGACAGAGAGCTGGTGGGATGGGGTGGAGGGCAGGCCTGGTGCACCACATGCACTAATATATCCAGGATCTGTTGCTGGCACATGAATTCTTTGGTCCAGAAACAGAAAAAAAATCTTTTATTTTTACAAGAAAAAAAACTAAACGGTATCTGAAACCGCCATCAATAGTGGAAAACGAAAGTTTCTGGCCTCCTCCCCTTCCTTTAAAATTCTTATCAGCTTCTATTTCTTGAAACTATAAAAATGGTCATTGTTTCAAACACGTTCACAAAAAAAAAAAAAAACTGGGTTCATTCGTACGGTACAATGCAGAGAATTAAAACACTCTACAAAAATCAGAATTACATTGAAAATAAAGAAAAGTATTCATTTAAAATGAAACTATAAGAAAATCCCGATCCGACTGAGGACAAGCAAGAACTTTTTCCGGTTATATTTGAATGTGGGTGTGTTGGAGAACAAAAAATATGGCCAAAAACAACCTGGCCTTCAAATTGTATGGAAGGTATGGTAATGATGGTGATGACGATAATGACCCGACAAAGATGTCTGGGGTTATTGCCTTTAAATAGGCAACAGTATCCACGGGTGTGTGTCATCAGACTAATAACCCTCAGGTATCCCTTATCAGGGTGTTGAGAGAAGGTCCAGGGCTCCCTCTGGTGGCAGGGGAGGGGATTATGACAGGCTGTGTTCATTGACGTATCAGCGTGTGGTCGACGCTACAAGGATCTCCTGTTCCTGTTCACCCATTCCCTGTCAGAAAATTTTACGAAGTTTTGGATTTTTTGTTTGTTTTGTTTTTCAACAGAGAAAAAGGTCGAGCAGGCTAGCGCCACCTAGTGCCTCCACTCAATTTAATTTTACTTCAACAACTAGTCAGAGATGGTAGGCATTAGCTTATGATGGTAAGCTATTGTTGTAGCCACAGCTGCCCTGGGGCAGACTGACAGAATCGAGGCTGCCATTTTTGTGCCATCGGCCCTTCTGACCGTCACCAACCAATCACACACACACCATCCAGACTAGGCAACATGGGTAAAGTGTCTTAACCAGGGACACAATGGTAATTTGATCTCAACTCCCGTCCCATTGGGGCACCTGGGGTTCCAGCGTTCTCCCATCCAAGTGCAGCCCAGACCCAGCATGCTTAGCTTCTGAGGTCTGAGGGGATCAGGCATTGACAGGCTGGCACGGCCACCAAAAAAAGTACCCTCCCTCTAAGGAGCTAAGAAACCCCTACGGAGTGAGGACAGACTGTTTCTCTAAGAGTGAAAGAAACAATCAGATGGATCAGGCTAAAAAAAGCCTGAAATAAATTGAAAATTGAATTAGAAAGATTCGCCCGTCCCTGGTTTAACGGGGGGTTTAGTGAGTCCACCAAACAGATGTTCCAGTAATCTAATCTACGTTCAGAAGAAGCCTCTCCAGGCCTGAATTTAACGTTAGACTTTTAGTTCTGAAAATGTTTGTCAGTGTGTGAAACCTCACGATGCTGCTTTTCACCGAGGACCAGCAGATGATCTACCGTCCGTTTAAGACCTCCTCATTTCCTTCTTGAACTTGTGAACATCCTTGTTTTTGTTAAGTCTGAAGATAATGAAATCTTCTTCCAGTCGAAAATGGCCTCATTAAAACCCGACCCACCCACCCACCCACCTCCTCCCAACTCCCTATCCTCTTCTCTCCAGAGAACTTCACGTCCCCTTTCCCTCGGTGCCCGTCCGGGCTCCTCTACCTCCCCGCTCTTTGCTTCTAACGCACCGTGGCCAAAGGTCACATGAGCAACAAATACCACAACGTGCTCAAGCTGTCTGCGGGCATGACCGGGAGATAAACAGAAAATTCCTGGAAACGACTGATTTCTGCTGTTCGGAAGAATGTCGTGACGTGATTTACACTTTCACGGTGTTTCGCTTCGATGTGGAAAACAACAAAAACAGTTTGGTTTTTTATGTTCACACCTGTTCAAAATGTAACATTTCAAATGAAACGGTGACGAAGTGGAAAAAGCCGAGCGGAACGGCCCTTAACGCCTAACGTAGGGTGGCTGTGTACGTGTGTGGTTTAACCCTTTAGTGGGGGTCCCTAACCTTTAGATCCGCTCTCTAATGTCAGCTTGCACCCTAATGGCTGTTTTGCTCGTTTACGATATTAATGTGTGTGTGTGTGTGTGTGTGTGTGTGTGTGTGTGTGTGTGTGTGTGTGTGTGTGTGTGTGTGTGTGTGTGCTGGGGGACGTCAGAGGCAAAAGTTTATCTTTAGGTGCGGAGGTCGCTAGTTTGAAGATTAAGTTTTTAAACCCTTCGTGGAGTCGATCCCTGTTATTAAACAAAACAATAAATCTCTGAGTAACAACCAGAACTTTGTAACCCTACCAGAGCCGTAAAACTTCGACGTGTCTATTTTGTCGCACGATGTGAGTGACCGAGCAACGTGTTTACAATACCAATTTAAATTTTTGTCCCACATTCTTTTCAATTCAATTTGATGTTTTGATTCGACCAATTGATTCGGGGTCTTTTTCACGAGTGGGGGAAGGATGGAGCAGGAGATCGACAGACGGATCGGTGCGGCATCAGCAATAACTAGGACGCTGCATCGCTTTGTCGTGGTAAAGAGAGAGCTTAGCCGAAAAGCAAAGCTCTCGATTTACAAGTCGATCTACGTTCCTACCCTCACCATGGTAACCAGGATCTACGTTCCTACCCTCACCATGGTAACCAGGATCTACGTTCCTACCCTCACCATGGTAACCAGGATCTACGTTCCTACCCTCACCATGGTAACCAAGATCTACGTTCCTACCCTCACCATGGTAACCAGGATCTATCTTCCTATCCTCACCATGGTAACCAGGATCTACGTTCCTACCCTCACCATGGTAACCAGGATCTATGTTCCTACCCTCACCATGGTAACCAGGATCTACGTTCCTACCCTCACCATGGTAACCAAGATCTACGTTCCTACCCTCACCATGGTAACCAGGATCTACGTTCCTACCCTCACCATGGTAACCAGGATCTACGTTCCTCCCCTCACCATGGAAACCAGGATCTACGTTCCTACCCTCACCATGGTAACCAGGATCTACGTTCCTACCCTCACCATGGTAACCAGGATCTACGTTCCTCCCCTCACCATGGTAACCAGGATCTACGTTCCTACACTCACCATGGTAACCAGGATCTACGTTCCTACCCTCACCATGGTAACCAGGATCTACGTTCCTACCCTCACCATGGTAACCAGGATCTACGTTCCTACCCTCACCATGGTAACCAGGATCCACGTCCCTACCCTCACCTTGGTAACCAGGATTCACGTCCCTACCCTCACCATGGTAACAAGGATCCACGTCCCTACCCTCACCTTGGTAACCAAGATCTACGTTCCTACCCTCACCATGGTAACCAGGATCTACGTTCCTACCCTCACCATGGTAACCAGAATCCACGTCCCTACCCTCACCATGGTAACCAGGATCTACGTTCCTACCCTCACCTTGGTAACCAAGATCTACGTTCCTACCCTCACCATGGTAACCAGGATCTACGTTCCTACCCTCACCATGGTAACCAGAATCCACGTCCCTACCCTCACCATGGTAACCAGGATCTACGTTCCTACCCTCACCTTGGTAACCAGGATCTACGTTCCTACCCTCACCATGGTAACCAGGATCTATGTTCCTACCCTCACCATGGTAACCAGGATCTACGTTCCTACCCTCACCGTGGTAACCAGGATCTACGTTCCTACCCTCACCATGGTAACCAGAATCCACGTCCCTACCCTCACCATGGTAACCAGGATCTACGTTCCTACCCTCACCATGGTAACCAGGATCTACGTTCCTACCCTCACCATGGTAACCAGAATCCACGTCCCTACCCTCACCTTGGTAACCAGGATCTACGTTCCTACCCTCACCATGGTAACCAGGATCTATGTTCCTACCCTCACCATGGTAACCAGGATCTACGTTCCTACCCTCACCGTGGTAACCAGGATCTACGTTCCTACCCTCACCATGGTAACCAGAATCCACGTCCCTACCCTCACCTTGGTAACCAGGATCTACGTTCCTACCCTCACCTTGGTAACCAGGATCTACGTTCCTACCCTCACCATGGTAACCAGGATCTACGTTCCTACCCTCACCTTGGTAACCAGGATCTACGTTCCTACCCTCACCTTGGTAACCAGGATCTACGTTCCTGGTGTCTTTTTCAAGGACACCGAGACATGAGCTCAGTGGGATTTGATCCCGCAAACTTCCAGAGGACTTACAGTCCAAAGGCGAACGTTCTACCACTGAGCTTTCGCCTCCCCCTGCACCTAATTCTACAACTAACTGAACAAACTTGTCTCATTTCTGCTTTCAGAGCCTCCTTCTTGGTAAGAAAAAGTTCCTAAAAACAGCAGTGGATAAATAAGAAGAAACCTCATGGAGAACCACATGCAGGAGGAAAAAAAAACTGAAACATTCTAAAATATCTAAAGGGTACATTTTTATTGTCAAGAACCTCAGAGGTTTTAGAATTACAGTTACTTTAGTTTGTAACTAATTTAGTTACAGTTACTTTTTGCCAAAAATCATTTAAGACATAACTAATTAGAACCTATTGATCAAAGAAAACACTGGGTTTCTGTCATCTTTAAAAGTTAACATGCCTGAAGTTTTTATGCCAGGGAGTTCTTGGCCACGGATTTTGTTCCCTGCCACGCCCACTTTCCAACATAAACTGGAGGTGTTATTGTGCACGCCTCTCCACTCGTTCCCCCACTCCCACTGAGGTGATAGCTAGATAGTGATAGGTGATAGTTAGAACGTTCGCCCGCGGACCGGAAGTTCTTCGGAAGTTCCACTGATCGTATGTCTCGGTGTCCTTGGGGAAGAGACCTACCCCCCTTTTACTCCCACAATTGGCACCATCGTGGCAGCCTGCTGCGGTTTGATGCAGCACATTGATTTCCCCATTTAAGGATGAATTAAGTATACTTCATCTCCTTCCATCTTTTCACAACAAAAGCATCAATAAAATATCAATAAGTATCAATAAGTGTTAGTTCTGAGATAAGTATTGATCAAATCTCACCGATTCTCATCTCTAATCATTTATGACTGATGTAATCCATCACATGTCGGGTTTTTAATCCGATGAGTTATCTATAAAGTTTGGTTTCTGCGGTGTAGGCTGGAATCAGCTCCCTCCAAAAACTTGGCTGCTGCTGCTGTTCACGTCTTTTCAATCAAAATTTGCTGCCAGCAGTGTTTTATTTTTATTTCTACTGAACAGCAATATTTTAAATGAATTCATCGATGTAAAAAATTAACTTTGTTTTACAATCGCAAGCAAAAAATGATTGAACCCTTCAGTTTAAACTGTATAAACTGTATTTTTAAGAATTCAAAGTTAAATAAATCTGGTTGAACGTTCCAGATGTGGGTTCTCTATAATTAAAGAGGGCTCAGGTCACGATACGTGTTTTGGCCAGCGCCCAATCGTTTTAATACAAAGAACCTCACTCAAAAAACTGAGTTAGTAACTCAGTTCAAATTTTGTAACTAGTTAGTAACTAAAGTAACTTCTTCTTCTTCCATCATTCCCCTTCAGGGGGCGCCACAACAAGTCAGTTTCTTCCATCTAACCCTATCTGCTGCATCTTCTTCGGTCACACCAACTATCTTCATGTCTTCCTTCACTGTATCCATGAACCTCCTCTTTGGTCTTCCTCTAGTCCTCTTTCCTGGTGGTTCCAAATCCAGCATCCTTCTTCTGATGTACTCTCTCTCTCTCTCTCTGCACATGTCCAAACCATCTCAGTCTGACTTTAAAACCTCTAACATGTGCTGTTCCTCTGATGTACTCATTTCTAATCCTGTCCATCCTGGTCACTCCCAGAGAGATCCTCAGCATCTTCATCTCTGCTACCTCCATCTCTGCTTCCTGTCTTTTCTTCAGTGCTACTGTTTCTAGACCAATCAGCATGGCCGCTCTCACCACGGTTTTGTACACTTTCCCTTTTATTTTATCTTAAACTCTTCTGTCACACATCACACCTGATACTTTCCTCCACCCGTTCCAGCCTGCCTGTACATGCTTCTTCACCTCTTTTCCACACTCTCCATTGCTCTGGACTGTTGATCCTAGATACTTAAAGGTCCTATATCATGCAAAACGGACTTTTATGAGGTTTTAACCTTTTATTTTACTTAGTACTACCCCAAACAATCCCCCAAAGTGTGTTTTATTGTGATTCATGCTATTTTGAGATATTTAAATTCAAAGTAAGGGGCGTGTTTTCCAAACCTCTAACGACTGGTGGAACATAGTGACGTACATCTGTTTTTTGTTCAGCCCCCTGCAGCTCAAACACCAATCGCTGAACACCAATCGCTGAATGACAACCAATCGCAACCAACGGGGCGGGTCCCGGGAAAAAAAAAAAGAAAAAAATACTGAAACAAGTTGTTTTGACTTCCGGGTATGAAACTGCGCTCCCAAACAGGCTATTATTTATAACCTTTTGTGTTGACATTGTGGCGGAATGTAAAATTATGCATATAATGATACATAGAACAGGATAAAATAAGGGAAAAAAGGCATGATATAGGACCTTTAAAATCTTCCACCTTCTTTATCTCTTCTCCCTGTAACCTCACTTTTCCATTTCGGTTCCTCTCATTCACACATATGACTGTGAGTGGTGACACGACTGGGTGTCGATCCCTCTCTGCTACTCTTATAAAGACCGGTGACTCGTTCAGGTCGTTAATCCGCATCGATTGGCTTTTTTCCGCAGACCTTGACTTTTGTAATTGTTCCTCTTATTTTCTCTCTCAGCAACAGATTCACCAAACGCATGAATCCTCTCTTGTTTCTGCCGTTACGAGATATTTTAGAACCCATTGT